>CM065595.1:90035100-91235100 GCA_033119425.1 Bufotes viridis
GGGTGTGTTTTACAGCCTTTTTAGTGCCCAAAAGTTCGGGTCCCCATTGACTTCTATGGGGTTCGGGTTCGGGATGAAGTTCAGGTCGAGTTCGGATCCCGAACCCGAACATTTTTCGAAAGTTCGGCCGAACTCGTCGAACCCGAACATCCAGGTGTTCGCTCAACTCTAGTATTCAGTACATTGGTAAGACACTGCGCGAGTTCAGGAGAAGAGTAGGAGAACACTTAGGTGATATTAGGAAAAACAAGGACACCACAGTGGCATGCCATGTCAATGAGAACCGTGGTGTTCAGACGCATAACGCACACTTTCAAGGGATTGAGCATGTTAAACAATCCCCACGTGGAGGGGACTGGGACAACAGATTGTTACGGAAGGAATTGGAGTGGATTTGGAGGCTTCGTACAGAAAAGCCCTATGGACTTAATGATAGGAGCAGTTATGCATGCTTTATCTAGGGCTTCTGACTCTGTCGCATTTATCTTCCTTTGGTTATGCACAGGGAGGGTTCCCAAATCCCCTTTATTCCCATTCCTCTTCCACCAAGTGCCGGAGACGGTTAATATGGGTCCACTAGTTGTCTTTATCGGTACAGAGGTTGCAGATTCCGATATGTATGTCTCATATGGCTGACGTCACATGTTAGTAGCCAGATGATCTATATCATGACATAGATATATACATGGATACAATACACATCTAAGTATGTGAACTATCTAGAACATGCACCTATAGCCAGTCTGCATACACATTACAGATTGGTGCCATTAATGAGGGAACGTTACGCACCCCTTATTACCCTGGGGGCGAGGTATATTGGTCTTTGACCTGCATGGAGTGACCAAGTCACCCTGATCACTCTGTGCATGACACATATGTTTATACCTTATACTTTAATCATGTCCCTTTTGAATACATGGCCTTAGCTGCACCATAAAAAACAACATGCAGCGGTATTTAGAAAAGTATCAAAAAGATTTTATTGAACATATATTAAAAATTATAGATCATAGAAGGAGGTAGCAAGAGAGCATAGACGCCACCCTGGACCCTATAGCAAAACGTACAAAAACATATATGTATCTAGCATCGTTAGAAGGTAATATAACAGAAAGTCAAATGCTATACTGTTTTATAAGTATGGTAGATCAAAGCCTCGCTGTAGCCTTCAAAAAAGACCACAAAAAAGGAACAATAATAAGGACAAGTGTCTTTGTATATAGACAATGTTAGTGGTACAAGGCAAACAGAAAATTACATGAATCGTGCTAGAGCAGAACCCAAAAGGGTACTTACCAGTAAGAAAATGGAAGTGAGGGACCAGGATGGCGTCAACCCCTTGCACGTACTGTAGGGACTCATATGATCAACATGCACATACTGTATACCGATATCCATACTGTCTTGGATTTTAATTGTAATCATCGTAACATCTATACACGGCCAACTTATGACATGGTAATGCTTTTACTCTGCTTTACCATCCTCCCTCTATAGTATTAGTCTACCTCTATTTAGTTGCCAGATGTGAGCCGCCTGAGGATCCCCGCTTCACGATGAAGTAGATGAGCCGGGCGATACAATATAAGTGGCCAGATGGGGATCGGGATGTGACGCAGCAGCATACTACGCCTCCCCCTTCTCCCATTGGCCGAGCGCGCCGAGCCCTCGTCCCCAATGAGGATCTCGATCTATTTAAACATGTGGGAGGCGCGCGCGCACGGCCATACTAGCGCCGATGCTGCCGCGTCTCCCACGTGTATTGGAACGCTCTAGACTGCCCGATCTTAAATATATCTATTACTGTGCCGCTGCTCCTGATGAGGGGTTGTCACATAACCCCAGAAACGCGTCGAGCGGCTGACAGGGCAAGTTTTTCATATAGGCAGGGTCAGTAATTTATGACCAGAGTTAATTTTTCTGGTGTATACATTGAATGTTTTGCGTGGGCTTGCTTGTCCCCCGTTTACCATTGGGGTGCACACCCACGCATTACTGGATACATGCCATAAAATAATTAACTGAAAAATGAAATGACATTCCAATTTTTACATTTTTTTAGCACAATTTACATTTTTATTTTATTTCATTCAACTCATCAAGAGTTTACCGCAAAACTAAACTCTAAATCTATTAGCTGGAATATGGATTTTACAAAAACACCCCATTTGCAAATAAAAAACTGATATATGGGCGTACTGCTGTCTTCAGGATGGAAGGTGCACCATATGGTGTTAGGAGAGAGGGTTTAGCTCAAATGGTAAATGCCTATTTTGCATGTGAAGACACCCAGAGGTAACCCAAGGGTGGGAAACCACAAAAAGTTGCCCCATTCCAGAAACTACTCTCCTCAAGCAATATTTCAAGATGTGTAGTGAACACTTTTGCCCATTAGGCATTTCACCAAATTCGGAAACGCTTTTCTAAAAAAAAAAAAAGTTAAGATTTTGTCCTGCAAAAAGTTGTTATTCCACAACATTTTTAACTTTCAAAAGGGCTAACAGGACAAAATACAACACACATATATTCGACATAAAAACTTTTAACTAACCAAATAACAATAATTATACAGTTGGTTAGTTTATAATGTTAATCATAAATATAGTAAAATAACTGATTGAGATGTCAATCGGCAGTGCTTAACAAAATACTACAAACTATGCACTAATTGGCTCTTTTTCTCAATTTATTATTATTATTTTTATTACAGTAATCGTTACAATGAAATTTTTTTTAGAAAAAGATGCAGCAGACTCAGCAAAGAGCAGTGACAGACATACAGGTGCAGCTGCAGAGTCTGAACAAAATGGTGCAGCAGATGGAGGAGATGCAGCGTACCCATCTGCAGGAATTATGGGACCTCCAGGAGCTACTCACCAAATTGTCATAGCGCAATTTTTTTTATTATTTAAAAGTTATTAATAAATAGTTGTTTTTCCGTAGTAACATCTGCTTTGGTTTTTTAGTTATGTTATGCTAAGGTGTCATTTTAAATGATAACTTTGCTGTAAGGACCCTTTAGTCCAGGGGTCAATTCTTCATGATCAGGCAGACAGCAGCAGCAGTAAATGGTAACGGTGTATTATAAGGCCTACACATAACTCTGAAGGATTAGGACAACAGCAGCAAGTACAGTCGTGGCCTTAAGTTTTGAGAATTACATAAATATTGGAAACTGAAAAAGTTGCTGCTTAAGTTTTTATAATAGCAATTTGCATATACTCCAGAATGTAATGAGGAGTGATCAGATGAATTGCATAGTCCTTCTTTGCCATGAAAATTAACTTAATCCCCAAAAAAACTTTCCACTGCATTTCATTGCTGTCATTAAAGGACCTTCTGAGATAATTTCAGTAATCGTCTTGTTAACTCAGGTGAGAATGTTGACGAGCACAAGGCTGGAGATCATTATGTCAGGCTGATTGGGTTAAAATGGAAGACTTGACATGGTAAAAGGAGGGTGATGCTTGAAATCATTGTTCTTCCATTGTTAACCATGGTGACCTGCAAAGAAACGCGTGCAGCCATCATTGCGTTGCATAAAAATGGCTTCACAGGCAAGGATATTGTGGCTACTAAGATTGCACCTCAATCAACAATTTATAGGATCATCAAGAACTTCAAGGAAAGAGGTTCAATTCATGTTAAGAAGGCTTCAGGGCGTCCAAAAAAGTTCAGCAAATGCCAGGATCGTCTCCTAAAGAGGATTCAGCTGCGGGATCGGAGTGCCACCAGTGCAGAGCTTGCTCAGGAATGGGAGCAGGCAGGTGTGAGCGCATCTGCACGCACAGTGAGGCGAAGACTTTTGGAAGATGGCCTGGTGTCAAGAAAGGCAGCAAAGAAGCCACTTCTCTCCAAAAAAAAACATCATGGACAGATTGATCTTTTGCAGAAAGTATGGTGAATGGACTGCTGAGGACTGGGGCAAAGTCATATTCTCCGATGAAGCCTCTTTCCGATTGTTTGGGGCATCTGGAAAAGGGCTTGTCTGGAGAAGAAAAGGTGAGCGCTACCATCAGTCCTGTGTCATGCCAACAGTAAAGCATCCTGAGACCATTCATGTGTGGGGTTGCTTCTCATCCAAGGGAGTGGGCTCACTCATAATTTTGCCCAAAAACACAGCCATGAATAAAGAATGGTACCAAAACACCCTCCAACAGCAACTTCTTCCAACAATCCAACAACAGTTTGGTGAACAACAATGCATTTTCCAGCACGATGGAGCACCATGCCATAAGGCAAAAGTGATAACTAAGTGGTTCGGGGACCAAAACGTTGACATTTTGGGTCCATGGCCTGGAAACTCCCCATATCTTAATCCCATTGAGAACTTGTGGTCAATCCTCAAGGGGCGGGTGGACAAACAAAAACCCACGAATTCTGACAAACTCCAAGAAGTGATTATGAAATAATGGGTTGCTATCAGTCAGGAATTGGCCCAGAAGTTGATTGAGAGCATGCCCAGTCGAATTGCAGAGGTCCTGAAAAAGAAGGGCCAACAATGCAAATACTGACTCTTTGCATAAATGTCATGTAATTGTCGATAAAAGCCTTTGACCACTAGAGGACGAGGTAGCTATGTAAAGTTGCACCAAGCACCACACTACACTACCCCCCCCGTCTCTTATTAACCCCTTGTTAACCCCTTGATCACCCCATCTAGATTCCCTGATCACCCCCCTGTCATTGATCACACCCCTGTAAGGCTCCATTCAGACGTCCATATGTGTTTTGCAGATCCGTGGATCCACGGATCCACGGATCCGCGGATCCGCAAAACACGAACATCGGCAATGTGCTTTCCGCATTTTGCAGATCCGCACATTGCCAGAACTATATAGAAAATGCCTTTTCTTGTCTGCAATTGCGGACAAGAATAGGATATGTTCTATATTTTTGCGGAACGGAAGTTTAGACACGGAAGTGCGGATCTGCAATTCCGGATCCGAGCGGGACAAAATCTGTCCCCATAGAAATGAATGGGTCCGCATTTCCGTTCCGCAAACAGAATTGCGGACATGTGAATGGGGCATAAGGGTCCCTTATCACCGCCAGTTAGTTAGCTACTTGTTAGGTAGTTAGCGCCCAGTCCACCGCACCGCAGTCACTGATTTTGGCAGAGATTTTTTCATCCACGATGATCGATGCAAATGAAAAAATCTGTGCCGTTCATTTTTTTTTTTTTCAGCCCGAAGGCTGAATGGAAAAAAAAAATCTCATTACCCATATGCTCAATATAAGGAGAATTGCAGAAACTCCTAATGCTGGCCATACGTGTAATGATTGCAGAGACCCTCAAATGCCAGGGCAGTAGAAACACCTCACATGTGACCCCATTTTAGAAAGAAGACACCACAAGGTATTCTGTGAGGGGTATGGTGAGTTCATGTAAAATTTTATTTTTTGTCACAAGTTAGAGGATTATGAGACTTTGTAAAAAATATATATATAATAAAATATCAATTTCCGCTAACTTGTGCCATAAAAATTTTTTTCTGTGAACTCGCCATGCCACTCACAGAATACCTTGGGGTGTCTTCTTTCCAAAATGGAGTCACATGTGGGGTATTTATACTGCCCTGGCATTTTAGGGGTCCTAAATAGTGTTGAGCGAACAGTTCGACATTTTCAAAAAAGTTCGGGTTCGGGTCCGGTGTTCGTCGATTTCTTCCCGCTTTCTGAAGGGCTGCACAGCAGCCAATCAGTTAGCATTTTACTTCTTACCCTAAGAGCCCATCACAGCCATGCCTACTAATGGCATGGCTGTGATTGGCCAAGTGCAGCATGTGACCCAGCCTCTATTTAAGCTGGAGTCACGTAGCGCCGCACGTCACACTGCTCTGATTAGTGTAGGGAGAGGACGCAGCTTCTATCAGGGCGAGATTAGGCAGGTTAAAGTCAGCAACAGCACCTAATGAACGGATCAATTTACAGCTGAGAATCATTGAACTTCTGCTAGTTACTTGCTCGCTGGTTTTTAGGCTGCACAGAGCGTTTTTCTGTCACTTATTTTCTGGGTTGATCGGGCGGCCATTTTGTGACTTGTGGTGCGCCAGAAGAAGCTGCCACCAAGTCCATCAATCCATCAATACTAGTTGTTTTTTTTTGCAATATCCTACATCAGGGGCTTGGCTGTGCTAATTGTCACCCCTAGAAACTCAGGAAAGAAATTTCTATATTTTATTAAGGGGTTAAATACAATTGCCCAAATACCAATCCCCTAAATCTGGTGTTCCAGCTTTGGCTAGACAAGTATAATACTGTCTGCTGTCTGGCAAAGGATAGATTATTTTCTGGGGTTAAATTCAATTGCCAAAATAGCAATACCATAAATCAGTGGTTTCAGCTGTGGCTGGCAAAATAGAATAGTGTCCGAGGTAACGCACACACGTACAGACGCACGTACACGATTCTTGAATAGTTGTATTATCGCGATAATAAAACTAACAGTGTAAAGTTGACTGTATTGCTCTAAGTTATATTCGCGTACGAATGTAACTTCTATTACAGCACACCAATACTAAAACTGACTAAGAGACAGCTTTAAGTTCTATTCGAACGCGATTGCAACTTTGGAACTTAAAGTGGTGTACGATTTTTAAAGTTGAGTACTAAAAGTTGGAATCGCAATGCGATTCTTATGTATTTGTTAATCGTATTGCGATTACAACTTTGAGCTACCGATCACCATGGGAACGCTCTTCCAGTAGAATGTACTGTCGGATGTGAGAATTAAGTTGAAATCGCAATGCGATTATTATATATCTGCTTAATCGCATTGCCGTTTCAACTTAGCATTGCTAAATAATTCCATACATATTCGCTAACTTACTGACTCAGTAAGTTAACGATATGGATGGAATTATTTAGTAATGCTAAGTTGAAATCGCAATGCGATTAAGCAAATATATAAGAATCGCATTGCGATTTCAACTTAATTCTCAGATCCGACAGTACATTCTACTGGAGGAGGCGTTCCCATGGTGATCGTTAGCTCAAAGTTGTAATCGCAATGCGTTTATTGCGGTATATTATCCCTCTGGGTGTCTTTTACAGCCTTTTTAGTGCCCAAAAGTTCGGGTCCCCATTGACTTCTATGGGGTTCGGGTTCGGGATGAAGTTCGGGTTGAGTTCGGATCACGAACCCGGACATTTTCCGGAAGTTCGGCCGAACCTCTCGAACCCGAACATCCAGGTGTTCGCTCATCTCTAGTCCTAAAGCGTAAGAATCCAAATGCGTAAAAATGCCCGGCGATACCACATGAGTGACACTTTTTTGCAGCCTGGGTGTGCAAAGGGGCCCAAATTCCAACGAGTACCTTTAGGTTTTACATGGCTGCTCACAATTTAGCCCCACCCAAAATACCAGAAAACTGCAAACCCCCCACAAATGACCCCATTTTGGAAAGAAGACACCCCAAGGTATTTGCTGAGGGGCATAGTGAGTCCATGAAAAATTGAACTTTTTGTCAAAAGTTAGCGGGAAGGGAGACTTTGTGAGAAAAAACAATAAAAAATCAATTTCCGCTAACTTGTGCCAAAAAAAAATCTTCTATGAACTCACTATGCCCCTCAAGGAATACCTTGGGGTGTCTTCTTTCCAAAATGGGGTCACATGTGGGGTATTTATACTGCCCTGGAATTTTAGGGGCCCTAAAGCGTGAGAAGAAAAATGCGTAAAAATGCCCTACTAAAACGTGCTCATTGGAATTTGGGCCCCTTTGCGCACCGAGGCTTCAAAAAAGTGTCACACATGTGGTATGGCCGTACTCAGGAGAAGTAGGGCAATGTGTTTTGGGGTGTATTTTTACATATACCAATGCTGGGTGAGAGAAATATCTCTGTAAATTGACAACTTTGTATAAAACTTTTAAAAAAATTGTAATTTACAGAGATATTTCTCACACACAGTATGGGTATATTTAAAAATACACCCCAAAACACATTTCCCTACTTCTCCTGAGTATGGCGATACCACATGAGTGACACTTTTTTGCAGCCAAGATGCGCAAAGGAGCCCAAATTCCAATGAGTACCTTTAGGATTTCACAGGGCATTTTTACGCATTTGGATTCTCACGCTTTAGGTTCCCTAAAATGCCAGGGCAGTATAAATACCCCACAAGTGACCCCATTTTGGAAAGAAGACACCCCAAGGTATTCCGTGAGGGGCATGTCGAGTTCACAGAATTTTTATTTATTTTTTGGCACAAGTTAGCAGAAATTGATATATATATATATTTTTTTACAAAGTCTCATATTCCACTTACTTGTGAAAAAAAATAACATTTTACATGAACTCACCATACCCCTCAGGGAATACCTTGGGGTGTCTTCTTTCTAAAATGGGGTCACTTGTGGGGTATTTATACTGCCCTGGCATTTTAGTCTGGAATATAAATGCGTAAAAATGCCCTGTGAAATCCTAAAGGTACTCATTGGAATTTGGGCCCCTTTGCTGCAGGCTGCAAAAAGTGTCACACATGTAGTATCACCATACTCAGGAGAAGTAGGGCAATGTGTTTTGGGATGTATTTTTACATATACCCATGCTGGGTGAGAGAAATATCTCTGTAAATTGACAACTTTGTATAAAAAATTTAAAAAGTTGTCATTTACAGAGATATTTCTTACACACAGTATGGGTATATATAAAATACACCCCAAAACACATTGCCCTACTTCTCCTGAGTACGGCGATACCACATGAGTGACACTTTTTTGCAGCCAAGATGCACAAAGGAGCCCTAATTCTAATGAGTACCTTTAGGATTTCACAGGGCATTTTTACGAATTTGGATTCTCACGCTTTAGGTTCCCTAAAATGCCAGGGCAGTATAAATACCCCACAAGTGACCCCATTTTGGAAAGAAGACACCCCAAGGTATTCCTTGGGAGGCATGTCGAGTTCACAGAATTTTATTTTTTTTTTGGCACAAGTTAGCAGAAATTGATATATATATATATATTTTTTTACAAAGTCTCATATTCCACTTACTTGTGAAAAAAAATAACATTTTACATGAACTCACCATACCCCTCAGGGAATACCTTGGGGTGTCTTCTTTCTAAAATGGGGTCACTTGTGGGGTATTTATACTGCCCTGGCATTTTAGTCTGGAATATAAATGGGTAAAAATGCCCTGTGAAATCCTAAAGGTACTCATTGGAATTTGGGCCCCTTTGCGCACCCAGGCTGCAAAAAAGTGTCACACATGTAGTATCACCATACTCAGGAGAAGTAGGGCAATGTGTTTTGGGATGTATTTTTACATATACCCATGCTGGGTGAGAGAAATATCTCTGTAAATTGACAACTTTGTATAAAAAAATTTAAAAAGTTGTCATTTACAGAGATATTTCTTACACACAGTATGGGTATATATAAAAATACACCCCAAAACACATTGCCCTACTTCTCCTGAGTACGGCGATACCACATGAGTGACACTTTTTTGCAGCCAAGATGCACAAAGGAGCCCTAATTCTAATGAGTACCTTTAGGATTTCACAGGGCATTTTTACGAATTTGGATTCTCACGCTTTAGGTTCCCTAAAATGCCAGGGCAGTATAAATACCCCACAAGTGACCCCATTTTGGAATGAAGACACCACAAGGTATTCCTTGGGAGGCATGTCGAGTTCACAGAATTTTTTTTTTTTTTTGGCACAAGTTAGCGGAAATTGATATATATTTTTTTTTTTACAAAGTCTCATATTCCACTAACTTGTGACAAAAAATAAAATTTTACATGAACTCACCATACCCCTCACGGAATACCTTGGGGTGTCTTTTTTCTAAAATGGGGTCACTTGTGGGGTATTTATACTGCCCTGGCATTTTAGGGGTCTCTAAAGCATGAGAAGAAGTCTGGAATCTAAATGCGTAAAAATGCCATGTGAAATCCTAAAGGTACTCATTGGAATTTGGGCCCCTTTGCGCACCCAGGCTGCAAAAAAGTGTCACACATGTGGTATCGTCATACTCAGGAGAAGTAGGGCAATGTGTTTTGGGGTGTATTTTTACATATACCCCTGCTGGGTGTGAGAAATATCTCTGTAAATTACAACTTTTTAAAAAATTTATACAAAGTTGTCAGTTTACAGAGATATTTCTCTCACCCAACATGGGTATATGTAAAAATACACCCCAAAACACATTGCCCTACTTCTCCTGAGTACGGCGATACCACATGAGTGACACTGTTTTGCAGCCTGGGTGCGCAAAGGGGCTCAAATTCCAACGAGTACCTTTAGGTTTTACAGGGATGCTCACAATTTAGCCCCGCCCAAAATGCCAGAACATACCCCAAGGTATTCACTGAGGGGCATAGTGAGTCCGTGGGAGATTTTTTTTTTTTTTTGCCAGAAGTTAGCAGAAATGGAAACTTTATTATTATTTTTTTTTCTCAGAAAGTGTAATTTTCCGCTAACTTGTGAAAAAAAATGAAATGATACATGAACTCACCATGCCCCTCCATGAATACTTTGGGGTGTCTTCTTTCTAAAATGGTGTCATTTGGGGAGTCAGAGCTGCTTCAAAATGCGGAAATTCACTTTTTTGCACCATAGTTTGTAAACGCTATAACTTTTACCCGAACCAATAAATATACACTTTTTGGATTTTTTTTTATCAAAGACATGTAGAACAATAAATTTTGCAAAAAAATTATATAGAAATGTAGTTTTTAAAAAAAAAAATTCCAACAGAAAGTGAAAAATGTCAGCAGCAAAGAAATACCACCAAATGAAAGCTCTATTAGTGAGAAGAAAAGGAGGTAAAATTAATTTGGGTGGTAAGTTGCATGAACGAGCAATAAACTGTGAAAGTAGTGTAGTGCAGAATTGTAAAGTGGCCTTGTCATGAAGCGTGTTTAAGCTAGGGGGGCTGAGGTGGTTAAGATTGTAAAGGCCCCGATAAATTGGTCCAATATATTTGCATATATATATATATATATATATATATATATATATATACACATATATATAAGGATGAAAATATGGACAGCACTCCGAAATAGTGGTCAATCGTGAAGTTTATTCACCCAGGTGGTGAGGAGCGACGTTTCGGCTCAACATGAGCCTTTCTCAAGCATTGAAACAAGTGAAAATGCATACCATATATACGTGATTCTATTACAATCAATTGAACAAATCCATAATTGGTGATAATCAATAAACACAGTGATTCTACAAAAATTCTACACAAAAATCAATTCCACATGATTAAAATGTAGTAAGCATGGACGTGTATATCATAATTTACCTCATATACAAAGATAGTGCAAATACATAGTGTAAAAACAGTGTAAACTTTCCATCATATTAATCAATGTCCAGGTGTACATACTTGTGCTGGTTAATAATCCAAAAGCGATAATTGGGAAGAAAGGATCGGCCCGCATGGATAATGGCGTCCACCATATACAAGCTTTTCATAACAAACACACATGACAGACGAATCAGAGGTGTATACGTCAGACAAGGGCGCTATGCGCCACTTGCGCTTGCGTACTGTGTTACTACGGCCACGTCCGCCATATTGGATAAGGGTATAGGTCCATTACGTTGTCAAACATATCCGCGCATGCGCGGACCCAACTTGTGGCGCTGTCGCCATCTTGAATGCTGGAAAGAACCTACAAAGTGCCCATAATTGTGAACATCAAATACACAGGTATCATTCTATATAGCCAGTGGAAGAATGCCACTGTTAGGTCCAATAGGTAGGTGGGAAGCCCTCCCCTGCCGAGGCAAGCGACCCTACCAAAAAGCGGTTACCGGAGGAGGAGGCACGCCAGTGTCACCACGCCCGGTCACCCCAATACCTGCCTTATACGGACCATTTAGCATAAGAGGGTTCTCCTCAATCTGTGTAAAGATCAGACAAAAGGCACCACGTAATTTACAAGTAATTGCAGTCAGTTACACCTATATGATTCGCTGTCAAAAAATCAATAAATTAATGGTGGGGACATTCTTCATGCCAGGGACGATCCGTTACTTCTCCAATGTGTAAAGTGATTGTCTAAGAAAAAAGAGAAAAAAATACTTAATATAACATCTTTTCACTTTTCCAATCCAACACATCTTTTAGCAGTCAGATGCATAACACATAATATGTACCGGGAGGAGGGTGAGCCAGAAATCATTCACCTATACATTTATCTATATTCAATATTTAACCCATTAGGGTGTAAACTATTGAGGGTATATATCCAGTATAACTCTCTTTTTTTAAGAAGAGATATCTCATCACCACCTCTTCTAGGCATGTTTACTTGATCAATGATCCAACATTTTAATTGATTTTCCTTATGCTTTTGTCGCACAAAATGTCGGGGTACCGGTAAATCTGTCCAGTTTTTCCTGATAGTATTGCGGTGATTATTTAATCTTGTTTTTAAATCGGTTGATGTTTCCCCGACATAGAGTAGATTACACGGGCAAGACAAAACATAGATGACAAAAGAAGAATTGCATGTTAAATGAAATTTAATAGGGAAACTGTGTCCTGTGGTAGGATGTATTAATACGCGGGCTCTGCAAATATAACGATAGTTCACACACGACAGGCAGGGAAAACAGCCCATGCCTGTCTGTGTGAACTTTGTTTGTATCAATGTTTTTTTAGGGCCCACGTCTGCTCTTACTAACTGGTCACGAATATTCCTATTTTTACGGTATGAAAAAGGGGGATTTTTAAACTCAGGTACATTTTTGATGCACCCACCCAGAATGCCCCAATGTCTGCGAAGAATCTTGTTAATCTCAGTACTATAATCTGAAAATGTTGTTATAAACGGAATTCTTTTTTGAAGACTCCTCTGTCCCTGTCTCTCAAACAGAGAGTCACGTTGTAACTGTAGAACCTTGTGTTTTTGTTCATTGAGCAATCTTGAGGGATATCCTCGTTGCTGAAATTTAATGGCCATGTTATTAACGGTTCCAGTTATATTTAATTCATTCGAAACTATCCTCCTAGCCCTTAAAAATTGCGAAAAAGGTAAGTGTTTTATAATATTACGTGGATGACAACTCTCATATCGTACCAAAGTATTCCTATCGGTAGGTTTAGTGTATAGCTGGGTTTGCAATGAGCCATCTTTCAATACAACCAGTGTGTCTAGAAAATGTATCTCTGTATTAGAGAATGTCAGAGTGAACTGTAAATCCCTGTCAAAACTATTAAGGTGTTCATGAAATTGATGTAGTTGCTGTTCACTACCTGTCCAAATGTGGAAGACGTCGTCGATTTAGCGCCACCACCCCAATAAATACTGGAGATGGTGGCCCACATAGACGACGTCCTCCTCAAAACAGCGCATGTGTATATTTGCGTAAGTTGGGGCCACGTGTGACCCCATTGCTACGCCTCGTTTTTGTATATAATACGTATCTTGAAACAAAAAATAATTATGCTCAAGCACTATTTGTAACAAAGATAGTACAAAAGAGCAAGTTTCAGAAGTCATAGAGGATAGATCCAACATCCTACTGACAGAATTCAAACCTTTCTGATGATTAATGGAAGTGTAGAGGGATATTACATCAAAGGAGGCTAAAATATATATATATATAGGGAGAGAGAGAGAGAGAGAGAGAGAGAGAGAGAGAAACAAATACCACACCAGTTCCTCAAGAAATTGTGTGTTTAGTAACCAAAAATCAACTTTTATGTCCTCACAATGGGACCTTTCTCAAGAAGTGACAAAAGTTAATAGTGCCAAGTACAAAGCTAAATACCCAATCAGTTTATTGTTTTAGTAAAAAAAAGCGTAATATATACCCACTGCTCTACTGCAGTAGTTTCTGTTGAAAGAGCATTTTGGCTTGGTTTACTTAAAATGAGTATAATATATACACACTGCTCTGTTGCAGTCATTTCTGGTGTAAGCGCATATTGGTCTTGTTTCACTTAAAAAAGCGTAATATATACCAACTGCTCAGTTGCAGTATTTTCTAGTGAAAGGCCATATTGGCCTTGTTTCTTTAAAAAAAGCGTAATATATAGAGATTATTATTATTATTATTATTATTATTTTTAGAGCGCCATTCATTCCATAGCGCTGTACATATCATAAGTGGTGCACATACATAATACAGGCAATTGCCTTAAGCATGAACGAGACAAGTTACAGACTGGTACAGAAGGATAGAGGGCCCTGCCCGTGAGGGCTTACAATCTACATGGTATGGGGGATGGAGACAGTAGGCGAGGGTGAAGCTGGTCATAGCGGTATAGAAGCAGCAGTGTCACTGGTCGTAGGCTTGTCTGAAGAGGTGGGTTTTCATATTGCTTTTGAAGGATTCCACTGTAGGTGAGAGTCTGATATGTTGGGGTAGAGAGTTCCAGAGTATAGGGGATGCACGGGAGAAATCCTGGAGGCGAGTGTGGGAAGAGGTGATAAGAGGAGAGGAGAGAAGGAGGTCATGTGAGGATCGAAGATTGCGTGTGGGGATGTATCAGGAAAGTAGCTCAGAGATGTAGGGAGGGGACTGATTGTGGACGGCCTTGTATGTGTGGGTTAGTATTTTAAACTGAATTCGCTGGGCAATGGGGAGCCAGTGCAGGGACTGGCAGAGGGGAGATGCAGAGGAGTAACGGGGGGAGAGATGGATTAGTCGGGCAGCAGAGTTGAGGATAGATTGTAGGGGTGAGAGAGAGCTAGATGGAAGGCCACAGAGGAGAATGTTGCAGTAGTCTAGGCGAGAGATTATGAGGGAATGTATAAGCATTTTTGCCGATTCAAAGTTGAGGAAAGGGCGGATGCGGGAGATGTTTTTGAGTTGGAAGCGGCAGGTGGTGGAAAGGGCTTGGATGTGTGGTCGGAAGGAGAGGGCAGAATCCAAGGTCACTCCAAGGCAGCGGACTTGGTTGAACGGGGAGAGTGTGCAGTCATTGATTGTGATAGATAGGTCTGTTGGGGAAGTGAGCAAGATGGGGAAAGATGATGAATTCTGTTTTATCCATATTAAGTTTTAGAAAGCGAGAGGAGAAGAAGGAGGATATGCGAGATAGGCATTGTGGGATTCTGGATAGTAAGGTGGTGATGTCTGGACCAGAGAGGTAGATTTGTGTGTCGTCAGCATAAAAGTGATACTGGAAACCATGGGACTCTATAAGCTGTCCCAGGCCGAAGGTGTAGATAGAGAAGAGCAGGGGTCCTAGGACGGAGCCTTGCGGGACACCAACAGAGAGGGAGTGAGGCGAGGAGGTGGCGTGAGAGTGGGAGACGCTAAATGTCCGGTCTGTGAGGTATGATGTGATCCAAGAGAGGGCCAGGTCAGTGATGCCAAGAGATGAGAGAGTTTGTAACAGAAGGGAGTGGTCGACAGTGTCAAAGGCAGAGGACAAGTCAAGGAGAAGGAGGACAGAGTAATGTTTTTGGGTTTTGGCAAGTAGTAGGTCATTGGTGACTTTGGTGAGGGCAGTCTCGGTTGAGTGATGGGGTCGGAAGCCAGATTGTAGCCGGTCAAAGAGGGAGCAGGAGGAGAGGTGAGAGGACAGTTCAGAATGGACATGTTGCTCAAGTAGCTTTGACGCATATGGAAGAAGTGATATGGGGCGATAACTGGACAAAGAAGATGGGTCAAGTGATGGCTTTTTGAGGATGGGTGTAATTGTAGCATGTTTAAAAGCAGAGGGGAAGAGACCAGATGAGCGAACACCTGGAAGTTCGGGTTTCGGGAAGTCCGAACTCGACCCGAACTTTATCCCGAACCCGAACCCCATTGAAGTCAATGGGGACCCGAACTTTTAGGCACTAAAAAGGCTGTAAAATAGTCCAGGAACGGGCCAGAGGGCTGCCAAAGGCAGAAAAATGTAGGTAAATCCCCTGCAAACAAATGTGGATAGGGAAATGAATTAAAATAAAATAAATAAAATTTAACCAATATCAATTGGAGAGAGGTCCCACAACAAGGAATCATGCGTCATATCACCCACCACTGGAGAAGGCCACTTTTAGTTATTTTGGCCCAGCACCCAGACAGAGGAGAGAGGTCCCACAGCAAGGAATCATGCGTCATATCACCCACCACCGGAGAAGGCCACTCTCAGTTATTTCGGCACCAGCACCCAGACAGAGGAGAGAGGTCCCACAGCAAGGAATAAGGCGTCATATCAACCACCACCGGAGAAGGCCACTCTCAGTTATTTCGGCCCAGCACTCAGACAGAGGAGAGAGGTCCCACAGCAAGGAATCATGCGTCATATCAACCACCACCGGAGAAGGCCACTTTCAGTTATTTTGGCCCAGCACCCAGACAGAGGAGAGAAATCCCACAGCAAAGAATCATGCATCATATCACCCACCACTGGAGAAGGCCACTTTCAGTTATTTCGGCCCAGCACCCAGACAGAGGAGAGGTCCCACAGCAAGGAATCATGCGTCATATCAACCATCACCGGAGAAGGCCACTCTCAGTTATTTCGGCCCAGAACCCAGACCGAGGATACAGGTCCCACAGCAAGGAATCATGCATCATATCACCCACCACTGGAGAAGGCCACTTTCAGTTATTTCGGTCCAGCACCCAGACAGAGGAGAGAGGTCCCACAGCAAGGAATCATGCGTCATATCACCCACCACCGGAGAAAGCCACTCTCAGTTATTTCGGCCCAGCACCCAGACAGAGGAGAGAGGTCGCACAGCAAGGAATCATGCGTCATATCACCCACCACCGGAGAAGGCCACTCTCAGTTATTTCAGCCCAGCACCCAGACAGAGGAGAGAGGTCCCACAGCAAGGAATCATGCGTCATATCAACCACCACCGGAAAAGGCCACTCTCAGTTATTTCGGCCACACCACCCAGACAGAGGAGAGGTTCATTCAACTTTGGGTTGCACCGCAAGATCATGGTAAAGTTAAAAAAATGAGGATTCAATAAAGAAGTGCCCCGGAGTACAAGAATACATGTTTGAGGGGGAGGCAGTTATAGCTATTCTGCACAAGGGAGGCACAGGTCCTGTGGGATCCATGCCTGGTTCATTTTTATGAACGTCAGCTTGTCCACGTTGGCTGTGGACAGGCGGCTGCGTTTGTCAGTAATGACGCCCCCTGCCGTGCTGAACACACGTTCAGACAAAACGCTGGCCGCCGGGCAGGCCAGCACCTCCAAGGCATAAAATGCTAACTCTGGCCACGTGGACAATTTGGAGACCCAGAAGTTGAATGGGGCCGAACCATCAGGCAGTACGTGGAGGGGTGTGCAGACGTACTGTTCAACCATGTTAGTGAAATGCTGCCTCCTGCTAACACGTTCCGTATCAGGTGGTGATGCAGTTAGCTGTGGCGTGGAGACAAAACTTTTCCACATTTCTGCCATGCTAACCCTGCCCTCAGAGGAGCTGGCCGTGACACAGCTGCGTTGGCGACCTCTTGCTCCTCCTCTGCCTTCACCTTGGGCTTCCACCGGTTCCCCTGTGACATTTGGGAATGCTCTCAGGAGCGCCTCTACCAGCGTGCGCTTGTACTCGCGCATCTTCCTATCACGCTCCAGTGCAGGAAGTAAGGCGGGCACATTGTCTTTGTACCGGGGATCCAGCAGGGTGGCAACCCAGTAGTCCGCACACGTTAAAATGTGGGCAACTCTGCTGTCGTTGCGCAGGCACTAAAGCATGTAGTCGCTCATGTGTGCTAGGCTCCCCAGAGGTAAGGACAAGTTGTCCTCTGTGGGCGGCGTATTGTCATCGTCCTCCGTATCCCCCCAGCCACGCACCAGTGATGGGCCTGAGCTGTGTCGGGTGCCACCCCGCTGTGAACCTGCTTCATCCTCATCCTCCTCCACCTCCTCCTCATCCTCCTCGTCCTCCAGTAGTGGGCCCTGGCTGGCCACATTTGTACCTGGCCTCTGCTGTTGAAAAAAACCTCCCTCTGAGCCACTTCTAACAGACTGGCCTGAAAGTGCTAAAAATGACCCCTCATCCTCCTTCTCCTCCTGGGCCACCTCCTCTTCCATCATCGCCCTAAGCGTTTTCTCAAGGAGACATAGAAGTGGTATTGTAACGCTGATAACGGTGACATTGCCACTGGCCATGTTGATGAAGTACTCGAAACAGCGCAACAGGGCACACAGGTCTCGCATGGAGGCCCAATCATTGGTAGTGAAGTGGTGCTGTTCCGGCAGTACGACTGACGCGTGCGTGCTGCAGTTGAAACTTCACTATGGCCTGCTGCTGCTCGCACAGTCTCTCCAGCATGTGCAAGGTGGAGTTCCACCTGGTGGGCACGTCGCATATGAGGCGGTGAGCAGGAAGGCCAAAGTTCCGCTGTAGCGCAGACAGGCGAGCAGCGGCAGGATGTGAACGCCGGAAGCGTGCACAGACGGCCCTCACTTGATGCAGCAGCTCTGACATGTCGGGGTAGTTGTGAATGAACTTCTGCACCACCAAATTCAGCACATGCGCCAGGCAAGGGATGTGCGTCAAACCGGCTAGTCCCAAAGATGCGACGAGATTTCGCCCATTATCGCACACCACCAGGCCGGGCTTGAGGCCCACCGTCAGAAACCACTCGTCGGTCTATTGTTCAATACCCCGCCACAACTCCTGCACGGTGTGGGGC
This sequence comes from Bufotes viridis, assembly GCA_033119425.1. Lineage (NCBI taxonomy): Eukaryota > Metazoa > Chordata > Amphibia > Anura > Bufonidae > Bufotes > Bufotes viridis. Next base: position 90,053,674 of record CM065595.1, read on the forward strand.
CTGTCCCCCAAACATATGAGTTTCAGAATGGCCTGCTGACATTTTCCCCGGGCTGTGCTGAAGTTGGTGGTGAAGGTGTGTGGCTGATTGGATGAGCTGGTGGAAGCAGAGGAGGAGGAAGCCGAGAAGTAGGAGGAGGCTACAGGAGGCAAAGAATAATGCCCTGCGATCCTTGGCGGCGGAAGGACGAGCGCCAAGGAACTCTCCGCCTGCGGCCCAGCCGCCACTACATTTACCCAGTGTGCAGTTAGGGAGATATAGCGTCCCCGTGCTTACTGGTCCACGTATCTGTGGTTAGGTGGACCTTGCCACAGATGGCGTTGCGCAGTGCACACTTGATTTTATCAGATACTTGGTTGTGCAGGGAAGGCACGGCTATCTTGGAGAAGTAGTGGCGGCTGGGAACAACATACTGTGGGACAGCCATGGACATCAGCTGTTTGAAGCTGTCTGTGTCCACCAGCCTGAATGACAGCATTTCAAAGGCCAGTAGTTTAGAAATGCTGGCATTCAGGCCCAGGGCTCGAGGGTGGCTAGGTGGGAATTTACGCTTTCTCTCCAAGGTTTGTGAGATGGAGAGCTGAACGCTGCCGTGTGACATGGTGGAGATGCTTGGTGACGCAGGTGGTGTTGTCGGTGGCACATCCTCTGTTTGGGGGGGCGGCAGGTGCCAACATTCCTCCCGAGGCGGAGGAAGAGGCCGAGGCAGCAGCAGAAGAGGGAGCAGGGGGAGCCAGAGTGAGTTCCTTGCTTTCAAGGTGTTTACTCCACTGCAGTTCATGCTTTGCATGTAGATGTCTGGTCATGCAGGTTGTGCTAAGGTTCAGAACGTTAATGCCTCGCTTCAGGCTCTGATGGTACAGCGTGCAAACCACTCGGGTCTTGTTGTCAGCACATTGTTTAAAGAAGTGCCATGCCAGGGAACTCCTTGATGCTGCCTTTGGGGTGCTTGGTCCCTGGTGGCAGTGGCCAGTAGCAGGCGAACTCTCTTGGAGGCGGCTGTTCTGCTTTTGCCTCCTGCTCTCTCTTTTGCTACGCTGTTGGCTCGGTCTCACCACTGCCTCTTCCTCTGAACTATGAAAGTCAGTGGCACGACCTTCATTCCATGTGCGGTCTAGGACCTCATCGTCCCCTGCATCGTCTTCCACACAGTCTTCCTCCCTGACCTCCTGTTCGGTCTGCACACTGCAGAAAGACGCAGCAGTTGGCACCTGTGTTTCGTCATCATCAGAGACGTGCGGACTCTGATGAGGTGGTATTCCCATGTCCTCATCATCAGGAAACATCAGTGGTTGTGCGTCAGTGCATTCTATGTCTTCCACCACTGGGGAAGGGCTAGGTGGATTCCCTTGGGAAACCCTTCCAGCAGAGTCTTCAAACAGCATAAGAGACTGCTGCATAACTTGAGGCTCAGACAGTTTGCCTGCTATGCATGGGGGTGATGTGACAGACTGATGGGCTTGGTTTTCAGGTGCCACCTTTGCGCTTTCTGCAGAAGACTGGGTGGGAGATAAAGTTGTGAACATGCTGGATCCACTGTCGGCCACCCAATTGACTAGCGCCTGTACCTGCTCAGGCCTTACCATGCTTAGAACGGCATTGGGCCCCACCAAATATCGCTGTAAATTCTGGCGGGTACTGAAACCTGAGGTAGTTGGTTCACTAGGACGTGTGGCTGTGGCAGAATGGTCTCGTCTTCTCCCAGCACAAGAGGGTACACTAACACCACCACGACCGCGTCCGCGTCCCTTACTAGATGTTTTCCTCATTGTTACCGTTCACCAAGCACCACAATAAGAAAAAAAATATTTGGCCCAATGTATTGATTTCAAATTCAGGCTTTTTTTTACAGGCACCTAACACTATCTGCCTATAATCCAGGCACAGCAGTAACCACTGATTTAGGGGAATATCTCTTTTAGGGCTAGTATTTATGCCCTGGATGAAAGGTATCCTTTTATGGACAGATTTACAATTGGCCTGCAACAGCTCGAACACCAGATTCAGAGTATTGCTATTGTGGCAATTGAATTTCACCCCAGAACAAAATATATGTTTTTGCGGACACTATTATACTTTGCCCACCACAGCTGAAACCACTGATTTATGGTATTGCTATTTTGGCAATTGAATTTCACCCCACAACAAAATATATGTTTTTGCGGACACTATGAATCTTGGCCTGCAACAGCTGGGACACCAGATTCAGGGTATTGCTATTTTGGCAATTGAATTTCACCCCAGAACAAAATATATGTTTTGGCGGACACTATTATACTTAGCCAGCCACAGCTGAAACCACTGATTTATGGTATTGCTATTTTGGCAATTGAATTTCACCCCAGAACAAAATATATGTTTTGGCGGACACTATTATACTTTGCCCGCCACAGCTGAAACCACTGATTTATGGTATTGCTATTTTGGCAATTGAATTTCACCCCAGAACAAAATATCTGTTTTGGCGGACACTATGAATCTTGGCCTGCAACAGCTGGGACACCAGATTCAGGGTATTGCTATTTTGGCAATTGAATTTCACCTCAGAACAAAATATATGTTTTTGCGGACACTATGAAACTTGGCTTGCAACAGCTGGAACACCAGATTCAGGGTATTGCTATTTTGACAATTGAATTTCACCCCACAACAAAAAAATATGTTTTTGCGGACACTATTATACTTTGCCCGCCACAGCTGAAACCACTGATTTATGGTATTGCTATTTTGGCAATTGAATTTCACCCCAGAACAAAATATCTGTTTTGGCGGACACTATGAATCTCTGCCTGCAACAGCTGGGACACCAGATTCAGGGTATTGCTATTTTGGCAATTGAATTTCACCCCAGAACAAAATATCTGTTTTGGCGGACACTATGAATCTTGGCCTGCAACAGCTGGGACACCAGATTCAGGGTATTGCTATTTTGGCAATTGAATTTCACCCCAGAACAAAATATATGTTTTTGCGGACACTATGAATCTTGGCCTGCAACAGCTGGGACACCAGATTCAGGGTATTGCTATTTTGGCAATTGAATTTCACCCCAGAACAAAATATATGTTTTGGCGGACACTATTATACTTAGCCAGCCACAGCTGAAACCACTGATTTATGGTATTGCTATTTTGGCAATTGAATTTCACCCCAGAACAAAATATATGTTTTGGCGGACACTATTATACTTTGCCCGCCACAGCTGAAACCATTGATTTATGGTATTGCTATTTTGGCAATTGAATTTCACCCCAGAACAAAATATCTGTTTTGGCGGACACTATGAATCTTGGCCTGCAACAGCTGGGACACCAGATTCAGGGTATTGCTATTTTGGCAATTGAATTTCACCCCAGAACAAAATATATGTTTTTGCGGACACTATGAATCTTGGCCTGCAACAGCTGGGACACCAGATTCAGGGTATTGCTATTTTGGCAATTGAATTTCACCCCAGAACAAAATATATGTTTTGGCGGACACTATTATACTTAGCCAGCCACAGCTGATACCACTGATTTATGGTATTGCTATTTTGGCAATTGAATTTCACCCCAGAACAAAATATATGTTTTGGCGGACACTATTATACTTTGCCAGCCACAGCTGAAACCACTGATTTATGGTATTGCTATTTTGGCAATTGAATTTCACCCCAGAACAAAATATATGTTTTGGCGGACACTATGAATCTTGGCCTGCAACAGCTGGGACACCAGATTCAGGGTATTGCTATTTTGGCAATTAAATTTCACCCCAGAACAAAATATATGTTTTTACGGACACTATTATACATTGCCAGCCACAGCTTAAACCACTGATTTATGGTATTGCTATTTTGGCAATTGAATTTCACCCCAGAACAAAATATCTGTTTTGGCGGACACTATGAATCTTGGCCTGCAACAGCTGGGACACCAGATTCAGGGTATTGCTATTTTGGCAATTGAATTTCACCTCAGAACAAAATATATGTTTTTGCGGACACTATGAAACTTGGCTTGCAACAGCTGGGACACCAGATTCAGGGTATTTCTATTTTGGCAATTGAATTTCACCCCACAACAAAAAAATATGTTTTTGCGGACACTATTATACTTTGCCCGCCACAGCTGAAACCACTGATTTATGGTATTGCTATTTTGGCAATTGAATTTCACCCCAGAACAAAATATCTGTTTTGGCGGACACTATGAATCTTGGCCTGCAACAGCTGGGACACCAGATTCAGGGTATTGCTATTTTGGCAATTGAATTTCACCCCAGAACAAAATATCTGTTTTGGCGGACACTATGAATCTTGGCCTGCAACAGCTGGGACACCAGATTCAGGGTATTGCTATTTTGGCAATTGAATTTCACCCCAGAACAAAATATATGTTTTGGCGGACACTATTATACTTTGCCCGCCACAGCTGAAACCACTGATTTATGGTATTGCTATTTTGGCAATTGAATTTCACCCCAGAACAAAATATCTGTTTTGGCGGACACTATGAATCTTGGCCTGCAACAGCTGGGACACCAGATTCAGGGTATTGCTATTTTGGCAATTGAATTTCACCCCAGAACAAAATATATGTTTTGGCGGACACTATTATACTTGGCCTGCAACAGCTGGAACACTGATTCAGGGTATTGCTATTTTGGCAATTGAATTTCACCCCAGAACAAAATATCTGTTTTGGCGGACACTATGAATCTTGGCCTGCAACAGCTGGGACACCAGATTCAGGGTATTGCTATTTTGGCAATTGAATTTCACCCCAGAACAAAATATATGTTTTGGCGGACACTATTATACTTTGCCAGCCACAGCTGAAACCACTGATTTATGGTATTGCTATTTTGGCAATTGAATTTCACCCCAGAACAAAATATATGTTTTGGCGGACACTATGAATCTTGGCCTGCAACAGCTGGGACACCAGATTCAGGGTATTGCTATTTTGGCAATTGAATTTCACCCCAGAACAAAATATATGTTTTGGCGGACACTATGAATCTTGGCCTGCAACAGCTGGGACACCAGATTCAGGGTATTGCTATTTTGGCAATTGAATTTCACCCCAGAACAAAATATATGTTTTGGCGGACACTATTATACTTTGCCAGCCACAGCTGAAACCACTGATTTATGGTATTGCTATTTTGGCAATTGAATTTCACCCCAGAACAAAATATATGTTTTTGCGGACACTATTATACTTTGCCAGCCACAGCTGAAACCACTGATTTATGGTATTGCTATTTTGGCAATTGAATTTCACCCCAGAACAAAATATATGTTTTGGCGGACACTATGAATCTTGGCCTGCAACAGCTGGGACACCAGATTCAGGGTATTGCTATTTTGGCAATTGAATTTCACCCCAGAACAAAATATATGTTTTGGCGGACACTATTATACTTTGCCAGCCACAGCTGAAACCACTGATTTATGGTATTGCTATTTTGGCAATTGAATTTCACCCCAGAACAAAATATATGTTTTTGCGGACACTATGAATCTTGGCCTGCAACAGCTGGGACACCAGATTCAGGGTATTGCTATTTTGGCAATTGAATTTCACCCCAGAACAAAATATATGTTTTGGCGGACACTATTATACTTTGCCAGCCACAGCTGAAACCACTGATTTATGGTATTGCTATTTTGGCAATTGAATTTCACCACAGAAAATAATCTATCCTTTGCCAGACAGCAGACAGTATTATACTTAGCTAGCCAAAGCTGGAACACCAGATTTAGGGGATTGGCATTTGGGCAATTGTATTTAACCCCTTAATAAAATATAGAAATTAGTAGGCATGGCTGTGATGGGCTCTTAGGGCAAGAAGTAAAACGCTAGCTGATTGGCTGCTGTGCAGCCCTTCAGAAAGCTGGAAGTAATCGCCGATCAACGAACCCGAACCCGAACTTTAGTAACACTAGTAATATATACACACTGCAGTGTAGCAGTAATTTCTGGCGAAAGAGTATATTGGCCTTATTTCAGAACTACTAGAAAAATATTTTCTCAGTTCACTGTTGTAGTTATATCTAGTAAAGCCTTTACTGGCGTATTGCAATATTTAACGAAATATACATTTTCCATTCGCTGGTGCACTTATATGTAGAAAAACCTTTATTGACGTATATTATTAGAAAATATATATATATATACATTCGCCATTCGCAGCTGCACTTATATCTTGACAAAACTTTATTCACTTATATTGTTATAGAAATTTTTTATAGAAAAAAATATTCAGCGTTCGTTGTTGCAGTTATATATGTGGTAAAGCCTTTAGTGTCGTATTTCTGCACAAAACTCAAGATATATCCAGCGCTGCTGTTATATGTAGGAAAGTACTTATTGCAGTATAGACTGAATTACGTTGTGTAATGTTGAAACTTTGTATTTACGTTTCACACACTGCGCACTTACATGCCGACGTCCATAATAGCGACGCATCAATACAGGTGAATACACTATACACTAATCCTGCACAAAAATGGAAATACTTCACACCAGCCCGCATTTTTCTGCAGTATTGCCTACTCGACACTACAGGGACTATTCTGCAGCACAGAAACCGCACGAGGTCCGCGTCTATCTCTTCCATCGCGTACGTCCCGTTCACTTCAGAAAAAATCTTGTATTCTGAGTTAAGTGCTGCATTTATAGGCAGTAAATTCTCTTTTGAATTATTTTAGCGTTAAAAATCTCGTATTCTGCGTTAAGCACTGCATTTATATGCGGTAAAATCTCAATTGAAATATTTTGGCGGGAATTTTTTTCCCAGCTCCTCCATTAACTTCCTCATCTCTTCATTAACATCGGACACACTAACTTTACCCCCCAGCTATATATATATAAGTGGTGCCAGCACCACCTAAGAGTGAATAAAGGTAAACGACACTGCTAGCCTGTTAAAGGGAACTAAAGCTTGATACCACAATACATTTGATATGACATTTAGCAAGAGTTTAAAGTGGTCAAATAATGCACATATTGGGACACTGCATCAAGATAATTCAGGCGTGGATCAGCCAGGATTTACACACACCAATGCCTGATGCATCAGATTAGATCATTGGTGCCACACCAACATTTTGACAAAATGTTTTCTTCTTGCTACCTGCCCCAGCTACAATTCTGATGCTGTTACCCGCCTGATGTCAAACATCTGATGACAAGTGCTCCTTCTTTCACCCACCATCTTCAACAAGTACTAATATTGCAACCCACCTCCACATTATGTCACCCTGCCACTTTGTGGCCTATTCATGCTGCCATCTCCATACTATTTCATCTTTCCAATCTGTGTTATCATGCTGCGTCTGTTGCAGCCATCTACACACTATTTCACCTTGCCAATCTGTGGTATCATGCTGCTGCTGTTGCTGCCATCTACCCACTATGTCACCTTGCCAATCTGTGGTATTATGCTGCTGCTGCTGCTTGAAGGTCTTAGACTGATCATCGGCCCCACGATCTAATTTAGGTTTGAGAACCGACAAACCCAACTTGCTTTTGAGGGCTGCATTAATCTGCAGGTTATCGTCATACAGCTCTACAGATAACTTTCCATCTGCATCTTTCTCAACGACCTGTGCCCTCAGTCTTTGATCCACACTATGTCACCTTGCCACTTTGTGGCCTACTCATGCTGCCATTTCCACACTATGTCACTTTGCCAATCTGTGTTATCGTGCTGCTGATGTTGCTGCCATCTCCAGACTATGTCACCTTGCCACTTTGTGGCCTACTCATGCTGCCATCTCCACACTATGTCACCTTGCCAATCTGTGTTATCATGCTGCTGCTGTTGCTGCCATCTCCACACTATGTCACCTTGCCACTTTGTGGCCTACTCATGCTGCCATCTCCACACTATGTCACCATGCCAATCTGCGTTCTCATGCTGCTGCTGTTGCAGCCATCTGCACACTATGTCACCTTGCCAATCTGTGTTATCATGCTGCTGCTGTTGCTGCCATATTCACACTATGTCACCTTGACACTCTGTGGTGTCCTGCTGCTGCCATCTCCATACTATATATAAAAGAGAATAATATTGAGGCTCACCCAGCCAAAATCATGTGGTGGTGCTGCAAAAACTGGTTGACCTGCCTGGTCAACAAAAATGAAAGTAATCAAAAAGTGTAGTATAGTTCAAGCACTCACATACGGGCATATGGAACGAATTTCATGTGTATAGATAAAACTTTTAATAGACGACAAAATAATATAAATGTTCCAAAAGAAGATTAACAAATAACTAGAGATGAGCGAACACCTGGAAGTTCGGGTTCGGGAAGTTCGGCCGAACTTCCCGAAAATGTTCGGGTTCGGGATCCGAACTCGACCCGAACTTTATCCCGAACCCGAACCCCATTGAAGTCAATGGGGACCCGCACTTTTAGGCACTAAAAAGGCTGTAAAATAGTCCAGGAACGGGCTAGAGGGCTGCCAAAGGCAGCAAAATTTAGGTAAATCCCCTGCAAACAAATGTGGATAGGGAAATGAATTAAAATAAAATAAAATAAATAAAATTTAACCAATATCAATTGGAGAGAGGTCCCACTGCAAGGAATCATGCGTCATATCACCCAACACTGGAGAAGGCCACTTTCAGTTATTTTGGCCCCAGCACCCAGACAGAGGAGAGAGGTCCCACAGCAAGGAATTATGCGTCATATCACACACCACTGGAGAAGGCCACTTTCAGTTATTTCGGCCCAGCACCCAGATAGAGGAGAGAGGTCCCACAGCAAGGAATCATGCGTCATTTCACCCACCACTAGAGAAGGCCACTTTCAGTTATTTCGGACAGAGCACCCAGACAGAGGAGAGAGGTCCCACAGCAAGGAATCATGCGTCATATCACCCACCACTGGAGAAGGCCACTTTCAGTTATTTCGGCCCAGCACCCAGACAGAGGAGAGAGGTCCCACAGCAAGGAATCATGCGTCATTTCACCCACCACCGGAGAAGGCCACTTTCAGTTATTTCGGCCCAGCACCCAGACAGAGGAGAGAGGTCCCACAGCAAGGAATCATGCGCCATTTCACCCAACACTGGAGAAGGCCACTTTCAGTTATTTCGACCCAGCACCCAGACCGAGGATACAGGTCCCACAGCAAGGAATCATGCGTCATATCACCCACCACTGGAGAAGGCCACTTTCAGGTATTTCAGCCCCAGCACCCAGACAGAGGAGAGAGGTCCCACAGCAAGGAATAAGGCGTCATATCACCCACCACTGGAGAAGGCCACTTTCAGTTATTTCGGCCCAGCACCCAGACAGAGGAGAGAGGTCCCACAGCAAGGAATAAGGCGTCATATCACCCACCACTGGAGAATGCCACTTTGAGTTATTTATGCCCCACCAGCCAGACAGAGGAGAGAGGTCCCACAGCAAGGAATCATGCGTCATATCACCCACCGCCGGAGAAGGCCACTTTCAGTTATTTCGGCCCCAGCACCCAGACAGAGGAGAGAGGTCCCACAGCAAGGAATCATGCGTCATATCACCCACCACTGGAGAAGGCCACTTTGAGTTATTTATGCCCCACCAGCCAGACAGAGGAGAGAGGTCCCACAGCAAGGAATCATGCGTCATATCACCCACCGCCGGAGAAGGCCACTTTCAGTTATTTCGGCCCCAGCACCCAGACAGAGGAGAGAGGTCCCACAGCAAGGAATCATGCGTCATATCACCCACCACTGGAGAAGGCCACTTTCAGTTATTTCGGCCCAGAACCCAGACCGAGGATACAGTTCCCACAGCAAGGAATCATGCGTCATATCACCCACCACTGGAGAAGGCCACTTTCAGTTATTTCGGTCCAGCACCCAGACAGAGGAGAGAGGTCCCACAGCAAGGAATCATGCGTCATATCACCCACCACCGGAGAAGGCCACTTTCAGTTATTTCGGCCCCAGCACCCAGACAGAGGAGAGAGGTCCCACAGCAAGGCATCATGCGTCATATCACCCACCACTGGAGAAGGCCACTTTTAGTTATTTCGGCCCAGCACCCAGACAGAGGAGAGAGGTCCCACAGCAAGGAATCATGCATCCTATCACCCACCACCGGAGAAGGCCACTTTCAGTTATTTAGGCCCCACCACCCAGAAAGAGGTGAGGTTCATTCAACTTTGGGTTGCACCGCAAGATCATGGTAAAGTTAAAAAAATGAGGATTCAATAAAGAAGTGCCCCGGAGTACAAGAATACATGGTTGAGGGGGACGTTGGCTGTAGACAGGCGGCTGCGTTTGTCAGAAATGACACCCCCTGCGTGCTGAATACACGTTCAGACAAAACGCTGGCCGCCGGGCAGGCCAGCACCTCCAAGGCATAAAATGCTAACTCTGGCCACGTGGACAATTTGGAGACCCAGAAGTTGAATGGGGCCGAACCATCAGGCAGTACGTGGAGGGGTGTGCAGACGTACTGTTCAACCATGTTACTGAAATGCTGCCTCCTGTTAACACGTTCCGTATCAGGTGGCGGTGAAGTTAGCTGTGGCGTGGAGATAAAAATTTTCCACATTTCTACCATGCTAACCCTGCCCTCAGAGGAGCTGGCCGTGACACAGCTGCGTTGGCAACCTCTTGCTCCTCCTCTGCCTTCGCCTTGGGCTTCCACCTGTTCCCCTGTGACATTTGGGAATGCTCTCAGGAGCGCCTCTACCAGCGTGCGCTTGTACTCGCGCATCTTCCTATCACGCTCCAGTGCAGGAAGTAAGGCGGGCACATTGTCTTTGTACCGGGGATCCAGCAGGGTGGCAACCCAGTAGTCCGCACACGTTAAAATGTGGGAAACTCTGCTGTCGTTGCGCAGGCACTGCAGCATGTAGTCGCTTATGTGTGCCAGGCTCCCCAGAGGTAAGGACAAGCTGTCCTCTGTGGGAGGCGTATCGTCATCGTCCTCCGTATCCCCCCAGCCACGCACCAGTGATGGGCCTGAGCTGTGTCGGGTGCCACCCCGCTGTGAACCTGCTTTATCCTCATACTCCTCCACCTCCTCCTCATCCTCCTCGTCCTCCAGTAGTGGGCCCTGGCTGGCCACATTTGTAGGGTCATTTGAGGAAAAAATGGGCCTTTTGACACATGAGAAGGTTATCTTCTTCAAAAGGTTCATTGATGATATCATACTGATTTGGAATGGGGACAAAGATAGCCTAACAAAATATATTGATGACCTGAATAAAAACTCATGGGGCCTTCAATTTACCTCTGAAATTGACCCAATGGGAGCGATATTTCTTGATCTGCACATTAAGTGCAAGAACAACAAGATAACTACACAAACTTTCTTCAAAAAGGTGGATGCGAACAGTTTTCTGAACTATACCAGCTGTCACTTTTACAAATGGAAAAATAACACCCCTATGGGCAGATGAAGCGTATTCGGAGAAACTGCACAGAAAACAGCACAATGCATCAACAAATAAGAACACTTAAACAGAGGTTTAAGGATAAGGGCTATCCAAAAGGCATAGTGAATGCTGCAGCAAAAAGGGCCCAGAAACTTAAACAGAATGAAGCATTAAAACCTCGTGAAAAAGAACCCAATGGTGATAGATTTCAATTCAATCTGATCACTCGTTACAATGCCAAACACAGAGAAGTTAGACAGATCCTAACGAAACACTGGGGTATCCTCTTAAAAGACACCATCTTGAAAGATATCCTTCCAAAAAAAAACGGAATCACCTTTAGAAGGGCGAAAACCCTCAAAAACTTCATTGCCCCCTCTTGTCCTACACTTGACATGTCTAAGGGCACTATACATCCAATAACCCAAAAATTTAAGGGCATCAGGAAATGTGCCCAAAAGAACTGCCTCTGTTGTACCATGATAACTCACGGCCGTAAAGAAATCATAAGTGATAAATCAGTTTTTTCCGATTAAACAGGAACTCCACTGCGGTACGAGATATGTTATCTATCTCTTAAGTTGCCCCTGCCATTTACATTATGTTGGAAGAACTACTCAGGCACTAAGAGATAGGATGAACGAGCATCGTTCAAATATAAGACGTGGAGTCCTCACACATAGTGTGTCACGGCATTTCTATGAAAAACATAGCAGTGATCCTTCAGATCTGAAAGTATCGCCCCTGGAACATATACCAACCTCTTATCAAAAACTATGTCGCAAAGAGATGCACTGGATCTTTCTCCTAAACACGCTATCCCCATTTGGGTTGAATGAAGCACTGGAGTATTCTAACTATTAATCTAAAAAATGGTTATAAAGAAAAAGAAAAAACATGTATCAGCAGTTTTGAATTCTCTACAAGTTATTTATAAATGAAGATACATATAAACGGTATTCATATATATATAAAAAAGAAATTCCCACAGTAAGAAATAACGTGCAATAAGGAAAGGAGAAAGAAGGAAGGGAAAAAAAAAAAAAAAAAAGAGAATTTTTTTTTTTTTTTCTCTTTATGTTTTATTTTACATAACACTAATCAAATCTAATCAGACATAATCAATTCTCATTTTGCTGAGTAGAGAAAGAAACCAGAATTGGTAGAGATACGATCTTTTTAAGGGATCCTTTCAATGGACTTGGTGGTCTTGTTAATACATATAACAATAAAGGGCTAAAAATCCCTTATGAGTAGGTGGTCTTGTTAATACATATAACAATAAAGGGCTAAAAATCCCTTATGAGTAGTACATGCTGCGCCAGTCCTTCTACAAGTATGCCCTTGGTACGCTCCTCTTTAGGAATGCAAAATCGGATGCTCCATTCATTATTGGCTCTCGATGCGTCCCAGGGTGGAACGCATACTGGAAGTCTCACCACAATCCAGATATCTAGTCACCTTAAGGACAGAAACCACTATCTATACGACATCTCTTTTAGGAATATTTATAGCTATCCCCATTGGCCTTTTGCATCTTTTCTGTGGTTTGAATGACTGTATACCTGTGGAACCCATACAACTTCCGGTGCGTCCCTAGGCGGAAGTGACGTCCACAATGACACCGTAAGTGACGTCCCCGCCGAGACTTCGACTTACATAGACTTATGATTATACACCTTTCTCTACATCTCCTTATAATGTTCAGCGAAACAATATTTTAAAGATTACTTAAAAATATGTAGCTATGTGCTTTTACTTCTGGTGTTTATGTTTGACACCGGAAGTAACTTTTACAGTGACACCGGAAGGGATACAGCCGCTGCGGCCTCTTCATACTCCGATCTAGGATTATGTATCCCATCAATGGTGAAATTTTAATATCTCTTAACGAAATGATTGTTATTGATTGTCATTATCTTTTAAATAATATTTCTAAATATGTTACTTCATGTGTTTGCGATCATGTGATGGGCGGAAGTGACGTCACCAGTTTTGAATTTGGGCGCAACTTCCACCCAATATACTATATATACCTGTATTATACACCATGTATACATGCTCCTGAGGAAGGGGACTTTACTACAGCCCCCGAAACGCGTTGAGCCTGACCTACCCCTACCCTGTGCTTCTAATAAAAGGCTTTACCAGAAGTCCATGGAACTGCCGTGAAATCTTTACATCTTTATACACGATCCAGGCGCAGGAGGTGTTCGGAGCGGGTGTCTTGAGCTTCATCCCACTCCGACCCTCCTGGGTGAAGTAAGTCATCGCTATTTGGACCTTTTCATGCTTTTAAACTAGTTTCTGACTATTTTAATTTTTATTTGTCTAGTCATCCATTGACTTTTTAAGAAGTTATTGAAATATGCCCTCTACTTAACACACAATTTTATTTATACTGGCAAAGGTTGTTTCTGGCGCCATTTTTAGGTGTATTGTTCTTTTTAACCATTTTTTTGGAAACACTTGGCCACATTTGTACCTGGCCTCTGCTGTTGCAAAAAACCTCCCTCTGAGCCACTTCTAACAGACAGGCCTGAAAGTGCTAAAAATGACCCCTCATCCTCCTCCTCCTCCTGGGCCACCTCCTCTTCGATCATCGCCCTAAGCGTTTTCTCAAGGAGACATAGAAGTGGTATTGTAACGCTGATAACGGTGTCATCGCCACTGGCCATGTTGGTGGAGTACTCGAAACAGCGCAAAAGGGCACACAGGTCTCGCATGGAGGCCCAATCATTGGTGGTGAAGTGGTGCTGTGACGCATGCATGCTGCAGCTGAAACTCCACTATGGCCTGCTGCTGCTCGCACAGTCTCTCCAGTATGTGCAAGGTGGAGTTCCACCTGGTGGGCACGTCGCATATGAGTCGGTGAGCGGGAAGGCCGAAGTTCCGCTGTAGCGCAGACATGCGAGCAGCGGCAGGATGTGAACGCCGGAAGCGCGCACAGACGGCCCTCACTTTATGCAGCAGCTCTGACATGTCGGGGTAGTTGTGAATGAACTTCTGCACCACCAAATTCAGCACATGCGCCAGGCAAGGGATGTGCGTCAAACCGGCTAGTTCCAGAGCTGCGACGATATTTCGCCCATCATCGCACACCACCAGGCCGGGCTTGAGGCCCACCGGCAGAAACCACTCGTCGGTCTATTGTTCAATACCCCGCCACAACTCCTGCGCGGTGTGGGGCCTGTCCCCCAAACATATGAGTTTCAGAATGGCCTGCTGACGTTTACCCCGGGCTGTGCTGAAGTTGGTGGTGAAGGTGTGTGGCTGACTGGATGAGCTGGTGGAAGCAGAGGAGGAGGAAGCCGAGTAGGAGGAGGAGGCTACCGGAGGCAAAGAATGATGCCCTGCGATCCTTGGCGGCGGAAGGACGAGCGCCAAGGAACTCTCCGCCTGCGGCCCTGCCGCTACTTCATTTACCCAGTGTGCAGTTAGGGAGATATAGCATCCCTGGCCGTGCTTACTGGTCCACGTATCTGTGGTTAGGTGGACCTTGCCACAGATGGCGTTGCGCAGTGCACACTTGATTTTATCGGATACTTGGTTGTGCAGGGAAGGCACGGCTGTCTTGGAGAAGTAGAAGCGGCTGGGAACAACATACTGTGGGACAGCCATGGACATCAGCTGTTTGAAGCTGTCTGTGTCCACCAGCCTGAATGACAGCATTTCAAAGGCCAGTAGTTTAGAAATGCTGGCATTCAGGCCCAGGGCTCGAGGGTGGCTAGGTGGGAATTTACGCTTTCTCTCCAAGGTTTGTGAGATGGAGAGCTGAACGCTGCCGTGTGACATGGTGGAGATGCTTGGTGACGCAGGTGGTGTTGTCAGTGGCACATCCTCTGTTTGGTGGGCGGCAGGTGCCAACATTCCTCCCGAGGCGGAGGAAGAGGCCGAGGCAGCAGCAGAAGAGGGAGCAGGGGGAGCCAGAGTGAGTTCCTTGCTTTTAAGGTGTTTACTCCACTGCATTTCATGCTTTGCATGTAGATGCCTGGTCATGCAGGTTGTGCTAATGTTCAGAACGTTAATGCCTCGCTTCAGGCTCTGATGGCACAGCGTGCAAACCACTCGGGTCTTCAGCACGTTGTTTAAAGAAGTGCCATGCCAGGGAACTCCTTGAAGCTGCCTTTGGGGTGCTCGGTCCCTGGTGTCGGTGTCCAGTAGCAGGTGAACTCTCTTGGAGGCGGCTGTTCTGCTTTTGCCCCCTGCTCTCTCTTTTGCTACGCTGTTGGCTCGGTCTTACCACTGCCTCTTCCTCTGAACTATGAAAGTCAGTGGCACGAACTTCATTCCATGTAGGGTCTAGGACCTCATCGTCCCCTGCATCGTCTTCCACACAGTCTTCCTCCCTGACCTCCTGTTCGGTCTGCACACTGCAGAAAGACGCAGCAGTTGGCACCTGTGTTTCATCATCATCAGAGACGTGCGGACTCCGATGAGGTGGTATTCCCATGTCCTCATCATCAGGAAACATCAGTGGTTGTGCATCAGTGCATTCTAAGTCTTCCACCACTGGGGAAGGGCTAGGTGGATTCCCTTGGGAAACCCTGCCAGCAGAGTCTTCAAACAGCATAAGAGACTGCTGCATAACTTGAGGCTCAGACAGTTTGCCTGCTATGCATGGGGGTGATGTGACAGACTGATGGGCTTGGTTTTCAGGTGCCACCTTTGCGCTTTCTGCAGAAGACTGGGTGGGAGATAATGTTGTGAACATGCTGGATCCACTGTCGGCCACCCAATTGAGTAGCGCCTGTACCTGCTCAGGCCTTACCATCCTTAGAACGGCATTGGGCCCCACCAAATATCGCTGTAAATTCTGGTGGGTACTGGAACCTGAGGTAGTTTTTTCACTAGGACGTGTGGCTGTGGCAGAATGGCCACGTCGTCTCCCAGCACAAGAGGGTACACTAACACCACCACAACCGCGTCCCTTACTAGATGTTTTCTCCATTGTTACCGTTCACCAAGCACCACAATAAGAAAAAAAATATTTGGCCCAATGTATTGATTTCAAATTCAGGCCTTTTTTACAGGCACCTAACACTATCTGCCTATTTATTTATGTAGCGTATTACACTAATCCAGGCACAGCAGTAACCACAGATTTAGGGGAATATCTCTTTTAGGGCTAGTATTTAGGCTCTGGATGAAAGGTATCCTTTTATGGACAGATTTACAATTGGCCTGCAACAGCTCGAACACCAGATTCAGGGTATTGCTATTTTGGCAATTGAATTTCACCCCAGAACAAAATATATGTTTTTGCGGACACTATGAATCTTGGCCAGCCACAGCTGAAACCACTGATTTATGGTATTGCTATTTTGGCAATTGAATTTTACCCCAGAACAAAATATATGTTTTGGCAGACACTATTATACTTTGCCATCCACAGCTGTGACACCAGATTTATGGTATTGCTATTGTGGCAATTGAATTTCAACCCAGAACAAAAGATATGTTTTTACGGACACTATGAAACTTGGCCAGCCACAGCTGAAACCACTGATTTATGGTATTGCTATTTTGGCAATTGAATTTCACCCCAGAACAAAATACATGTTTTTGCAGGACACTATGAATCTTGGCCAGCCACAGCTGAAACCACTGATTTATGGGATTGCTATTTTGTCAATTGAATTTCACCCCAGAACAAAATATATGTTTTTGCGGACACTTTGAAACTTGGCCTGCAACAGCTGGGACACCAGATTCAGGGTATTGCTATTTTGGCAATTGAATTTCACCCCACAACAAAATATATGTTTTTGCAGACACTATGAATCTTGGCCAGCCACAGCTGAAACCACTGATTTATGGTATTGCTATTTTGGCAATTGAATTTCACCCCAGAACAAAATATATGTTTTGGCGGACACTATTATACTTTGCCAGCCACAGCTGAAACCACTGATTTATGGTATTGCTATTTTGGCAATTGAATTTCACCCCAGAACAAAATATATGTTTTTGCGGACACTTTGAAACTTGGCCTGCAACAGCTGGGACACCAGATTCAGGGTATTGCTATTTTGGCAATTGAATTTCACCCCACAACAAAATATATGTTTTTGCGGACACTATGAATCTTGGCCAGCCACAGCTGAAACCACTGATTTATGGTATTGCTATTTTGGCAATTGAATTTCACCCCAGAACAAAATATATGTTTTGGCGGACACTATTATACTTTGCCATCCACAGCTGAGACACCACTGATTTATGGTATTGCTATTTTGGCAATTGAATTTCACCCCAGAACAAAATATATGTTTTTGCGGACACTATGAAACTTGGCCTGCAACAGCTGGGACACCATGATTCAGGGTATTGCTATTTTGGCAATTGAATTTCACCCCACAACAAAATATATGTTTTGCGGACACTATGAATCTTGGCCAGCCACAGCTGAAACCACTGATTTATGGTATTGCTATTTTGGCAATTGAATTTCACCCCAGAACAAAATATATGTTTTTGCGGACACTATGAAACTTGGCCTGCAACAGCTGGGACACCAGATTCAGGGTATTGCTATTTTGGCAATTGAATTTCACCCCACAACAAAATATATGTTTTGGCGGACACTATTATACTTTGCCAGCCACAGCTGAAACCACTGATTTATGGTATTGCTATTTTGGCAATTGAATTTCACCACAGAAAATAATCTATCCTTTGCCAGACAGCAGACAGTATTATACTTGGCTAGCCAAAGCTCGAACACCAGATTTAGGGGATTGGTATTTGGGCAATTGTATTTAACCCCTTAATAAAATATAGAAATTGCTATCCTGAGTTTCTAGTGGTGACAATTAGCACAGCCAAGCCCCTGATGTAGGATATAGCAAAAAAAAACTAGTATTGATGGATTGATGGACTTGGTGGCAGCTTGTTCTGGTGCACCACAAGTCACAAAATGGCCGCCGATCACCCCAGAAAATAAGTGACAGAAAAACGCTCTGTGCAGCCTAAAAACCAGTGAGCAAGTAACTAGCAGAAGTTCAATCATTCACAGCTGTAGATCGATCCGTTCATTAGGTGCTGTTGCTGACTTTTACCTGCCTAATCTCGCCCTCACAGAAGCTGCGTCCTCTCCCTACACTAATCAGAGCAGTGTGACGTGCGGCGCTACGTGATTTCAGGTTAAATAGAGGCTGGGTCACATGCTGCACTTGGCCAATCACAGCCATGCCATTAGTAGGCATGGCTGTGATGGGCTCTTAAGGCAAGAAGTAAAACGCTAGCTGATTGGCTGCTGTGCAGCCCTTCAGAAAGCGGGAAGTAATCGCCGAACAACGAACCCGAACCCGAACTTTTTTGAAAATGTCCGGGTTCAGGTCCGTGTCCCGGACACCCCAAAATTCGATACGAACCCGAACTATGCTCGAACTGTTCGCTCAACACTACAAATAACAACAAATAATAGATAGTTACAAAACTCCAGTTTGGAGAGGGTTAATCTTAGACGTATACTATATATATATATATATATATATATCTAAAGTGCTTGTGCTTATAAATAGACTTCCTGTAAAAATAGTAGTAAACTCCAGAAAAATTTGATGAAATCCGTACAAAACCTCAAACAAACCAGTACATATAATTCACCAATGTTGTAGAAAAATTAGTGCCCAAAAAGCCTGCCAGCCAGAAGGACCCACAGCATTAATTGAATCCAAACAAACACAAAGTTCGGCAGGTGTGATGTGGTAATGTAACCCACAAGCCGTGGCGTCCCACTGGAATATGAGACCGACACCACTGGTTACCTGTACCGAAGTCTTCAGATGGTATTTCTATCTGAAGTAGGGTTGAGCGAACCCGAAATGTAAAGTTGGGGTTCGTACCGTACATTACGGTTTTTCGCACCCGGACTGGAACCTGAAAATTTTCATAAAAGTTTGGGTTCGTTGTTCGGCGATTTCTTCCCTCTTTTTGAAAGGCTGCAGGGCAGCAAATCAACAAGCGTTTCACTACTTTGCCCTAAGAAGCAATCACAGCCATGCCTACTATTGGGATGGTGTGATTGGCTAAGTGCAGCATGTGACCCAGCCTCTATTTAAGCTGGAGTCAGGTAGCGCCGCACATCACTCTGCTCTAATTAGTGTGGGGATAGGACGCTACTGCTGTGAGGGCGAGATTAGGCAGGGGAAACTCAGCAAAAACATCTAATGAAGTGATCGATCTACAGCTGTGAATCATTCAACTTCTGCTAGTTAATTGCTAACTGGTTTTTATACAATGTTGAAAAAACAGTTTTTTTTTTGCCAGTTTTGCCGTATTCAAACCCCTGCTCTGCATAATTGACAGGGAGGTAAATTTCAAAAAATGATCTGTTACATTGGTGGGTGAAATTTTGATGGTTTTGCCATATACAAACCCCTGTTCTGCATAAGTGACAGGGTGTTAAGTTTCAAAAAATCATCTGTTACATTGGTGGGTGACATTTTGATAGTTTTGCCGTATACAAACCCCTGCTCTGCATAAGTGACAGGGAGGTAAATCTCTAAAAATCATCTGTTACATTGGTGGCTGACATTTTGCAAGTTTTGCCATATCCAAACCCCTCCTCTGCATAGGTGACAGAGAGGTAAATTTCAAAAATCATCTGTTACATTGGTGGGTGACATTTTGATAGTTTTGCGGTACACAAACCCGTGGTCTGCATAAGTGACAGGGAGGTAAATCTCTAAAAATCATCTGTTACATTGGTGGCTGACATTTTGCCAGTTTTGCCATATACAAACCCCTGCTTTGCATAAGTGACAGGGTGGTAAATTTCAAAAAATCAACTGTTACATTGGTGGGTGACATTTTGCCAGTTTTGCTTAATACAAACCCCTACTCTGCATAGGTGATAGGGAGGTAAATTTCAAATAATTATCTGTTACATTGGTGGGTGACATTTCGCCAGTTTTGCCATATACAAATCCCTGCTCTGCATAAGTGACAGGAAGGTAAATCACTAAAAATCATCTGTTACATGGGTGGGTGACATTTTGCCAGTTTTGCCATATGCAAACCCCTGCTCTGCATAAGTGACAGCGAGGTAAATTTCAAAAAATCATCTGTTACATTGGTGGGTGACATTTTGCCAGTTTTGCTGTATACAAACCCCTGCTCTGCATAGGTGACAGAGAGGTAACTTTCCAAAAATCATCTGTTACATTGGTGGGTAACATTTTGTCAGTTTTGTCGTATACAAACCCATGCTCTGCATAGGTGACAGAGAGGAAAATTTCAAATAATCATATGTTACATTGGTGTGTGACTTTTTGCCAGTTTTGCCATGTACAAACCCCTGCTCTGCATAGGTGACAGAGAGGTAAATTTCAAAAAATCATCTGTTACATTTGTGGGGGACATTTTTGCCAATTTTTGCCATATACAAATCCCTGCTCTGGCTCAGTGACAGGGCGTTAAATTTCTTAAAATCCTCTGTTACATTGGTGGGTGACATTCTCCAAGTTTTGCCATACCCCTGTTCTGCATAAGTGACAGGGTGTTAATTTAAAAAAATCATCTGTTACATTGGTGGCTGAAATATTGCCAGATTTGCCATGTGCAAACCCCTGCTCTGCATAAGTGACAGCGAGGAAAGTTTCAAAAAATCATCTGTTACATTGGTGGGTGACATTTTGCCAGTTTTGCTGTATACAAACCCCTGATCTGCATAGGTGACAGAGAGGTAACTTTCCAAAAATCATCTGTTACATTGGTGGGTGACATTTTGCCAATTTTTGCCATATACAAATCCCTGCTCTGACTAAGTAACAGGGCGTTAAATTTCAAAAATTCCTCTGTTACATTGGTGGGTGACATTTTGCCAGTTTTAACATACCCCTGCTCTGCATAAGTGACAGGGTGGAAAATTAAAAAAAATCATCTGTTCCATTGGTGTGTGACATTTTGCCAGTTTTGCCATGTACAAACCCCTGCTCTGAATAAGTGACAGCGAGGAAAATTTCAAAAAATCATCTGTTACATTGGTGGGTGACATTTTGCCAGCTTTGCTGTATACCAACCCCTGCTCTGCCTAGGTGACAGAGAGTTAACTTTCCAAAAATCATCTGTTACATTGGTGGGTGACATTTCGCCAGTTTTGCCATATACAAACCCCTGCTCTGCATAAGTGACAGGGAGGTAAATCTCTTAAAATCATCTGTTACATTGGTGGGTGACATTTTGCCAGTTTTGCCATATACAAACCCCTGCTCTGCATAGATGACAGGTAGGTGAATTTCAAAAAATTATCTGTTACATTAGTGGGTGACATTTTGATAGATTTGCTGTATACAAATCCCTGCTCTGCATAAGTGAAGGGTGGTAAATTTCAAAAAATCATCTGTTACATTGGTGGGTGACATTTTGCCAGTTTTGCCATACCCCTGCTCTGCATAAGTGAAGGGAGGTAAATTTCTAAAAATTATCTGTTACATTGGTGGGTGACATTTTACCAGTTTTGCCATATACAAATCCCTGCTCTGCATAAGTGACAGGGCGGTAATTTTCAAAAAATCCTCTGTTACATTGGTGGGTGACATTTTGCCAATTTTTGCCATATACAAATCCCTGCTCTGCCTAAGTGACAGGGCATTAAATTTCAAAAAATCGTCTGTTACATTGGTGGGTGACATTTTGCCAGTTTTGCCATACCCCTGCTCTGCATAAGTGACAGGGTGGAAAATTAAAAAAAATCATCTGTTACATTGGTGGCTGACATTTTGCCAGTTTTGCCATGTACAAACCCCTGCTCTGCATAAGTGACAGCGAGGAAATTTTCAAAAAATTATCTGTTACATTGGTGGGTGACGATTTGCCAGTTTTGCTGTATACAAACCCCTGCTCTGCATCGATGACAGAGAGGTAACTTTCCAAAAATCATCTGTTACATTTGTGGGTGACATATTTCCAGTTTTGCCGTATACAAACCCCTGCCTTGCATAGGTGACAGGGAGGTAAATCTCTAAAAATCATCTGTTACATTGGTGGGTGCATTTTGCCAGTTTTGCCATATACAAATCCCTGCTCTGCATAAGTGACAGGGAGGTAGTTTTCAAAAAATCATCTGTTACATTGGTGGGTGACATTTTGCCAGTTTTGCCGTATACAAACCCCTGCTCTGCATAGGTGACAGGGAGGTAAATTTAAAAAAAAATCATCTGTTACATTGGTGGATGATATTTTGCCAATTTTTGCTATATACAAACCTCTGCTCTGCATAAGTGACAGGGCAGTAAATTAAAAAAAAATCATCTGTTACATTGGTGGGTGACATTTGCCAGTTTTGACATATACAAACCCCTGCTCTGCATAAGTGACAGGGTGGTAAAGTTGAAAAAATCATCTGTTATATTGGTGGGTGACATTTTGCCAGTTTTACCGTATACAAACCAATGCTCTGCATAGATGAAAGGGAGGTAGATTTCAAAAAATTGTCTGTTACATTGGTGGGTGACATTTTGCCAGTTTTGCCGTATACAAATCCCTGCTCTGCGTAAGTGACAGGAAGGTAAATCACTAAAAATCATCTGTTACATTGGTGGGTGACATTTTTCCAGTTTTGCCGTATACAAACCCCTGCTTTGCATAAGTGACAGAGAGGTAAATTTCTAAAAATCATCTGTTACATTGGTGGGTGACATTTTGCCAGTTTTGCCATATACAAACCCCTGCTCTGCATAGGTGACAGGGCGGTAAATTTCAAAAAATCCTCTGTTACATTGGTGGGTGACATTTTGCCAATTTTGCCATACCCCTGCTGCTCTGCATAAGTGACAGGGTGGTAAATTTCAAAAAATCATCTGTTACATTGGTGGGTGACATTTTGCCAGTTTTGTCGTATACAAACTCCTGCTCTGCATAAGTGACAGGGTGGTAAAGTTGAAAAAATCATCTGTTATATTGGTGGGTGACATTTTGCCAGTTTTGCCATATACAAACCCCTGCTCTGCATAAGTGACAGGGCGTTAAATTTCAAAAAATCGTCTGTTCCATTGGTGGGTGACATTTTGCCAGTTTTGCCATACCCCTGCTCTGCATAAGTGACAGGGTGGTAAATTTAAAAAAATCATCTGTTACATTGGTGGCTGACATTTTGCCAGTTTTGACATATACAAACCCCTGCTCTGCATAAGTGACAGCGAGGAAAATTTCAAAAAATTATCTGCTACATTGGTGGGTGACGATTTGCCAGTTTTGCTGTATATAAACCCCTGCTCTGCATCGTTGACAGAGAGGTAACTTTCCAAAAATCATCTGTTACATTGGTGGGTGACATTTTGCCAGTTTTGACATATACAAACCCCTGCTCTGCATAAGTGACAGGGAGGTAGTTTTCAAAAAATCATCTGTTACATTGGTGGCTGAAATATTGCCAGTTTTGCCATATACAAACCCCTGCTCTGCATAGGTGACAGGGAGGTAAGTTTTAAAAAATCATCTGTTACATTGGTGGATGATATTTTGCCAATTTTTGCTTTATACAAACCTTTGCTCTGCATAAGTGACAGGGCAGTAAATTAAAAAAATCATCTGTTACATTGGTGGGTGACATTTGCCAGTTTTGACATATACAAACCCCTGCTCTGCATAAGTGACGGGGCGGTAAAGTTGAAAAAATCATCTGTTATATTGGTGGGTTACATTTTGCCAGTTTTACCGTATACAAACCAATGCTCTGCATAGATGAAAGGGAGGTAGATTTCAAAAAATCATCTGTTACATTGGTGGGTGACATTTTGCCAGGTTTGCCCTATACAAACCCCTGCTCTGCATAAGTGACAGGGAGGTAAATCTCTAAAAATCATCTGTTACATTGGTGGGTGACATTTTTCCAGTTTTGCCATATGCAAACCCCTGCTCTGCATAAGTGACAGGGCGGTAAATTTCAAAAAATCATCTGTTACATTGGTGGCTGACATTTTGCCAGTTTTGCCGTATACAAACCCCTGCTCTGGATAGGTGACAGGGAGGTAAATCTCTAAAAATCATCTGTTACATTGGTGGGTGCATTTTGCCAGTTTTTCCGTATACAAACCCCTTCTCTGCATAGGTGACAGGGAGGTAAATTTCAAAAAATCATCTGTTACATTGGTGGGTGACATTTGCCAATTTTGACATATATAAACCCCTGCTCTGCATAAGTGACGGGGCGGTAAAGTTCAAAAAATCATCAGTTACATTGGTGGGTGACATTTTGCCAGTTTTGCCATATACAAACCCCTGCTCTGCATAAGTGACAGGGCGGTAAATTTGAAAAAATCATCTGTTACATTGGTGGGTGACATTTTGCCAGTTTTGCCATATACAAACCTCTGCTCTGCATAAGTGACAGGTTGGTAAATTATAAAAAATCCTCTGTTACATTGGTGTGTGACTTTTTGCCAGTTTTGCCATGTACAAACCCCTGCTCTGCATAGGTGACAGAGAGGTAAATTTCAAAAAATCATCTGTTACATTGGTGGGTGACATTTTGTCAGTTTTGTTGTATACAAACTCCTGCTCTGCATAGGTGACAGGGAGGTAAATTTCAAATAAATCATCTGTTACATTGGTGGCTGACATTTTGCCAGTTTTGCCATATGCAAACCCCTGCTCTGCATAAGTAACAGCGAGGAAAATTTCAAAAAATCATCTGTTACATTGGTGGGTGACAGTTTGCCAGTTTTGCTGTATACAAACCCCTGCTCTACATAGGTGACAGGGAGGTAACTTTCAAAAAATCATCTGTTACATTGGTGGGTGACATTTTGCCAGTTTTGCCATATACAAAACCCTGCTCTGCATAACTGACAGGGAGGTAAATCTCTAAAAATCATCTGTTACATTGGTGGGTGCATTTTGCCAGTTTTGCCGTATACAAACCCCTTCTCTGCATAGGTGACAGGGAGGTAAATTTCAAAATATCATCTCTTACATTGGTGGATGATATTTTGCCAATTTTTGCTATATACAAACCTCTGCTCTGCATAAGTGACAGGGCGGTAAATTTCAAAAAATCATCTGTTACATTGGTGGGTGACATTTTGCCAGTTTTGCCATATACAAACCTTCGTCTCTGCATAAGTGACAGGGTGGTACATTTCAAAAAATCCTCTGTTACATTGGTGTGTGACTTTTTGCCAGTTTTGCCATGTACAAACCCCTGCTCTGCATAGGTGACACGGAGGTAAATTTCAAAAATTATCTGTTACATTGGTGAGTGACATTTTGCCAGTTTTGCCGTATACAAACCCCTGCTCTGCATAACTGACAGGGAGGTAAATCTCTAAAAATCATCTGTTTCATTGGTGGGTGCATTTTGCCAGTTTTGCCGTATACAAACCCCTTCTCTACATAGGTGACAGGGAGGTAAATTTCAAAAAATCATCTCTTACATTGGTGGATGATGTTTTGCCAATTTTTGCTATATACAAACCTCTGCTCTGCATAAGTGACAGGGCGGTAAATTTAAAAAAATCATCTGTTACATTGGTGGGTGACATTTGCCAGTTTTAACATATACAAACCCCTGCTCTGCATAAGTGACGGGGCGGTAAAGTTCAAAAAATCATCTGTTATATTGATGGGTGACATTTTGCCAGTTTTGCCGTATACAAACCCCTGCTCTGCATAGATGAAAGGGAGGTAGATTTCAAAATAATCATCTGTTACATTGGTGGGTGACATTTTGCCAGTTTTGCCATATACAAACCCAGTGGCGTAACTAGAGTTCTATGGGCCCCAGGGCAAACTTTAAATTGGGGCCCCCATGCCAAGACTCCACCCATGCCAAGACTCCACCCATGCCAAGACTCCACCCATGCCAAGACTCCACCCACTCCCAGTTTGAAAGTGTTGTAGTTGAATATTAAATAGAAGGAGATAGGGGATTTAATTTTTTTTTGTGGACGGTAATGATGTCTGAAATCAGGGTGTGGGTGCGGCGGATGGATAGATGGATGATCAGTGGGCGGTAATAATAATGTCTGAAATCAGGATGCGGGTGAGGCAGATCATGGATGGATCATGAGTGAACAGCAATAATTTATTACCATCCACTGATCATCCATCCATCGCCCTACCTCGGCCCTGATTTCAGACATTATTATTACCGTCCGGTCCACCGACGATCCATCCATCCATCCTCCCCACCTCGGCCCTGATTTCAGACAATAACAATGTCTGAATTCAGGGTGGGACGGATGAATGGATGATCAGTGGGCGGTAATAATAATGTCAGAAATCAGGATGCGGGTTGGGGCGGATCATGGATGGATCATCAGTGAACAGCAATAATTTATTACTATCCACTGATGATCCATCCATCGGCCCCACTCGGCCCTGATTTCAGACAATAATAATGTCTGAATTCAGAGGGTCGGGTGGATGGATGGATGATCAGTGGACGGTAATGATGTCTGAAATCAGGATGTGGGTGGGGCGGATGGATGATCTGTGGGCGGTAATAATAATGTCTGAAATCAGGATGCGGGTGGGGCGATCATGGATGGATCATGACTGAACAGCAATAATTTATTACCATTCACTGAGGATCTATCCATCCATCGGCACCACCCCAGCCCTGATTTCAGACATTACTACCGTCCGTCTACTGAGACAATAATAATGTCTGAATTCAGGGGTGTGGCGGAGGGATGGATGGATGATCAGGGGACAAAATGGATGAATCATTGCATTACTAATACTACCTACCAGTCTATAGACCAGTTCAGCAGGCAGTGAGGCAGGAGAAGATGGTCCTGGAGTGCAGTACTTCTGCTGCAATGCCCAGCGCTCGCGCCGCCCTTGGTTGGTGTCTGTCTGGTGACTTGGTTGGTTGGTTGGTCGGTCGGTCCTCTTCTTTCTTCCTCGCAGAATCGCGCCCTGAGCCCTCTAATCTGTGCTGGCACAGGCACTGCTAGGGGCTGGGCTCTTTTAAATCTGCTCTGGCGGCGGGCTTTTGCTGCGCCTGCCCACCTAGAGTCTACTCTCCTGACGTCAGAGAGACTCTCATCTCGCGGGACCTGAGGGACGGGTCACGCGGCCGTGGTCATGTGGGTGTATTGTGGGTGTGTGTAGCTTGAGGGAGGGCCCGGCGGAGGAGCGGCAGCAGCTGAGTGAGGGAGGACGTTGCACACAGACAGCGCAGGTGAATCAAGCACAGATCAGTTTCGCAGGGCCCGCCCGCCGTCGCAAGCACTTGCTGACCTGCAGCGGGCCCCCCTCCCGCCGGGCCCGGTCGCAGTCGCACTCTCTGCGACCGCGATCATTACGCCCCTGTACAAACCCCTGCTCTGCATAAGTGACAGGGATGCAGTTATCAAAAAATCCTCTGTTACATTGGTGTGTGACTTTTTGCCAGTTTTGCCATATACAAACCCCTGCTCTGCATAGGTGAAAGGGAGGTAGATTTCAAAAAATCATCTGTTACATTGGTGGGTGACATTTTGCCAGTTTTGCCCTATACAAACCCCTGCTCTGCATAAGTGACAGTCAGGTAAAACTCTAAAAATCATCTGTTACATTGGTGGCTGACATTTTGCCAGTTTTGCTGTATACAAACCCCTGCTCTGCATAGTTGACAGGGAGGTAAATTTCAAAAAATCATCTGTTACATTGGTGGGTGACATTTTGTCAGTTTTGTCGCATTCAAACTCCTGCTCTGCATATGTGACAGAGAGGTAAATTTCTAAAAATTATCTGTTACATTCTTGGGCCATAAAGTACCCCTGCACTGCATACCTGACTTGTAAATATATTCAGTAAATTAGTTGGCCTTTAGATTGTTAGGTGATCTGTACCCCTTCTTTCTTTCAAAGTACCCCTGCACTGCATACCTTACTGGGAATTATATTCTGTAAATTCGGCGGTGTTTACATTGTTGGGTGCTGTAGTTATATGCTGTAAAATCTCCATGATAAATCTGCAGCGTTGGGGCCCCTTGTGGCTTCTATACACTTTTAAAATAATCCTGGAGAACTTCTCTGTCAGCTACAGGCTCTATTGTAGGGACGTGCTGCACCTCAATGGGGAAGGGGCATCTTTGTTGGGGAGAAAGATGGCTAGAAGTTTGGAGGAGTGTTTATACTAGGGACTGGGGTGGAGGGTAATTACATTATAGGAGGGGAATATAGTGCAAATAGAGACCAGGGGCGAGGTAGTGTGACTGGGGGAGGAATGGAAGGGGGAACTAGAACAGTTCAGAATGAAAGCTGTAGGGTAAAAAATATACATAAACCTCTCAAATGTATGTATACTAATGCCAGAAGCCTGACTAACAAGACTGGTGAACTGGAATTAGTAATGTGTGAGGAGGACTATGACATAGTGGGAATAACTGAGACATGGCTGGATGATAGATATGACTGGGCAGTTAATATAAAAGGTTACAATCTGTTTAAAAAGGATCGTCAAAATCGGAGAGGGGGAGGGGTCTGCCTCTATGTGAAGTCCTGTCTAAAGCCCACAATTCGAGAAGATATCTGTGAGGGACATGAATGTGTGGAGTCACTGTGGGTAGAAATACATGGAGGAAAAAACAATAATAAGTTACTAATAGGAGTTTATTATAAACCACCTAATATACCAATTTCCACAGAAAATCTATTACTAAACGAGATAGACGAGGTGGCAAATCATAATGAAGTCATTATTATGGGGGCCTTCAACTTTAACTACCCAGATATAGCCTAGGAAACTGAAAGCTGTACATCCGATAAAGGAAACAGGTTCTTGGCAATAGCCAAAGACAATTACTTTTCCCAACTGGTTCAGGACCCAACTAGAGAGACGGCCATACTGGACTTAGTATTAACCAATAGACCTGATAGAACAACAGACGTGCAGGTTGGGGGACACCTAGGAAATAGTGACATAAAGTAATAACCTTCCAATTATCCATTGTAACATCTAATTTTGAGAGGTACATACCTTATAGGAATAAAGAGCTAAGGAACAATAAGAAACCAATGTGGATAAATAGAACCATAAAGAAAGCAATAAATGACAAAAAAAAGCATATAAATCACTAAAACAGGAGGAGAGCCAGGAAGCACTGATAAACTATAATGAAAAATATAGAATATGTAAAAAACGAATAAATACTGCCAAACTAGAGACAGAGAGATTAATTGCCAAAGAGAGTAAAACTAACCCTAAAATGCTCTTCAATCATATAAATGGTAAAAATTATAAATCTGAAGGAGTCGGCCCTCTACACAGCAATGAGGGGGGTGTTGCAGAGAGCGATGAGGATAAAGCAAAACTATTAAATATTTTTTTATAAATAAACTGTCCGATGAAATGCAGAATGTAAAAGTAAATTCCCCATTAAAAGTGACCTGTCTGACCCAGGAAGAAGTACAACAGCCTCTTAAAAAAAATAAAATAGACAAATCGCCAGGACCGGATGGCATACACCCCCGTATCCTAAGGGAATTAAGTGGTGTCATAGCCAGACCTTTATTTCTGATATTTACGGACTGTGGTGCCAATATTCAAAAAGGGTCAAAAAACAGAGCCTGGAAATTATAGTCCAGTAAGTTTAACATCTATTGTTTGTAAACTGTTTGAAAGTTTTCTAAGAGATGCTATCTTGAAGTATCTCAATGAAAATAAACAAATAAAGCCATATCAGCATGGCTTCAGGAGGGATCGGTCATGCCAAACGAATTTAATCAGTTTCTATGAGGAGGTAAGTTCTAGACTTGACAGCGGCGAATCAATGGATGTCGCATATCTGAACTTCTCCAAAACACTGTACCACATAAAAGGTTAGTATATAAAATGAGAATGCTCGGACTGGGAGAAAATGTCTGTATGTAGGTAAGTAACTGGCTGAGTAATAGAAAACAGAGGGTGGTCATTAACGGTACACACTCAGATTGGGTCACTGTCACTAGTGGGTTACCTCAGGGGTCAGTATTGGGCCCTATTCTCTTCAATATATTTATTAATGATCTTGCAGAAGGCTTGCACAGTAAAATATCAATATCAATTTTTGCAGTTGACACTAAACTGTGTAAAGTAATTAACACTGAAGAGGACAGTTTTCTGCTACAGAGGGATCTGGATAGATTGAAGGCTTGGGCAGAGAAATGGCTGATGAGGTTTAACACTGACAAATGTAAAGTTATACACATGGAAGGGAATAATGCAAGTCACCCATACATACTAAATGGTAAAACACTCGGTAACACTGACATGGGAAAGGATCTAGGAATTTTAATAAACAGCAAACTAAGCTGTAAAGAACAATAAAGCCAATAAGATAATGGGTTGCATCAAAAGGGGCATAGATGCCCGTGATGAGAACATCGTCCTACCACTTTACAAATCACTAGTCAGACCACACATGGAGTACTGTGTACAGTTCTGGGCTCCTGTGAACAAGGCAGACATAGCAGAGCTGGAGAGGGTTCAGAGGAGGGCAACTAAAGTAAAAACTGAAATGGGGCAACTACATAACCCTGAAAGGTTATCAAAAGTAGGGTTATTAACTTTAGAAAAATGACGACTGAGGGGAGATCTAATAACTATCTATAAGTATATCAGGGGTCAGTACACCGATCCCTCCTATCATCTATTTATCCCCAGGACTGTGACTGTGACGAGGGGACATCCTCTGCGTCTGGAGGAAAGAAGGTTTGTACACAAACATAGAAAAGGATTCCTCACTGTAAGAGCAGTGAGACTATGGAACTCTCTGCCTGAGATGGTGGGGAAGGTGAGTACAATAAAGGAATTCAAGAAAGACCTGGATGTATTTCTGGAGTGCAATAATATTACAGGCTATAGCTACTAGAGATGGGTCGTTGATCCAGGAAGTTGTTCTGATTGCCTGAGTCGGGAAGGAATTTTTTTCCCCTTAAATGGGGGAAATTGGCTTCTACCTCACAGGGTTTTTTGCCTTCCTCTGGATCAACTTGTAGGAAACAGGCCGAACTGGATGGACAAGTATTAAGCAAGTATTGCTGTGTTTGTGGGAGGGGAGGCGGACTACAAGGCTATTTATATGCACCTGTGGGCCCAGGCTGGCTGATTGCTAGGCTATTTATAGGCACCTGTGGGCCCAGGCTGACGCCGATTCAGCTGATTTCACTACCTCTAGGTCAGCTCTAGGATACAGCAGCATGGTGTACAGGCTCCTTACAGCTGGGCGACGGCAGAATGTCTCAGGAGGGCGCTGTTATTCATGGTAGGACGGAGTGGTGTGCACGGGACCCACGCTGTGGTCCGTGACATGTAGCGCAGCTGCATCGTGTGCAGGCTCATTCCCGCCTGGGCAGCGACAAAGTGCCAGGCGAGTGCTGGCATTCACTGTAGAATGACACTTGTTGGCACGAGACCCACACTGCGGTATGTGATTCGTAATACTCTGGGACGAAGCAAAGTTGGGCGCTAATGGTCAAGTGACTGTTGTTAGTATTTTGTCCGGCTGTTTAGGGGCTTGTTGGGGGCCTCTGCATATAGTTATTGGTGTTGCATGCGCCTAGAGTAGGTATGGTCGCATGTTTTCTGATATCTGTATCATACGGGACGCGTGTCTCCAAGCTACGCATGCTGTGTTTAAGTGATGGTATTATTTAGTTATCTCTCTGGAAGGGTCATGTGTCAAGGGTCATTAAAAAAAAAAAAGTGCATGTTTTCTGTCACCTGTTGTACATGTGGGGCGCACGTCCGCAGTTAGCGCCAGACATGCAAGGTGTTGGTGAATGTTTATCAGTGGCCCATATATGGGGGCGCTAGCAGGTTGATAAAGGCGCCTGTATTTGAGTACTGATGCTCAGGTAAGTGTGTTTAATCTATAAATTGTATGTTTTGGGCCCGCATGTGTCAGCGGTTCTGTGCTATTGTGTTGATTAATTGGTGTTTGTTTTCTTACAGGAACACGAGGTGGTGTTGTGGTGACCATCATTTAAAAAGCAAAAAAAAAAATAAAAAATCCTGCAGCATTATGTGGAGGTTCATTCGCACCTGGGCAATGGCAGAAGGTGCCAGGCGAGTGCTGGCATTCACGGTGGGATCGGACTTGGTTACACGGTCTGTGACTTGTAGCGCTCTGGGGCGAAGGGGGTTGGGCACTAATGGTAGAATGTTCATGGCTAGGTTCGTTACCTGCAAAAGCTACGTCCGTGTGTCTGTATTTACATTTTGTCCTATACTCCATCCACTACCAGAGCTGAGTTCATGCATCTGTTGTATCACGTTAATACTCTGCTCACTTTAGGTTGCATTCATACGGCTGCTTTATATCATGCTCTTCATGCTCACACTCAGAGCTGCGCCCATACCATGTGTTGGGCACTACTCAAATCCAGAGCTGCAGTCACCCACCTGTACTTACACCATGTGTTTATACACTGCTTCCACTTATAGCTACATTTTCCTTTTTATTTTGACATCATGGTTAGCCAGTATTTTCACTAGGGCAGTCAGCACACCTCTCTGACACTGCTCTCCCGATAAACATAATAGCTGCGTTCTTTTCAGGCTTGCTTATTTCCTCGTTGGTTTGTTACAATCCGAAGGCCTACTTCTACTTTTTCTGTTCATTTCAGTAAAACAAATTAAAAAAATAAATAAATAAATAAATAAAAATTATAAAAAAATTAAAAAAATTGTTAAAAAAAAGAAAATTAAAAAAAATTATAAAAAAAAAAAAGAATTTATTTTTTTTTTTTTGTGTTTCAGTCCTGGTTTGCAGTTACTTAGACCGGTCCGCTTTACTTCTGGTTCATATTCACTCAGATTGGTCCCTTGCCCCAGTTAACCAAATAGCTTTTCAGTGGCCCAATAGGAGTAGGTTTCCTACTATATTTTTACAAACCCTTCATTTGTCAAGATAAGGGTCTTCTCTTAGCGAACTGCAAGGCCTCTGGCTCTTCGTTGTCTCCTATCTGTTCAAATTCACGGATGGTTAATGTTTATTTATGCACGTGGTTCGCTTCACTAACGTCTATGCATATCCCATCGGGTCTGGCTCACATTTAATTACTTATCGTCACTGTAAAGTCATTCAGTTCAGTTCCATGGCTTCGAGGGGTCTCATGGCTTTGGGGGGGCCCGATGATCGCTTCGGCCTCATGGCTCCGTGTTGCCCTTTGACCGTCCTTCATGTTGTTCGTTAGGGGTACCATATGGTTGTGGGCTGTTTAGTGTCTTAGGTTCCCTGTCAGAGGGGTTCATGGTTACACAAGTTCCCAAGTCATACTGGTGTTGCATAAGTGCTTTATTAAAAGAAAAAAAAAATTATAATAATCTGCCATAGTCTCGCAGGTATGGCTCCGCCATTAGTCTCCCACGCATGACTTCTCCGTTTATGTTTTACTCACATGACTCCGCCATTAGAGTCTCACGCATGACTTCTCAGATTTAGAGTTACACATATGACTCCGCCATTTAAGTCTCTCGCGCATGGCTTCTCCAAATAAGTGTTACACATATGACTCCGCCATTATAGTCTCTCAAGCAATGCTTCTCCGATTAAGTGTCCGCCATTAGAGTCCCTTACGCATGGCTTCTCCGATTCAGTGTTTGACATATGACTTCGCCGTTAGAGTCTCTCACGCATGACACCGCCATTAGTCTCTCACGCATGGCCTCTCCGTTTTATGTTTTACACACATGACTCCGCAATTATAGTCTCTCAAGCAATGCTTCTCCGATTAAGTGTTACACATATGACTCCGCCATCAGTCTCTCACGCATGGCTTCTCTGTTTTACACACATCACTCCGCCATTAGAGTCTCTCACGCATGGCTTCTCTGTTTTACACACATCACTCCGCCATTAGAGTCTCTCACGCATGGATTCTCCGTTTGTTTTACACACATGACTCCGCCATTAGAGTCTATCACGCATGGCTTCTCCGATTTAGTGTTACACATGTGACTCCGCCATCAGAGTCTCTCACGCATGGCTTCTCCAATTAAGTGTCCGCCATTAGAGTCTCTCACGCATGGCACTGCCATTAGAGTCTCTCACGCATGGCTTCTCCAATTAGGTGTTGCACATATGACTCTGCCATTAGTCTCCCATGCATGGCTTCTCCGATTTAGTGTTACACATATGACTCCGCCATCAGAGTCTCTCACGCATTGCTTCTCCAATTAAGTGTCCGCCATTAGAGTCTCTCACGCATGGCACTGCCATTAGAGTCTCTCACGCATGGCTTCTCCAATTAGGTGTCCGCCATTAGAGTCTCTCAAGCATGGCACTGCCATTAGAGTCTCTCACGCATGGCTTCTCCAATTAGGTGTCCGCCATTAGAGTCTCTCACGCATGGCACTGCCATTAGAGTCTCTCACGCATGGCTTCTCCAATTAGGTGTTGGATAAACTCAATACACCATACCACAATGAACACCCCCCTCGCCAAGGTAGCCTGTAGAATGTTAGGAAATGAAGGCTGCTGACAGGTCCAGCTTCTGTTCAATATCCTTTATTTCAAAAGTTGGCTCTTTCATTGTGTTGTAGACCCATAACTGGGGCTCCACATTTATTTTGCATATTCCCTTTTCCCAGGGAACTTTGCACTTCGGATTGCTGTGTTGAGACTCTTAAGTGAGGCTCCGCAGTGTTTTTTGTAGCTGGTCTCCCTGAGATCAGCTATTGTTGTGTTTGGGTGGTCTCCGAGACATTGCTCCTGGTTAGCCAGAAGCCTACTCCACACTGATGAGGGGCAACACCCTGAAACAGCTGTCTGTGGATGGATAACTGGCTTAGGTTTTCCCCGTCACATCCTTAAAGCTTGTAAAAAAAAAAGCGGGATCTTGACATAGGGGCCACCTAATATGGTGGATTTGGTTATCTCTGTAATGGAGACACCCCTTTGCTTGGTTTTCCTTCCTTTGAGGGATATCTGGCTTTCATTGTGTTGTAGACCCATAACTGGGGCTCCACATTTATTTTGCATATTCCCTTTTCCCAGGGAACTTTGCACTTCGGATTGCTGTGTTGGAACTCTTAAGTGAGCCTCCGTGGTGTTTTTTGTAGCTGGTCTCCCTGAGATCAGCTATTGTTGTGTTTGGGTGGTCTCCGAGACATTGCTCCCGGTTAGCCAGAAGCCTACTCTGCATTGATGAGGGGCAACACCCCGAAACAGCTGTCTGTGGATGGATAACTGGCTTAGGTTTTCCCGTCACATCCTTAAAGCTTGTTAAAAAAAGCGGGATCTTGACATAGGGGCCACTTAATATGGTGGATTTGAGGATCTCTGTAATGGAGACACCCCTTTGCTTGGTTTTCCGAAGTGCAAGGTTCCCTGGGAAAAGGGAATATGCAAAATAAATGTGGAGCCCCAGTTATGGGTCTACAACACAATGAAAGCCAGATATCCCTCAAAGGAAGCAAAACCAAGCAAAGGGGTGTCTCCATTACAGAGATCACCAAATCCACCATATTAGGTGGCCCCTATGTCAAGTTCCCGCTTTTTTTACAAGCTTTAAGGATGTGACGGGGAAAACCTAAGCCAGTTATCCATCCACAGACAGCTGTTTTGGGAAATTTTAATCTTTATTCTTATTCTCTTAGTCACTACCATTATTGCTAATCTATATATACAATTATACTTTGGAATATCACTAGGGTTGGCGCTATTGTTGTGTCTCTTGGCGAACGTAGTAAGGAGTACGTTGGAAAAGTTTCCTACGTGCCCCACTACTGCCCACTCCGTGTCTATTAGTCTCCCACGCATGGCTTCTCCGATTTAGTGTTACACATATGACTCCGCCATTAGAGTCCCTCATGCATGGCACTGCCATTAGAGTCTCTCACACATGGCACTGCCATTAGAGTCTCTCACGCATGGCTTCTCCAATTAGGTGTTGCACATATGACTCTGCCATTAGTCTCCCACGCATGGCTTCTCCGATTTAGTGTTACACATATGACTCCGCCATTAGAGTCTCTCACGCATGGCACTGCCATTAGAGTCTCTCACGCATGGCTTCTCTGTTTATGTTTACACACATGACTCCGCCATTAGAGTCT
The DNA here is from genome assembly GCA_033119425.1 of Bufotes viridis. NCBI lineage: Eukaryota > Metazoa > Chordata > Amphibia > Anura > Bufonidae > Bufotes > Bufotes viridis. The sequence goes on from CM065595.1 coordinate 90,090,026, forward strand.
CTCACGCATGGCACCACCATTAGTGTCTCTCACGCATGGCTTCTCCGGTTAAGTGGTTCATATATGACTTCACCATTTGAGGTCGGCCACGTTGCCCACCACAAGTAACTTTTTGGCCCCTTATAAATAAAAGGTGTGGCCTGGGGAATAAGTAGAGGGTAGTAGGTAGCAACCAGGAACAGTTGGTGCCCGATCAGGGTCCTCGGCAAATGCTTGGAATCCATTTAGGCCTTCCAACAGATTCACCATTGTTTGTTTCAGTCTGCAGCTCTCAGGATTCAGACCTTCTCGTAATATGTTCACATGTTGTTAGTATACATAGGTGTAAATCGTTTCTGATTACCGGCCACCTCCAAGAACGATGTGCCGGTTCACATGACAAAGAGGTAAGGTAGATGGTAGTCACTGTGGTATGAACGATATATTGCGCACCTTCATCGGGAAATGTCTTTTACGTTCAAAGTGGGTGTAGTAATGGTATGTATATATTTTGCTCTAACCTAAGGTCTGCTCTTTTTGGCCCCTTTAGGCTGCCCTACCGCAGCAGTTATGGCACAATTCTACTGTTTGTTGTAGATAGGGTTAGATAGGTTAGGTACACCTTTCTGATAGCCGATCCGACCACAAGTATTAAGCAAGTATTGCTGTGTTTGTGGGAGGGGAGGCGGACTACAAGGCTATTTATATGCACCTGTGGGCCTAGGCTGGCTGATTGCTAGGCTATTTATAGGCACCTGTAGGCCCAGGCTAACGCTGATTTCACCCACCCACCCACACCATCTTACAGTCATTTCATATTAGGGTGGCCCCCTTTAGGCTGCCCTACCGCAGCAGTTATGGCACAATTCTACTGCTTGTTGTAGATAGGGTTAGATAGGTTAGGTACACCTTTCTGATAGCCGATCCGACCACAAATGTCTTTTTTCGGTCTTATCTACTATGTTACTATGTTATTATTTTAGCGGGGCAAATAGATGCCTGATGACGGGGACGCTCCATGACCCCTTTTTTCTTTCAAACTACCCCTGCCCTGCATACCTGACTGGGAAATACATGCTGTAAATTAGTTGGCACTGCATAACAGACAGGGAACTTAGTTCATAACAATTGGCGGTTACATTGTTTCCTGACATACAGCATTTTTTGGCTGTGAAGCCAAAGGTAGTCGCAAACAATGTGTTTTGTTTTCTTTTTTTTTTTTAATCAATTGGGGTAGACCCCAAAACATTGGTAAACATAAAAAAGAAAACAAAGAGTAAGTGCGCCGTAGTATAACAATGGTTGGGTGAGGCCGGTATACATGTCTATTCTGCATAAGGTACGAACAAGTCCTGTGGGATCCATGCCTGGTTCTTTTTAATGAACATGAGATTGTCCAAGTTGGCTGTGGACAGGCGGCTGCGCTTGTCTGCTAAACACACGTTCAGACAATACACTGGCTGCAGGGCAGGCCAGCACCTCCAAGGAGTAAAGGTGAAGCTGAGGCCATGTCCCCAAATTGGAGACCCAGAAGTTGAATGCGGCAGTGGTGTAGCTAGAAATGACTGGGCCCAACAGCAAATTTTTGAATTGGGCCCCCCTCCCCTAGTAATTTTTTCGCAACCCCTTCCTTTCAAGCTGCCCCCATTCCTGTGGCTACTAAAGATCGCTCTCTCAGACCAGGCAGCTGTTCCACCCATTTTCAACAATGTCTATACTGCCACTGTATATAATTTAATTGTATAATACTGTTGAGAGGGCCCTGACAAGGTCTTTTAGTCCTCCTCCTCCTGGATGGGCCCCTTCTTGGTCAAGGCCCCAAAGCAGCCACTTTCCCTGCTTTCCCTGGCAGGCCCATCAGTCAGTACGTGTAGGCGTGTGCACAGATACTATTCCACCATTTTGCTGAAATGCTGCCTTTTGCTAAGACGTTCCATATCTGCTAGTGGTGCTGGTTGTTGGGGCATGGTGACAAATCTTTTCCACATTTCAGCCATGCTAACCCTGCCTTCTGAGGAGCGGGCAGTGACCCAGCTGCGTTGGCGACTTTTTCCTCCTCCTCCTCTGCTTTAGCCTTGTGCTTCCATTGAGCCTCCGGTGTCAGGTGTGAATACCATCAGCAGCGTGTCTACCAGCGTTGGCTTCTTCCGATCACGCTTCAGTGACGGAATTAAGGACAGCACGTTGTCCTTGTAACGGGGATCCAGCAGGGTGGCCACCCAGTAATCTGCACAAGTTAGAATGTGGGCAACTCGGCAGTCGTTGCGCAGTCACTGCAGCATGTAGTTGCTCATGTTTGTCAGGCTGTCCAGAGGCAACGACAAGCTGTCCTCTGTGGGAGGTGTATCATTTGTGTCCTCTGTATCACCCCAGCCACGCTCAAGTGATGGCCGTGAGCTGCTTTGGGTGCCACCCTGCTGTGAACACGGTTTCTTCTCCTCCTCCTCCTCCTCCAGAACTGTGTCCTGGCTGGACAATTGTGTACCTGGCCTATGTTGGTGCAGGAACCCACCCTCTGAGCTACTTGTATATGACTGGCCTTAAAAGTTAAGGGTAAGGCATGTATATAGTTTTGTTTGTTTATTTAGTTTATCTGACTTATAGTTATTTAAATATGTTTATAAGTACATTTGTAAATAGTGTAAAAAGTCCAGATAACCATGACACCTTGCCACCCTGTGGTATCCTGCTTCTGCTGCAGTTGCCATCTTCACACTATGTAACCTTGCCACTCTGTGGTATCCTGCTGCTACCATATCCACACTATGTCACCTTGCCACTCTGTGGTGTCCTGATGCTGCTGCCATATCTAACTATGTCACTTTTCCACTGATACTGCTGCCGTCGCCACCTCCAGGCTCTGTCATTGGGCCACTCTGTGGTCTCCTCATGCTGCCGCCACCTCCAGACTCTGTTATTGTGCCAATCATTGCCCTTCTCCTGATGCTGCCAACTCCAGACTGTGTCATTGTGCCACTCGGTGGCCTCCTTATACTGATGCCAACTCCAGACTGTGTCATTGCGCCACTCTGTGGCCTTCTCCTGATGCTGCCACCTCCAAACTCTGTCATTGTGTCCCTTTGTGGCCTTCTCCTGATGCTGCTACTGCCGCCACCTCCAGATTCTGTCATTGTGCCACCCGGTGGCCTTTTCCTGATACTGTTACTGCTGCTGCCGCCACCTCCAGACACTGTTATTATGCCAGCCGGTGGCCTTTTCCTGATACTGTTACTGCTGCTGCCGCCACTCCCAGACACTGTTATTATGCCACCCGGTGGCCTTCTCCTGATACTGCTACTGCTGCTGCCGCCACCTCCAGACATCATTGTGCCACTTGGTGGCCTCCTCATACTGCTGCCAACTCCAGACTCTGTCATTGTGCCACTTGGTGGCTTTCTCCTGATGCTCCTACTGCTGCTGCCACCACCTCCAGACTCTGTCATTGTGCAGCACTGTGGCCTCCTGATGCTGCCGCCACCTCCGCACTGTCATTGTGCCAGTCTGTGGCCTCCTCCTGATGCTCCCGCCACCTCCAGACTCTGTGATTAAGCCACTCTGTGGTCTCCTCATGCTGCTTTCACCTCACCACTATGTCATAGGGCCAATCTGTGGACTTCTCATGCTGTTCCCGCCCTCCCCAGTTCATGACTGGGCCACTATTTTGCCTTTCGGCCTGGCTGATATCATCATTTATTTGAACTTTCTTCTGATCTGTCAGAAGGAAGGAAAAATGAGACATACAACGAATCCTGTCTGTGTAGCAGCTGTAAAGTCTGTATGGTCCCATCAGAATTGGCTTATGATTTGGTAGCCAAAAGCAGAAGTGAGTACAAAACACAGAAGACATGCAAATATTAGATTCACGTGTCATCTCTGTTTTGGATCCACTCCTTATTTGGCATTAGCAATACTGATGGATTATTGAGCAAATGCTGACCGAGTGAAGGCGGGTGTGTTATTGCAATTCATGCAATTCTCCTCTTCTTTGTGTGGTGCCAAATCAATTAGAAGTATAAGTATGCACGTTTCATACTGCTTTTATAATGACACCATTATAAAAGCAGTGAAATATAATCAGTAAATACAACTGCGACATTGTGGTCTCCTCATGATGCTGCCAAATCACCACTCTGTCACTGGGCAACTCTGTGGTCTTGTCATGCTGCTTCCAACTCAACACTAAGTCACTGGGCCACTGTGTGATCTTCTCATGTTGCTGCCACATCACCACTATGCCACTCTGTGGTCTTCTCATGCTGCTGCCACCTCATGACTCTGTGGTCTCCTAATGCTGCTGCCACCTCAACACTATGTCACTGGGCCACTCTGTGGTCTCCTCATGCTTCTGCCAACTCACCACTCTGTCACTGGGCCACTCTGTGGTCTCCTCATGATGCTGCCACATCACCACCCTGTGGTCTCCATATGCTGCTGCCAACTCACCACTCTGTCACTGGGCCACACTGTGGTCTCCTCATTCTGCTGCCACCTTACCACTCTGTGGTCTCCTCATGCTGCTATCACCTCACCACTCTGTCACTGAGCCATTCTGTGGTCTCCTCATGCTGCTGCCACCTCACCACTATGTCAATTGTCCACTCTATGGTCTCCTCGTGCTGTTGCCACCTCCCCACTCTGTGATCTCCTTATGCTAGTGCCACCTAAACACTATATCACTGGACCACTCTGTGGTCTCCTCATGCTGCTGCCACATCACCACTATATCACTGGGCCACTCTGTGGTTTCCTCATGCTGCTGCCACCTCACCACTCTGTGGTATCATCATGCTGCTGCCACCTTACCACTCTGTCACTGGGACACTCTGTGGTCTCCTTATGCTGCCACCTCACCACTCTGTTACAGCGCCATTCTGTGATCTCCTCATGCTGCTGCCACCTCACCACTATGTCACTGGGCCACGCTATGGTCTACTCATTCTGCTGCCACCTCACCACTATGTCAATTGTCCACTCTATGGTCTCCTTATGCTGCTGTCAACTCACCACTCTGTGGTCTCCTCATGCTTCTGCCAACTCAATGTACATATAGAGTTCGGACCGCGCGTGTATAAATAGTTGATATAAAACTGTTTTTTTCTCCCTTCAGAAAAGTTTCGAGGTCTGCAGATGTCCTATTAGTGGATATCCTGCAAATTAGTGGAAGAATGCAATAGTGTAAATCAGTATGATTATGCCGCCCCGTAGTGCACAGATTGTACTTACACGGCACTTTACTGACAACAGGTGTATCAGAGGAGTCCTCCGCAGTTTGTTGGATTCCTCGTGGCGTAGGTCCACGTTCACACGCCGGCACACAGGGCTCAACAGCGGACTTAACTGCAACCAACACCCGGTGGGTCTGCTAGTGTTCCCAACTTCTTTTCATTCAAATAATTCCTGTGGATACAAGTGGCTCCCACCGTAGTGAAGCTCCGATAACTGTTTAAATTTTTTTATTCAGTACATACTTACAAATATGCACTTTAAAATCGCAATGTAAAATCCCAGTGTCTTTTCCTTTGCCCGACCCAGGTTTCGCTCCTTGAGTCATCTCTCCCTCCCCTTCTCTTTATTCATCAGGTTAACACCAATCAAGCACCTGACGTGTCATTCAAAACGCCTCCTATTTTATCCTCTTACTTCACCCTACACTTGTATCTCTTTAGTGGGAAACCGCAGATCTCTAAGTCCAAATTCACATGGGGACAGTTATCCTGCCAACTTCTGGGTCTAATTTAAAACTGCCTGCAAATCAAAATCTAAGTTCAGGCCCCCAGGTTGCAGCGTGCTCAATTCATATATCCACCTGCTCTCTTTTTTGTTGATTTTCTCTAAAAAAAACTACCTCCCCTCCAGTGGTTTTGCACCAATTCTACCCCCATAAATTTCAGTCCCTCTGGGTTCTTTTGGTGGCATTTTTTATAGTGTGCCGAGACGCCATGGCTTTCAAGCCCTTTCTTGATATTTCTTATATGCTCCTGTATCCGGACCTTAAAGTCTTTCACCCCAAATGTGCACTATCTCACACTAACACTATTGCGTCGATAACAGTCCCCACATTAAAATCCTACTTACCATAAGGTTGTCAGTTGCATAGTTCGTCTAAAAAACACTTTTCATTGTATATGTAAATCAGGGTCTGAAGGTGCCCAGGGACGGCGTTCCAACGGCCGGTGCCCAGGCCCCGTGCTGATTTCCATGTGCAACAACTCCCCTTTCACCCATTTGGCCCGCCCTTTCTCTGGCTGATTACCTCCTCTTCTTCTGAAATGCAGCGCCTGCACCGATGACAGCCCTCTGATGCAGCATCGGCTGGAGCGTGACGTACTGGCCGGCGCATGCGCACTGGATACTCTGAGGCATCTGCCAGTAATGGGCAGTACATTGCGCATGCGCCGGCCAGTACGTCATGCTCCAGCCGATGCTGCATCAGAGGGCTGTCATCGGTGCAGGCGCTGCATTTCAGAAGAAGAGGAGGTAATCAGCCAGAGAAAGGGCGGGCCAAATGGGTTAAAGGGGAGTTGTTGCACATGGAAATCAGCACGGGGCCTGGGCACCGGCCGTTGGAACGCCGTCCCTGGGCACCTTCAGACCCTGATTTACATATACAATAAAAGTGTTTTTTAGACGAACCATGCAACTGACAACCTTATGGTAAGTAGGATTTTAATGTGGGGACTGTTATCGACGCAATGGTGTTAGTGTGAGATAGTGCACATTTGGGGTGAAAGACTTTAAGGTCCGGATACAGGAGCATATAAGGAATATCAAGAAAGGGCTTGAAAGCCATGGCGTCTCGGCACACTATAAAAAATGCCACCAAAAGAACCCAGAGGGACTGAAATTTATGGGGGTAGAATTGGTGCAAAACCACTGGAGGAGAGGTAGTTTTTTTTAGAGAAAATCAACAAAAAAGAGAGCAGGTGGATATATGAATTGAGCACGCTGCAACCTGGGGGCCTGAACTTAGATTTTGATTTGCAGGCAGTTTTAAATTAGACCCAGAAGTTGGCAGGATAACTGTCCCCATGTGAATTTGGACTTAGAGATCTGCGGTTTCCCACTAAAGAGATACAAGTGTAGGGTGAAGTAAGAGGATAAAATAGGAGGCGTTTTGAATGACACGTCAGGTGCTTGATTGGTGTTAACCTGATGAATAAAAGAGAAGGGGGAGGGAGAGATGACTCAAGGAGCGAAACCTGGGTCGGGCAAAGGAAAAAGACACTGGGATTTTACATTGCGATTTTAAAGTGCATATTTGTAAGTATGTACTGAATAAAAAAATTTAAACAGTTATCGGAGCTTCACTACGGTGGGAGCCACTTGTATCCACAGGAATTATTTGAATGAAAAGAAGTTGGGAACACTAGCAGACCCACCGGGTGTTGGTTGCAGTTAAGTCCGCCGTTGAGCCCTGTGTGCCGGCGTGTGAACGTGGACCTACGCCACGAGGAATCCAACAAACTGCGGAGGACTCCTCTGATACACCTGTTGTCAGTAAAGTGCCGTGTAAGTACAATCTGTGCACTACGGGGCGGCATAATCATACTGATTTACACTATTGCATTCTTCCACTAATTTGCAGGATATCCACTAATAGGACATCTGCAGACCTCGAAACTTTTCTGAAGGGAGAAAAAAACAGTTTTATATCAACTATTTATACACGCGCGGTCCGAACTCTATATGTACATTTTCTTGAAAGTGTGATTGATCCCACAACACTCCTCGGACCTGCAGCAGATTCTTGCGGACTGGTGATTAAGTATTTTTCCTTTTCTGCCAACTCAACACTATATCACTGAGCCACTCTGTGGTCTCCTCATGCTGCTGCCACCTCACTAGTGTTGGGGCGAATATTCGTATTGCGAATATCTATCGCAAATATCGGCACTTCGAGAATTCACGAATATTTAGAATATAGTGCTATATATTCATAATTTTGAATATTCTAAAATTTTTTATCAGTAACCTCCCTCTCTCTTGTGGGGCCAATGAGAATGCTGCAATGTCTTTGTTTGAGCTTAGCAACATCCCTAGCAACCAATAGGAAAGTTGCCTACCACTTACTATAAAAGGAACCTCCCCAGCAGCCATTTTCTGTAGTGTAACGGAGTTCTGAGAGAGATAGCAGTGTGATTGCTGTGCTCTGTGCTTTGCTATATATACATTAGACAGTTTACTTAGATATACAATTCAGATAGTTAGGGGGAGATAGTCAGTGTAGGTTACATTGATTTATAGTGTATCTGATAGGTTCGAGTGCAGGTTGTTAGGTAGTGTGATAAGTTCTGCTCATACATACATACATAGTGCTGTGATGTCACCCAGTTGTACGTATTGCGCAAAAATATGTGCATCATTAATTGCCGATTTTCGCTATCGCAAATATATATTGGAGCACTCTACATGAATTTGTAAAGCTATTTAAATGCTCTGCCGTGCCAAGAATTATCTCCGGTCTCAGTAAACTTCTAGCAACTTAAAAAATGTACCCGAAGTGACCCACGCCTGTATTTTGCACGCATTATGTGAAAATTACATTGCCGATTTTCCCAATCAAGAATATAACCGCAAATTCGCGAATATATGGCGAATATTCACCCATATATTCGGGAAATATGGCGAATTCCAATATAGCCCCTGCCACTCATCACTACACCTCACCACTCTGTCACTGGGCCACTCTGTGGTCTCCTCATGCTGCTGCTACTTTAACACTTTGTCATTTGGCCAGTCTGTGGTCGCCCCATACTGCTGCCACCTCACCACTATGTCACTGGACCACTCTGTGGTCTACTCATGCTGCTGCCACCTCACCACTATGTCAATGGACCACTCTGTGGTCTCCTCATGCTGCTAAGAAAGAAGGAAAAATGAGACACACAACGGATCATGTCTTTGTAGCAACTGTCAGTCCATTATGACATGGTCCCTATTTTGCTTCAGAATTGGCTTATGATTTGGTAGCCAAAAGCAGGATTGGGTACAAGACACAGAAGATATGAAAATATTCTATTCACGTGTCATCTCTGTTTTGGGTCCACTTCTGTTTTGTTTTGTTTTTTGGCCTTTGCAATTGTGATGAATTACTGACCATCTGAAGGAGGAAACTCAACAGACAGGATCCGTTTTTGGGGGTTATTGTTCTGACGGATCAGAGGAAGGGCAAAATAACCAGTGACGTTCAGTCAGGGGGGGGCTCTACTTTTTTTAGCGTTTAATAGAGCAGGTTCTGTAGAAATCTATGTGGAATCAACTGACGACGGTGTAAAAGGAGTGTGATCTTTCACTTTACAGTAGAATCTTGAGCCACTCCATGGTTCTTTATACCTGGCACTAAGTTTGACCTGTAAGGCTCAGTTCTCACTTGAGTTATTTGGTCAGTTTCGGCCCAAAACCTGCCCAAATAAGTGAAGTGTGAAGTGATTCTAAGAGAGACGCCTGTTATCTGCGTGTCATACTGACTCAAAGTATTGTTTCACTACCATAGCAGACTCCCTATGCATGTTTCTGCAAGGCACAGTGTTCTACACCGCTATACTGGCTCTCTGCAGCCAGGAAATAGCTGTTTTTTAACTCAATTTGTCACAAATAAATTTGGATCGAATCAAATCTTTTTGGAAGATTCGGCCAACCGACGGAATCGAATTTTTGAGAAATTCGCTCATCTCTAATTTTAACTATTTGTTAGTATATAGCATCTAAACATTTTTTTTTTGCAGATGATACTACATTAAAAAGACCGCATTTTGTATAGAACTCAAATATCGGACTTTGGTTATGCTGTATAATTAAAAAGACTGCATTCTGGTCACAATATAATATCAATAAATAATACAAGTTGCGGATGCAAGATTGTCACAAGCAGGTCATTTTATACAATACATTTTATATGCAATATATTTTATATATATTAACTGGAACAGTTTAGTTTATTATTTTTTGGGGTTATTATATTTTCTGTGTTTTATCCACATTGATGTATTTATATACTTTACTGTACTTTATGTTAAATATATACTGTATTTTATGTTAAAAATATACTTTACAAATATATGTTTAGAGCACCTGCCCACTATAATCTATAGAGTCAAACAAGAATAATGTTAGGGAAGATAATACATTTCTACATTAAACATAAAAACTATATAGAATATTAGACTTGGTCTAGTTTGATCGAGCACCAAAGTGCTCAGGTGCTCGGGTGCTTGGGCCAAACACATTGGATAATGGAAGTCAATGGGAGAACCAGAGCATTAAACCAGGTACCCCCTGCTCTGAAGAGGGGAGTGTGCCTGGTTCATAGGAAAAGGTCAGAAATTGATGGAAACACCACTAGAGATGAGCGAACACCTGGATGTTCGGGTTCGAGAGGTTCGGCCGAACTTCCGGAAAATGTCCGGGTTCGTGATCCGAACTCAACCCGAACTTCATCCCGAACCCGAACCCCATAGAAGTCAATGGGGACCCGAACTTTTGGGCACTAAAAAGCCTGTAAAAGACTCCCGGAAAGGGCTAGAGGGCTGCAAAAGGCAGCAAAATGTAGGTAAATCCCCTGCAAACAAATGTAGATAGGGAAATGAATTAAAATAAAATAAAATAAATAAAAATTAACCAATATCAATTGGAGAGAGGTCCCACAGCAAGGAATCATGCGTCATATCATCCACCACTGGAGAAGGCCACTCTCATTTATTTGGGACCAGCACCCAGACAGAGGATACAGGTCCCACAGCAACGAATCATGCTTCATATCAACCACCACCGGAGAAGGCCACTCTCATGTATTTTGGACCAGCACCCAGACAGAGGATACAGGTCCCACAGCAAGGAATAAGGCGTCATATCAACCACCACCGGAGAAGGCCACTCTCATTTATTTTGGACCAGCACCCAGACAGAGGAGAGAGGTCCCACATCAAGGAATCATGCGTCATATTAACCCCCACCGGAGAAGGTAACTCTCATTTATTTTGGACCAGCACCCAGACAGAGGATACAGGTCCCACAGCAAGGAATCATGCCTCATATCAACCACCACCGGAGAAGGCCACTCTCATGTATTTTGGACCAGCACCCAGACAGAGGAGAGAGGTCCCACATCAAGGAATAAGGCGTCATATCAACCCCCACCGGAGAAGGCCACTCTCATTTATTTTGGACCAGCACCCAGACTGAGGAGATAGGTCCCACAGCAAGGAATCATGCCTCATATCAACCACCAACGGAGAAGGCCACTCTCATTTATTTCGGCCCAGCACCCAGACAGAGGATACAGGTCCCACAGCAAGGAATCATGCGTCATATCAACCACCACCGGAGAAGGCCACTCATGTATTTTGGACCAGCACCCAGACAGAGGAGAGAGGTCCCACATCAAGGAATCATGCGTCATATCAACCCCCACCGGAGAAGGCCACTCTCATTTATTTTGGACCAGCACCCAGACAGAGGATACAGGTCCCACAGCAAGGAATCATGCGTCATATCATCCACCACTGGAGAAGGCCACTCTCATTTATTTGGGACCAGCACCCAGACAGAGGATACAGGTCCCACAGCAACGAATCGTGCTTCATATCAACCACCACCGGAGGAGGCCACTCTCATGTATTTTGGACCAGCACCCAGACAGAGGATACAGGTCCCACAGAAAGGAATAAGGCGTCATATCAACCACCACCGGAGAAGGCCACTCTCATGTATTTTGGACCAGCACCCAGACAGAGGATACAGGTCCCACAGCAAGGAATAAGGCGTCATATCAACCCCCACCGGAGAAGGCCACTCTCATTTATTTTGGACCAGCACCCAGACAGAGGAGACAGGTCCCACATCAAGGAATCATGCGTCATATCAACCCCCACCGGAGAAGGCCACTCTCGTTTATTTTGGACCAGCACCCAGACAAAGGTTACAGGTCCCACAGCAAGGAATCATGCCTCATATCAACCACCAACGGAGAAGGCCACTCTCATTTATTTCGGTCCAGCACCCAGACAGAGGATACAGGTCCCACAGCAAGGAATCATGCGTCATATCAACCACCACCGGAGAAGGCCACTCTCATGTATTTTGGACCAGCACCCAGACAGAGGAGAGAGGTCCCACATCAAGGAATAAGGCGTCATATCAACACCCACCGGAGAAGGCTACTCTCATTTATTTTGGACCAGCACCCAGACAGAGGAGATAGGTCCCACAGCAAGGAATCATGCCTCATATCAACCACCAACGGAGAAGGCCACTCTCATTTATTTCGGCCCAGCACCCAGACACAGGATACAGGTCCCACAGCAAGGAATCATGCGTCATATCAACCACCACCGGAGAAGGCCACTCTCATGTATTTTGGACCAGCACCCAGACAGAGGAGAGAGGTCCCACATCAAGGAATCATGCGTCATATCAACCCCCACCGGAGAAGGCCACTCTCATTTATTTTGGACCAGCACCCAGACAGAGGATACAGGTCCCACAGCAAGGAATCATGCTTCATATCAACCACCACCGGAGAAGGCAACTCTCATGTATTTTGGACCAGCACCCAGACAGAGGAGAGAGGTCCCACATCAAGGAATCATGCGTCATATCAACCCCCACCGGAGAAGGCCACTCTCATTTATTTTGGACCAGCACCCAGACAGAGGATACAGGTCCCACAGCAAGGAATCATGCGTCATATCAACCACCAACAGAGAAGGCCACTCTCATTTATTTCAGACCAGCACCCAGACAGAGGATACAGGTCCCACAGCAAGGAATCATGCTTCATATCAACCACCACCGGAGAAGGCCACTCTCATGTATTTTGGACCAGCACCCAGACAGAGAGGAGAGAAGTTTTCACAGCAGGAGGGATCATGCATTTTAGATCACACCCACCACAGGAGTAGGCCACCGTCTAATGGGACAAACAACCGTGTCAGACGCTTTCAACATCAGCTTCACATGGCCCAGCACAAGAAGGCCACTCTGAGGGCTGACCCCTGCACCCAGGCGGAGGAGAGGGTTTTCACAGCAGAGAATCATGCATTTAGATCACCCACCACAGGAGTAGGCCACCATTTAATGGGACCCCGGCAACCATGTCAGATGGCACAAACATCAGCTTCACATCACCCAGCACAAGAGAAGGCCACTTTGAGAGACTTTGACCCCTGCACCCAGGCGGAGGAGAGGGGTTTTCACAGCAGAGAATCAGGCATTTAGATCACCCACCACAGGAGTAGGCCACCATTTAATGGGACCCCGACAACCATGTCAGATGGCACAAACATCAGCTTCACATCACCCAGCACAAGAGAAGGCCACTTTGAGAGACTTTGACCCCTGCACCCAGACGGAGGAGAGAGGTTTTCACAGCAGAGAATCATGCATTTAGATCACCCACCACAGGAGTAGGCCACCATTTAATGGGACCCCGGCAACCATGTCAGATGGCACAAACATCAGCTTCACATCACCCAGCACAAGAGAAGGCCACTTTGAGAGACTTTGACCCCTGCACCCAGGCGGAGGAGAGGGGTTTTCACAGCAGAGAATCAGGCATTTAGATCACCCACCACAGGAGTAGGCCACCATTTAATGGGAACCCGGCAACCATGTCAGATGGCACAAACATCAGCTTCACATCACCCAGCACAAGAGAAGGCCACTTTGAGAGACTTTGACCCCTGCACCCAGACGGAGGAGAGAGGTTTTCACAGCAGAGAATCATGCATTTAGATCACCCACCACAGGAGTAGGCCACCATTTAATGGGACCCCGGCAACCATGTCAGATGGCACAAACATCAGCTTCACATCACCCAGCACAAGAGAAGGCCACTTTGAGAGACTTTTACCCCTGCACCCAGACGGAGGAGAGAGGTCCCACAGCAGAGATTCAGGCATTTATATCAGCCAGCACAGGAGAAGGCCGCTTTCAGTGACTTAGGCCTTAGCACCGACACAGAGGAGACAGGTCAGATAGCACAAGCATCAGTTTCACATCAACCACCACAGGAGAAGGGCACTTTTAGAGACTTTGACCCCTGTACCCAGAAACAGGAGAGAGGTCCCACAGCAGAGAATCAGGCATCATGTCAACCACCACAGGAGTAGGCCACTTTTTGTTTCTTTGACCCCTGCACCCAGAAAGAGGAGAGAGGTCCCACAGCAGAGATTCAGGCATTTATATCAGCCAGCACAGGAGAAGGCCGCTTTCAGTAACTTAGGCCTTAGCACCGACACAGAGGAGACAGGTCAGATAGCACAAGCATCAGTTTCACATCAACCACCACAGGAGAAGGGCACTTTTAGAGACTTTGACCCCTGCACCCAGAAACAGGAGAGAGGTCCCACAGCAGAGATTCAGGCATTTATATCAGCCACCACAGGAGAAGGCCGCTTTCAGTGACTTTGGCCCCTGCACCCACACAAAGGAGACATGTCAGACAGCACAAGTATAACATTCATATCACCCAGCACAGGAGAAGGACACTTTCATGTACTTTGGCCCGGCACCCAGACAGATGGAAGGTTCATTCAACTCTGGGTTGCACCCCAAGATCCTACTTAATTTCAAAAATTGATTTTTCAATGAAGAAGTGGCCAGGAGTACAAGACAACATGGTTTAAGGCAGTTATTAAGGACTACTCTGCACAAGGGAGGGTCAGGTCTTGTGGGATCCATGCCTGGTTCATTTTTATAAACGTCAGCTTGTCCACGTTGGCTGCGGACAGTAATGACGCCCCCTGCCGTGCTGAATACACGTTCAGATAAAACGCTGGCCGCCGGGCAGGCCAGCACCTCCAAGGCATAACATGCTAATTCTGGCCACGTGGACAATTTGGAAACCCAGAAGTTGAATGAGGCCGAACCATCCGTCAGTACGTGGAGTTGTGTGCAGATGTACTGTTCAACCATGTTAGTGAAATGTTGCCTCCTGCTAACACATTCCGTATCAGTTGGTGGGGCAGTTAGCTGTGGCGTGGAGACAAAACTTTTCCACATTTCTGCCATGCTAACCCTGCCCTCAGAGGAGCTGGCCGTGACACTGCTGCGTGGGCGACCTCTAGCTCCTCCTCTGCCTTGGCCTTCCACCTGTTCCCCTGTGACAGTTGGGAATGCTCTCAGGAGCGCGTCTACCAGTGTGCGCTTGTACTCGCGCATCTTCCTATCACGCTCCAGTGCAGGAAGTAAAGTGGGCACATTGTCTTTGTACCGTGGATCCAGCAGGGTGGCCACCCAGTAGTCAGCACACGTTAAAATGTGGGCAACTCTGCTGTCGTTGCGCAGGCACTGCAGCATGTAATCGCTCATGTGTGCCAGGCTCCCCAGAGGTAAGGACAAGCTGTCCTCTGTGGGAGGCGTATCGTCATCATCCTCTGTATCCCCCAGCCACGCACCAGGGATGTGCCTGCGCTGTGCTGGGTGCCACCCCGCTGTGAACCTGCTTCATCCTCATCCTCCTCCACCTCCTCCTCATCCTCCAGTAGTGGTCCCTGGCTGGCCACATTTGTACCTGCCCTCTGCTGTTGCAAAAAACCTCCCTCTGAGCCACTTCTAACAGAGTGGCCTGAAAGTGCTAAAAACGACCCGTCATCCTCCTCCTCCTCCTGGCCCTGGCCCACCTCCTCTTCCATCATCGCCTTAAGCGTTTTCTCTAGGAGACATAGAATTGGTATCGTCACGCTGATAACAGTGGCATCGCCACTGGCCATGTTGGTGGCGTACTCTAAACAGCGCAACAGGGCACACAGGTCTCGCATGGAGGCCCAATCATTGGTGGTGAAGTGGTGCTGTTCCGCAGTGCGACTGACCCGTGCGTGCTGCAGCTGAAACTCCACTATGGCCTGCTGCTGCTCGCACAGTCTCTCCAGCATGTGCAAGGTGGAGTTCCACCGGGTGGGCACGTCGCATATTAGGCGGTGAGCGGGAAGGCCGAAGTTCCGCTGTAGCGCTGACAGGCGAGCAGCGGCAGGATGTGAACGCCGAAGCGTGCACAGACGGCCCGCACTTTATGCAGCAGCTCTGACATGTCTGGGTAGTTGTGAATGAACTTTTGCACCACCAAATTCAGCACATGCGCCAGGCAAGGGATGTGCGTCAAACCGGCTAGTCCCAGAGCTGCCACGAGATTTCGCCCATTATCGCACACCACCAGGCCGGGCTTGAGGCCCACCGGCAGCAGCCACTGGTCGGTCTGTTGTTCAATACCCCGCCACAACTCCTGCGCGGTGTGGGGCCTGTCCCCCAAACATATGAGTTTCAGAATGGTCTGCTGACGTTTACCCGGGCTGTGCTGAAGTTGGTGGTGAAGGTGTGTGGCTGACTGGATGAGCTGGTGGAAGCAGAGGAGGAGGAGGAGGAAGCTGAGTAGGAGGAGGAGGCTACAGGAGGCAAAGAATGATGCCCTGTGATCCTTGGCGGCGGAAGGACGTGCGCCAAGGAACTCTCCGCCTGGGGCCCAGCCGCCACTACATTTACCCAGTGTGCAGTTAGGGAGATATAGCGTCCCTGGTCGTGCTTACTGGTCCACGTATCTGTGGTTAGGTGGACCTTGCCACAAATGGCGTTGCGCAGTGCACACTTGATTTTATCGGACACTTGCATGTGCAGGGAAGGCACGGCTGTCTTGGAGAAGTAGTGGCGGCTGGGAACCACATACTGGGGGACAGCCATGGCCATCAGCTGTTTGAAGCTGTCTGTGTCCACCAGCCGGAATGACAGCATTTCAAAGGCCAGTAGTTTAGAAATGCTGGCATTCAGGCCAAGGGCTCAAGGGTGACTAGGTGGTAATTTGCGCTTCCTCTCAAAGGTTTGAGAGATGGAGAGCTGAACGCTGCTGTGTGAAATAGTGGAGACGCTAGGTGATGGTGGCGGTGGTGGTGTCGGTGGCACATCCTCTGTTTGCTGCTCGGCAGGTGGCAACATTCCTCTCGAGGCGGAAGCCGAGGCAGCAGCGGTAGAGGGAGCAGGGGAGCCTGAGCGGGTTCCTTGTTTTTAAGGTGTGTACTCCACTGCAGTTCATGCTTTGCATGTAGATGCCTGATCATGCAGGTGGTGCTCAGGTTAAGAACGTTAATGCCTCGCCTCAGGGTTTGATGGCACAGCGTGCAAACCACTCTGGTCTTGTCCTCAGCACATTGTTTGAAGAAGTGCCATGCCAGGGAACTCCTTGAAGATGCCTTTGGGGTGCTGGGTCCCTGTTGGCGCTGGCCAATAGCAGGCGAACTCTCTGGATGGCGGCTGTTCTGCTTTTGCCCCCTGCTCCCTCTTTGGCTTCGCTGTTGTCTCGGTCTCACCACTGCCTCTTCCTCTGAACTATTTAAGTCAGCGGCACGACCTTCAGTCCATGTGGGGTCTAAGACCTCATCGTCCTCTGCATCGTCTTCCACCCAGTCTTCCTCCCTGACCTCCTCCTGTTCAGTCTGCACACTGCAATAAGACGCGGCAGTGGGCACCTGTGTTTCGTCATCATCAGACACTCGGTCACTCTGCTGTGGTGGTATTCCCATGTCCTCATCATCTGGATACATAAGTGGTTGTGCGTCAGTGCATGGAATATCTTCCACCGCTGGGGAAGGGATAGGTGGACGCACCTGGAAAACCGTGGGAGCAGAATCTTCAAACAGAAGAAGAGACTGCTGCATAACTTGAGGCTCAGCCAGTTTCCCTGATATGCATGGGGGTGATGTGACAGACTGATGGGCTTGGTTTTCAGGTGCCACCTGTACGCTTTCCGCAGAAGACTGGGCGGAAGACAATGTGGTGAACGTGCTGGAAGCACTGTCGGCCACCCAATCGACTAATGCCTGTACCTGCTCAGGCCTTACCATCCTCATAACGGCATTGGGCCCCACCAAATATCGCTGTAAATTCTGCCGGCTACTTGAGGTAGTTGGTTCACTACTTTGTGCGCCTGAGGCCGAACGGCCACGTCCTCTGCCAGCAACAGAGGCTCCACGGACACCACCACGACCGCGTCCTTGTCCCTCAATAGAATGTTTCCTCATTGTTGCGATTCAACTCGCACCACAATAAAATATATTATTTTTTAGCCCCAAAATTCCCACACTGGAAGATATAATTCCTTTTTCCGGTATTAATTACAAGAACACTGCTGCTAATTGGACACCAGATTTTTTATAATGCTAGTTTTGGTACATAGTTCCCACACGGGGAAATATAATTCCTTTTTAGAGGAGTGAAAACGTGAGGCCTAGTTTTTCTGGTCTAACAAACACCAGATTGATTAAATTGGCCTTTTTTTCACCAAAATTACAACACTGGACAATAATGCCTTTTGGCGGTATTAATTACCAGAACACTGCTGCTAATTGGACACCAGATTTTTTATAATGCTAGTTTTGGTACATAGTTCCCACACGGGGAAATATAATTCCTTTTTAGAGGAGTGAAAACGTGAGGCCTAGTTTTTCTGGTCTAACAAACACCAGATTGATTAAATTGGCCTTTTTTCACCAAAATTACAACACTGGACAATAATGCCTTTTGGCGGTATTAATTACCTGAACACTGCTGCTAATTGGACACCAGATTTTTTATAATGCTAGTTTTGGTACATAGTTCCCACACGGGGAAATATAATTCCTTTTTAGAGGAGTGAAAACGTGAGGCCTAGTTTTTCTGGTCTAACAAACACCAGATTGATTAAATTGGCCTTTTTTTCACCAAAATTACAACACTGGACAATAATGCCTTTTGGCGGTATTAATTACAAGAACACTGCTGCTAATTGGACACCAGATTTTTTATAATGCTAGTTTTGGTACATAGATTCCCACACAGGGAAATATAATTCCTTTTTAGAGGAGTGAAAACGTGAGGCCTAGTTTTTCTGGTCTAACAAACACCAGATTGATTAAATTGGCCTTTTTTCACCAAAATTACAACACTGGACAATAATGCCTTTTGGCGGTATTAATTACCAGAACACTGCTGCTAATTGGACACCAGATTTTTATAATGCTAGTTTTGGTACATAGATTCCCACACGGGAAATATAATTCCTTTTACAGGAGTGAAAACGTGAGGCCTAGTTTTTCTGGTCTAACAAACACCAGATTGATTAAATTGGCCTTTTTTCACCAAAATTACAACACTGGACAATAATGCCTTTTGGCGGTATTAATTACAAGAACACTGCTGCTAATTGGACACCAGATTTTTATAATGCTAGTTTTGGTACATAGATTCCCACACAGGGAAATATAATTCCTTTTAGAGGAGTGAAAACATGAGGCCTAGTTTTCTGGTCTAACAAACACCAGATTGATTAAATTGGCCTTTTTTCACCAAAATTACAACACTGGACAATAATGCCTTTTAGGCGGTATTAATTACCAGAACACTGCTGCTAATTGGACACCAGATTTTTATAATGCTAGTTTTGGTACATAGTTCCCACACGGGAAATATAATTCCTTTTACAGGAGTGAAAACGTGAGGCCTAGTTTTTCTGGTCTAACAAACACCAGATTGATTAAATTGGCCTTTTTTCACCAAAATTACAACACTGGACAATAATGCCTTTTGGCGGTATTAATTACCAGAACACTGCTGCTAATTGGACACCAGATTTTTATAATGCTAGTTTTGGTACATAGTTCCCACACGGGAAATATAATTCCTTTTAGAGGAGTGAAAACGTGAGGCCTAGTTTTTCTGGTCTAACAAACACCAGATTGATTTAAATTGGCCTTTTTTCACCAAAATTACAACACTGGACAATAATGCCTTTTGGCGGTATTAATTACAAGAACACTGCTGCTAATTGGACACCAGATTTTTATAATGCTAGTTTTGGTACATAGATTCCCACACGGGAAATATAATTCCTTTTACAGGAGTGAAAACGTGAGGCCTAGTTTTTCTGGTCTAACAAACACCAGATTGATTAAATTGGCCTTTTTTCACCAAAATTACAACACTGGACAATAATGCCTTTTGGCGGTATTAATTACCTGAACACTGCTGCTAATTGGACACCAGATTTTTATAATGCTAGTTTTGGTACATAGTTCCACACTGGGAAATATAATTCCTTTTAGAGGAGTGAAAACGTGAGGCCTAGTTTTCTGGTCTAACAAACACCAGATTGATTAAATTGGCCTTTTTTCACCAAAATTACAACACTGGACAATAATGCCTTTTAGCGGTATTAATTACCTGAACACTGCTGCTAATTGGACACCAGATTTTTATAATGCTAGTTTTGGTACATAGTTCCCACACGGGAAATATAATTCCTTTTAGAGGAGTGAAAACGTGAGGCCTAGTTTTTCTGGTCTAACAAACACCAGATTGATTAAATTGGCCTTTTTTTCACCAAAATTACAACACTGGACAATAATGCCTTTTGGCGGTATCAATTACCAGAACACTGCTGCTAATTGGACACCAGATTTTTATAATGCTAGTTTTGGTACATAGATTCCCACACGGGAAATATTATTCCTTTTTAGAGGAGTGAAAACGTGAGGCCTAGTTTTTCTGGTCTAACAAACACCAGATTGATTAAATTGGCCTTTTTTTCACCAAAATTACAACACTGGACGATATAATGCCTTTTGGCGATATTAATTACAAGAGGACTGCTGGTATTTCAGAACACCGGAATTGTTAAAATGCTAGTTTTGCTAGATAAATTTCCCACACTGGGAGAAATATTGCCTAAGCCTTTTTACAGTATTAATTACAACAGGAGTGCTTCTTCTGGTCTAACACCAGAATAATTTTATTATTACGGTGAAAGCTTTTTCTAATTTATATTTCTGGCACATAAAAAAATATATATTTCTGGCTGACAGTATTGGACAAAGTAGTGGCACTGGCTAGCCTAGCTGGAACAGCACATTCATGGGATTTGCTATCCAAGTGGGTTACTTTCAGTTTCACCACTGATATATTAAATATCTTTGCAGTTAGTATGGGTGACACAAGCACAGCCAAACCCCTGATGTAGTATATCTATGAAAAAATCGACTATTACATTAGATTAATGGACGTTGTGGCAGCTTTTGCTGTAGCACCACAAGTCCCAAAATGGCCGCCGCCTATCAGCCCAGTAACATGTGCCAGAAAACAGTCTGCCCAGCCAGAAAAAAAATTGACTTTGACTGAGCAGCTGAATCGCTGTTGTTCTGATTCACAGGTGTAGATTTTTAACTTCTTTGGAGCTTTGGTTTACACTCTGTGGCAGCAAGTGCTGGCGCACCACAAGTCCCAAAATGGCCTCCGCCGGTCAGCCCAGTTACATGTGCCAGTAAAATTCGCTCTGGCCAATCTCAACAAAATAGTGACTTTCAGTGAACAGCTCAGCTGAGTTGTTCTGATGCACAGGTGTAGAAAGGTAGATCATTCAATCACTTCTTTATCCCTGCCTATCTCGCCCTCACAGAAGCTGCATCCTCTCCCTACACTAGTCAGAGCAGTGTGACGTGCGGCGCTACGTGACTCCAGCTTAAATAGAGGCTGGGTCACATGCTGCACTTGGCCAATCACAGCCATGCCATTAGTAGGCATGGCTGTGATGGGCTCTTAGGGCAAGAAGTAAAACGCTAGCTGATTGGCTGCTGTGCAGCCCTTCAGAAAGCGGGAGGTAATCGACGAACACCGGACCCGAACCCGAACTTTTTTGAAAATGTCCGGGTTCGGGTCCGTGTCACGGACACCCCAAAATTCGGTACGGACCAGAACGATTTTCGAACTGTTCGCTCAACACTAAACACCACCGAAATGGTTTGGGAACAGCATGGTGAGGATGTCTGGATGCAAATTGGAAAGTATGTCACACCTACAGTAGCCTAGGATTTGGAAGTGTATGCAAAATGTTTTTAAAAAGGTATTTGGAATGTGGAAACGTCACACAGGAGATATCACGCAGATAATGTCAATGCTGTCACCAGCGGCTAATAAAAAATTACAGGGAATGTCACGGGTATTTGGGATGAGGAAACGTTATACAGGAGAGGACCTCTCCGAGAGGTACCACTGGTAATGTCACTCTCCGCTGCGTCTACGGAAAAAGTACACTGTATGTCACAGATAAATTTTTTAAGCGCACACGTTACACTACAGTTGTGGCACTGGTAATGTCACTGTCAGAAGCGGACACCGTCTATTGAAAAGTATACTGTTTGTCACTGATAAAAAATTTCAGCGCACACGTTAAACTGCAGTTGTGGCACTGGTAATGTCACCAGGGCTGGGACAAGGTCCACCACCAACAGAGGCTGAGCTGCCCAAGTGCGCCCCCAACCCCCCCCCCAACTTGTGTATGACACTGCTATTGGGGAATCTGTGGATGACAAATATGTGTCATCCACAGATTCTCCCCATAACAGGGTTCATTTAGTGAATAACCACCCAAATTGTGGTGACCCAATACATGGGAGTTGCATCTGCAGAGCTTTTGTATAATGCCACCCCACACTGTAGTGTCCACCACACAGTAATGTCCGCCACACTGCCCCCCACACAGTAATGTCCGCCACACTGCCCCCCACACAGTAGTGCCCCCCACTCTGCCCCCCGCACAGTAGTGCCCCTCACACAGTAGTGTCCCCCACACTGCCCCTCACACAGTAGTGTCCCCCACACTGCCCCCCACACAGTAATGTCTGCCACACTGCCCCCCACACAATAATGTCCGCCACACTGCCCCCACACAGTAGTGCCCCCACACTGCCCCTCACACAGTAGTGTCCCCCACACTGCCCCCCACACAGTAATGTCCGCCACACTGCCCCCACACAGTCATGTCCGCCACACTGCCCCCACACAGTCATGTCCGCCACACTGCCCCCACACAGTAATGTCCGCCACACTGCCCCCACACAGTAATGTCTGCCACACTGCCCCCACACAGTAGTGTCCACCACACTGCCCCCACACAGTAGTGTCCGCCACACTGCCCCCACACTGCCCCACACAGTAATGTCCGCCACACTTCCCCCACACAGTAATGTCTGCCATACTACCCCACACTGCCCCACACAGTAATGTCCACCACACTGCCCCCACACAGTAATGTCCGCCACACTGCCCCCACACAGTAATGTCTGCCACACTGCCCCCACACAGTAATGTCTGCCACACTGCCCCCACACAGTAATGTCCGCCACACTGCCCCCACACAGTAATGTCCGCCACACTGCCCCCACACAGTAGTGTCCGCCACACTGCCCTCACACAGTAGTGTCCCCACACTGCCCCCACACAGTGCAATGTCCGCCACACTGCCCCCCACACAGTAATGTCCGCCACACTGCCCCCACACAGTAATGTCCGCCACACTGCCCCCACACAGTAGTGTCCGCCACACTGCCCCCACACAGTAATGTCCGCCACACTGCCCCCACACAGTAATGTCCACCACACTTCCCCACACAGTAGTGTCCGCCACACTGCCCCCACACAGTAATGTCTGCCATACTACCCCTACACTGCCCCACACAGTAATGTCCACCACACTGCCCCCACACAGTAATGTCTGCCACACTGCCCCCACACAGTAATGTCCGCCACACTGCCCCCACACAGTAATGTCCGCCACACTGCCCCCACACAGTAATGTCCGCCACACTGCCCCCACACAGTAGTGTCCGCCACACTGCCCCCACACAGTAATGTCCAGCCACACTGCCCCCACACAGTAATGTCCGCCACACTGCCCCCCCACACAGTAATGTCCGCCACACTACCCCCACACTGCCCCCTACACAGTAATGTCCGCCACAAAATTCCCCCACACAGTAATGTCCGCCACACTGCCCCCACACAGTAATGTCCACCATACTGCCCCCACACAGTAATGTCCCCCACACCCCCTCAACCACACAGCAGTGCCCCCACATAGTAATTTGTCATGCTCTCCCCTCTTGTCATTCTCCCCCTCTTATCATAATCCCCTCTTCTTGTCATGCTCTTTCTGCCCCCTGTCATTCTCCCCCATCTTTTCATGCTCTTTATACCCCCATGTTGTTATGCTCTTTATACCTCCCCCATGTTGTCATGCTCTTTATACCCCCTATGTTGTCGTGCTCTTTCTGCCCCCCATGTTGTCATGCTCTTTCTTCTCCCCCTATGTTGTCATGCTTTCTGCCCCCCATGTTGTCATGCTCTTTCTTCCCCCCCCCATGTTGTCATGCTCTTTCTCCCCCCCCCCATGTTGTCATACTCTTTCTCCTCCCCATGTTGTCATGCTCCTTCTTCTCCCCCTCCTCTCCTCCTACCTCTGCTGTAGCGTGGCCGAGCTCTGCATGGTCTGCGCCTCCGCGGGTACAGGAGGAGGAGCTTTTGTCTCCTGTACCGAGCCGACTGACTTGAAGTGCAAACTGTGTGCGCACTTCCTGTCAGTCCGGCCGGGTACAAGAGACTGATGCTCTCTGTACCTGCGGACCGGACAGAGCTCGGTCACGCTACAGTCAGGGAATGACAGGAGGGAGCGCTGAGCGGTTCCCCCCTGTCAGTCCCTCTCCCTCTGGCCGGCCCCTGCCTGCTCCTGAGGCTGGAGCTCCCTGAGGCTGGAGCCTCCCCAGCCTCTGTGTCGGCCCGGCCCTGAATGTCACTGTCCGCAGCAGACACCGTCTACAGAAAAAGTACACTGGATGTCACAGATATTTTTGGGATGCGCACACTTTACACTAGAGATGTAGCGCAACTAATGTCACTGTCCGCAACGGACACCATGTACGGAAAAAGTACACTGGATGTCAGACATTTTTTGGATGCGCAAACTTTACACTGGAAAGGTGGCGCAACTAATGTCACTGTCCGCAGCGGACACCGTCTATGGAAAAAGTACACTGGATGTTACAGATATTTTTTGGATGAGCACAATTTACACAGGACATACAGTGCAGTTAATGCTGCTGCAGCGGCCTAACTATTGAATGCTATTTAGTGCAGGATGCGCTAAAAATAGATATTGCTGTCACACACAATAGTACTTAAACTGACTTTTGGGTCTGTAAAGTTTTAGCTATTTTTCCCAGTTTGCGCTAAGATAGATATTGCAGCTGCTACACATAATAGTCCTTAAAAGGAATTTTGGGTCTCTGAAAAGTTTTTCTAATAATAATATTCCTATATCACTGACTACACTGTCTGTCCCTTCCTCAGCACAGCTCTCCCTGACTGAGAGCTGAACACGCATCTTTGGGTGCTATATAGCACCCGATGACGAGTTACTGCCAGCCAATCACTGTAATGCCAGTAACCAACATGGCTACGGTATTACAGTGAGAGCAGTACTTGCCTGCACATTTATTGGCTGCATAGCAGCCAAAAAACATGCAGGGAGGGGACTCGAGCACTATTCGGACGAATACCCCCATGTGCCTAACATCGAGATGCTCGAGCTGAACTGGTGTTCGGCCGAGCATGCTCGATCAACACTAACTTGGTCATTTATTTATTGAGGAAAATTATCCAATATCACATGTCTGTGAGTGGCAAAAATATGTGGCAAAAATTGAAGGTGAAATTACAGTCAGGTGTGTTCAATCAATGGAATGACAACCAGGTGTGTAGGTGACCTGTTTTATTTTTAAGAACAGGGATCCCTCAAAGTCTAATCTTCACAACACGTTTGTGGAAGTGTATCATGACAAGAACAAAGGAGATTTCTGAGGATCTCAGAAGAGTTGTTGAAGCTTATGAGGCTGGAAAAAGTTACAAAACCATCTCAAAGCAGTTTGGAGTCCATCAGTCCACAGTCAGACAGATTGTGTACAAATGAAGGAAATCCAAGACCATTATTACCCACCCCGGGAATGGTCAACCAACAAAAATCATGCCAAGAGCAAAACATGTAATAGTCCACAAGGTCACAAAGGAACCCAAGATAACGTCTAAGCAACTAAAGGCCTTTTTTTTATCTTAGTTAGTATTAATGTTTGTAAGTCTATCATCAGGAGGACACTGAACAATAATGATGTGCATGGCAGGATTGCAAGAAGAAAGCCTTCGCTCTCCAAAAAGAACATTGCTGCTCATCTGCAGTTTGATAAAGATCACCTGGACAAGCCTGAAGGTTTTGGAACAATGTTTTGTAATGAATGAGACCAAAATAGAACTTTTTGGTTTAAATGAAAAGCATTATGTTTGGAGAAAGGAAAACGCTGCATTCTAGTATAGAGCTGCCAATGACTATTCTTTACAAACCCATGCGGGACAGCAAGGGATCAGGCAAAACCATAGTCAGAGATGGGCCAAGGAGAAGATGCAGAAAGGAAAGTGAAACAGCGTTCATGCCCACCTTAGGTAGCAGAGCAATGGTGGGCATGGGCATCCAATATAACACCAGTAGTATAGCACGTGACTGCTGAGCTACTAAATGGCTGCTGCAGACACCTACTGGCCAGCTTTAAACAAAGACTGAAGGAGACACTGGTACATGTACAGTATGATGGATCAGCAAGGAATTGAAGTGGTTAGTAGTGTTTTGTTTTTTGTTTTTTAATTTTTGTTGTGTTCCTGTTGTTTATTAATTTATTTACTAATTAGAGACTAAACCCGTTCGATTTAATAATGGTGCCCACTTGCGAGTGCAATAGGCATCATAGCTAGAGATGAGCAAAGTGTGCTTCGGATGCTTCGTTTAAAACTTCGGAATAATACTGTACGGAGATCAGTCTCCGTACAGTATTCGAATGTATGGGCTCCGATGAGCTGAGCTAAGTTAGGTTAGTGACTTTGTTGAATAACTTCTGTAGTTGATTTTTAAAGTGGAAAACCGCCTTAACCCCTTAGTGACCAGCCTGTTTTTGGCCTTACTGATCAAGCGTTTTTCTTCCTTTTTTTTGTCGCGGTCAAAGAGCTATAACTTCTTTATTTTTCCATTTATATACAGTAGGTGTATGAAGGCTTGTTTTTTGCAGGAAAAGTTGTAGTTTTTAATGGCACCATTTTGGGGTACACATAACTTTCTGATTAACGTTCATTAACTCTTTCTGGGAGGGAGATGGGAAAAACAGCAATTCTGCCACTGCATTTTTACGTTGTAGATTTTATTGCGTTAATTTTTAGGTATAGATAACATAATATCTATATTTTCTGGGTCAGTACGATTACAGTGATACAAAATACATATAGTTTTTTTTTACGTTTTACTACCTTTTTGCAATAAAACCCCATTTTTAAAAGAAAAAAAAGTTGTTGCATTGCAGCTTCCCAAGACCCATATTTTTTCTTTTTTTTTCTTTCTATGGAGTTGTGTGAGGGTTGATTTTTGCAGGACGACATGTATTTTTCATTGGTATCATTTTGGAGAAAGTCACGCTTTTTGATCGCTTGTTAAGTTTTTTTTGTGGCAACTAAGAATAAATTTGTAATTCTGTCATTTTTTTTATTTATTTTTTACGGCATTCACCGTAGGGGATAATTTACGTGATATTTATGTAGACTGGATCATTACGGGACAATACCAAACATATGGAGGAGTTTACATTTTTTAATTTTTTTCATTGAAAGGTGTATTTTCAATGAAAAAAAGCATTTTTTAATCGATTTTTTTATTTAATAAATGTGTTTTTTTCCTTTTTTTGCCACTTACTAGTCCCACAAGTGGACTATAACAGACAGCATTTTTATTGCTTTTAAAATGCAATGCACTATGCCAGAGAGGTGCAGCATGCTGGAAATGACACAAGGCTGGTCTGGGGCCTACTTGAGACCCCAGCCACACACAATGGCACCGCGCAATCGCATTTGAGGGGTGCCGATGGGAGATAGAGGGAGTCCGCTCCCTCTGTCAGCACTTTACATGCAGCGGGCACAATTGCAGAGTTCGGTTTTAAAGTGGTTTTCCACTTTGAAAATCAACTACCAAAGTTATTCAACGAAGTCACGCACAAGCCCATACATTCTAATACTGTACAGAGACAAATCTCTGTACAGTATTATCCCGAAGTTTTTAAACGAAGCGACTTTGGATTAAGCATCGAAAGCTGGCTTTGCTCAACTCTAGTCATAGTCGCTGGGTTTCTGCTGTTTTATATAGACATTTAATGCAGACATTTAAATCCTTAGATGCTCTGGTTACATTTGACATCTTAGCAGTGAAGATGCGAGAGCCATATGCTCCCATGCCTGTAACAGCCTTCCCTTGGCTGTCCCATTATAGTGATTAGAAGGAAAACTGCCAGCACTCGTCAATAGAGTCAACAGCCGCGGCGGGAAGGAGCTTAGCCCAACACAATCAAGATAGAAGATCCCAGCAGCTTCGTCTTGCTTGAATTCAATCAATTTTTATTTCATGCTCTGTTCAGTAGACGCGTTTCGGCACACTGCCTTTATCAACTCATACATTGTAACACAAACTGGCCATATGTATAAAAAAAGTGTAACAAATCAAACACAAGTGACATCACACGCCGGTCAGTGGGCGGTAGAGACCAATCCGCAATTTGGTTTCACTTTCACATCATTGCAATGAGATACAAAGGATACTATGATGTAAAATCATAATCAAATAACAGAATAGAGGACATGACAGCTGAATCATAAGCGTGCTATTTCATAATCTATTTGTATCTGAATACGGCCTGTGATGGTCTGAGGTTCACAATCACTTTGGATGAACAGAAAGTGTGCTTCCCAGATACCGTTGGGATCTAGGAGCAACATGGCCGACTCTCGACTGACCTGTTTAGAAAGGAAACAAACAGGATTGGTGTTTGGTCAGTACCGCCCACTGACCAGCGTGTGATGTCACTTGTGTTTGATTTGTTACACTTTTTCTATATATATGGCCAGTTTGTGTTACATTGTATCAATTGATAAAGGCAGTGTGCCGAAACTTGTCTATATTGAAAAGAGTATGAAATAAAAATTGGTTGAATTCAAGCAAGACGAAGCTGCTGGGATCTTCTATCTACATTATAGTGATTGTCTAGAGTATAATATTAAATTTCAATACACTCCTGCTGGTGGCAGCACTGTATTGAAATACAGTGAATGGCATGTTCTCTGATAGATAAATATCCATCACAGAATACAACTGACAATCTAATGATAGTATATATCACCCCGCAAGAAATAAGCCTTCACACAGCTCCATAGACTTAAATATAAAAAAGTTATAGGGGTTAGAATATGGCAATAAAGAGGGGGGCATGGCCGGAAGTTGAGCGGAGCGGATAACTTATGGTGGAGCTCTGATAGAGTTGATCTCATCCACCGCCAACCAACTAAACATCAATAGTGGGGAAAATTATAACTCACGTATCCGCTCCACCGTACAGTACCTTAGGCTACATTTTGAGCCCTATTTCGGCCGGATCCGAGGTCGATCCACTGAGTTTAAGCCACGGCCTAGCAAGTTTCGCATGGAACCAGGCCCCACCACAGAGGTCAAGAGCCCAGTCAAGTACTGCAACCCTTTCTCTATCTGTACGGTAAGGGGAAGCATCCGAATTCCCTGCCCTGACTATCGGGACATAGAGCTCACCACCACAAGGTGCGCTAGTGCCGCCATTACGATCTGCCGTGCGACCTAGAAGAACACCTGCGGCCTGCAGGCCACCCCAGCCCGCGAACAGCTCGTGACCCATCTGGGATCCTTTGGAGTGAAGGCACTTGACGACCACAGACTGGACCCCCTGACTGGCTCCCCTTGAACTAGACTCTGGTAAGAGCTAGCCACACTATCTGGGCTGTGTAGAGAGAGTCCTAGCGCCAAGCTTCCATTGCTGTGTGTGGTGGGGATTATTCAGACTGTAACAATGCAAAAAATGGAGTAATGTGTCAGGTGGCTCAAATAATCAGGATCTCATGGAAAAGGTGCTATCACTCTGAATGGCCACCTCGCAAAAGGCCAAAAAACGGAGAAATGCGTAGGTTACAGAGTGGGCACTCAGTATCAGGACAGGATGCAGGGAAATGCAAATAGTAAAGTAAAAGTTATTTTAGGTAGGCGACTGAAGAAGGAGGAGGACCGCCAAAACGCGTATGGTTGGCAGCATTGGGCGAACTATCTTACGTGGATCTTCTGTTGATTTCTACATATTTTGTGCAGATACATCATTATCCAGTCAAGGATTCAAAGGCTCCACAAAATTCCTTATACAAGGTGGACTTTAGGACCTGGGTTCCACTCAGAGAACACTTCACCTGGTCGTATGACACGTCATGTGGGACGCTGCATGCAACTGTGTCTGAAGCATTACAGGAAAGTGGATGCCATTTATAGCTACATGTGGAGACCTAGCCGCCATCTGCAACATTTACCACTGGAGCGGTAACGTTTTTTCTGCACATTAGTACCACTACTACTCTATTCACCCCTTTTTTATACTGTGTGACTCTAGTATATTCTCCAAGTGAGAACTTGGGGGTTATTGGACCTCAGCAAACACCATTACAGCAATTTACATCCACTGAGGAGACTCCATTGCCGTTTATGTCAGTATTTTTATTCTGTTACTCCATGAATGTTACATCCGCATTTTTACGCCATCTACTGGTAAAGTTTTAGCGTGGGGTTTATGTTCATGTTTATATTTCAGTATGTTGTAGATTTTCTGTCATTTTATTAAAATAACTTTTACTTTACTATTTGCGTTTCCTTGCATCCTGTCCTGATACTGAGTGCCCACTCTGTAACCTACTTACATACGCATTATTCAGACTGTCCCTCAATACCAGTACGTCGTCTCGGTGACCCAGGAGCATTTGTGGTTTTCTGGACAACCAGCTATATACGTCTGGCCAAAGGTGCGATCTTAAAATCTCACTTCTGACACCCCCACAGTCCTATCTTAAAGGAGCACGCTCCAATTTTTCTGGATTACGCCTGTAATCTGCTCTACTGTGCCTAGTGCAAGTTTTTCTGCCTAAAGCGACATTGCTACAAGGACTGCATCCTAATTTTTATTGGTGGCACCTAACTGCCACTCTCTTCACGCTGTGTGCCCACCTGAGATATTAATGTGACTCACGTAAGTGGCCCAATCTCCTATAGTCTATCAGCGGAAACATGGTAAAAATAGGGAATACAATCACTAAAGATTCCAATACTTTGCAGAAACATTCCCCTTAACTGGGTGAAATGGACAAATTCATGACAAAAAAGATCTGTAGTGCAGCCTTGCACAAACCTCCCTCTCTATCTCACGCTCCTTTCTACAAAAATCGCTTGACACTGCTCTAGCAAAAGATTTGGACCCACTTCCCAAGGACTTGAAAGATATAAAACAAGATGTGAAACATATTGGGTCCAGAGTGGACCAACTGGAGGTGTCCTGTGCAGCACTGAGTGACCATAGTGCAGAGGTCTCAGCCAAAATGGCGTCCTGCCAAAACTACCTTAATACCTTAACTTGTGAAACATTTGTTGGCAGCTGCCCGGATTCTGATCCCCACCTATTGGAAATCGTCCACTCCTCCCTCGCAGGTACAAAGGAAGGAGAGGGTAGACCTATTGTTCCGCCTGGAAGAGCTAGCTAGTTGGGAAACATATAAGACACATAATAGCTTCCATGCGATCTGGCTCCCTTGGGCAAAATATAGACAGTTCCCCAACTGGTGAATGCCACTGTAGGTGACTTCTTTCCTCTACACTAGCTCCCCCCCTTACAACCCTGACAAGAGTTTGGGTTTACATTTCCCCCACTGCGGGTCCGGAGATATCACTCATTATCAATTATTCCTTATTAGTAATCGAGGCATGGATGCTCGCTTAATTATCCCCACCCCCCTCCGCCCTCCCGCCTTTCCTTCTGTCTTTCCTTCCCCCCTCCTCCTCTGTTCTCACTTAGTTGCGATTAATTTTTGAACAGCACGCTCGCTATCTTAGTATGAGTATAAAAGTATCTTTTTGGTAGGTCCACTTCAAGTGTATATGTAACATATTTCATAGCTCTATGTGTGTTTGGTGGACTGTTACATTTTGTTTATTACATATGCTCTTGGTTATTGCACTTGGACTTACCTCAAACATGATTGCGTTATGATGTACACCTTACATGAATTACTGTTCTCTGTGCTGTAACAGTGACATTGTTATATGATAAAACTTAATAAAAAGAACTTGGGGGGGAAAAAAAAGAATATGGCAATAAAAAGAAAAAATAATTTTCTATAAAGTTTTTAATTAATTTGTGATATCGTTGTAATTGTATTGACTTGGAGAATGAAGATAACAGGTCAATTTTACTGCATCGGGGACTCGTTAAAAACAAAACATAAAAATGTGGCAAAATAGCATTTTTTTCCCATCTCTTCCCAATTTGGAATTTTTTTCCAGCTCCCCCCCATCATATGCAATAATAAATGGTGAAATGTACAACTTATGCTGCTAAAGCAAGCCCTCATATGGCTATATGAACAGAAACATTTAAAAGTTATGGCTCTGGGAAAGCAGGGAGAAAAAAAATTAAATCACAAAATGGAAAATCGCTTTGTTCTCTAATGGTTAATATTCTACATGATTTTGAGAGTTTTATGTAAGGTATTATATGCAAAGTGGATTGGTCGCACTATGCATTTTTGAACGTGTGAACAAATTGTAATGTCATCTGTCAAATAAAGCCAAGGCGAATAGAATTGTGTAAAGCTCTAGCAACTACTCCCAGTGAGCATACAAAAGGAAACACAAAAAGAACACCAATGGATAAAGCTATACTATTCGTTTAACTTAGTAAACAGAAATAGTAACAGTAGTTTGTTTGATGTTCTGCTGAATGAAGCAATGGTCAGTGTATATAAAAGGACAAAATTATTTTTTTCATCAGTACCTCTCTCTCAGTTTTTCATCCATCATGGGAAAGGTAAGTGGTGTTTACAATGTTAGAGAGTATATTTTGACATTTGTATTTGCTTGTTTGTTTCGTTTTAGAATTAGGACTAGGGTTGAACGAACCCGAACTGCAAAGTTCGGGTTCGTACCGAACTTTGCGAGTTTGGGTACCTGGAACTGAACCCGGACTTTTTCACTGTAGTTCACGTGGTGAGCACAGTGACGTCATCACAGGTCCTTTTGCAGGTCCTGAATAAAGAAGAGGATACTGGCTGCGTAATCAAGTGGATGAGGTGAGTTTTTTTTAATTATTTTTAACCCCTCAATGGCCATTTTATTTAGCATTCTATCTTAAGAATGCTATTATTTTCCGTTATAACCATGCTATAATAGAAAATAATAAAGTGAAGTTCGGGTCCCCATTGACTTTATAGGGGTCTGGATTCGGGTTCGGTGTTCGGGTCAAGTTCGGGTCCCAAACCCGAACTTTGACCTGAAGTTCAGCCGAACCCGGCGAACCCGAACTTCACCGGGTTTGCTCATCCCTAATTAGGACTGCATTACACAATAATACACTGTTTTAAAATGAATTTCTATAATACATTTGCATATTACCACCTGTATCATTGTAACTGGAAACAGGGTGACGTCTAGTAGCAGCAAGAATAACATTTCACTGAGACTGTACATACAATAATATTCAGTAAATGAAACATTACCATAGGGTGGCAATAGGGTTGAGGAAGGGGCAACAAGAACCAGTGTCTTTTTTTTTGCCACAATGACATAACCCACACTAGGTGTCTTATTTTAATGTTTTATTGAGCCTCTTTTGCTTCTTTTACTCTGTTTGCCACTTTATTTCATTATTACTAAATACTCATATTATCTACACAAAAATGCTAAGCATATGTCACAATTTGTATTGCATTAGGAAATGCAGATGTGTCAACCACCATATCAAAATCTGTAATGAATCAAGCAATTTGCCTCTGACCAACCTCTGGTCTAATGACCGGAGTTGATAACATCATAAAGGATCATTTGGGTCATTTCAACTGTGGTATTTCGTGGTATTTTTTGCCCAAGGTGCACAAGTCACCAACCCGACCCCCTGGTCGCCCTATTGTGGCGGGGATCGGGTCGGTGACTGAGCCCTTGTCAAAGTACCTAGATTGGTTGTTGCAACACATGTTAAGAAAGTCTCTAACTTATTTGCGTGATACCAAGGACCTTCCTTGTGGCCCTGGAGGATCTCCAGTGGCAGGAAGGGTGGAGTCTGGTCTCCCTAGATGGGGAGAGTCTCTACACCTGGATCCCTCATGGTCCGGGTGTAGCTGCTGTCTTGGAGGTGTTACGCAACATGGATAAAACTGAAATATACCATGAATTTATAGAAGAAGCACTCAACTTTGTGTTAATGAATAACACTTTTAAGTTCGGCCATACCTGGTATAAACAACTACATGGCACGGCCATGGGTATGCCCGTGGCTTGTACCTTTGCTAACATTTACCTCAGCAAATTGGAAGATAAGATTGTCCTTACATCCAAAAATCCTTTCCTCCAACATACACAGATTTGCCCGCTATGTGGATGATGTCTTCATGGTGTTGAAGGGAACGCAAGTGCAGTGTTACGAATTTTTGGCCTACTTGAACTCGGCGAATAATATGAACATGTTCACGCTAAATTTTGGAGGGTCCTCTCTTGATTTCCTGGACGTGCGTGTCTCAGTTGTTGTGGGCCGCATTGTCACAGAAACTTTTCGTAAGCCCACTGCGTTAAATTACCTTTTACACCATGATAGTTTCCATCCACACAGCGTAAAGGAGGCCATTTCTTATGGCCAATTTATCCACCTTAGGCCTCTTTCACACTTGCGTTCTGAGGATCCGGCAGGCACTTCCGTCCCGCCGGATCCGGCAGAACGCAAGTCGCCTGAAAGCATTAGAAGACTGATCAGGATCCTGATCAGTCTTCGAAATGCTTTGAGGTTACTATGGCAGCCAGGACGCTATTAAAGTCCTGGTTGCCATAGTAGTAGTGGGGAGCGGAGGAGCAGTATGCTTACAGTCCGTGTGGCTCCCGGGGACTCCAGAATG
Source organism: Bufotes viridis (assembly GCA_033119425.1). Lineage (NCBI taxonomy): Eukaryota > Metazoa > Chordata > Amphibia > Anura > Bufonidae > Bufotes > Bufotes viridis. The sequence continues at coordinate 90,124,865 of CM065595.1, forward strand.
ACGTCAGAGCGCCCCATGCACATGGATCACGTGAGTATACTGCTCCCCCGCTCCCCACTAAACTTTACCATGGCAACTAGGACTTTAGCGTCCTGGCTGCCACGGTAACCATTGAGAAAAAGCTAAACGTCAGATCCAGCGATGCGCCGAAACGACGTTTAGCTTAAGGCCGGATCCGGATTAATGCCTTTCAATCGGCATTAATTCCAGATCCGGCCTTGCGGCAAGTTTTCAGGATTTTTGGCCGGAACAAAAAGCGCAGCATGCTGCGGTATTTTCTCCGGCCAAAAAACATTCCGGTCCTGAACTGAAGACATCCTGATGCATCCTGAACGGATTTCTCTCCATTCAGAATGCATTGGGATAATGCAGGATTTTTCCAGCATAAAGCCCCGACGACGGAACTCTATGCCCGAAAACAAAAACGCAAGTGTGAAAGAGCCCTTAGATGGTTTAATAATACAGATGATGGCTTCATTAGACAGGCACAGGATTTAGAATCCAGGCTTTTTGATAGGGGTTACCCCCCCCCCCCCCCAAGGCAGTGAAAAGGGCCTGTAGTAAGGCACAGGCCCGGGATCGTCAAGAAAGAATTATTAGATACGCAGTGCAATACAGGGTTGATGGATAAGGATGAGGATACATTTGTTTTTGTTTTCAAGTTCAGCCCCCTTGCGAATCAGATCAAACAGATCATCATGAATAATTTGGATATATTAAAAACAGAGTCAAGTATGGGTCCATGGGTGGAAAAAAGACCTTTAATTGCTTTCAGAAGAACTAATACTATTAAAGATAAGGTAGTCAGTAGTGTTTTCAAGGAAAGGAGTACAGGAGTCTATGGCTAACTAACCGTAAGCTTATTGGCAATTTTTTTGTGGTAATTGTTCCTTTTGTCAGTATAATTGTCGAAAAAAAATGTCTATCCCTGGGTGGAGTTCACCACAAGGTCACACAGTAATTTAACTGCAGGACACAATATGTAGTCTATGCAGTAACGTGTGCCTGTGGTGCATTCTACATAGGGAAAACCATTAGACCACTGTTTGAGAGGTTCAGGGAACATGTAAACTCTGTGCGCTCAGGAAAGGGATGCCCCAGGCTCATTGAGCACGTGCGCAATAACCATGGTGGCAATGTAAAATTCTTACTTTTGGTGGTATTGAGTCTGTTTCCCCTTCCCCGGGGTGGTGACAGGCACTGCCTTCTCCTTCAGCGAGAAGCCCGATGGATTGTGCGCACGGACGCCTTGGGTCCTTTGAAGCTTAATGAACGTAATGATTTATCTGTATTTGTTTGACTTGTATTGATGTCATGTACTCATTTGGTCTAAGTATAACAGCCCAGGTTTGATATAGCTTATTTCCTTGTGGGATGAAAAATGAATCTGGTTCCATAAAAGAGAGTATTGTGTTCCCTTGTGTCCCCAGTCTAGGGTGGCTTTGATATGTCCCCCTTCTCATGTTTATTGTTTTTAAACTGATACGCCCTCCCTCTGACGCATGCAGATGTGCTGATATGGGCTGATATGGACGCTTTGACATTTATGGCTGCTTGGTTACTGTTGCCTAGCGTCCACTATAACTGCGCACTGTTGTAGACGTCAGAGGTAGTAGCCGGAAGAAGCACGGGGTCGTGCGAAATGGCCGTCACTACTCGGCGTGCCAGGCTTGTTTGAAGGCGTCCGCCCAACCGCCCACTCTGCATGTCTGCTTCCACTGTTGATGTAAGCATTTTGATTGGAATAAACTGAATCACTGCGCAATGGTGAGTGCTGCCCTCTTTTCTTTTCTACATTAAAGTTGCTCAACTGTGGTTAAACCAGGACCTACAGCCATAATATGGGTGCATAAATGTATCAGTCTTATGTTTGTGTGAAACTGGCTTAAATAGCAACACAGACCAATGGGGTCAATGCCGCAGGTTGCTTATAACCATGCATAGGGAGACAGAGTCACCTGTGCTATCTCATAGGCCTCTGCATCCAGTAGACATTTTGGGGCACATTTATTAAAACCGGCATTTTAGACGCCAGTCTTAATAAAGTCTTTAGCTGGCCGTGGCACTGAAGTTATGAAGAGGCGCCGGCCCCTTAGTAACTTCGGGGGATCCTCCACCAGTTCTAAATGTAAGACAGCTTTCTAGCTGTCTTACATTTAGACCTTTTTCAAAAACAGGCATAGAAAATTGTAAATGAGACGGGCCTGCAAACTTTTGCAAACAATTAACTGTTGCTCTGCAATCTACCCCTGAAATATTTAGGTGTATTTCAGACTGATAAATGACCCCTATATTATTTGGTGCTGGCTCTACTACTGGATATAGGCGCCTATGAAACAAAGCAAACAATCAAGGAAGTTAGCAACACAGGTGGAAATTGATTGTGCATGCCTCACAAGACGATCCAAAAGTCACTTTCTAGTATAAATAATATGGATGTAGGCAGCACTCCGAGAGACGTATGCCTTATTAACCCATGCAACATTTCAGCCTACATTGTAGCCTTTTACAAGCAATGCTCTCCTTTAGAGCATAGAAATGAGCTAACTACAGCACAGACCGCAGCCAATCTGTGCAGCTTATATAGAAGCAAATTGTACGATCATGTATTTAGAAAAATTATTAAACTAAAAATGATTAACATATTACTCTGTACTTTTCTACATACAGTAACTGGAGGTATAAAAACATTGCATCTGTGTTTTTATTAAAAAAACAATAAGTTAAAAATAAGTTTGAATGTTTCATGAAAACCTTTCAGATTATCTTCTACGAGGACAGAAACTTCCAGGGCCGCTCCTATGAGTGCAGTTCTGACTGCTCTGACCTGTCCTCATATTTTAGCCGTTGTAACTCGATCCGAGTGGAGAGTGGAAACTGGATCCTCTATGAACAACCCAACTACAAGGGATATCAATATTATCTGAGGAGAGGAGAATATCCTGATTTCCAGCAATGGCTGGGCTTTAATGACTCAGTTAGATCCTGTCACCTAACTGCTCAGGTAGGCAATTTTAGTTTTCATTTTAGATAATAAAGCTATGCACAGAAAAAAGTTGAAGATATTATTGGATTTTATTAATTTATAGAATGTAGAGAGAAATTACACTGACCTAAAGAATTATTAGGAACACCTGTTCTATTTCTCATTAATGCAATTATCTAGTCAACCGATCACATAGCAGTTGCTTCAATGCATTTAGGGGTGTGGTCCTGGTCAAGACAATCTCCTGAACTCCAAACTGAATGTCAGAATGGGAAAGAAAGGTGATTCAAGCAATTTTGAGCGTGGTATGGTTGTTGTTGCCAGACTGGCTGGTCTGAGTATTTCACAATCTGCTCAGTTACTGGGATTTTCACGCACAACCATTTCTAGGGTTTACAAAGAATGGTGTGAAAAGGGAAAAACATCCAGTATGCGGCAGTCCTGTGGGCTAAAATGCCTTGTTCATGCTAGAGGTCAGAGGAGAATGGGCTGACTGATTTAAGCTGATAGAAGAGCAACGTTGACTGAAATAACCACTCATTACAACCGAGGTATGCAGCAAAGCATTTGTGAAACCACAACACGCACAACCTTGAGGCGGATAGGCTACAACAGCAGAAGACCCCACCGGGTACCACTCATCTCCACTACAAATAGGAAAAAGAGGCTACAATTTGCACGAGCTCACCAAAATTGGACTGTTGAAGACTGGAAAAATGTTGCCTGGTCTGATTAGTCTCGATTTCTGTTGAGACATTCAAATGGTAGAGTCCGAATTTGGCATAAACAGAATGAGAACATGTATCCATCATGCCTTGCTACCACTGTGCAGGCTGGTGGTGGTGGTGTAATGGTGTGGGGGATATTTTCCAGGCACACTTTAGGCCCTTTAGTGCCAATTGGGCATCGTGTAAATGCCACGGGCTACCTGAGCATTGTTTCTGACCATGTCCATCCCTTCATGACCACCATGTACCCATCCTCTGATGGCTACTTCCAGCAGGATAATGCACCATGTCACAAAGCTCGAATCATTTCAAATTGGTTTCTTGAATATGACAATGAGTTCACTGTACTAAAATGGCCCCCACAGTCACCAGATCTCAACCTAATAGAGCATCTTTGGGATGTGGTGGAACGGGATCTTCGTGCCCTGGATGTGCATCCCTCAAATCTCCATCAACTGCAAGATGCTATCCTATCAATATGGGCCAATATTTCTAAAGAATGCTATCAGCACCTTGTGGAATCAATGCCACATAGAATTAAGGCAGTTCTGAAGGCAAAAGGGGGTTCAACACCTTATTAGTATGGTGTTCCTAATAATTCTTTAGGTGAGTGTAAGCACTGTTGTATGTAGTACCAGTCATAAGTTTGGACACATCTTTTCATTCTATAGTTTTGTTTTTGTTTGTCATTTTTTCATTGTAGATTCATATTGAAGACATGAAAACGATGAACAAACACACATGGAATTAAGAAGCAAACAAAAAGTGTTAAAATATGTTTTAAATGTTAGATTCTTCAATGTAGCACCCATTTGCTTTGATTAAAGCTTTGTAAACAACACAACTGACGGTCTCAAACACATTATGAAGGCAAGAAATTCAACAAATGGACCTTTAACATGGCATATGTGTTAACTAAAAACCATTTTTTAACAACTTAATGAATTAATTGAAAGAATGCGTAGTGTACAAAGTTAACATCATAACAAAAGAGGGCTACTTTGAAGAATCTAAAATATAAAATAACATATTCTGGTTTGTTTAACACATTTTTGTTTACTTCTTTATTCCATATGTGCTTTTTCATTAGTTTAATGTCTTTAATTTGAACCTGAATGTAAAATCTAAAACATAAAAAACAAGAAAAAATATGGAATGAAAAGGTATGTCCAAACTTTTGACTGGTGTTGTACGTGTAAATATTTGGAAGGGGTATATCTAAAAGAGGTGCAGTGGCAGGACTTTGATCTTTGTACCTGAAAGGAAATGGTAGATGGTAGCATCTGTTACAAATTTTTGCACTGGGGCCCACAAGTTTTAAAGTATATAGCACCTCCCAATACATTAGTTTAGTTTGCCATTTACCCTTGGTTTTGAGCCACTGTAACTGTTCATTTCAATATTATATACAAATGGAAAATTCAATGTTTCATTACAAATCATGTATCAGTAGCCTGCAGCACTACAGATTTTATGAAACTATAACTTTCAGCATGCTCAATTCAAGTAAGTGAGCATGCTGGTAATTGTAGTTTAACCATAACTACAGTGTTGGCGATTGTTGATACTTGTTATACATTATAGTTTAGCAGCATGTTTTTGCCAGGTTTACCTACATAACTTGCTTTCTATTATAGCACCGAGGTCCTTTCATCATTAAGATTTATGAAAAAGAAGACTTCAGGGGACAAATGATAGAGTTTACTGAAGACTGTCAATGCGTCTTTGAGAAGTTCCATCATCATGACATCCACTCATGCAATGTCATTGATGGTCACTGGATGTTCTATGAGGAGCCTAATTACCAAGGACGTCAATATTACCTGAAACCTGGAGAGTACAGGAGATACACCAACTGGGGAGCCAACAGCTCAAGAGTAGGATCATTCAGACGTGTCCAGCATCTATATTAGTTGATGAAAATGGTCCTTCTAAAAATTCCTCATTAAATAATTTAATGTTCCCAACCAAATGTGTTTTATATTTTCAGTTCTCGATTTATTACATGATATGGAATATGCTTCACTAATCAGTATATGGCTATGGTTAAATGGATGGTAGCAGGTAGTAATGGTCATGACATTCTGTTGTCTTTCAAGACTGTATCCAACTCTGTTGAAGCTCTTTAATGCCGAGACAGGATTAGCAATGTCGAAGTGACAGCAACAATCAGTATATGGCTATGGTTAAATGAATAGTAGCAGGTAGTAACAAACAAAAATTATCCCTTTGTGGTGGCAGATGACTCTGTCTTCTATCCTTTAAAATGGTTTTGAGTGATTTGTTAAAAACAAATTGCAAAGATTTTGGATAATTTAGAGTCAATGAATTCATCTCTATTGTCAGATTTACAGTATTTAACTGCAGACATAATCAGTCATATTTAGATTAAATGCCTAACAGAATTTGTATTTCTAGGAGCTTTTTTAAGGTTTAAGGAGGCAAACTGTGTCTCTGCATCTCCATACTATAGAACAGAGGGCAAACATTGACTTTCCATATAGTGCATATATACAATCTGTACTATGGAATCTTATGGAAAATCTCTGCCTTTATATTGTATTGGAGGCATATGACAGTACAGTCTGAGGTTGCCCTGACCCATAATAGACCTGTGTACAGTACATGAAGCCTTAGGGGGGGTTTAGACAGGTAGATAGAGTAGCCAATTGTCAAGAAGGAAGCATTCCTTCCAGGCAGTTGACTGCTTACACAGTGAAGGAGACCGCTGGAGTCCTTCACAGTATGAGGACAAGGGATCACTATAGCAATCCCTTGTCCCCATACAGAATTATTGTTTCTGGGCAGTAGATCGCTATTTAGACAGCACAATCTGCTGCCCAGAAATTATGATTGGTGGTGCCTGCACGAATGACAGGGTCACCCTATGAACAAGCATTTTGCTTGTTTATCGGGTGATCAGCAACACATTTACATGGCCAGATTATCGGGACAATTATTGGTTCATCTAAATCCACCTTATCTCTAGTTTTGTATTAGTAGAAACTAGGAAGTTCAAGAAATACAGGTTCTGTTTAGCATTCTGTTATTGTGTCAACTTGAATGCCACATTACAACTCTCCAAAGTTGAATTACTTTACTTTAAGCGATCACTTAGGGGCCTTAAAGCTGCAATTATGTCTTTGGAAGCATGCCGAATGGAGCAGGAGTTATCTAATGACAAGTAGGTTCCTGCACTAATGGCAGGTATTAGAGAAACCTCCTATAAGTTCCTTTAGCTGCCTTGAATGAGGTCAGAAGTCACCACTGCATACAAGTGATCTGCCATGTTTAGAAGCTTATTAGGCCCTATAGTGCTATTTAAAAAAAAAATCCACATGTTCCTGTAAAAAAGGTTTTGGGAAAAAAAGTTGTGGATAACAATAAAAAAAATTGTAAAAAATGAGTTGGGCACACCAAATCTGGAAATTTGTGGTAGTTTATTAGCCTCTAAAACTTGTATAAAAATGCAAAAAAATATAAAAATAAATTGTTCAAACCAAATATTGCAACTGACCCTGTATATTTGTAGGTAGAATTGAGCGAACACCTGGATGTTCAGGTTCGAGAAGTTCGGCCGAACTTCCCGAAAATGTTCGGGTTCGGAATCCGAACTCGACCCGAACTTCACCCCGAACCCGAACCCCATTGAAGTCAATGGGGACCCGAACTTTTGGGCACTTAAATGGCTGTAAAATAGCCCTGGAAAGGGCTAGAGGGCTGCAAAAGGAAGCAAAATGTAGGTAAATGCCCTGCAAACATATGTGAATAGGTAAATGACCTAAAATAAAATACAGAAAATACTAAATAAACATTCTAAACTTGAGCCCAAGTGAGTGACAGTGGCACCTGTCACCCAGCAAACAGAGGATGTGGCAGCAACGCCACCACATCTGTCATTGTCACCAAGCATCTCCACCAAATCCCATGGAAGTGTTCAGCTATCAGCTGTCCATCTCCCAAACACTGGAGAGAAAAAGAATAGAAAGAGAAAGTACCCCCCTACCCATGGCTCTGAATGCCTTATTTCAAACTTCCTGGTCCTTTCAAATGCTGTCATTCTGTCTGGTGGACAGTTTTAAACACCTTATGGCGGTGGCTGTCCCACAGTACGTGTATCCCAGCCGCCGCTACTTTTGCAGGCGAGCCATCCCTTCCCTGCACAACCAAGTGGCGGACAAAATCAAGTGTGCACTGCGCAACGCTATCTGTGGCAACGTCCACATAACCAACAACACAGTGGGTAAATGTAGCGGCTGGCCCAGAGGCGGATAGCATTTTTGCGAATGTCCTTTCGCCCCCGAGGATTGCTGGGCATTTCTCTTTGTATCCTGTTACCTCCTACTCGGCTTCCTCCTCCTCTACCCCCTCCTCATCCACTCACAGTAACAACCTTCACCACCCACAGCAGCACAGCCAGGGGGAAACGACAGCAGGTTGTTTTAAAACTTGTGTGTTTGTGGGACAAACCCTGCACCGCGCAGGAGCTGTGGACAGGCATGGAACAACAGACCGACCATTGGTTGGTGCCACTGAGCCTCCAGCCCGGCCTGGTGTTGTGCGCTAATAGGCAAGTCTGGGCCTAGCCTGTTTGACACACATTCCCTGCCTGCCACATGTGCTGAATTTAGAGTGCAGACGCGCCACAACAACCTGCACCACCAGCAGATCTGGAAAGTCTTAGCAGGAGGCAACATTTCAGCAACATTGTGGAAGAGTACACGTACTGACTGATGGGTTTGCCCAGGGGCGTAGCTACAGGGAAGCGTGGGAAGCACACTGTTTTGGGTCCCTGACCTAGAAGGGGCCCATCCAGGAGGAGGAGGACTAAAAGACTTTGTCAGGGCCCCCTTAACAGTATTATACAATGAAATTAGATACAGTGGCAGTATAGACAGTGTAAAAAGTGGATGGAAAATAAACCCAAACAGCCTCACACGCTACACACTCAACACCCCCCCCCCCCTTTCACTAAAACAAACTATTTACAAATTTACTTAAAAACATATTAAAATAGCTATAAGGCAGCTAAACTAACCATATAAAGAAACAAAACTATATACACGCCTTATCCTTAACTTAAGGTTAACCAAATACAAGTGGCTCGGAGGGTGGGTATCTAAACATAGGCCCTGGACTGGAACACAATTGTCCAGCCAGGGCACAGTTCTGGAGGATGAGGAAGAAGAGTAGGAGGAACGCTGGGGGATACAGATGACACAGACGATATATCTCCCTCAAAGAGGATAGCTTGTCCTTGCCTCTGGGCAGCCTGGCAGACATGAGTGACTACATGCTGCAGTGCCTGCGCAACGACCGCCCAGTTACTGCCACATTCTAACTTTTGCGTTACAAGGACAACGTGCCGTCCTTAGTTCCCTCACTGGAGTGTAATAGGAAGATGAGCCCGCTAGTAGACACGCTGCTGATGGCATTCACACCTGACACCGGGGACTCAGTGCAAGCACAAGGTGAAGGCAGAGAAGGAGGAGGAAGAATTTGCCAATGCAGTTGGGTCACCAGCAACACCTCAGAAGGCAGGGTTAGCATGGGTAAAATGGGGAAAAGCTTTGTCATCACGCCACAACAACCTGCACCACCAGCAGATCTGGAACATCTTAGCAGCAGGCAGCATTTTAGCAACATGGTGGAACAGTACACGTACTGACTGATGGGTCTGCCTAGGGGAATAGCTACAGGGGAAGCAGGGGAAGCAACTGCTTTGGGGCCGTGACCTAGAAAGGGCCCATCCAGGAGGAGGAGGAGGACTAACAGTATTATACAATGAAATTATATACAGTGGCAGTATAGACAGTGTAGAAAGCGAATGCAACAGCTGCTGGGCCTGGTCTGAGAGAGCGATCTTTAGTAGCCACAGGCATAGCGGCATGAAAGGAAGGGGTTTGCGCAAAAAATTACTGGGGGAGGGGGACCCCATTCAAAAATTTCTTGTGGTGCCCAATCATTTCTAGCTACGCCACGGGGTCTGCCCCATTCAACTTCTGGATCAACAAATTGGGCACATGTCCTGAGGTTGCCCTTTACGCCTTGGAGGTGCTGGCCTACCCTGCAGCCACTGTATTGTCTGAACGTGTGTTTAGCATGGCTGGTGGCATTATCACAGACAAGCGCAGTGGCCTGTCCGCAGACAATGTGGACAAGGCTTTCGTTTATTAAAAAGAACCAGGCATGGATCCCACAGGACTTGTTTGTACCTTATGCAGAATAGACATGTATACCGCCTCACCCAACCACTGTTATACAGGGTGGACCATTTATATGGATACACCTTAATAAAATGGGAATGGTTGGTGATATTAACATCCTGTTTGTGGCACATTAGTATATGTGAGGGGGGAAACTTTTCAAGATGGGTGGTGACTATGGCGGCCATTTTGAAGTTGGCCATTTTGAGTCCAACTTTTGTTTTTTCAATAGGAAGAGGGTCATGTGACACATCAAACTTATTGGGAATTTCACAAGAAAAACAATGGTGTGCTTGGTTTTAACGTAACTTTATTCTTTCATGAGTTATTTACAAGTTTCTCTTTGTTATTGAGTTATTTACAAGTTTCTCTTTTACAGCCATTGACATGTCGCCGAGATTAACACATGAGGAAAGGATAGAAATTGTGTTAATGTCTGGTGAACGTAGTAACCGGGTCATTGCAGCAGATTTCAATGCAAGAAACCCTACGAGACCACCCATCTCCCATGCTACAGTTAGCAAACTGCTTGCTAAGTTTCGTGAAACTGGTTCAGTGTTGGATTTGCCAAAATGTGGACCCATGAAATCTGTCACTAATGAAGAAACATCAGTGGCTGTCCTAGCTTCATTCAGCAAGAGCCCACAGCGTAGCACTCGCTGCATTTCACTGGAGAGTGGTATTAGTCGAACATCCCTTCGGCGGATATTAGCTACTCACAAATGGCACCCTTACAAACTCCAGCTACTGCAGCATCTCAACGAGGATGACCCACATCGGCGCAGTGAATTTGCAGAATGGGCAAAACAAAAATTGGAACAGGACCCTCAGTTTACGCAGAAGATTTTGTTCAGTGATGAGGCAAACTTTTATGTGAATGGGAAAGTTAACAAACAAAGCCGCTATTGGTCTGACACTAACCCACATTGGATAGATCCCTCCAAGACTGTTGGAACAAAAAAATTGATGGTATGGTGTGGTATATGGGGTACAAAGATAGTGGGGCCATTCTTCATCAATGGAAACCTCAAGGCCACTGGATATGCGAAATTGCTACATGATGATGTGTTTCCCTCTTTATGCACTGAACCTGGCACGTTCCCTGAGTTTTTCCAGCAAGATGGTGCACCACCACATTATGGGTGTCAGGTCCGAGCATTCCTAGATTAAAAGTTTCCTGGAAAGTGGATTGGTCTTCGTGGGCCACTTGAATGGCCCCCATGGTCTCCCGATCTGACCCCCTTAGACTTTTATCTTTGGGGTCATCTGAAGGCAATTGTCTATACTGTGAAGATACAAGATGTGCAGCACCTGAAACTATGGATACTGGAAGCCTGTGCTAGCAATTCTCCTGCTGTGTTGCTATCAGTGTGTGAAGAGTGGGAAAAGAGGGTTGCATTGATAATCCAACACAATGGGCAGCACATTGAGCACATTTTATAAATGGTCAGAAACTTGAAAATAACTCATGAAAGAATAAAGTTACGTTAATGCACACCATTGTTTTTCTTGTGAAATTCCTATTAAGTTTGATGTGTCACATGACCCTCTTCCTATTAAAAAAAAAAAGTTGGATTCAAAATGGCCGACTTCAAAATGGCCGCCATGGTCACCACCCATCTTGAAAGTTTCCCCCCTCACATATACTAATGTGCCACAAACAGGAAATTATTATCACCAACCATTCCCATTTTATTAAGGTCTATCCATATAAATGGCCCACCCTGTACTACCATGCACTTACACTTTGTTTTATTTTTTATATTTTCCCAATGTTTTGGGCTCTACACTAATTTATTTAAAAAAATTCTAAATAAAAAAACTGTTATTGGCGACTACCTTTGGCTTCACAGCCCAAAAAGACTATTTCTTGCAAGAATGTAACCGCCAATTTTAAGTTCCCTGTCAGTTATGCAGTGCAGGGATTTGTACCTGGCAACAATGGTAATATTTCACCCAACAATTTAAAATCTATCCTTTGCTGGACAGTATTAAACTTGGCCAGCCACAGCTGGAACCACTGATTAACGGTATTGCTATTTTGGCAATTGAATTTCACGCTAGAACAAAATCTATCCTTTGTCGGACACTATTAAACTTGGTCAGCCACTGCTGGGACACCAGATTCAGGGGATTGCTATTTTGGCAATATAATTTCACCCCAAAACAAAATCGACCCTTTGCCGGACACTATTAAACTTGGCCAGCCACAGCTGAAACCACTGATTTACAGTATTGCTATTTTGGCAATTGAATTTCACCCCAGAACAAAATATATCCTTTGCCGGACACTATTAAACTTGTCCAGCCACAGCTGGAACACCAGACTTATGGTATTTATATTTTTGCAACTGAATTTCACCACAGAAAATAATATATTCTATGACGGACACTATGAAACTTGTACAGTCACAGCTGGAACACCAGATTTACGGTATTCCTATTTTTGCAAATGAATTTCACCGCAGAAAATAATATATCCTTTGACGGACACTATGAAACTTGTCCAGTCACAGCTGGAACACCAGATTGATGGTATTTCCATTTTTGCAACTGAATTTCACCACAGAAAATAATATATCCTATGACGGACACTATGAAACTTGTCCAGTTACAGCTGGAACACCAGATTTACTGTATTTCTATTTTGGCAACTGAATTTCACCCCAGAAAAAAATATATACTTTGCCGGACACTATTAAACTTGGCCAGCCACAGCTGAAACCACTGATTTATGGTATTGTTATTTTCGCAATTGAATTTCACCCCAGAAAAAAATATATCCTTTGCCGGACACTATTAAACTTGTCCAGTCACAGCTGGAACACCTGATCTATGGTTTTTCTATTTTTGCAACTGAATTTCACCGCAGAAAATAATATATCCTATGACGGACACTATGAATCTTGTCCAGTCACAGCTGGAACACCAGATTTACGGTATTGCTATTTTGGCAATTGAATTTCACCCCAGAACAAAATATATCCTTTGCCGGACACTATTAAACTGGGCCAGCCACAGCTGAAACCACTGATTTATGGTATTGCTATTTTGGCAATTGAATTTCACCCCAGAACAAAATATATCCTTTGCCGGACACTATTAAACTTTGCCAGCCACTGCTGGGAGACCAGATTTAGGGGATTGCTATTTTGGCAATTGAATTTCACCCCAGAAAAAATCTATCCTTTGCCAGACAGCAGACAGTATTACACTTGGCTAGCCACAGCTGGAACACCAGATTTAGGGGATTGCTATTTTGGCAATTGAATTTCACCCCAGAAAAAATCTATCCTTTGCCAGACAGGAGACAGTATTACACTTGGCTAACCACAGCTGGAACACCAGATTTAGGGGATTGCTATTTTGGCAATTGAATTTAACCCCTCAATAAAATATAGAAATTTCTATCCTGAGTTTATAGGGGTGACAATAAGCACAGCCAAGCCCCTGATGTAGGATATAGCAAAAAAGAAACTCGTATTGATGGATTGATGGACTTGGTGGCAGCTTGTGCTGGTGCACCGCAAGACAGAAAATGTCCGCCGATTACCCCAGAAAAAAGTGACAGAAAAACGCTCTGTGCAGCCTAAAAAACAGTTAGCAAATAACTAGCAGAAGTTGAATGATTCACAGCTGTAGATCGATCACTTCATTAGGTGTTTTTGCTGAGTTTCCCCTGTCTAATCTCGCCCTCACAGCAGCTGCGTTCCTATCCCCACACTAATCAGAGCAGAGTGATGTGCGGCGCTACGTGACTCCAGCTTAAATAGAGGCTGGGATACATGCTGCACCTGGCCATTCACAGCCATGCCATTAGTAGGCATGGCTGTGATGGCTTCTTAGGGCAAGAAGTAAAACGCTAGTTGATTGGCTGCTGTGCAGCCCTTCAGAAAGCGGGAAGAAATCGCCAAACAACGAACCCGAACTTTTTGAAAAATTCGGTACAAACCCGAACTATTCGGTACAAACCCGAACTATGGGTGATGAACTTATGTCAGTCAACAATTAGTTGATTGTGCTGTCATATATTACCTTCAAATAATGATCTTGACACCTTTTGTTATTATTTATATCAAAAATAAATAAATAAAAATATAATGTTGTTATCGTGATACTATAATCATCCGAAAAATACTGAAGGTTTCATTTCCATGGGGGAACCATAATATGGCAAAATTAATACATTGTATAAAAATGACATAAAAATAAATAATAAGATCAGCAGGAGCATGCACTTAAAAGTGGTTGTGTGTACACAAATTTGCACCCGATTAAAGTGATGAAGTAGCCTTTAGCTATTCAGTGCGATTATATGTTCACAAATCCACCAATTTAAAAGGAGTATAGTATATTAACATAATGACATATTGTCAACTGATGTTGGAATAAGCAGTATTGATATTAAATTGAAATATTGTCCTAAATCAGAACAAAGTTCATTTTAATGCATAAACCATATATCATATGCGAATGTCCATAATCAAACGTGTGCTTGCATTACCGCTGGATGAATTAGATGTCCACAACAAAACTTATTGTGTCTGCAACAAACTTATTGTATCCACAACAACCTTACTCTATATCACATGCGTGAGTAACTATTTCCAGATTTGGTGTGCCCAACTCATTTTTTACTAATTTTCCTTATCATATATGGAGAGGGTGAGTCCTATTTAGTTGGTGGCACCCATATTCCACTATCAAACCTTAGGTGAGCCTGAGCCATCAAATTTACTGTTATACAACAATAAAAAAAATCATAACTGTTGTATTTGTATACCAATCTGAACTATAAAATCATCATGCATTGTATCCATCATGGTGAATGCTGTAGAAAAGTAGCAAACAATATCAGAATTATTTATGTCCATTTACCTCACAAAAAAATAGTAAAAAAACTGTGCCATAAACTGATGATAAAAATTGCAACAGTTCTATGTACAGGAAAGAAAAGAAACTATGCAGGAAATTTATCATGAGGGCAATATGTGAAGTCAGTTTTGCTTGAGTCAGCGTTGGCATACTTTATGCCACATTTTCAAATTTTGCATGTTATCTTTAAACTTAATGCTTTTTTTCTAGAAAAGCTACTCCAGTTTTTTACTTCACCCACCTACTAGACTGAGATTGCTCCTTTTTAAGAAAGTCTCAGTGATAAATATGGAGTGAAACTCATTAATATAGCTAGCCACACCCACTTTCCCACCCATATTTCAAAACTAGCCTGAGTGGTGCAAAAATGTTTAAGTCGGAAAACTTCTACGTAAGTAAGCTCAAAATCAGACCCCCTAGCTCTATCAGCCTCATATCAGACTCCCATCAGCCTCAGATCAGACCCCATCAGCCTCAGAACAGACCCGATAAGCTTCATATCAGACCCCATCAGTCTCATATCAGACCCCATCAGTCTCAAACAGTCCCCCTCAGCCTCAGATCAGATGTTTTTTTTTTTAAAATAAACTTGCCTTGCCTAAATTTGGACAGAGCTGCCACTCACTGCACCCTGGTTTTGTTCCAGCCCATACTGCACCATGACCTGAAGTTGCAGAGGGTCAGGTCATAGTCCGTACTACATGCACTAGACCGCAGTGTAGCGGTGCAGAAAGTAATGACAGAATGGTTAACAGCAGATTGGTTCTTTATTCAACAATTAAGCACTGGTACATTAGTCACAATTGTCAGTATGCATGGACTAGCAGTCCATACAAGCGCAATTCCACAGTTTTTACAGGTAACATGGCTGCAGTAACAGGTTAAAGTGTCTTCTTGAAGCAATTTTCCTCACACTGCACTTCTCTAGCTGACTTTCAAGTAAGCATCCAGAAAGATGGCACCCGCTCCTGCCCGCTGCGGGCGCCATAGCCGCAGGTGGCCGCCTGCTTCTTTAAGCGGACACCCACGGTTCATGTCCGAGACCGGCAGCAATGCCGATCGTGGACATTTAACCCCTCAGATGCCGTAGTCAATCCTGACCACGGCATCTGAGCGCGCACAAACCGAAAGTTTTACTTTCGGTTTGCGCTCCGGCTCCCCCATGTGGCGATCGGAGGAGCCGGAGCACGCCTGTAGTAGCCTGGGTTTCTATGAATGAAACCCAGGCTGCTCTGTAGTATTTCCTATGGAGCCATAGCCTGTAATAGGCTTCATAGGAAATATGCGATTTTTTCATACATTCCAATGCTATTGCATTGGAATGTATGATAATCGCGATCAAATGATTGTAAGTTATAGTTCCCTATGAGAACTATATAAAAGTGTAAAAAAAAAAACGTTACATTTTTTTTTAAACATAAAAGTTCAAATCAAACCCTTTTTTCTAAAATAAAAATAAAAAAGCTAAAAAAATTATAAAAATACACATCATGGGTATCGCAATGTGCGGTTTCTATGAATGAAACCCAGGCTGCTCTGTAGTATTTCCTATGGAGCCATAGCCTGTAATAGGCTTCATAGGAAATATGCGATTTTTTCATACATTCCAATGCTATTGCATTGGAATGTATGATAATCGCGATCAAATGATTGTAAGTTATAGTTCCCTATGAGAACTATATAAAAGTGTAAAAAAAAAGTTACATTTTTTTTAAACATAAAAGTTCAAATCAAACCCTTTTTTCTAAAATAAAAATAAAAAAGCTAAAAAAATTATAAAAATACACATCATGGGTGTCGCAATGTGCGGTTTCTATGAATGAAACCCAGGCTGCTCTGTAGTATTTCCTATGGAGCCATAGCCTGTAATAGGCTTCATAGGAAATATGCGATTTTTTCATACATTCCAATGCTATTGCATTGGAATGTATGATAATCGCGATCAAATGATTGTAAGTTATAGTTCCCTATGGGAACTATATAAAAGTGTAAAAAAAAAGTTACATTTTTCTTTTTTAAACATAAAAGTTCAAAGCACACCCTTTTTGCTAAAATAAAAATAAAAAAATTATGAAAATACACATCATGGGTGTCGCAATGTGCGAAAATGCCCATACTATAAAAATACAAAAAAATATTCCCCATCCATCAAACAGCAAAACAGAAAAAAGCGTCCATATGGCGGATTCGCCATTTTTGGTCGCTTCATTTTCCACAAAAAACGTATTGTTTCTGCAACAAACTTGTTGTATCCACAACAACCTTACTCTATATCACATGCGTGAGTAACTATTTTCAGATTTGGTGTGCCCAACTCATTTTTTACTAATTTTCCTTATCATATATGGACAGGGGGAGTCCTATTTAGTTGGTGGCACCCATTTTCCACTATCAAACCTTAGGTGAGACTGAGCCATCAAATTTACTGTTATACAACAATAAAAAAAAAATCATAACTGTTGTATTTGTATACCAATCTGAACTATAAAATCATCATGGTTTATCCATCATGGTGAATGCTGTAGAAAAGTAGCAAACGATATCAGAATTATTTATGTCCATTTACCTCACAAAAAAATAGTAAAAAACTGTGCCTAAGGCCTCATGCACACGACCGTTGTTTGATTCCGTGTCCGTTGCTCCGTTTTTCGTGATTTTCTGCGGACCCATTGGTTTTCAATGGGTCCGTGGAAACCTCGGCAAATGCACCGTTTGTCCTCCGCGTCCGTGGTCCGTGATTCCAGTCCGTCAAAAAAATATAACCTGTCCTATTCTTGTCCGTGAAAAACGGTTCACGGACCCATTCAAGTCAATGGGTCCGTGAAAAAATGCGGATGGCCCTCCGTGTGTCATCCGCGTTCCGTGGCCGTTTTTTTTGCGGATCCCTTGGCAGGCACTTGGGAAAAATTGTCAGCCTGTCTTTTGGTAAAATCTTTTGGGTCATGTCCGCTAAAAAAAACGGAAGACAAACGGAGACACAACGGAAGGCAAAAACGGACACGGATCACTGAACAAAGGAACCCCTTTTTGCGGACAGCATAAAAAAACGGTCGTGTGCATGAGGCCATAAACTGATGAATAAAAATTGCAACAGTTCTATGTACAGGAAAGAAAAGAAACTATGCAGAAAATTTATCATGAGGGCAATATGTGAAGTCAGTTTTGCTTGAGTCAGCGTTGGCATACTTTATGCCACATTTTCAAATTTTGCATGTTATCTTTAAACTTAATGCTTTTTTTCTAGAAAAGCTACTCCAGTTTTTTACTTCACCCACCTACTAGACTGAGATTGCTCCTTTTTAAGAAAGTCTCAGTGATAAATATGGAGTGAAACTCATTAATATAGCTAGCCACACCCACTTTCCCACCCATATTTCAAAACTAGCCTGAGTGGTGCAAAAATGTTTAAGTCGGAAAACTTCTACGTAAGTAAGCTCAAAATCAGACCCCCTAGCTCTATCAGCCTCATATCAGACTCCCATCAGCCTCAGATCAGACCCCATCAGCCTCAGAACAGACCCGATAAGCTGCATATCAGACCCCAACAGCTTCAGATCAGTCCTTATCAGTCTCATATCAGACCCCATCAGTCTCATATCAGACCCCATCAGTCTCAAACAGTCCCCCTCAGCCTCAGATCAGATGTTGAATTTTTTTTTTTTAATAAACTTGCCTTGCCTAAATTTGGACAGCGCTGCCACTCACTGCACCCTGGTTTTGTTCCAGCCCATACTGCACCATGACCTGAAGTTGCAGAGGGTCAGGTCATAGTCCGTACTACATGCACTAGACCGCAGTGTAGCGGTGCAGAAAGTAATGACAGAATGGTTAACAGCAGATTGGTTCTTTATTCAACAATTAAGCACTGGTACATTAGTCACAATTGTCAGTATGCATGGACTAGCAGTCCATACAAGCGCAATTCCACAGTTTTTACAGGTAACATGGCTGCAGTAACAGGTTAAAGTGTCTCCTTGAAGCAATTTTCCTCACACTGCACTTCTCTAGCTGACTTTCAAGTAAGCATCCAGAAAGATGGCACCCGCTCCTGCCCGCTGCGGGCGCCATAGCCGCGGGTGGCCGCCTGCTTCTTGAAGCGGACACCCGTGGTTCATGTCCAAGACCGGCAGCAATGCCGATCGTGGACATTTAACCCCTCAGATGCCGTAGTCAATCCTGACCACGGCATCTGAGCGCGCACAAACCGAAAGTTTTACTTTCGGTTTGCGCTCCGGCTCCCCCGTGTGGCAATCGGAGGAGCCGGAGCACACCTGTAGTAGCCTGGGTTTCTATGAATGAAACCCAGGCTGCTCTGTAGTATTTCCTATGGAGCCATAGCCTGTAATAGGCTTCATAGGAAATATGCGATTTTTTCATACATTCCAATGCTATTGCATTGGAATGTATGATAATCGCGATCAAATGATTGTAAGTTATAGTTCCCTATGAGAACTATATAAAAGTGTAAAAAAAAAGTTACATTTTTTTTTTAAACATAAAAGTTCAAATCAAACCCTTTTTTCTAAAATAAAAATAAAAAAGCTAAAAAAATTATAAAAATACACATCATGGGTGTCGCAATGTGCGGTTTCTATGAATGAAACCCAGGCTGCTCTGTAGTATTTCCTATGGAGCCATAGCCTGTAATAGGCTTCATAGGAAATATGCGATTTTTTCATACATTCCAATGCTATTGCATTGGAATGTATGATAATCACGATCAAATGATTGTAAGTTATATTAGTTATGATTGTAAGCTATATTAAAGTGTAAAAAAAAAGCATAAAAGTTCAAATCACACCCTTTTTGCTAAAATAAAAATAAAAAAAATAAAAAAATTATAAAAATACACATCATGGGTGTCGCAATGTGAAAAAATGCCCATACTATAAAAATACAAAAAAATATTCCCCTCACGTCAAACAGCAAAACGGAAAAAAGCATCCAAATGGCGGATTCGCCATTTTTGGTCGCTTAATTTTCCACAAAAAATTACATAAAAGGTGATCAAAATGTCATACACACCCCAGAATGGTATCAATAAAAAGATAAGATTATGACGCAAACAATGAGCCCTGATACAGCTATGTATATATAATTACAAAAAAGTTATAGGGGTCAAAACATGGTGATGAAAAAGTAAAACAGATTTTTTTCCACTTTTGAATTTTTTTTTCACTATCAAAACGCAAGAAAACCTATACATATAGGGTATCTCCAGATTCGTACTGACCTGTAGAGTAAAAATAACCAGTCAGTTTTATCGCAAATAGAACGTCGGAATTTAAAAACGGGCAAAACTGTGGTGGAATTACTTTTTTTTTTGCAATTTCACCACATTTGGAATTTTTATCCTGCTTTCCACTACATTATATACAATATTATGGTGTCGTTGGAAAGTACAACTTGTCCCGCAAAAAACAAGCCCTCATATGGCTATGTGAACCAAAAAATAAAAAAGTTATGGCTCTGGGAAGGCAGGGAGCGCAAAACGAAAACGCAAAAAAAAAAACTACGGTCCTTAAGGGGTTAAGATTTTCCAGGACCAGAAGCCTTCTTGACAATGTCTGCTAAGGGGTCTATAAAGTTATTTTCTTTAAAGCGTTTATCTCCATATAACTTCGACATACACCTGGTCTCAACATTGAAATGCTCTTCAATCTTTTCTTTCTCTACATTGGCTGGTATTAAGATTTCTTCAGCAGCAGTGGGTCACAGCACTGTCACTTTTTGATTCAATTATATTTTATTAGCTAGTCAGACAGAAAAGTAACTGTAAAGTTCTGCAGGAATTATATTACCAAGGTGAAGTGCTTAGTGGAAGTATAGATTACACAAATTATTAAGCGACTAAGCGCCGTGTCTGACAGTTGAAGGGAGCTAATCACTGAAAATGAAACTAGCAGAACATTAGACCTTCGAAGAAGGAAGTTGCAATGATACTGCATTATTCATAAAGTAAACTGTCTATGGCAGTGTCTTTAGTGTTTTATAGAAATGGAAGGACATTTAATTAGGCCTCTTTGTCGTTAAGTTCCAGAAAATTTACTAACAAACCGTTTCATACTTTATGTGACTGTGCACATTAGGCCAAATGTCTGAAATATGGATGGATTTCAAATAAAGGACTCAGGGCCAGGTATGGTCCTATAAGAGGAATAATAGCTAGAGATTAGCGAAGTTTTTAAAAATTACACTGAACAAAAATATAAACCCAACACTTTCAGTTTTGCTCCCATTTTGCGTTCTGTTCACGGATGAGTCCTGGTTTTCACTGTTCAGGGCAGATGGCAGACAGGATGCTGGATGTGGACATCCTGGGCTGGTGTGGTTACATGTGGTCTGCGGTTGGATGTACTGCCAGCTTCTCTGAAACACCTTTGTAGGTGGCTTATGGTAGAGAAATGAACATTCATTGCACGGGCAACAGCTCTGGTAGACATTCCTGCAGTCAGCATGCCAATTGCACACTCCCTCAAACATTGCGACATCAGTGGCTTTATGCTGTGTGATCAAACTGCACATTTCAGAGTGCTCTTTTATTGTGGGCAGTCTAAGGCACACCTGTGCAATATTCATGCTGTCTAATAAGCACCTTGATATGCCACACCTATGAGGTGGGATGGATTATCTCGGCAAAAAGGAGAAGTCCTAACCAACACAGATTTAGGCCTCTTGCACACGAACGTATTTTTTTTTTCAGTTTTTTGCTTCCGTTTTGTTTCCGTTTCGGTTCCGTTTTTCTGTTTGGCATATACAGTATACATTAATTCCATAATGAAAATTGGGCTGGTCTTAAAATTTTCAATAGATTGTTCAGCAAAAACAGAACGGATACGGAAGACATACGGATGCCTTTCCGTATGCTTTCCGTTTTTTTTGCGGACCCCTTGACTTGAATGGAGCCACTGAACTTGATTTGCGGACAAGAATAGGACATGGTCTATATTTAAACGGAACAGAAAAAACGGAAAAACGGAAACTGAAGGCATACGGAGACACTTCAGTATTTTTTGCAAACCCATTGAAGTGAATGGTTCAGTATACTGTCAGTATACTGAACTGAAAAAACTGCCAGTATACGGTCCGCAAAATACTGTCGTGTGCAAGGGGCCTTAGACAGATTTGTGAACAATATTTGAGAGTAATGGGTCTTTTGTGTATGTAGAAAATGTTTCAGATCTTTGAGTTCAGCTCATGCAAAATGGGAGCAAAACCGAAAGTGTTGCGTTTATATTTTTGTTCATTGTAGATTTGGTTGATTCGCCAAACTCCAACAAGAAATTTGATTCATTATGAATTAATTCATCACAAATCGCTATAAATCGGGTATACCTGTACGTCACTGTGGTTGACGGGATGTAAGGAGCATTGCGCATGCTCCATAAGTGGCAGGTGCTGGCTGTATTATACAGTAGGCACACGGCCGCATTGACAAGGAATGGCGATTAGGGTGAATAGGACATGAGATCAAAAGATCCCAGGTTCTAGCCCTCTAAAGGCCTCTTTCACACGGGCGTCATGTTTGACGGCCGGATAAGCGGCGGGTGCGTTGCGGGAATATGCGCGATTTTCCCGCGCGGGTAAAAACTTTTGTAATGCGTTTTGCACGCGCGTGAGAAAAATCGCCATGTTTGGTACCCAGACCCGAAGCCGGACTTCATCACTGGAGAATTTATGATTTTCCTTATAACATGGTTATAAGGGGAAATAATAGCATTCTTAATAAAGAATGCATAGTAAAATGAATGCGGATGCTTGCGATTTTCCCGCAGCCCCATTCACTTCTATAGGGCCTGCGTTGCGTGAAAAACGCACAATATAGAGCATGCTGCGATTTTCACGCAACGCAGAAGTGATGTGTGAAAATCACCGCTCATGTGCACAGCCCCATAGAAATGAATGGGTCCGGATTCAGTGAGGGTGCAATGCGTCCTCCTCACGCATTGCACCCGCGCGGAAAACTCGCCCGTGTGAAAGGGGCCAAAGGGTTTAAAATTTGTCAATGTAAAAGTAATTTTTTTTTTTTATCACCCTTTTTCCCAATTCTACATATAGAAATAGATCAACAAATGAAAACATATTAGGTATTGCCTCGTGCGTCTGAACTATTAAAATGTTAGTAACATTTTCATGTGTGCTAATTGTCGCAATGGAAAAAAGCACATGAATTGAACAACAGTGATCAAAAAGTCGTATGTATCACAAAATGGCCCCAAAAAAAGTAGCCCTCATTGAGCTCTGTAGACCAAAATATAAAAAAGTTATGGCCATCATAAAATAGTCATGGAAAGAAAATTTAGATTTTTTTTAAATGGTTTTATTTTTTTTTAAGTAGTAGAGCAAAAGAAAAAATTCAAGTTTGTTATTGACATTTTCAGAGCACAGTGAACACTGTGATGTCAAAAACAGAAAACCTTGGTGGAATTGTAGTTTGTTTGTTTTTTTAATTTAACCCCACAAATAATCTTTTTTCCCATTTTTAAATAACAGACATGGTAAATTGAATGGTGCTCTTAAATAGTGCAACGTATCCCCCCACCACCCAAAAAAAAACCTTTATGGTTATATGAATGGAAAATTAAAAAGTTATGGCTATTGGAAGAGAAAACGAAAAGGCAAAACCAAAAATGGGCCCCGTACTATATGATCTGAAAATAATACAAACAATGAAGCTTAAAAAAACAGAATGAGAATAAATATAAAAATTTACACATTAAAATGGTAAATGGTTCTGCTCTGTCAAATAGAAAACTACTGAAAGAACAGAGATTATATTTTAACATTGTAGACATGAAAAGAGTGATTTCCATATTTCAAATGTAAAATCAAAAACTATACAAATACTATAAACCGGAGGATATTTCCCTTTAAACTTTCATTACAGTTAATACCAAGTGGGCCAAACATGGTGGATGGATAAAACATGGCTGCAAAATTATTGCCATAAGGGACAGGAGCCTGAAAACTAGTAGCTGCCATATAATATGTTAGCCAAACAGGGACTGTTGCTGGTATGGGTGTTTGGCTGCTTAGGTGCATGGCACAATATGCCAAGTATTGCTATTGTGGAGTGTTGCGCGAACCGAACTGTAAAGTTCCGGACCGGACTTTAGGGGTTTTTGTACTCGGACCCTTTTCTGTAAAAGTTCGGGTTCGAGTTCGGTGTTCGGCAGTTTAAAAAAGCTTGTTGAAAGGCTGCAGAAAAGCCAATCAACAAGCGTTTAAGATGTGTGCCCTTAGAAGCCATCAGAGCCATGCCTACTAATGGCATGGCTGTGATTGGCCAGTGCAGCATATAACCCAGCCTCTATATAAGCTAGAGTCACGTAGCGCCGCACGTTACGTCAGCTCTTACTAGTGAAGGGATAGGATGCTGCTGCTGTGAGGGAGATATTAGGAAATAATCTGATATCAGAGCTTGGTGTTAAGTCTGTGATCTACAGCAATTTTTTTTGTGGGTGCAATACAACATTTTTGTACCCTGCCCTGAGCCCAGTGACACAGAAAAATAAGTTTAATCCGTCTGTTAGTTAGGAGGGCGGTGGCAGCCATTTTGTGCAAGTGACAATATTGCAAGGGACAATAATTTAATCCTGTTCTTGTAGTTCAGTGGGCGACATATACCCAGGGGGTGAAATATTCACATTTTTTTCTGTAAAGTACATCTGTGCTGCATATGTGACAGTGTAATCAATTCAGAAAATCCATCAGTTAAATTCTGGGGGAAAATTTATTTTTTTTGCTAAAATGTACGTTTGTGGCCTTCACTGCATTTCTGAGAGTGAAATAAAATCAGTAAATACAACTGTGATATTGTAGGTGAAACAAAAAATCTTTTTTTTTGCCATAAAGTACATTTGCGGCCTGCACTGCATTTCTGAGAGTTAAATATAATCAGTAAATACAACAGTGAAATTGTAGGTGAAAAAAATTACTTTTTTTCCCCCATAAAGTACATTTGCGGACGGCACTCCATTTCTGAGAATGAAATATAATCAGTAAATAAAACTGACATTGTGGGTGGAAAAAAAACATTTTTTTCCATCCATAAAGTACATTTGCGGCCTGCACTGCAATTATGACAGTGAAATCTAATCAGTAAATACAACTGGGACATTGTGGGTGAAAAAAAAATCACTTTGATTTTGCCATAAAGTACACTTGCGGCCTGCACTGCATTTCTGAGAGTGAAATATAATCAGTAATTACAACTGGGAGATTGTAAGAGAAAACAGAATAAAAAAATCACTTTTTTTCCCATAAAGTACATTTGCAGCCTGCACTGCATTTCTGAGAGTGAAATATAATCAGTAAATACAACTGGGACTTGTGGGTGAAAAAAAATCACTTTGATTTTGCCATAAAGTACATTTGCGGCCTGCACTGCATTTCTGAGAGTGAAATATAATCAGTAAATACAACTTGGACATAGTGGGTGAAAAAAATCACTATTTTTCTTGCCATAAAGTACACTTGCGGCCTGCACTGCATTTCTGAGAGTGAAATTTAATCAATAAATACAACTGTAACATTGTGGGCGGAAAAAAAAAATCACTTTTTTTGCCATTAAGTATATTTATGGCCTGCACTGCATTTCTGAGATTGAAATATAATCATTAAATACAACTGTGACATTGTGGTGAAACAAATCACTTTTGTTTGCCATAAAGTACACTTGCACTGCACTGCATTTCTGAGAGTGAAATATAATCAGTAAATACCACTGGCACATTGTGCGTGGAAAAGAAAATTACTGTTTTGTTGCCATACAGTACTGTACATTTGTGGCCTGCACTGCATTTCAGATAGTGAAATATAATCGTTAATTTCTAACAATAATTTGTTTTCCCTTAGTCCTAACAGCAGCACAGATGGGGTTAACCACCCCCCGTGGACTGGCAGGACCGGCGGAATGTTTAATGAGCCCAAGACTAATAACTCAATTTAACAATTAAGTATCTCCTTAAAAGGATGAAGTCAACCCCCAGCCCACTGTGTTTATAGCAAGAAAAAAACTAGACTTACTAGGGTGGGAAATTTGTGTGCTGCTGTTAGGACTAAGGGAAAACAAATTATCGTTAGAAATTAACGATTCCCTTACATCCTACCAGCAGCACAGATGGGGAGATAGCAAGAAGAAACCCCTAGGGAGGGCCCTCCTGCCTGGCAGAACTAAGAAAAGTCTGCCCAAAGGCCGAAACTCAGCTAGACTGGCATCTAGTCTATAATGGGAGATGAATGTCGATTCAGAGCTCCAGGAGGCAGCTTTGCAAATCATGTTGAGAGGCAGAAGACTCCTCTCGGCAAAAGAAGTAGCCACAACTCTAGTAGAGTGGGCCTTCACAAATCCCGGAGGGTCCAGATTGTGGACACAAAGGATTCCTTAATAGCCTCCTGAATCCACCGACTGATGGAAGGTTTGGATGCCTTATAGCCTTTAAACTTACCGGCAACAGGATTAGCAGATTCTCATCTTTCCTGAACTCCTTGATCTATCCACATAGATCCGGAGACATCTCGACGTCCAGAGGATGTCTAGCAGGTTCCTAGGAGGAGGTGGTAGATGTCGAGAAAACCGGGAGGAATATCACCTGGTTGATGTTCTGGAAGGAAGGAACTTTAGGCCTACAATACGGGAGGAATCTAAGAAGGTCCCGGTCATGTAAGAATAGGGCTCATGTGCTGAGAGAGCTTGAAGCTCAGAGACCCTCTTGGCCAAAGTTACTGCAAGGAGAAACACAAACTTCCAAGTGACGAACTTGATGTCCACCTCCTCTAACGGTTCAAAGGGGGGAGATGCTAACCCCCTGAGAACTACTGAAAAACCCATTGAAAAAAAGGGGTCTCAGTACTGTAGGCTTTAATCTTTCAGCTCCTTTAAGGAACCGTTTGATCAGCGGGTCCTGAGAGAAAAGCCTGTTAAGGCAAGCTGAGATGGCTGAAACTTGAACCTTCAGAGTAGAAGGGCAAGGCCTCTATCAAGGCCGTCTTGCAGGAACTGAAGAATAGCGGAGAGGGGCAGATCTGCAGACGCCACCTCAGTTGAGGTACAACAGAATGAGAATATCCTCATAATACAAGAGTAGGCTCTCTTGGTAGAGTCCGCTCTAGAATGAGACAGCGTTCTCAGGACCGACTCTGAAAGCCCTTCTATCCTGGGAAGGGACTGATCAACCTCCAGGCTGTCAGGTTGAATCTGTGCAGATCTGAGCAGAGGTGAGTGTCCCACGACACCAGAGTCTGCTGTGGGGGGAGCCTCCAATATTGTCCTCGACTCAACTGGGTGAGCTAGGTAAACCAGGAATTCTTCGGCCAAAACAGTATGATGGCTATCACTGAGGCCTGATCCTGACGGATTTTCATCAATACCCTCGGTATCATGGAAAAGGGAGGGAAGATGTAAGCCAGCCTGAACCTCCAGGATATTGACAGAGCGACTAACGCCAGGGGGTTGTCCTCCCTGTAGAGGGAGCAGAACCTCTCCACCTTGGCATTGAACCTTGTTGCCATGAGACCCACCTCTGGCATACCCACTTGAGGACTATCTGCTTAATTCTCCGGATGTAAAGACTACTCCACCGACGGAAGACCGCGGCTCAGCCGCTATCATTTTGAGGGAGCCTTGGATGTGGATTGCAGATAAGTGGGAAGGTACAACTCTGTCTAATCCAGAATCACCCCGATCTCTGACAAGAGGAGAAGTGATCTCGTGCCTCCCTGCTGGTTGATGTAAAGTACCGCAGTCACATTGTTTGACTGGACTTTCACCGCTTTGCCCCTGATCTGAGGGGCTAAGTGAAGGAGGGCTAGCCGGATAGCTTGAATCTCGCGGAGATTGGATGAAAAAAGCCACTCCTGAGGAAACCAGGTCCAGTGAACTGGAGAGTCGTCTAGGTGAGCGTCCCAGCCTACTTAGGACGCATCCGTAGTCAATATGACCCAGACTGGCTGGGTCATAGACTTCCCGTCTAAAAGATGGCACCACCATCTGAGGGAATACAGAGTTTGCCAAGTCAGGGAGCACAGGGTGTTTAGCCCAGCAGGGCTGCCATTCCATTAGGAGAGGACCTCCGACTGTAGAGGACGGAGGTGCCATAGAGCCCAAGGGACTGCTTCCGCAGACGCTGACATGGGCCCCAACATCTTCATGAGAGTCCGCATTGGAACTCGCCGGGGAAAGGAACTTGCCGTGTTCTGAACCCGGAATCTTCTTTCTGGAGT
Organism: Bufotes viridis; assembly: GCA_033119425.1. Lineage (NCBI taxonomy): Eukaryota > Metazoa > Chordata > Amphibia > Anura > Bufonidae > Bufotes > Bufotes viridis. The sequence goes on from CM065595.1 coordinate 90,152,884, forward strand.
CAACTGGAGCGACATCCCAGTGGAGTCGATTATGAAGCCTAGATATCTTACTGAAGTCGACGGGCTCACGTTCGACTTCTACCAGCTGATGATCCAACCTAGGTGGAACAGAAAGGAGATTGTTACCTGAAGACGTTGGGTTAGGACCGCTAGAGCAAAGGCTTTCAAAACCAGTCGTCCAGATAAGGAATGATGGTCAGTCCTTGAAGCCTCAAAGCCGCCACCACAGAACCACCACCTTGGTAAAAGTGTGAGGGGCAGAAGAAATGCCAAAGGGAAGGGCAACAAACAGAAGATGCCTGACGACACCGGACACCTGGACCGTGATCCTGATATACTTCCTGGAACCAGGATAGATCGGGATGTGCAGATATGCATTATTGAGGTCCAGGGTTGCCTTCACGTCTCCAGGATTGACGACGTGAACTACTGACCTAATGGTTTCTACACGAAACTTCACCTTCCTTATAAATCGATTGAAATATCTCAGATCGATAATCATCCAGAGATCTCCTGAAACCTTGGGAACCAGAAAAACTGGTGAATAGATCCCTAGGCCCCGTTCTCCTGCCGGAACCTCCTCCAGAGCCCCTTTGCAAATGTAGTCCTGAATGTAGGCCTCTAGGATCGCCTCCTTGGCAGCTTGTAGAAGGTTGATCTTGACAAATCTGTCCAGAGGAATAGAGGTGTTGTTGACTAAATAACCGTTAAAAATGATATTCAGGACCACGGGATCCGAGATCTCTTGGATCCATTCTTCTCAGAAGTGGGAGAGACGACTCCAACGGGTACATGAAGCTTAGGAATGGGGAAGCTTATTGGCAGGACGGCAGGAGTAACGGGAATTAAGTAAGAGCATCGAAGAGGCCCATAGTCAGGAGGTGGATTTTCCATCTTTGGCTCCTCCACGAGAGCACCTCTAGCCCTTTCGCTGTGCTCTCCAGTCACTCTGTATTTTGAGGAATTGTCAAGGCTTAAGCCAAATGTGGGCCGCTGATCCCAGGGCCATGCTATATATAGGCCCCTGATGTTATTTGATAGTATTGTTACAGGGTGCCAAAGGCGCACTTGGTCTCCCATGAGCCACAGACCTGCTGCTTAGCTTCAATAGCAAGGATCTGTGTTTGGCCTTGTTCCCAGGACTTGCTTTACTAGCAAGGAAGCTCCCTCGCTAGCTTCAACTGGAGCTGTGCGGTATCGCACAAGAAGTCCGTAGCCAGGTTGATGGTCTTGAAAGCAGCCAGTATGTCGTCCTGGAAAAAACCTCTGGTTCACATCAACTTGAATTTGATCCAGGCGAGATCGGAGGAACGTAGGGACTTCAAAAGCTGCTGTAGAAGCGGAAGCCGCAGCTGCCGTAACACCCCATCTTAGTGTGCACTCTGCAAGGGGGTCCTGCAGCTAGACCCATCGTCTGCAGGAACCAGAGTGCGCTTGGACAACTTGGCAATAGCCATGTCCACCTTGGGAATGGATCCCCACGAATCCACCAAGGGTTAAGCCATCGGGAACATGGATTTAAACTTCTTTGTTAAAACCGGACCTTTTCCAGGTTTTTTCCACTCTATATCATGATAGAGAGGAGGGTCTCATCCGCTAAAGACACGATGTGCCCGAGTAGCGGGAACGGGAGGCTCCCCACAGTCAACATCATGGTCCCCAGACCTGATGGACTTGAGCAACTTCTGTGTCTTTCCAGGGGAGAAAACACAAAGTCAGCTCCTCCTCATCCGAGGAGAGAACCTGGTGTAGGTTAAGTCAACAGACCCAGGGATTCCCAAACGGTCTCCCAAGCTGGTCTTAGCCCAGCCTTAAGCTGTTTAGCTTCTGCAATCTCACAAATGCAGGTATGATCAGCTTACAATAACCGTTGACTGCTGCAACGGTAGCAGGATCGATGCTTCCTCTTGGAATCCACTTTCCTGCCTTCCGAATCCCGCGGAGAAGACATCACTGCGGGAAAAAAAGGGACAAATAAAACATTTGTAAACCACCTATCTATGCAGGAAAGGTAGAAAAACAGCCCGGAGGCAGCTGAGGAAAAAGACACCACAAGTGGAACAACACCAATTTTAGGACTCTGGGATCTAGCTGAAAAAGCAAATGTAGCCAGAGACTGAAGTGGAGCACACAGCCTCCCAAAATAAGGGAAGGGGAGGGATAGCCAATCCACCCTTCCCCCAGTAAATCCTCCACAGGAAGATGCATAAAAAAAATTGCATCTATGGAAAAAAATCGTGCCCGTGAAAAAATCACGGCCGGATTACCCGGAGGTGATGCAAAAGGAGAGTCCCCGCGTCACATCCGGAAGATGGCGGCGCACAGGGACCGGGAATCCTGGACCAAGGACGCCGCCAAAATACCCCAGCCAGGGGCAACTGCGCGGGGCCGGCAGCAAACAAGCTGCCGGCCAAACTGACAATGTACCTAGGAAAAAAAGGGCAACGCCGTTACCCAAACGAAAAGAAGGCTCCCCGCACTTTCCATAAGAAAGGGGGGAACAAACCGCCTAGTCCACCTGTCCAGGAGGACAGAAAAAAACACAGTGGGCTGGGGGTTGACTTCCTCCTTTTAAGGAGATACTTAATTGTTAAATTGAGTTATTAGTCTTGGGCTCATTAAACATTCCGCCGGTCCTGCCAGTCCACGGGGGGTGGTTAACCCCATCTGTGCTGCTGGTAGGAAGTAAGGGAATCAGTAAATACAACTATACAACTGGCACATTGTGGGGGAGGAGGGGGGGAATCAATTTTTTTGTTGCCATACAGTACTGTACATTTGTGGCCTGCACTGCATTTCTGAGAGTGAGATATAATCAGTAAATACAACTGGGACATTGTGGGTGAAAAAGAAAAAAAATCACATTTTCTTTTTACCATAGAGTACATTTGCAGCCTGCACTGAATTTCTGAGAGTGAAATGTAATCAGTAAATACAACTGGCACATTGTGGGGGGAAAATAAATTCACTATTTTGTTGCCATACAGTACTGTACATTTGCGGCCTGCACTGCATTTCTGAGAGTGAAATATAATCAGTAAATACGACTGGGACATTGTGAGGGGAAAAGAAAATAACTATTTTGTTTTCCATAAAGTACATTTGCAGCCTGCACTCCATTTTTTAGAGTGAAATCTAATCAGTAGATACAACTGGAACATTGTGGGTGAAGAAGAAAAAAAATCACATTTTCTTTTTACCATAGAGTACATTTGCGGCCTGCACTGCATTTCTGAGAGTAAAATATAATCAGTAAATACAACTGGCACATTGTGAGGGGAAAAGAAAATCACTATTTTGTTGCCATACAGTACCGAACATTTGTGGCCTGCACTGCATTTCTGAGAGTGAAATATAATCAGTAAATACAACTGGGACATTGTGAGGGGAAAAGAAAATAACTATTTTGTTGCCATACAGTACTGTACATTTGCGGCCTGCACTGCATTTCTGAGAGTGAAATATAATCAGTAAATACGACTGGGACATTGCGAGGGGAAAAGAAAATAACTATTTTGTTGCCATACAGTACTGTACATTTGTGGCCTGCACTGCATTTCTGAGAGTGAAATATAATTAATAAATACAACTGGGACATTGTGGGTGAAAAAAATCACTATTTTTTTGCCATAAAGTACCTTTGCAGCCTGCAATCCATTTCTTAGAGTGAAATATAATCAGTAAATACAACTGTGAAATTGTGGGTGAAAAAATTATTTATTTTTCCAACATAAAGTACATTTGCGGCCTGCACTGCATTTCTGAGAGTGAAATATAATCAGTAAATACAACTGGAACATTGTGGGTGAAAAAAAATCACATTTTTTTGCCATAAAGTACATTTGCGGCCTGCACTGCATTTCTGAGAGTGAAATATAATCAGTAAATACAACTGGGACATTGTGGGTGAAAAAAAAATCACTATTTTTTTGCCATAAAGTACATTTGCGGCCTGCACTGCATTTCTGAGAGTGAAATATAATCAGTAAATACAACTGTGAAATTGTGGGTGAGAAAAATTATTTATTTTTCCAACATAAAGTACCTTTGCAGCCTGCAATCCATTTCTTAGAGTGAAATATAATCAGTAAATACAACTGGAACATTGTGGGTGAAAAAAAAATCACAACTTTTTTTTCCCCACAAAGTACCTTTACAGACTGCACTTCATTTTTTAGAGTGAAATCTAATCAATAAATACAACTGGGACATTGTGGGTTAAAAAGAAAAAAAATCACATTTTGTTTTTGCCATAGAGTACATTTTCGAACTGCACTGCGTGTCTGAGAGTGAAATATAATCAGTAAATACAACTGGCATATTGTGCGTGGAAAAGAAAATCACTGTTTTGTTGCCATACAGTGTACATTTGTGGCCTGCACTGCATTTCCGAGAGTGAGATGTAATCAGTAAACACAACTAGGACATTGTAGTTGAAAAAAAAAATCATTTTTTTTTTCCATGAAGTAAATTTGCGGCGTGCACTGCATTTCTAAGAGTGACATTTAATCAGTAAAAACAACTGGGACATTGTGGTGAGAAAAAAATTAATCACTTTTTTCTACCAAAAAGTACATTTGCGGCCTGCACTGCATTTCAGAGAGTGAAATATAATCAATAAATGAAACTGGGACATTGTGGGTGAAAAAAAAATTAATCACTTTTTTCTACCAAAAAGTACATTTGCGGCCTGCACTGCATTTCAGAGAGTGAAATATAATCAATAAATGAAACTGGGACATTGTGGGTGAAAACAAATCACAATTCTTTTGCCATAAAGTACACTTGCGGCCTGCACTGCATTTCTGAGAGTGAGATATAATCAGTAAATACAACTGTGACTTTGTAGGTAGGTGAAAAAAAAACATCACTTTCTTTTAACATGAAATATATTTGCGGCCTGCACTGCATTTCTGAGAGTGAAATCTAATCAGTAAATACAACTGGGACATTGTGAGTGAAAAAAAAACTTTTTTTTGCCATAGAGTACATTTGCGGCCTGCACTGCATTTCTGAGAGTGAAATCTAATCAGTAAATACAACTGGGACATTGTGAGGGGAAAAGAAAATCACTATTTTGTTGCCATACAGTACCGAACATTTGTGGCCTGCACTGCATTTCTGAGAGTGAAATATAATCAGTAAATACAACTGGGACATTGTGAGGTGAAAAAAAATCACTATTTTGTTGCCATACAGTACGTACATTTGCGGCCTGCACTGCATTTCTGAGAGTGAAATATAATCAGTAAATACAACTGGGACATTGTGAGGTGAAAGAAAATCACTATTTTGTTGCCATACAGTACTGTACATTTGCGGCCTGCACTGCATTTCTGAGAGTGAAATATAATCAGTAAATACAACTTGGACATAGTGGGTGAAATAAAAAGATCACTATTTTTTTTGCCATAAAGTACACTTGCGGCCTGCATTGCATTTCTGAGAGTGAAATATAATCAGTAAATACAATTGGGACATTGTGGGCGAAAAAAAAATCACTTTTTTTGCCATTAAGTATATTTATGGCCTGCACTGCATTTCTGAGAGTGAAATATAATCAGTAAATACAACTGGAACATTGTGGGTGAAAAAAAATCACTACTTTTTTTTCCCCACAAAGTACCTTTACAGACTGCACTTCATTTTTTAGAGTGAAATCTAATCAATAAATACAACTGGGACATTGTGGGTGAAAAAGAAAAAAAATCACATTTTGTTTTTGCCATAGAGTACATTTTCGGCCTGCACTGCGTGTCTGAGAGTGAAATATATCAGTAAATACAACTGGCATATTGTGCGTGGAAAAGAAAATCACAGTTTTGTTGCCATACAGTGTACATTTGTGGCCTGCACTGGATTTCTGAGAGTGAAATATAATCAGTAAATACAACTGCAACATTGTGGGTAAAAAATAAAAATCACTTTTATTTACCATAAAGTACATTTCCAGCCTGCACTGCATTTCTGAGAGTGAAATATAATCAATAAATTACAACTGGGACATTGTATGTGAAAAAAATCACTATTTTTTTGCCATAAAGTACACTTATGGCCTGCAATGCATTTCCGAGAGTGAGATGTAATCAGTAAACACAACTAGGACATTGTAGTTGAAAAAAAAAATCATTTTTTTTTTCCATGAAGTAAATTTGCGGCGTGCACTGCATTTCTAAGAGTGACATTTAATCAGTAAAAACAACTGGGACATTGTGGTGAAAAAAATTAATCACTTTTTTCTACCAAAAGTACATTTGCGGCCTGCACTGCATTTCTGAGAGTGAAATATAATCAATAAATGAAACTGGGACATTGTGGGTGAAAACAAATCACAATTCTTTTGCCATAAAGTACACTTGCGGCCTGCACTGCATTTCTGAGAGTGAGATATAATCAGTAAATACAACTGTGACTTTGTAGGTAGGTGAAAAAAACATCACTTTCTTTTAACATGAAATATATTTGCGGCCTGCACTGCATTTCTGAGAGTGAAATCTAATCAGTAAATACAACTGTGACATTGTGAGTGAAAAAAAAACTTTTTTTTGACATAAAGTATCTTTTCAGCCTGCACTCCATTTTGAGAATGAAATATAATCAGTAAATGCAACTGTGAAATTGTTGGTGAGAAAAATAACTTTTTCTTCCTCCATAAAGTACATTTGCGGCCTGCACTCCATTTCTGAGAGTGCAATATTGTGGGTTAAAAAAAATCACAATTTTTTTCCCCATAATGTACATTTGCGGCCTGCACTGCATTTCTGAGAGTGAAATATAATCAGTAAATACAAATGTGACATTGTGGGCGGAAAAAAAAAACACTTTTTTTTGCTATAAAGTAAATTTTCGGCCCACACTGCATTTATGAGAGTGAAATATCATCAGTATATATAACTGGGACATTGTAAGTAAAAAAAAAAACACTATGATTTAGCCATAAAGTACATTTGCACCCGATTTCTGAGAGTGAAATATATTCAGTAAATACAACTGTGACATTGTGGGTAAAAATGAAATCCCTTTTTTTTTTACCATAGAGTACATTTGTGCCTCGTTTCCACTGAGCGGATCGGTTCGGGTCGGCAGAGTTTGGAAGATTTATAATGGTCCGGTCTATTTAGGTGAGCGTTTCCACTACACCTCGGGACGCCGGGTCCATACGTGGCGCGGCGTGGTGTTTATGTTGTGCTTACGTTTGACGTAATGCAGGCCACCAATCAGGAGAATGTATTGTATGACGCAATTAGCTCCTCCCTAACCGAACCGTTCCAGTTTTCTATGGCCCTACATCTGAAGCAGGACCCTGAATGGTGCGGTACGGTTCGCTTGTATGGATCGCTTTCATAGTGGAAACACCCAAAATAGCGAACCGTACCGTACCTACCCGAACCGATCCGCTCAGTGGAAACGAGGCATTGCAGACTGCACTGCTTTTCTGAGAGTGAAATATAATCAGCAAATACAACTGGGACATTGTGGGTAAAAAAAATCCCTATTTATTTTTTCCATAAAGTACCTTTGCAGCCTGCACTTCATTTTTACAGTGAAATATAATCAGTAAATACAACTGTGAAATTGTGAGTAAAAAAAGTCACTACTTTTTTTCCCACAAAGAACCTTTGCAGCCTGCACTTTTAGAGTGAAATCTAATCAATAAATACAACTGGGACATTGTGGGTGAAAAAAAAAAAATCACATTTTCTTTTTGAAAAAGAGTACATTTGTGGCCTGCACTGGATTTCTGAGAGTGAAATATAATCAGTAAATACAACTGCAACATTGTGGGTAAAAAATAAAAATCACCTTTTTTTTTTTACCATAAAGTACATTTGCGGCCTGCACTGCATTTCTGAGAGTGAAATATAATCAGTAAATACAACTGGGACATTGTGGGTAAAAAAAGTCACTACTTTTTTTCCCACAAAGTACCTTTGCAGCCTGCACTTTTAGAGTGAAATCTAATCAATAAATACAACTGGGACATTGTTTGTGAAAAAGAATAAAAATCACTATTTTTTGCCATAAAGTACACTTGCGGCCTGCACTGCATGTATGAGAGTGAAATATAATCATTAAAATACAACAGGCACATTGTGCGTGGAAAAGAAAATTACTGTTCTGTTGCCATACAGTACTGTACATTTGTGGCCTGCACTGGATTTCTGAGAGTGAAATATAATCAGTAAATACAACTGCGACATTGTGGGTAAAAAATAAAAATCACTTTTTGTTACCATAAAGTACATTTCCAGCCTGCACTGCATTTCTGAGAGTGAAATATAATCAATAAATACAACAGGGACATTGTATGTGAAAAAAAATCACTATTTTTTTGCCATAAAGTACACTTGTGGCCTGCACTGCATTTCTGAGAGTTAGATGTAATCAGTAAACACAACTGGGACATTGTAGATGAAAAAAAAATTTTTTTTTCCCATGAAGTAAATTTGCGGCGTGCACTGCATTTCTGAGAGTGAAATATAATCAGTAAATACAACTGGGACATTGTGGGTGAAAAAAAAAATAATTTTGATTTTGCCATAAAGTACACTTGCGGCGTGCACTGCATTTCTGAGAGTTAAATATAATCAGTAAATACAACTGGGACATTGTGGGTGAAAAAAAAATCACTATTTTTTTGCCATAAAGTACACGTGCAGTCTGCACTGCATTTCTGAGAGTGAGATATAATCAGTAAATACAACTGGGGCATTGTAGGTGAAACAAATATCATTTTTTTCGCCATGAAGTACATTTGCGGCCTGCACTGCATTTCTGAGAGTGAAATATAATCAGTAAATACAAATGTGACATTGTGGGCGGAAAAAAAAACCCCTTTTTTTTGCTATAAAGTAAATTTTCGGCCCACACTGCATTTATGAGAGTGAAATATCATCAGTATATATAACTGGGACATTGTAGGTAAAAAAAAAAACACTATGATTTAGCCATAAAGTACATTTGCACCCGATTTCTGAGAGTGAAATATATTCAGTAAATACAACTGTGACATTGTGGGTAAAAATTAAATCCCTTTTTTTTACCATAGAGTACATTTGCAGACTGCACTGCTTTTCTGAGAGTGAAATATAATCAGCAAATACAACTGGGACATTGTGGGTAAAAAAAATCCCTATTTATTTTTTCCATAAAGTACCTTTGCAGCCTGCACTTCATTTTTTACAGTGAAATATAATCAGTAAATACAACTGTGAAATTGTGAGTAAAAAAAGTCACTACTTTTTTCCCACAAAGAACCTTTGCAGCCTGCACTTTTAGAGTGAAATCTAATCAATAAATACAACTGGGACATTGTGGGTGAAAAAAAAAAAAATCACATTTTCTTTTTGAAAAAGAGTACATTTGTGGCCTGCACTGGATTTCTGAGAGTGAAATATAATCAGTAAATACAACTGGGACATTGTGGGTAAAAAAAAGTCACTACTTTTTTTCCCACAAAGTACCTTTGCAGCCTGCACTTTTAGAGTGAAATCTAATCAATAAATACAACTGGGACATTGTTTGTGAAAAAGAATAAAAATCACTATTTTTTCCCATAAAGTACACTTGCGGCCTGCACTGCATGTATGAGAGTGAAATATAATCATTAAAATACAACAGGCACATTGTGCGTGGAAAAGAAAATTACTGTTCTGTTGCCATACAGTACTGTACATTTGTGGCCTGCACTGGATTTCTGAGAGTGAAATATAATCAGTAAATACAACTGCGACATTGTGGGTAAAAAATAAAAATCACTTTTTGTTACCATAAAGTACATTTCCAGCCTGCACTGCATTTCTGAGAGTGAAATATAATCAATAAATACAACAGGGACATTGTATGTGAAAAAAAATCACTATTTTTTTGCCATAAAGTACACTTGTGGCCTGCACTGCATTTCTGAGAGTTAGATGTAATCAGTAAACACAACTGGGACATTGTAGATGAAAAAAAAAAATTTTTTTTTTTCCCATGAAGTAAATTTGCGGCGTGCACTGCATTTCTGAGAGTGAAATATAATCAGTAAATACAACTGGGACATTGTGGGTGAAAAAAAAACATCATAATTTTTTTTGCCATAAAGTACACTTGCGGCCTGCACTGCATTTCTGAGAGTTAAATATAATCAGTAAATACAACTGGGACATTGTGGGTGAAAAAAAAAATCACTATTTTTTTGCCATAAAGTACACGTGCGGTCTGCACTGCATTTCTGAGAGTGAGATATAATCAGTAAATACAACTGGGGCATTGTAGGTGAAACAAATATCATTTTTTTCGCCATGAAGTACATTTGCGGGATGCACTGCATTTCTGAGAGTGAAATCTAATCAGTAAATACAACTGGGACATTGTGGGTAAAAAAAATCCCTATTTATTTTTTCCATAAAGTACCTTTGCAGCCTGCACTTCATTTTTTACAGTGAAATATAATCAGTAAATACAACTGTGAAATTGTGAGTAAAAAAAGTCACAACTTTTTTTCCCACAAAGAACCTTTGCAGCCTGCACTTTTAGAGTGAAATCTAATCAGTAAATACAACTGGGACAGTGTGGGTGAAAAAGAAAAAAATAACTTTTTCTTTTTGCCATAGAGTACATTTGCGGCCTGCACTGGATTTTTGAGAGTGAAATATAATCAGTAAGTACAACTGGCACATTGTGGGGGGGGGGGGGGAATCACCTTTTTGTTGCCATACAGTACTGTAAATTTGTGGCCTGCACTGCATTTCTGAGAGTGAAATATAATCAGTAAATACAACTATACATTGTGGGTGAGAAAAAATCACTATTTATTTTTACCATAAAGTACATTTGCGGCCTGCACCCCATTTATGAGAGTGAAATATAATCAGCAAATACAACTGTCACATTGTGGATGAAAAGGAAATCACTTCTTATTGCCATAGAGTACATTTGCAGCCTGCATTGCATTTCTGAGAGAGAAATATAGTCAGTAAATTCAACTGGCACATTGTGGGTGAAAAATATCACTATTATTTTCCCCATAAAGTACATTTGCGGCCTGCACCCCATTTCTGAAAGTGAAATATAATCAGCAAATACAACTGGGACATTGTGGGTGAAAAAGAAAACAAATCCCATTTTCTTTTTACCATAAAGTATATTTGCGGCCTGCACTGCATTTCTGAGAGTGAAATATAATCAGTAAATACAACTGGGACATTGAGGGGGAAAAAAAATCACTATCTTTTCTTGCCATATAGTACACTTGCGCCCTGCACTGCATTTCTTAGAGTGTAATATAATCCGAAAATACAACTGGGCCATTGTGGGTGAAAAAAATCCCTATTTTTTTTCCAGAAAGTACCTTTGCAGCCTGCACTCCATTTTGAGAGTGAAATCTAATCAGTAAATACAACTGGGACATTGTGGGTGAAAAAAAATCAAATTCACTTTTTTTTTACCATAAAGCACACTTGCGGCCTGCACTGCATTTCTGAGAGTGAGATATAATCAGTAAATACAACTAGGACATTTTAGGTGAAAAAAAGAAAATCACTTTTTTTTACCATAAAGTACATTTGAATCCTGCACTGCATTTCTGAGAGTGAAATCTAATCAGTAAATACAACTGGGACATTGTGGGTGAAAAAAAATCACTTTGATTTTGCCATAAAGTACATTTGCGGCCTAAACAGCATTTTTGAGAGTAAAATATAATTAGTAAATACCACTCTGACATTGTGGGTGAAAAAAAAAAGGAAATCACAATTTTTTTTACCATAAAATACATTTGCGGTCTGCACCCCAGTTTTAAGTGTGAAATATAATCAGTAAATACAACTGTGACATTGTGTGTAAAAAGTAAATCACTTTTTTTGCCATTGAGTACATTTGCAGCCTGCACTCCATTTCTTTGAGTGAAATATAATCAGTAAATACAATTGGGAGATGGTGGGTGAAAAAAAATAAATCACTATTTTTTTTACCATAAAGTACATTTGCGGCCTGCACCCCATTTATGAGAGTGAAATATAATCAGCAAATACAACTGGGACATTGTGGGTGAAAAAGAAAAAAAAATCACATTTTCTTTTTGCCATAGAGTACATTTGCGGCCTGCTCTGCATTTCTGAGAGTGAAATATAATCAGTAAATACAATTGGGAGATGGTGGGTGAAAAAAAATAAAAAATCTTCTTTTTTTTTTTTTGCCATGAAGTACATTTGCAGCCTGCACTGCATTTCTGAGAGTGAAATATAATCAGCAAATACAAATGGGACATAGTGGGTGAAAAAGAAAAAAAAAAAATCACATTTTCTTTTTGCCATAGAGTACATTTGCGGCCTGCACTGCATTTCTGAGAGTGAAATATAATCAGTAAATACAACTGGTAGATTGTGGGTGAAAAAAAATAAATCACTATTTTTTTTACCATAAAGTACATTTGCAGCCTGCACCCCATTTATGAGAGTGAAATATAATCAGCAAATACAACTGTCACATTGTGGATGAAAAGGAAATCACTTCTTATTGCCATAGAGTACATTTGCAGCCTGCATTGCATTTCTGAGAGAGAAATATAGTCAGTAAATTCAATTGGCACATTGTGGGTGAAAAATATCACTATTATTTTCCCCATAAAGTACATTTGCGGCCTGCACCCCATTTCTGAGAGTGAAATATAATCAGCAAATACAACTGGGACATTGTGGGTAAAAAAAATCCCTATTTATTTTTTCCATAAAGTACCTTTGCAGCCTGCACTTCATTTTTTACAGTGAAATATAATCAGTAAATACAACTGTGAAATTGTGAGTAAAAAAAGTCACTACTTTTTTTTCCCACAAAGAACCTTTGCAGCCTGCACTTTTAGAGTGAAATCTAATCAATAAATACAACTGGGACATTGTGGGTGAAAAAGAAAAAAAAATCACATTTTCTTTTTGAAAAAGAGTACATTTGTGGCCTGCACTGGATTTCTGAGAGTGAAATATAATCAGTAAATACAACTGGGACATTGTGGGTAAAAAAAAGTCACTACTTTTTTTCCCACAAAGTACCTTTGCAGCCTGCACTTTTAGAGTGAAATCTAATCAATAAATACAACTGGGACATTGTTGGTAAAAAAGAAAAAAAATCACTATTTTATTGCCATAAAGTACACTTGCGGCCTGCACTGCATGTCTGAGAGTGAAATATAATCATTAAAATACAACAGGCACATTGTGCGTGGAAAAGAAAATTACTGTTCTGTTGCCATACAGTACTGTACATTTGTGGCCTGCACTGGATTTCTGAGAGTGAAATATAATCAGTAAATACAACTGCGACATTGTGGGTAAAAAATAAAAATCACTTTTTGTTACCATAAAGTACATTTCCAGCCTGCACTGCATTTCTGAGAGTGAAATATAATCAATAAATACAACAGGGACATTGTATGTGAAAAAAAATCACTATTTTTTTGCCATAAAGTACACTTGTGGCCTGCACTGCATTTCTGAGAGTTAGATATAATCAGTAAACACAACTGGGACATTGTAGATGAAAAAAAAAATCCATTTTTTTCCCATGAAGTAAATTTGCGGCATGCACTGCATTTCTGAGAGTGAAATATAATCAGTAAATACAACTGGGACATTGTGAGTGAAAAAAATCACTATTTTTTTGCCATAAAGTACATGTGCGGCCTGCACTGCATTTCTGAGAGTGAGATACAATCAGCAAATACAACTGGGACATTGTGGATGAAAAAAAAAATCACTATTTTTTTGCCATAAAGTACACGTGCGGCCTGCACTGCATTTCTGAGAGTGAGATATAATCAGTAAATACAACTGGGGCATTGTAGGTGAAACAAATATCATTTTTTTCGCCATGAAGTACATTTGCGGGATGCACTGCATTTCTGAGAGTGAAATCTAATCAGTAAATACAACTGGGACATTGTGGGTGAAAAAAAAAATCACTATTTTTTTTCCTATAAAGTACCTTTGCAGCCTGCACTCCATTTTTGAGAGTGAAATCTAATCAGTAAATACAACTGGGACATTGTGGGTGAAAAAGAAAAAAAATAACTTTTTCTTTTTGCCATAGAGGACATTTGCGGCCTGCACTGGATTTTTGAGAGTGAAATATAATCAGTAAGTACAACTGGCACATTTTGGGGGGGGGGGGGGGAAATCACCTTTTTGTTGCCATACAGTACTGTAAATTTGTGGCCTGCACTGCATTTCTAACATTTAACTTAAACTACTCAGTTCATGCCAAAAGCCAGGAATATGCAGGCTGACTATCTATCCATAAGACAGAGCATCAGCATACCCTTCAATGACAATCATGAGTTTTCAAACATAAGTTCTTAATCCAAATGGAGGGAAATTGATTAGCATTGGTTGGCTATCTAGAGGGGCCTGGACCCTAGACCATTATCATTAGTGCGACAAAAATTGTAATTTTATATGCCAGCCTAACTCCTCTATCACTGCCTAAGAGAGCTGCAGAAACATTTCCCAACATTTAAAACTCATTTGCATACACATGGCCAAGAAATGCTAATGAGCAATATAGAAGTATCTGCCTTGTTTGTAAACTGAAACACAATTTGCATGGCTTTCCCATAGTCCCATGGTATGCAAATGAGTTTATATGACAAAACAGAATAGAAAGATTATAAAGTTAGTCTTTAAAAAATTGCAAAATAAAAAAAAACTATGCAGCCTTCCTAATCATTGAGATGAGAGCTAGGTGACATATTTAAAAAATAAAATAAAAAATGTTGTCACCCTAATGATAATCATCTATGTGCACAGGTCCCCCTAGATACCGAACTCTAAACAGACAATTTTCCTTTTGGAAAAACTGCTTAAAACCCAGGCTGCCTTGCTAAGGTATGCTGATGATCTGTCTGATGGATTGTTGGTCCTACATATACCTGGTGCTTGGTGGCCATAGGGGAGAACTGTTCTGTGTTGTCCATTGAATGTTTTATGTAATAATACAAATAATAAAAAGGTTTTATGATAGGTAGGCTAAGGTAAATGTCTTTAAGTCTGTCTTTGTCTGTTTTATAAAATACAAAGATTAGTTTTTTTAGTCAGCTACCTTACTGTATGTTTGATTGAGTATTACATCTTAAAGGGACAGGCTGTTTTATCCTATAGAAATATATATATATATATTTTCCTGTATTAGCATCCTTGATCTCAGAAAAACTATGCTATTATCATCAAACACTGTCTTTGCATAATGTCTATAAAACGTTTTTATTTGTCCGCTGGCCGTGTTTGACTCATTTTCTCCTGTCTGTACCATGTGCTGTCCTGAATGTGCATGCACTATGGTGACTTATTCCTAGTGAAGAATAAACTTCCTAGGCGCATGTGCAGCACGGCAGAATTATACCCTTCAATCAAACAAAACTAAGCCCGCCACCAGGAAGTGGACAGCACAGCAGGAACAGGTAGTCAGTATTCCTTTAAGATGTAATAATCAAACATATAGTACAATAGATAATGAAGCCCTAATTTTTGTCCTTTATAAAACAGACAAAATTATAATTATTGTTTGTATTATTACATAAAACATCCAATTAACAACACAGAACAGTTCTCCCCTATGGCCACCAAGCACCAGGTATATGCAAGACCAACAATCCATCAGACAGACAGATCATCAGCATTCCTTAGCAAGCCAGCCTGGGTTTTAACCAGTTTTTCCCAAAGGAAAATTGTCTGTTTAGGGTTAGGTATCTAGGGGGACCTGTGCACATAGATGATTATCATTAGGGTGACAAAATGTTTTATTTTTATTTTTTAATATGCCACCTAGCTCTCATCTCAATGATTAGGAAGGCTGCATAGTTTTTTTCTTATTTTGCAATTGTTTAAAGACTAACTTTATAATCTTTCTATTCTGTTTTGTCATATAAACTCATTTGCATTACATGGGACTATGGGAAAGCCATGCAAATTGTGTTTCAGTTTACAAACAAGGCAGATACTGCTATATTGCTCATTAGCATTTCTTGGCCATGTGTATGCAAATGAGTTTTAAATGTTGCAGCCTTCCTAATCATTGAGATGAGAGCTAGGTGGCATATTAAAAAAATAAATAAAAAATTTGTCACCCTAATGATAATCATCTATGTGCACAGGTCCCCTAGATACCTAACCCTAAACAGACAATTTTCCTTTTGGAAAAACTGGTTAAAACCCAGGCTGCCTTGCTAAGGTATGCTGATGATCTGTCTGTCTGATGGATTGTTGGTCCTGCATATACCTGGTGCTTGGCGCCATAGGGGAGAACTGTTCTGTGTTGTCAATTGGATGTTTTATGTAATAATACAAACAACAATAATAATAATTTTGTCTTTGTCTGTTTTATAAAGGACAAAAATTAGGGCTTCATTATCTATTGTACCATATGTTTGATTATTACATCTTAAAGGGATACTGACTACCTGTTCCTGCTGTGCTGTCCACTTCCTGGTGGCGGGCTTAGTTTTGTTTGATTGAAGGGTATAATTCTGCTGTGCTGCGCATGCGCCTAGGAAGTTTATTCTTCACTAGGAATAATTCACCATAGTGCATGCACATTCAGGACAGCACATGGTACAGACAGGAGAAAATGAGTCAAGCACGGCCAGCGGAATCCCTGACAGAGGAAAATTATGAATAAAAACGTTTTATAGACATTACGCAAAGACAGTGTTTGATGATAATAGCACAGTTTTTCTGAGATCAAGGACGCTAATACAGGAAAATATATATATATATATATTTCTATAGGGTAAAACAGCCTGTACCTTTAAGGTATAATACTCAAACATACAGTAAGGTAGCTGACTAAAAAAAACTAATCTTTGTATTTTATAAAACAGACAAAAACAGACTTACAGACATTTACCCTAGCCTGCATATCATAAAACCTTATTATTATTTGTATTATTATATAAAACATTCAATGGCCACCAAGCACCAGGTATATGCAGGACCAACAACCCATCAGACAGACAGATCATCAGCATACCTTAACAAGGCAGCCTGGGCTTTAACCAGTTTTTCCAAAAGGAAAATTGTCTGTTTAGGGCCAGGTATCTAGGGGGACCTGTGCACCTAGATGATTATCATTAGGGTGACAACATTTTTTTTTTTTTAATATGCCACCTAGCTCTCATCTCAATGATTAGGAAGGCTGCATAGTTTTTTTTTTTATTTAGCAATTTTTTAAAGACTAACTTTATAATCTTTCTATTCTGTTTTGTCATATAAACTCATTTGCATAACATGGGACTATGGGAAAGCCATGCAAATTGTGTTTCAGTTTACAAACAAGGCAGATACTGCTATATTGCTCATTAGCATTTCTTTGCCATGTGTATGCAAATGAGTTTTAAATGTTGGGAAATGTTTATGCAGCTCTCTTAGGCAGTGAGAGAGGAGTTAGGCTGGCATATAAAATTACAATTTTTGTCGCCCTAATGATAATGGTCTAGGGTCCAGGCCCCTCTAGATAGCCAACCAATGCTAACCAATTTCTCTCCTTTTGGATTGTGAATTTATGTTTGTTTGTCTAAATTGCTCAAACCTGTCATTGTAAGGTATGCTGACACCCTGTCTTATGGATAGATAGTCAGCCTGCACATACCTGGCTTTTGACATGGTGTAGAGTGATTTTTTTTTATTTTACAAGTAATAAAAGTATGTTAAATAATTAAATTAGAATTTAAAAGTAGGTTAGAAAATAAAATGTTAGAGTAGATTTAGATGTTATAAAATAGGTTATTTTAAACTATTTAAAAATATTAGTTGATTTATGCCCTTTAGTCAGTCAACTTAAAACAACTTTTCTATCACAATCGTAGCTAGAATGAGTCACTGTGGGTTTTAATATTCGCCTGCCAATAGAAATCTATTGCGGTTCGCCTGTTCGCGAACATTTGAGTAAGTTCGGGTTCGTTCGCGAACAGAAAATTTTATGTTCGCGACATCTCTAAATACAACTGGGACATTGTGGGTGAAAAAAAATCACTATTTTTTTTGCCATGAAGTACACTTGCAGCCTGCACTGCATTTTTGAAAGTGAAATATAATCAGTAAATTCATCTAGGATATTGTGGGTGAAGAAAAATCACTTTTTTTTTTACATAAAGTACACTTGCGGCCTGCACTGCATTTCTGAGAGTGAAATATAATAAGTAAATACAACTGGTACATTGTAGGTGAAAAAAAAAAATCACTTTTTTTGCCATGAAGTACATTTGCAGCCTGCACTGCATTTCAGAGAGTGAAATTTAATCCGTAAATACAACTGGGACATTGTGAGTGAAAAAAAAAACTTTTTTTTACCATAAAGTACCCTTGCAGCCGGCACTCCATTTTTAAAAGTGAAATATAATAAGTAAATACAACTGGGACTTTGTTGGTTAAAAAAAATATCAATATTTTTTTTGCCATTAAGTACACTTGCGGTCTGCACTGCATTTCTGAGAGTGAAATATAATCAGTAAATACAACTGGGACATTGTGGGTGAAAAATTTTCACTATTTTTTTGCTATATAGTACACTTGCGGCTTGCACTGCATTTCTGAGAGTGTAATATTATCCGCAAATACAACTGGGCCATTGTGGGTGAAAAAAATCCCTATTTTTTTCCCAGAAAATACCTTTGCAGCTTGCACTCCATTTTGACAGTGAAATCTAATCAGTAAATACAACTGGGACATTATGGGTGAAATAAATCACTATTTTTTTGCAATAAAGTACACTTGCGTCCTGCACTGCATTTCTGAGAGTGAAATCTAATCAGCAAATACAACTGGGACACTGTGAGTGAAAAAAATCACTACTTTTATTTGCCATAAAGTACACTTACGGCCTGCACTGCATTTCAAAGAGTGAAATATAATCAATAAATACAACTGGGACATTGTGGGTGAAAAAAAAAAACACTATTTGTTTGCCATAAAGTACACATGCAGCCTGCACTGCATTTCTGAGAGTGAAATATAATCAGTAAATACAACTGGGACATTGTAGGTGGGAAAAAAAATCTATTTTTGGCCATGAAGTATATTTGCAGCCTGCTCTGCATTTCTGAGAGTGAAATATAATCAGTAAAGACAACTGGGACATTGTGGGTGAAAAATATCACTATTTTTTTTTCACAGAAAGTACCTTTGCAGCCTGCACTCCATTTTTGAGAGTTAAATCTAATCAGTAAATACAACTGGGACATTGTTTGTGAAAAATAAACAAATCAAATTTTCTTTTTACCATAAAGTACATTTGCGGCCTGCACTGCATTTCTGAGAGTGAAATATAATCATTAAATACAACTGGGACATTGTGGGTGAAAAAAAATCGAATTCACTTTTTTTTACAATAAAGTACATTGTGGGTGAAAAAAAAAAAATCACAATTTTTGTTACCATAAAATACATTTGCGGTCTGCACCCCAGTTTTTAAGTGTGAAATATAATCAGTAAATACAACTGTGACATTGTGTGTAAAAAGTAAATTACTTTTTTTGCCATTGAGTATATTTGCAGCCTGCACTGCATTTCTGAGAGTGAAATATAATCAGTAAATACAATTGGGAGATGGTGGGTGAAAAAAAACTAAAAATAATCACATTTTCTTTTTGCCATAGAGTACATTTGCGGCCTGCACTGCATTTCTGAGAGTGAAATATAATCAGTAAATAAAACTGGGACATTGTGGGTGAAAAAAAAAAACCACGATTTTTTTTACGATAAAATACATTTGCGGTCTGCACCCCAGTTTTAAGTGTGAAATATATTCAGTAAATACAACTGTGACATTGTGGGTAAAAATGAAATCACTTTTTTTTTACATTGAGTACATTTGCAGCCTGCGCTGCATTTCTGAGAGTGAAATATAATCAGTAAATACAATTGGGAGATGGTGGGTGAAAAAAAATAAAAAATCTTCTTCTTTTTTTTGCCATGAAGTACATTTGCGGCCTGCACTGCATTTTTGAGAGTGAAATATCATCAGTAAAAATAACTGTGACATTGTGGGTAAAAAGGAAATCACTTTTTTTTGCCATATCATATATTTGCAGCTTGCACTGCATTTCTGAGAGTGAAATATAATCAGTAAATAAAACTGGGACATTGTGGGTGAAAAATAAAAATCACAATTTTTTTTGCCATAAAGTACACTTGCGGCCTGCACTGAATTTCTGAGAGTTAAATACAATCAGTTAATACAACTGGGACATTGTGGGTGAAAACAGAAATCACTATTTTTTTGCCATAAAGTACACGTGCGGACTGCACTGCATTTCTGAGAGTGAGATATAATCAGTAAATACAACTGGTTTATTGTAGGTAAAACAAATATCCCTTTTTTTGCCATGAAGTACTTTTGCAGGATGCACTGCATTTCTGAGAGTGAAATCTAATCAGTAATTACAACTGGGACATTGTGGGAGAAAAAAATCACTATCTTTTTTTGCCATAAAGTACACTTGCGGCCTGCACTGCATTTTTGAAAGTGAAATATAATCAGTAAATTCATCTAGGATATTGTGGGTGAAGAAAAATCACTATTTTTTTGCCATAAAGTACACATGCGGCCTGAACTGCATTTCTGAGAGTGAAATATAATAAGTAAATGCAACTGGGACATTGTGGGAGAAAAAAATTTACAATTTTTTTGCCACAAAGTACACTTGCAGCCTGCATCCATTTCTGAGAGTGAAATATAATCAGTAAATACAACTGGGACATTGTGGGAGAAAAAAAGTGACTTTTTTTTTTGACATAAAGTACACTTGCGGCCTGCACTGCATTTCTGAGAGTGAAATATAATCAGTAAATACAACTAGGATATTGTGGGTGAAAAAAAATTACTCTTTTCTGCCATAAAGTACATTTGCTGACTGCACTGAATTTTTGAGAGTGAAATATCATCAGTAAATACAACTGGGACATTGTGGGAGAAAAAAATCACAATTTTTTTTTGCCATAAAGTACACTTGCGGCCTGCACTGCATTTCTGAGAGTGAAATATAATCAGTAAATACAACTAGGATATTGTGGGTGAAAAAAAATTACTCTTTTCTGCCTTAAAGTACATTTGCGGCCTGCACTGCATTTTTGAGAGTGAAATATAATCAGTAAAAATAACTGTGACATTGTGGGTAAAAAGGAAATCACTTTTTTTTGCCATATCGTACTGTAAGTTTGTGGCCTGCACTGCATTTCTGAGAGTGAAATATAATTAGTAAATACAACTGGTACATTGTAGGTGAAAAAAAAAAATTACTTTTTTTGCCATGAAGTACATTTCAGCCTGCACTGCATTTCAGAGAGTGAAATTTAATCAGTAAATACAACTGGGACATTGTGAGTGAAAAAAAAACTTTTTTTTTACCATAAAGTACCCTTGCAGCCTGCACTCCATTTTTAAAAGTGAAATATAATTAGTAAATACAACTGGGACTTTGTTGGTTAAAAAAAATATCAATATTTGTTTTGACATGAAGTACACTTGCGGTCTGCACTGCATTTCTTAGAGTGAAATATAATCAATAATACAACTGGGACATTGTGGGTGAAAAAAATTCACTATTTTTTTGCCATATAGTACACTTGCGGCTTGCACTGCATTTCTGAGAGTGTAATATTATCCGCAAATACAACTGGGCCATTGTGGGTGAAAAAAATCCCTATTTTTTCCCCAGAAAATACCTTTGCAGCTTGCACTCCATTTTGACAGTGAAATCTAATCAGTAAATACAACTGGGACATTGTGGGTGAAATAAATCACTATTTATTTTCAATAAAGTACACTTGCGTCCTGCACTGCATTTCTGAGAGTGAAATCTAATCAGCAAATACAACTGGGACATTGTGAGTGAAAAAAATCACTACTTTTTTTGCCATAAAGTACACTTACGGCCTGCACTGCATTTAAAAGAGTGAAATATAATCAATAAATACAACTGGGACATTATGGTTGAAAAAAAAAACACTATTTGTTTGCCATAAAGTACACATGCAGCCTGCACTGCATTTCTAAGAGTGAGATATAATCAGTAAATACAACTGGGACATTGTAGGTGGGAAAAAAAATCTATTTTTTGCCATGAAGTATATTTGCAGCCTGCACTGCATTTCTGAGAGTGAAATATAATCAGTAAAGACAACTGGGACATTGTGGGTGAAAAATATCACTATTTTCTTTTCACAGAAAGTACCTTTGCAGCCTGCACTCCATTTTTGAGAGTTAAATCTAATCAGTAAATACAACTGGGACATTGTTTGTGAAAAAGAAACAAATCAATTTTCTTTTTACCATAAAGTACATTTGCGGCCTGCACTGCATTTCTGAGAGTGAAATATAATCAGTAAATACAACTGGGACATTGTGGGTGAAAAAAAATCACTTTGATTTTGCCATAAAGTACATTTGTGGCCTACACAGCATTTTTGAGAGTAAAATAAAATTAGTAAATACCACTTTGACATTGTGGGTGAAAAAAAAAAAAATCACAATTTTTTTTACCATAAAATACATTTGCGGTCTGCACTCCAGTTTTAAGTGTGAAATATAATCAGTAAATACAACTGTGACATTGTGGGTAAAAATTAAATCACTTCTTTTTTGACATTGAGTACATTTGCAGCCTGCGCTGCATTTCTGAGAGTGAAATATAATCAGTAAATACAATTGGGACATTGTGGGTGAAAAAAAAATCTATTTTTTGCCATGAAGTACATTTGCAGCCTGCACTGCATTTCTGAGAGTGAAATATAATCAGTAAATACAACTGGGACATTGTAGGTGGAAAAAAAAATCTATTTTTTGCAATGAAGTATATTTGCAGCCTGCACTGCATTTCTGGGAGTGAAATATAATCAGTAAAGACAACTGGCACATTGTGGGTGAAAAATATCACTATTTTTTTCACAGAAAGTACCTTTGCAGCCTGCACTCCATTTTTGAGAGTTAAATCTAATCAGTAAATACAACTGGGACATTGTTTGTGAAAAAGAAACAAATCAAATTTTCTTTTTACCATAAAGTACATTTGCGGCCTGCACTGCATTTCTGAGAGTGAAATATAATCAGTAAATACAACTGGGATATTGTGGGTTAAAAAAAAATCGAATTCACTTTTTTTACAATAAAGTACACTTGCGGCCTGCACTGCATTTCTGAGAGTGAGCTATAATCAGTAAATCCAACTAGGACATTTTAGGTGAAAAAATATCACTTTGATTTTGCCATAAAGTACATTTGCGGCCTACACAGCATTTTTGAGAGTAAAATATAATTAGTAAATACCAATTTGACATTGTGGGTGAAAAAAAATCACAATTTTTTTTTACCATAAAATACATTTGCGGTCTGCACCCCAGTTTTAAGTGTGAAATATAATCAGTAAATACAACTGTGACATTGTGGGTAAAAAGTAAATTACTTTTTTTGCCATTGAGTACATTTGCAGCCTGCACTGCATTTCTGAGAGTGAAATATAATCAGTAAATACAATTGGGAGATGGTGGGTGAAAAAAAAAAAAAAAAATCACATTTTCTTTTTGCCATAGAGTACATTTGCGGCCTGCACTGCATTTCTGAGAGTGAAATATAATCAGTAAATACAACTGGGACATTGTGGGTGAAAAAAAATCACTATTTTTTTTACCATAAAATACATTTGCGGTCTGCACCCCAGTTTTAAGTGTGAAATATAATCAGTAAATACAACTGTGACATTGTGGGTAAAAAATTAAATCACTTTTTTTGACATAAAGTACACTTGCAGCCTGCACTGCATTTCTGAGAGTGAAATATAATCAGTAAATACAACTGGGACATTGTGAGTGAAACAGAAAATCACTATTTTCTTTTTCACCATAAAGTACACTTACAGCCTGCACTGCATTTCTGAGAGTGAAATATAATCAGTAAATACAACTGGGACATTGTGGGTGAAAAAAAAAATCACATTTTTTTTTGCCATAAAGTACACTTGCGGCCTGCACTGCATTTCTGAGAGTGAAATATAATCAGTAAATACAACTGGGACATTGTGGTGGGAAAAAAATAATCACTTTTATTTGCCATAAGTACATTTGCAGCCTGCACTGCATTTCTGAGAGTGAAATATAATCAGTAAATACAACTGGGACATTGTGGGTGAAAAACAAATCACTATTTTTTGCACAGAAAGTACATTTGCAGCCTGCACTCCATTTCTGAGAGTGAAATATAATCAGTAAATACAACTGGGACATTGTTGGTGAAAAGAAACAAATCAAATTTTCATTTTGCCATAAAGTACATTTGCGACCTGCACTGCATTTCTGAGAGTGAAATATAATCAGTAAATACAACTGGGACATTGTGGGTGAAAAAAAGTCACAATTTTTTTCCCATAAAGTACCTTTTCAGCCTGCACTCCATTTTTGAGAGTGAAATCTAATCAGTTAATACAACTGGGACATTGTGGGAGAAAAAGAAAAAAAATCACATTTTCTTTTTACCATAAAGTACATTTGCATCCTGCACTGCATTTCTGAGAGTGAAATATAATCAATAAATGCAACTGGGACATTGTGGGTGAAAAAAAAATCACTTTTTTTTTGCCATAAAATACACTTGCGTCCTGCACTGCATTTTTGAGAGTGAAATATAATCAGTAAATACAACTTGGATATTGTGGGTGAAAAAAATCACTATTTTTTTTTCAAGAAAGTACCTTTGCAGCCTGCACTGCAATTCTTAGAGTGAAATATAATTAGTAAATACAACTGGGACATTGTGGGTGAAAAAAAAAAATCACTATTTTTTTTGCTATAAAGTACACTTGCGGCCTGCACTGCATTTCTCAGAGTGAAATCTAATCAGCAAATACAACTGGGACATTGTGAGTGAAAAAAATCACTACTTTATTTGCCATAAAGTACAATTACGGACTGCACTGCTATTCAAAGAGTGAAATATAATCAATAAAAACAACTGGGACATTGTGGGTGAAAAAAAAAACACTATTTGCTTGCCATAAAGTACACATGCAGCCTGCACTGCATTTCTGAGAGTGAAATATAATCAGTAAATACTACTGGGACATTGTAGGTGGTAAAAAAATTCAATTTTTTGCCATGAAGTACATTTGCAGCCTGCACTGCATTTCTAAGAGTGAAATATAATCAGTAAAGACAGCTGGGACATTGTGGGTGTAAAATATCACTATTTTTTTCACAGAAAGTACCTTTGCAGCCTGCACTCCATTTTTGAGAGTTAAATCTAATCAGTAAATACAACTGTGACATTGTTTGTGAAAAAGAAACAAATCAAATTTTCTTTTTACCATAAAGTACATTTGCGATCTGCACTGCATTTCTGAGAGTGAAATATAATCAGTAAATACAACTGGGACATTGTGGGTGAAAAAAAAGTCACAATTTTTTTCCCATAAAGTACCTTTGCAGCCTGCACTCCATTTTTGAGAGTGAAATCTAATCAGTAAATACAACTGGGACATTGTGGGAGAAAAAGAAAAAAATCACATTTTCTTTTTACCATAAAGTACATTTGCATCCTGCACTGCATTTCTGAGAGTGAAATATAATCAATAAATGCAACTGGGACATTGTGGGTGAAAAAATCACTATTTTTTATCCATAAAGTACACTTGCGGAGTGCACTGCATTTCTGAGAGTGAGACATAATCAGTAAGAACAACTGGGACATTATATGTGCAAACAAAAATACATTTTTTGCCATGAAGTACATTTGCAGCCTGCACTGCATTTCTGAGAGTAATCAGTAAATCAGAGTAATCAGTAAATACAACTGGGAAATTGTGAGTGAAAAAAAATCACATTTTTTTTTGCCTTAAATTACACTTGCGAACTGCACTGCATTTCTGAGAGTGAAATATAATCAGTAAATACAACTGGGACATTGTGTGTGAAAATAAATCTCTATTTCTTTCCCCATCAAGTACATTTGCAGCCTGCACTACATTTCTGGAAGTGAAATATAATCAGTAACTATATTTCTGACATTGTGGGTGAAAAAAAAAATCACAATTTGTTTACTATAAAGTACATTTGCGGCCTGCATCCCATTTCTGAGAGTGAAATATAATCAGTAAATACAACTGGGACATTGAGGGTGAAAAAAAATCACTATATCTTTTTCCATAAAGTACCTTTGCAGCCTGCACTTCATTTTTGAGAGTGAAATCTAATCAGTAAATACAACTGGGACATTGTGGGTGAAAAAAAAATCAAATTTATTTTTTTTTACCATAAAGTACACTTGTGGCCTGCACTGCATTTCTGAGAGTGAAATATAATCAGTAAATACAACTGGGACATTGAGGGTGAAAAAAAATCACTATTTTTTTACCATAAAATACATTTGCGGTCTGCACCCCAGTTTTAAGTGTGAAATATAATCAGTAAATACAACTGTGACATTGTGGGTAAAAATTAAATCACTTTTTTTTTACATTGAGTACATTTGCAGCCTGCGCTGCATTTCTGAGAGTGAAATATAATCAGTAAATACAATTGGGAGATGGTGGGTGAAAAAAAATAAAAAATCTTCTTTTTTTTACCATAAAGTCCATTTACAGCCTGCACTGCATTTCTGAGAGTGAAATACAATCAGTAAATGCAATGGGGACATTGTGGGTGAAACAGAAAAAAATCACATTTTCTTTTTGCCATAGAGTACATTTGCGGCCTGCACTGCATTTCTGAGAGTGAAATATAATCAGTAAATACAACTTGGACATTGTGGTGAAAAAAAAAAATTAATCACCTTTTTTTTACCAATAAGTACATTAGCGGCTTGCACTGCATTTCTGAGAGTGAAATATAATCAGTAAATACAACTGGGACATTGTGGGTAAAAAAACAAATCACTATTTTTTTTGCCATGAAGTACATTTGCGGCCTGCACCCCATTTCTGAGAGTGAAATAAAATCAGTAAATACAACTGGGGCATTGTGGTGAAAAAAAAAAATCACTTTTTTTTGTCATGAAGTAAACTTGCGGTCTGCACTGCATTTCTGAGAGTGAAATATAATCAGTAAATACAACTGGGACATTGTGTGGGAAAAAAATCTCTATCTTTTTTTGCCATACAGCACACTTGCGGCCTGCACTGCATTTCTGAGAGTGTAATATAATCCGCAAATACAACTGGTCCATTGTGGGTGAAAAAAATCACTATTTTTTTTCCCAGAAAGTACCTTTGCAGCCTGCACTCCATTTTGAGAGTGAAATCTAATCAGTAAATACAACTGGGTCATTGTGGGTGAAAAAAAAATCAAATTTACTTTTTTTTTTACCATAAAGTACACTTGTGGCCTGCACTGCATTTCTGAGAGTGAGATATAATCAGTAAATACAACTAGGACATTGTAGGTGAAAAAAGAAAATCACCATTTTTTTACCATAAAGTACATTTGCAGCCTGCACTGTATTTCTGAGAGTGAAATATCATCAGTAAATACAACTAGGATATTGTGGGTGAAAAAAAAATCACTATTTTTTTGCCATAAAGTACACTTGCGGCCTGCACTTCATTTCTGAGAGTGAAATCTAAACAGCAAATACAACTGGGACATTGTGAGTAAAAAAAATCACTATTTTTTTTGCCATAAAATACACTTGCGTCCTGCACTGCATTTTTGAGTGTGAAATATAATCAGTAAATACAATTTGGATATTGTGCGTGAAAAAAAAAAATCACAATTTTTTTTGCCATAAAGTACACTTGCGGCCTGCACTGCATTTCTGAGAGTGAAATCTAATCAGCAAATACAACTGGGACATTGTGAGTGAAAAAAATCACTATTTTTTTTTGCCATAAAATATACTTGCGTCCTGCACTGCATTTTTGAGAGTGAAATATAATCAGTAAATACAACTTGGATATTGTGGGTGAAAAAAAAAAATCACAATTTTTTTTTGCTATAAAGTACACTTGCGGCCTGCACTGCATTTCTGAGAGTGAAATCTAATCAGCAAATACAACTGGGACATTGTGAGTGAAAAAAAATCACTATTTTTCTTTTTTTCAAGAAAGTACCTTTGCAGCCTGCACTGCAATTCTGAGAGTGAAATATAATTAGTAAATTCAACTGGGACATTGTGGGTGAAAAAAAAAAAATCACTTTTTTTTTTTGCCATAAAGTACACTTGCGGCCTGCACTGCATTTCTGAGAGTGAAATCTCATCAGCAAATACAACTGGGACATTGTGAGTGAAAAAATCACTACTTTTTTTTCCACAAAGTACACTTACGGCCTGCACTGCATTTCAAAGAGTGAAATATAATCAATAAATACAACTGGGACATTGTGGGTGAAAAAAACAAAACACTATTTGTTTGCCATAAAGTACACATGCTGCCTGCACTGCATTTCTGAGAGTGAGATATAATCAGTAAATACTACTGGGACATTGTAGGTGGGAAAAAAAAATGAATTTTATTGCCATGAAGTACATTTGCAGCCTGCACTGCATTTCTGAGAGTGAAATATAATCAGTAAAGACAACTGGGACATTGTGGGTAAAAAATATCACTATTTTTTTCACAGAAAGTACCTTTGCAGCCTGCACTCCATTTTTGAGAGTTAAATCTAATCAGTAAATACAACTGGGACATTGTTTGTGAAAAAGAAACAAATCAAATTTTCTTTTTACCATAAAGTACATTTGCGACCTGCACTGCATTTCTGAGAGTGAAATATAATCAGTAAATACAACTGGGACATTGTGGGTGAAAAAAAAGTCACAATTTTTTTCCCATAAAGTACCTTTGCAGCCTGCACTCCATTTTTGAGAGTGAAATCTAATCAGTTAATACAACTGGGACATTGTGGGAAAAAAAGAAAAAAAATCACATTTTCTTTTTACCATAAAGTACATTTGCATCCTGCACTGCATTTCTGAGAGTGAAATATAATCAATAAATGCAACTGGGACATTGTGGGTGAAAAAAATCACTTTTTTTTTGCCATAAAATACACTTGCGTCCTGCACTGCATTTTTGAGAGTGAAATATAATCAGTAAATACAACTTGGATATTGTGGGTGAAAAAAATCACTATTTTTTTGCCATAAAATACTTAGCCTGCACTGCATTTTGAGAGTGAAATATAATCAGTAATACAACTGGGACATTGTGTGAAAAAATCACATTTTTGCCATAAGTACACTTGCGCCTGCACTGCATTTCTGAGAGTGAAATCTAATCAGCAAATACAACTGGGACATTGTGAGTGAAAAAATCACTATTTTCTTTTTCAAGAAAGTACCTTGCAGCCTGCACTGCATTCTGAGAGTGAAATATAATCAGTAAATTCAACTGGGACATTGTGGGTGAAAAAAAAATCACTATTTTTTTGCCATAAAGTACACTTGCGGCCTGCACTGCATTTCTGAGAGTGAAATCTCATCAGCAAATACAACTGGGACATTGTGAGTGAAAAAAATCACTACTTTTTTTTTCCCCAAAGTACACTTACGGCCTGCACTGCATTTCAAAGAGTGAAATATAATCAATAAATACAACTGGGACATTGTGGGTGAAAAAAACAAAACACTATTTGTTTGCCATAAAGTACACATGCTGCCTGCACTGCATTTCTGAGAGTGAGATATAATCAGTAAATACTACTGGGACATTGTAGGTGGGGAAAAAAAAATGAATTTTATTGCCATGAAGTACATTTGCAGCCTGCACTGCATTTCTGAGAGTGAAATATAATCAGTAAAGACAACTGGGACATTGTGGGTAAAAAATATCACTATTTTTTTCACAGAAAGTACCTTTGCAGCCTGCACTCCATTTTTGAGAGTTAAATCTAATCAGTAAATACAACTGGGACATTGTTTGTGAAAAGAAACAAATCAAATTTTCTTTTACCATAAAGTACATTTGCGACCTGCACTGCATTTCTGAGAGTGAAATATAATCAGTAAAGATAACTGGGACATTGTGGGTGAAAAAAAGTCACAATTTTTTTCCCATAAAGTACCTTTGCAGCCTGCACTCCATTTTTGAGAGTTAAATCTAATCAGTAAATACAACTGGGACATTGTAGGAGAAAAAGAAAAAAAATCACATTTTCTTTTTACCATAAAGTACATTTGCATCCTGCACTGCATTTCTGAGAGTGAAATATAATCAATAAATGCAACTGGGACATTGTGGGTGAAAAAAAATCACTTTTTTTTTTGCCATAAAATACACTTGCGTCCTGCACTGCATTTTTGAGAGTGAAATATAATCAGTAAATACAACTTGGATATTGTGGGTGAAAAAAATCACTTTTTTTTTCAAGAAAGTACCTTTGCAGCCTGCACTGCAATTCTTAGAGTGAAATATAATTAGTAAATACAACTGGGACATTGTGGGTGAAAAAAAAAATCACTATTTTTTTTGCCATAAAGTACACTTGCGGCCTGCACTGCATTTCTGAGAGTGAAATCTAATCAGCAAATACAACTGGGACATTGTGAGTGAAAAAAATCACTACTTTATTTTCCATAAAGTACAATTACGGACTGCACTGCTATTCAAAGAGTGAAATATAATCAATAAAAACAACTGGGACATTGTGGGTGAAAAAAAAAAAACACTATTTGTTTGCCATAAAGTACACATGCAGCCTGCACTGCATTTCTGAGAGTGAAATATAATCAGTAAATACTACTGGGACATTGTAGGTGGTAAAAAAATTCAATTTTTTGCCATGAAGTACATTTGCAGCCTGCACTGCATTTCTAAGAGTGAAATATAATCAGTAAAGACAGCTGGGACATTGTGGGTGTAAAATATCACTATTTTTTTCACAGAAAGTACCTTTGCAGCCTGCACTCCATTTTTGAGAGTTAAATCTAATCAGTAAATACAACTGTGACATTGTTTGTGAAAAAGAAACAAATCAAATTTTCTTTTTACCATAAAGTACATTTGCGATCTGCACTGCATTTCTGAGAGTGAAATATAATCAGTAAATACAACTGGGACATTGTGGGTAAAAAAAAGTCACAATTTTTTTCTCATAAAGTACCTTTGCAGCCTGCACTCCATTTTTGAGAGTGAAATCTAATCAGTAAATACAACTGGGACATTGTGGGAGAAAAAGA
Source organism: Bufotes viridis (assembly GCA_033119425.1). Taxonomy (NCBI): domain Eukaryota; kingdom Metazoa; phylum Chordata; class Amphibia; order Anura; family Bufonidae; genus Bufotes; species Bufotes viridis. The sequence goes on from CM065595.1 coordinate 90,184,012, forward strand.
AAAAAAATCACATTTTCTTTTTACCATAAAGTACATTTGCATCCTGCACTGCATTTCTGAGAGTGAAATATAATCAATAAATGCAACTGGGACATTGTGGGTGAAAAAAAATCACTATTTTTTATCCATAAAGTACACTTGCGGAGTGCACTGCATTTCTGAGAGTGAGACATAATCAGTAAGAACAACTGGGACATTATATGTGCAAACAAAAATACATTTTTTGCCATGAAGTACATTTGCAGCCTGCACTGCATTTCTGAGAGTAATCAGTAAATACAACTGGGAAATTGTGAGTGAAAAAAAATCACATTTTTTTTTGCCTTAAATTACACTTGCGAACTGCACTGCATTTCTGAGAGTGAAATATAATCAGTAAATACAACTGGGACATTGTGTGTGAAAATAAATCTCTATTTCTTTCCCCATCAAGTACATTTGCAGCCTGCACTACATTTCTGGAAGTGAAATATAATCAGTAACTATATTTCTGACATTGTGGGTGAAAAAAAAAATCACAATTTGTTTACTATAAAGTACATTTGCGGCCTGCATCCCATTTCTGAGAGTGAAATATAATCAGTAAATACAACTGGGACATTGAGGGTGAAAAAAAATCACTATATCTTTTTCCATAAAGTACCTTTGCAGCCTGCACTTCATTTTTGAGAGTGAAATCTAATCAGTAAATACAACTGGGACATTGTGGGTGGAAAAAAAAAAATCACATTTTCTTTTTGCCATAGAGTACATTTGCGGCCTGCACTGCATTTCTGAGAGTGAAATATAATCAGTAAATACAACTGGGACATTGACACTGGGTTCCAGACCATGAGCGTACTTTGAAGCCTTCACTGTTTCTGAGTGCGTTCAAGACAGGCGTGTAGGCGCGTTTTTTCAAGCGTTTTGGTAAATAGTGTAGGCGCGTTTGACGCGCGTTTATGTGATTGACTGCATAGTTGGCCAATGACCAAACAGCCCTCCCTATATAGTTTGGCCAATCTGAGGTGTGAATTAGTAGTAAATGCGCGTCCATAGGCGCGTTCTACGCTGCACAAGCGCACGTAACAACACGCCTATCGCGTTTCCCATTGAAGTCTATTAGCACCAAACGCTCGAAAAAAGCCCGAATTAACGCGAACATACTTGCTTATGCGTCGGACGTTTATAGGCGCCTATGAACGCGCATAAAAACGCGCAAGTGTGAACCACCCTCATTGGAATGCATGGTTCCTTTACTGTTGTGCGTTTTTATGTGCGTTCAAAAGCGGCGTTTTACGCGAAAGTGTGAACTGAGTGTGAGGGTGAAAAAAAATCACTATATCTTTTTCCATAAAGTACCTTTGCAGCCTGCACTTCATTTCTGAGAGTGAAATCTAATCAGTAAATACAACTGGGACATTGTGGGTGAAAATAAATCACTATTTCTTTCTCCATCAAGTACATTTGCAGCCTGCACTACATTTCTGGAAGTGAAATATAATTAGTTACTACATTTCTGACATTGTGGGGAAAAAAAAATCACAATTTGTTTACCATAAAGTACATTTGCGGCCTGCATCCCATTTCTGAGAGCGAAATATAATCAGTAAATACAACTGGGACATTGTGAGTGAAAAAAATTACTATTTTTTCCCCCCATAAAGTACCTTTGGGGCCTGCACTCCATTTCTCACAGTGACATATAATCAGTAAATACAACTGGGACATTGTGATTAGAAAAAAACTTTTTTTGCCATAAAGTACTTTTCCAGCCTGCATTCCTTTTTTGAGAGTGAAATATAATCAGTAAATACAACTGTGAAATTGTGGCTGAGAAAAATTACTTATCTTCCCCTATAAAGTACATTTGCCGCCTCCACTCCATTTCTGAGACTGAAATATAATCAGTAAATACAACTGGGACATTGTGAGCAAAAAAAAATCACTATTTTTCCCCCCATAAAGTACATTTGCGGCCTCCTCTCCATTTCTGAGAGTGAAATATAATCAGTAAATGGTACTGTGACATTGTGGGCGAAAAAAAAAATCACTATTTTTTTCCCTTAAAGTACCTTTGGGGCCTGCACTGCATTTCTGAGAGTGAAATATCATCAGTAAATACAAATTGGACATTGTGGGCGAAAAAAAAATCACTTTTTTGCCATAAAGTACCTTTGCAGCCTGCACTCCATTTTTGAGAATGAAGTATAATCAGTAAATACAACTGTGAAATTGTAACATAGTAACATAGTATATAAGCCCGAAAATAGACATTTGTCCATACAGTTCGGCCTGTTTCCTACAACTTGATCCAGAGGAAGGCATAAAACCCCTGTGAGGCAGAAGCCAATTTTCCCCACTTAAGGGTAAAAAACTTCCTTCCCGACTCCAATCACGCAATCAGAATAACTCCCTGGATCAACGACCCCTCTATAGTAGCTACAGCCTGTAATATTACACTCCAGAAATAAATCCAGTCCCCTCTTGAATTCCTTTATTGTACTCACCATCACCACCTCCTCAGGCAGAGAGTTCCATAGTCTCACTGCTCTTACAGTGAAGAATCCTTTTCTATGTTTGTGTACAAATCGTTAATTTCTAACGATAATTTGTTTTCCCTTAGTCCTAACAGCAGCACAGATGGGGTTAACCACCCCCCGTGGACTGGCAGGACCGGCGGAATGTTTAATGAGCCCAAGACTAATAACTCAATTTAACAATTAAGTATCTCCTTAAAAGGAGGAAGTCAACCCCAGCCCACTGTGTTTATAGCAAGAAAAAAACTAGACTTACTAGGGTGGGAAATTTGTGTGCTGCTGTTAGGACTAAGGAAAACAAATTATCGTTAGAAATTAACGATTCCCTTACGTCCTACCAGCAGCACAGATGAGGAGATAGCAAGAAAAACCCCTAGGGAGGGCCTTCCTGCCTGGCAGAACTAAGAAAAGTCTGCCCAAAGGCCGAAAACTCAGCTAGACTGGCATCTAGTCTATAATGGGAGATGAATGTCGATTCAGAGCTCCAGGAGGCAGCTTTGCAAATCATGTTGAGAGGCAGAAGACTCCTCTCGGCAAAGAAGTAGCCACAACTCTAGTAGAGTGGGCCTTCTTAATAGCCTCCTCAATCCACCGACTGATGGAAGGTTTGGATGCCTTACAGCCTTTAAACTTACCGGCAACAGGAATAGCAGATTCTCATTTTCCTGAACTCCTTGATCTATCCACATAGATCCGGAGACATCTCGAGACGTCCAGAGGATGTCTAGCAGGTTCCTAGGAGGAGGTGGTAGATGTAGACAGAACCGGGAGGAATATCACCTGGTTGATGTTCTGGAAGGAAGGAACTTTAGGCCTACAATACGGGAGGAATCTAAGAAGGTCCCGGTCATGTAAGAAAATGGTATAGGGCTCATGTGCTGAGAGGCTTGAAGCTCAGAGACCCTCTGGCCAAAGTCACTGCAAGGAGAAACACAAACTTCCAAGTGACGAGACTTGATGTCCACCTCCTCCAATGGTTCAAAGGGGAGATGCTAACCCCCTGAGAACTACTGAAAAACCCATTGAGGGTCTCAGTACTGTAGGCTTTAAACTTTCAGCTCCTTTAAGGAACCGTTAGATCAGCGGTCCTGAGACAACAACCTGTTTAAGGCAAGCTGAGATGGCTGAAACTTGAACCTTCAGAGTAGAAGGGCAAGGCCTCTATCAGGGCCGTCTTGCAGGAACTGAAGGATAGCGGAGAGGGCGGATCTGCAGACGCCACCTCAGTTGAGGTACAACCGGATGAATATCCTCATAATACAAGAGTAGGCTCTCTTGGTAGAGTCCGCTCTAGAATGAGACAGCGTTCTCAGGACCGACTCTGAAAGCCCTTCTATACTGGGAAGGGACTGATCAACCTCCAGGCTGTCAGGTTGAATCTGTGCAGATCTGAGCAGAGGTGAGTGTCCCACGACACCAGGGTCTGCTGTGGGGGAGCCTCCAATATTGTCCTCGACTCAACTGGGTGAGCTAGGTAAACCAGGATCTCTTCGGCCAAAACAGTATGATGGCTATCACCGAGGCCTGATCCTGACGGATTTTCATCAATACCCTCGGTATCATGGAAAAGGGAGGGAAGATGTAAGCCAGCCTGAACCTCCAGGATATTGACAGAGCGTCTAACGCCAGGGGTTGTCCTCCCTGTAAAGGGAGCAGAACCTCTCCACCTTGGCATTGAACCTTGTTGCCATGAGCCACCTCTGGCATACCCACTTAAGGACTATCTGCTTGATTCTCCGGATGTAAAGACTACTCCACCGACGGAAGACCGCGGCTCAGCCGCTATCATATTGAGGAGCCTTGGATGTGGATCGCAGATAAGTGGGAAGGTACAACTCTGCCTAATCCAGAATCACCCGATCTCTGACAGGAGGGAAGTGATCTCGTGCCTCCCTGCTGGTTGATGTAAAGTACCGCAGTCACACTGTCTGACTGGACTTTCACCTCTTTGCCCCAGATCTGAGGGGCGAAGTGAAGGAGGAGCTAGCCGGATAGCTTGAATCTCGCAGAGATTGGATGAAGAAGCCACTCCTGAGAACCAGGTCCCATGAACTGGAGAGTCGTCTAGGTGAGCGTCCCAGCCTACTTAGGACGCATCCGTAGTCAATATGACCCAGATTGGCTGGGTCATAGACTTCCCGTCTAAAAGATGGCACCACCATCTGAGGGAATACAGAGTTTGCCAAGTCAGGGAGCACAGGGAGTTTAGCCCAGCAGGGCTGCCACTCCATTAGGAAAGGACCTCCGACTGTAGAGGCGGAGATGCCATAGAGCCCAAGGGACTGCTTCCGCAGACGCTGACATGAGCCCCAACCTCTTCATGAGAGTCCGGATTGGAACTCGCCGGGAAAGGAACTTGCCGTGTTCTGAACCCGGAATCTTCTTTCTGGAGTCAACTGGAGCGACCTTCCAGTGGAGTCGATTATCTTACTGAAGTCGACGGGCTCACGTTCGACTTCTACCAGCTGATGATCCAACGTAGGTGGAACAGAAAGGAGATTGTTACCTGAAGAAGTTGGGTTAGGACCGCTAGAGCAGAGGCTTTCAAAGCCAGTCGTCCAGATAAGGAATGATGGTCAGTGCTTGAAGCCTCAAAGCCGCCACCACAGAACCACCACCTTGGTAAAAGTGTGAGGGGCAGAAGAAAAGCCAAAGGGAAGGGCAACAAACAGAAGATGCCTGACGACACCGGACACCTGGACCGTGATCTGATATACTTCCTGGAACCAGGATGGATCGGGATGTGCAGGTATGCATTCTTGAGGTCCAGGGTTGCCATCACGTCTCCAGGATTGACGGCGTGCACAACTGACCTGATGGTTTCTACACGAAACTTCACCTTCCTTATAAATCGATTGAAATATCTCAGATCGATAATCATCCGGAGATCTCCTGAAGCCTTGAGAACCAGAAAAAAACTGGTGAATAGATCCCCTAGACCCCGTTCTCCTGCCGGAACCTCCTCCAGAGCCCCTTTGCAAATGTAGTCCTGAATGTAGGCCTCTAGGATCGCCTCCTTGGCAGCTTGATCTTGACAAACCTGTCCAGAGGTTGACTAAATAACCGTTGGAAATGATATTCAGGACCCAGGGATCCCTTCTTCTCAGAAGTGGGAGAGACGACTCCTGACAAACTTAGGAATGGGGAAGCTTATTGGCAGGACGGCAGGAGTAACGAGGAATTAACCAAGAGCCTCAAAGAGGCCCGTAGTCAGGAGGTGGATTTTCCATCTTTGGCTCCTCCACGAGAGCACCTCAAACCCTTTCGCTGTGCTCTCCAGTCACTACAAGAGCTTGTTTGCTGGCCAGACCTGCCACCGCAGTCTTGTCTGCCCTGCCCTCGAAAGGACTGCTGGGGAAGGCTCTCTGAAAAGCCCTCCCTGATCTTCACTTGGTCTCCCATGAGACGCAGACCTGCTGCTTAGCTTCAAGAGCAAGGATCTGTGTTTGGCCTCGTTCCCAGGACTTGTTCTGCTAGCAGGTAAGCTCCATCGCTAGCTTCAACTGGAGCTGTGCGGTATCGCACTTGAAGGTCTTGAAAGCAGACAGTATGTTGTCCTGGAAAAAACCTCTGGTTCACATCAGCAGACTTGATCCAGGCGAGACCGGAGGAACGTAGAGACTTCAAAAGCCGCTATGGCTGTGGAAGCGGAAGCCACAGCTGCCGTAACACCCCATCTTAGTGTGCACTCTGCAAGGGGTCCTGCAGCTAGACCCATCGTCTGCAGGAACCAGAGTGCGCTTGGACAACAGGCAATAGCCATGTCCACCTTGGGAATGGATCCCCACGAATCCACCAAGGGTTAAGCCATCGGGAACATGGATTTAACTTCTTTGTTAAAACCGGACCTTTTCAGGTTTTTCCACTCTATATCATGATAGAGAGGAGGGTCTCATCCGCTCTAAAGACACGCTGTGCCCGAGTAAGCGGGAGCAGGGAGGCTCCCGCGGTCAACATCATGGTCCCACGACCTGATGGACTTGAGCAACTTTGTGTCTTTCAGGGAAAAAAACACAACGTCAGCTTCTCCTCCTCCGAGGAGAAAGAAACTAAGGAGGTCTCTCTACCGGGAGAGAGGTCTCCATAGGAAGCCTTTCCATCCAGCAGGCCTATGACTCCTCTAATAAAGGCATTGATACATATCCTGCAACGTAGGTTCACTAGAGGTCAGAACCCTCTAACGGCAGCTGTAACATCTGTAAGTTAAGTCAACAGACCCAGGGATTCCAAACCGGTCTCCCATGCTGGTATTAGCCCAGCCTTAAGCTGTTTAGCTTCTGCGATCTTACAAGTGCAGGTATGATCAGCTTACAATAACCGTTGACTGCTGCAAGGTAGCAGGATAGATACTTCCTCTTGGAATCCACTTTCCTGCCTTCCGAATCCCGTGGAGAAGACATCACTGCGGGAAAAAAAGGGACAAATAAACATTTGTAAACCACAAGTGGAACAACACCAATTTTAGGACTTTGGGAGCTAGCACACAGCCTCCCAAAATAGGGGAAGGGAGGGATAGCCAATCCACCCTTCCCCAGTAAATCCTCCACAGGAAGAAGCATAAAAAGCGGAAAAAATCGTGCCCGTGAAAAAAACACGGCCGGATTACCCGGAGGTGACGCAAAGGAGAGCCCCAGCGTCACCACCGGAAGATGGCGGCGCACAGGGACCGAGAATCCTGGACCGAGGACGCCGCCAAAAATACCCCAGCCAGGCGCAACTGCGCGGGGCCGGCAGCAGATAAGCTGCCGGCCAAACTGACAAGGTACCTAGGAAAAGGCAACGCCGTTACCCAAACGAAAAGAAGGCTCCCGCACTTTCATAAGAAAGGGGGAACAAACCGCCTAGTCCACCTGTCCGGGAGGACAGAAAAAAACACAGTGGGCTGGGGGTTGACTTCCTCCTTTTAAGGAGATACTTAATTGTTAAATTGAGTTATTAGTCTTGGGCTCATTAAACATTCCGCCGGTCCTGCCAGTCCACGGGGGGTGGTTAACCCCATCTGTGCTGCTGGTAGGACGTAAGGGAACCTTCTTTCCTCCAGACGCAGAGGATGTCCCCTTGTCACAGTCACAGTCCTGGGGATAAATAGATGATGGGACAGATCTCTGTACTGACCCCTGATATATTTATACATAGTTATTAGATCTTCCTTCAGTCTTCTCTTTTCTAAAGTGAATAACCCTAATTTTGATAACCTTTCAGGGTACTGTAGATCCCTCATTCCAGTTATTACTTTAGTTGCCTTCCTCTGAACCCTCTCCAGCTCTGCTATGTCTGTCTTGTTCACAGGAGCCCAGAACTGTACACTGTACTCCATGTGTGGCCTGACTAGTGATTTGTAAAGTGGTAGGACTATGTTCTCATCACGGGCATCTATGCCACTTTTGATGCAACCCATTATCTTATTGGCAGTAGCTGCCTGACACTGGTTTTTGCAGCTTAATTGGCTGTTTATTAAAATTCCTAGATCCTTTTCCATGTCAGTGTTACCGAGTGTTTTACCATTTAATATTTACGGGTGACTTGCATTATTCCTTCCCATGTGCATAACTTTACATTTGTCAGTGTTAAACCTCATCTGCCATTTTTCTGCCAAAGCCTCCAATTTATCCAGATCCCTCTGTAGCAGAAAACTGTCCTCTTCAGTGTTAATTTTACAGTTTTACATCAGTAAATACAACTGGGACATTGTGGGTGAAAAAAAAAACACTTTTTTGTTGCCATACAGTACATTTGTGGCCTGCACTGCATTTCTGAGAGTGAGATATAATCAGTAAATACAACTGGGACATTGTGGGTGAGAAAAAACAATCACTTTTTTTTGCCATAAAGTACATTTGTGGCCTGCACTGCATTTCTGAGAGTGAAATCTAATCAGTAAATACAACTGGGACATTGTGGGTGAAAAAAATCACTATTTTTTTGCCATAAAGTACACTTGCACTGCACTGCATTTCTGAGAGTGAAATATAATCAGTAAATACAACTGGGACATTTTGGGTGAAAAAAAATCACTATGTTTTTTTTTTCAATAAAGTACCTTTGCAGCCTGCACTCCATTTTTGAGAGTGAAATCTAATCAGTAAATACAACTGGGACATTGTGGGTGAAAAAGAAAAAAAGGACATTTTATTTTTGCTATAGAGTACATTTGCGGCCTGCACTGCATTTCTGAGAGTGAGATAAAATCAGTAAATACAACTGGGACATTGTAGGTGGAAAAATAAAATCTATTTTTGTTTGCCATGAAGTAAATTTGCGGCCTGCACTGCATTTCTGAGAGTAAAATATAATCAGTAAACACAACTGCGACATTGTGGTTAAAAAAAACTCACTTTCTTTTTTTTTTTTACAATAAAGTACATTTGCAGCCTGCACTGCATTTCTGAGAGTGAAATATAATTAGTAAATACAACTGGGACATTGTGGGGGAAAAACACTTTTTTTTGCCATACAGTACATTTGTGGCCTGCACTGCATTTCTGAGAGTGAAATCTAATCAGTAAATACAACTGGGACATTGTGGGTGAAAAAAAACCACTTTTTTGTTGCCATACAGTACATTTGTGGCCTGCACTGCATTTCTGAGAGTGAAATATAATCTGTAAATACAACTGGGACATTGTGGATGAAAAAAAAAGCACTTTTTTGTTGCCATACAGTACATTTGTGGCCTGCACTGCATTTCTGAAAGTGAGATATAATCAGTAAATACAGCTGGGACATTGTAGGTGAAAAAAAAAAAAACATTTTTTTTTTTACCATAAAGTACATTTGCAGCCTACACTGCATTTCTGAGAGTGAAATATAATCAGTAAATACAAATGGGATATTGTGGGTGAGAAAAATTACTTATTTTCCCCCATAAAGTACATTTGCGGCCTGCATTGCATTTCTAAGAGTGAATTATCATCAGTAAATACAACTGGGACATTGTGGGTGAAAAAAAATCACTTTGATTTTGACATAAAGTACATTTCCGGCCTGCATTGTATTTCTGAGAGTGAAATATAATTAGTAAATACAACTCTGACATTGTGGGTGAAAAAAAAAATAATCCAATTTTTTTTTACCATAAAGTACATTTGCGGCCTGCACCCCATTTCTGAGATTGAAATATAATCAGTAAATACAACTGTGACATTGTGGGAAAAAAAGAACATCTATTTTTTTGCCATAGAGTACATTTGCAGCCTGCACTGCATTTCTGAGAGTGAAATATAATCAGCAAATACAACTGGGACATTTGGGGTAAAAAAACCTATTTCATTTTTCCCTAAAGTACCTTTGCAGCCTGCACTCCATTTTTGAGAGTGAAATATAATCAGTAAATACAACTGGGACATTGTGGGTGAGAAAAATTACTTATTTTCTCCCATAAAGTACATTTGCGGCCTGCACTCCATTTCTGAGAGTGAAATATAATCAGTAAATACAACTGGGACATGGTGGGTGAAAAAAAATCACAATTTTTTTCCCCATAAAGTACATTTGCGGCCTCCACTCCATTGCTGAGAGTGAAATATAATCAGTAAATGCAACTGTGCAATTGTTGGCGTAAAAAAAAAAAATCACTTTTTTTTGCCATAAAGTACATTTGCGGTCTGCACTGCATTTCTGAGAGTGAAATATAATCAGTAAATACAACTGTGACATTGTGGGTAAAAAGGAAATCTCTTGTTTTGCCATAGAGTATTTTTGCAGCCTGCACTGCTTTTCTGAGAGTGAAATGTAATCAGCAAAAACAACTGGGACATTGTAGGTGAAAAAAATCCATATTTCTTTTTTCCATAAAGTACCTTTGCAGCCTGCACTCCATTTTTGAGAGTGAAATCTAAACAGTAAATACAACTGGGACATTGTGGTGAAAATGAAAAAAAAAAAAACTTTTTCTTTTTGCCATAGATTACATTTGCGGTCTGCACTGCATTTCTGAGAGTTAAATATAATCAGTAAATACAATTGGGACATTGTGGGGAAAAAAACAAAACTTTATTGTTGCCATACAGTACATTTATGGCTTGCACTGCATTTCTGAGAGTGAAATATAATCAGTAAATACAACTGTGACTTTGTGGCGAAAAAAGGACATCATTTTTTTGCCATAGAGTACATTTGCAGCCTGCACTGCATTTCTGAGAGTGAAATATAATCAGCAAATAAAACTGGGACATTGTTGGTTAAAAAATTCCTATTTCTTTTTTCCTTAAAGTACCTTTGCAGCCTGCACTCCTTTTTTGAGAGTGAAATATAATCAGTAAATACAACTGTGAAATTGTGGGTGAGAAAAATTACTTATTTTCTCCCCATAAAGTACATTTGCGACCTGCACTCCATTTCTGAGAGTGAAATATAATCAGTAAATACAATTGGGACATTGTGGGTGAAAAAAATCACAGTTTTTCTGCCATAAAGTACATTTGCGGCCTGCACTGCATTTCTGAGAGTGAAATATAGGTAGTAAATACAAGTATGACATTGTGGGTGAAAAAAAAAAAATCACATTTCTGTTTTGCCATAAAGTACATTTGCAGCCTGCTCTCCATTTCTGAGAGTGAAATATAATCAGTAAATACAACTGGGACATTGTAGGTGAAAAAAATCACTATTTCTTTTGCCATAAAGTACCTTTGCAGCCTGCACTGCATTTCTGAGAGTGAAATATAATCAGTAAATACAACTGGGACATTGTGGGTGAAAAAATCACTTTTGTTGCCATAAAGTACATTTGTGGCCTGCACTGCATTTCTGAGAGTGAAATCTAATCAGTAAATACAACTGGGACATTGTGGGTGAAAAAAAAAACACTTTTTTGTTGCCATACAGTACATTTGTGGCCTGCACTGCATTTCTGAGAGTGAAATATAATCTGTAAATACAACTGGGACATTGTGGATGAAAAAAATCACTTTTTGTTGCCATACAGTACATTTGTGGCCTGCACTGCATTTCTGAAAGTGAAATATAATCAGTAAATACAACTGGGACATTGTAGGTGAAAAAAAAAAATCATTTTTTTTACCATAAAGTACATTTGCAGCCTACACTGCATTTCTGAGAGTGAAATATAATCAGTAAATACAACTGGGACATTGTGGGTGAGAAAAAATTACTTATTTTCCCCATAAAGTACATTTGCGGCCTGCACTCCATTTCTGAGAGTGAAATATAATCAGTAAATACAACTGGGACATTGTGGGTGAAAAAAATCACTTTGATTTTGCACATAAAGTACATTTGCGGCCTGCACTGTATTTCTGAGAGTGAAATATAATTAGTAAATACAACTCTGACATTGTGGGTGAAAAAAAAATCACAATTTTTTTACCATAAATGTACATTTGCGGCCTGCACTCCATTTCTGAGAGTGAAATATAATCAGTAAATACAACTGTGACATTGTGGGTGAAAAAGAATCACTATTTTTGCCATAGAGTACATTTGCAGCCTGCACTGCATTTCTGAGAGTGAAATATAATCAGCAAATACAACTGGGACATTGTGGGTGAAAAAAATCACTATTTCTTTTGCCATAAAGTACCTTTGCAGCCTGCACTCCATTTCTGAGAGTGAAATATAATCAGTAAATACAACTGTGACATTGTGGGTGAAAAAAAATCACATTTCTTTTTGCCATAAAGTACATTTGCGGCCTGCACTGCATTTCTGAGAGTGAAATATAATCAGTAAATACAACTGGGACATTGTGGGTGAAAAAAATCACTTTTTTTTTTGCCATAAAGTACATTTGCGGCCTGCACTGCTTTTCTGAGAGTGAAATATAATCAGTAAATATAACTATGACATTGTGGGTGAAAAAAAAAAATCACTTTTTTTTGCCATAAAGTACATTTGCGGCCTGCACTGCATTTCTGAGAGTGAAATATAATCAGTAAATACAACTGTGACATTGTGGGTGAAAAAAAAAAATCACTTTTTTTTGCCATAAAGTACATTTGCGGCCTGCACTGCATTTCTGAGAGTGAAATATAATCAGTAAATACAACTGGGACATTGTGGGTGAAAAAACTACACTTTTTTTTTGCCATAAAGTACATTTGCAGCCTGCACTGCATTCCTGAGAGTGAAATATAATCAGTTAATACAACTGGGACATTGTGGGTGAAAAAAAATCACTTTTTTTTGCCATAAAGTACATTTGCGGCCTGCACTGCATTTCTGAGAGTGAAATATAATCAGTAAATACAACTGGGACATTGTGGGTGAAAAAAATCACTATTTGTTTGCCATAAAGTACACTTGCGGCCTGCACTGCATTTCTGAGAGTGAAATATAATCAGTAAATACAACTGGGACATTGTGGGTGAAAAAAATCACTATTTTTTTTTGCCATAAAGTACACTTGCGGCCTGCACTGCATTTCTGAGAGTGAAATATAATCAGTAAATACAACTGTAAGGTTGTGGGTGAGAAAAATTACTTATTTTCTCCCATAAAGTCCATTTGCGGCCTGCACTCCATTTCTGAGAGTGAAATATAATCAGTAAATACAACTGGGACATTGTGGGTGAAAAAAAATCACAATTTTTTTCCCCATAAAGTACATTTGCGGCCTCCACTCCATTGCTGAGAGTGAAATATAATCAGCAAATGCAACTGTGCAATTGTGGGCGCAAAAAAAAAAAAAACTTTTTTTTGCCATAAAGTACATTTGCGGTCTGCACTGCATTTCTGAGAGTGAAATATAATTAGTAAATACAACTCTGACATTGTGGGTGGAAAAAAAAAAATCACAATTTTATTTACCATAAAGCACATTTGCGGCCTGCACTGCATTTCTGAGAGTGAAATATAATCAGTAAATACAACTGTGACATTGTGGGTAAAAAGGAAATCTCTTGTTTTGCCATAGAGTATTTTTGCAGCCTGCACTGCTTTTCTGAGAGTGAAATGTAATCAGCAAAAACAACTGGGACATTGTAGGTGAAAAAAATCCATATTTCTTTTTTCCATAAAGTACCTTTGCAGCCTGCACTCCATTTTTGAGAGTGAAATCTAAACAGTAAATACAACTGGGACATTGTGGTGAAAATGAAAAAAAAAAATCACTTTTTCTTTTTGCCATAGATTACATTTGCGGTCTGCACTGCATTTCTGAGAGTTAAATATAATCAGTAAATACAATTGGGACATTGTGGGGAAAAAAACAAAACTTTATTGTTGCCATACAGTACATTTATGGCTTGCACTGCATTTCTGAGAGTGAAATATAATCAGTAAATACAACTGTGACTTTGTGGCGAAAAAAGGACATCATTTTTTTTGCCATAGAGTACATTTGCAGCCTGCACTGCATTTCTGAGAGTGAAATATAATCAGCAAATAAAACTGGGACATTGTTGGTTAAAAAATTCCTATTTCTTTTCTCCTTAAAGTACCTTTGCAGCCTGCACTCCTTTTTTGAGAGTGAAATATAATCAGTAAATACAACTGTGAAATTGTGGGTGAAAAAAATCACAGTTTTTCTGCCATAAAGTACATTTGCGGCCTGCACTCCATTTCTGAGAGTGAAATATAATCAGTAAATACAATTGGGACATTGTGGGTGAAAAAAATCACAGTTTTTCTGCCATAAAGTACATTTGCGGCCTGCACTGCATTTCTGAGAGTGAAATATAATTCGTAAATACAACTCGGACATTGTGGGTGAAAAAAAATAAATAAAATCATATTTTTTTTTTTACCATAAAGTACATTTGCGGCCTGCACTGCATTTCTGAGAGTGAAATATAATCAGTAAATACAACTGTGACATTGTGGGTAAAAAGGAAATCACTTGTTTTACCATAGAGTACATTTGTAGCCTGCACTGCTTTTCTGAGAGTGAAATATAATCAGCAAATTCAACTGGGACATTATAGGTGAAAAAAATCCATATTTCTTTTTCCATAAAGTACCTTTGCAGCCTGCACTCCATTTTTGAGAGTGAAATCTAAACAGTAAATACAACTGGGACATTGTGGGTGAAAATGAAAAAAAAAATCACTTTTTCTTTTTGCCATAGATTACATTTGTGGTCTGCACTGCATTTCTGAGAGTTAAATATAATCAGTAAATACAATTGGGACATTGGGGGGAAAAAAACTAAACTTTTTGGTTGTCATACAGTAAATTTGTGGCTGGCACTGCATTTCTGAGATTGAAATATTATCAGTAAATACAACTGGGAAATTGTAGGTGAAAAAAAAAAAAATCACTTTTTTTTTTTTGCCATGAAGTGAATTTGCGGTCTGCACTGCATTTCTGATAGTGAAATATAATTAGTAAATACAACTGGGACATTGTGGGTGAAAAAAATCACTATTTGTTTGCCATAAAGTACACTTGCGGCCTGCACTGCATTTCTGAGAGTGAAATATAATCAGTAAATACAACTGGGACATTGTGGGTGAAAAAAATCACTATGTTTTTTTTGCCATAAAGTACACTTGCGGCCTGCACTGCATTTCTGAGAGTGAAATATAATCAGTAAATACAACTGGGACATTGTGGGTGAAAAAAAAATTACTCTTTTATTTGCCATAAAGTACATTTGCGTCCTGCACTGCATTTTTCAGAGTTAAATATTATCAGTAAACACAACTGGGAGATTGTGGGTGAAAAAGCAAAATCACTTTTTTTTCCCCATACAGTACATTTACTGCCTGCACCGCATTTCTGAGAGTGAAATATAATCAGTAAATACAATTGTGACATTGTGGGTGAATAAAAAAATTCACTTTTTTTGCCATAGAGTACATTTGCTGCTATGGGACCTTTCTCCTCTGTCTGGGTCCCAGGGCCCTACATTGCACTGCATTTCTGAGAGTGAAATATAATCAGCAAATACAACTGGGACATTGTGGGTGAAAAAAAAAATCATATTTTTTTTTTTTTTGCCATAAAGTCTATTTGCGGCCTGCAATCCATTTCTGAGAGTAAAATATAATCAATAAATCCAGCTCTTAGATTGTGGGTGGACGTTTTCTCGGTTATCAGGCCATTCATTCAGAAGTGGCTTGGAGGTCCTGTTCGTGCTGCACTGCATACCTGACTGGGAAATATATTCTGTAAATTCTTCGTTGTTTAGATTGTTTCGTGCTGTAGTTATATGCTGTAAAATCTCCATGATGTCTCCATGATAAATCTGCTGTGTGGGGGCTCCGAGTGGCTTCTACACACTTTCAATATAATCCTTCAGCGGGGCGAATAGATGCTGGATGATCGGGACGCTCCATGACCCCTTTTTTTCTTTCAACCTACCCCTGCTCTGCATACCTGACTGGCAAATATATTCTGTAAGTTCGGTGGCGTTTAGATTGTTGGATGATCTGTACCCCTTTTTTCTTTCACACTACCCCTGCACTGCATACCTGACTGGGAAATATATTCTGTAAATTCTGCAGCATTTCGATTGTTGTGTAATCTGTACCCCTTTTTTCTTTCACACTACCTCTTCACTGCATACCTAAATTGGAAATATATTCTGTAAATTCTGCGGCGTTTAGATTGTTGGGTAATCTGTACCCCTTTTTTCTTTCACACTACCCCTGCACTGCATACCTGACGGGGAAATATATTCTGTAAATTCGGCGGCGTTTGTGATCTGTACCTCTTTTTCTTTCACACTACCCCTGCACTGCATACCTGACTGGGAAATATATTCTGCACGCTGGTAGACATGCTGCTGATGGCATTCCTATTTGACACCCGGGCCTCAGTGGAAGCACAAGGCAAAGGCAGAGGAGGAGGAAGAAGTCACCAACACAGCTGGGGCACCACCAGCACCTCAGAAGGCAGGGTTAGCATGGCTGAAATGTGAAAAAGCTTTGTCAGCAAGCCACAAGAACCAGCACCACCAGCTGATATGGAACGTCTTAGCAGGAGGCAGCATTTCAGCAACATGATGGAACAGTATGTGTCCACACGCCTACACGTACTGACTGATGGGTCTGCCCTATTCAACTTCTGGGTCTCCAAATTGGGCACATGGCCTGAGCTTGCCCTTTATGCCTTGGATGTGCTGGCCTGCCCTGCAGCCAGTGTATTTTCTGAACGTGTGTTTAGCACGGCAGGGGGGCGTTATCACAGACAAGCGCAGCCGCCTGTCCACAGCCAATGTGGACAAGCTCACTTTCATTAAAATGAACAAGACATGGATCCCACAGGACTTGTCCGTACCTTGTGCAGAATAGACATGTATACCAGCCTTTGTTATACTACAGCGCACTTTCTCTTTGTTTTCTTTTCTATATTTCTATAAAACAAAACAAAAACAAAAAACAGTGTTGTTGGCGACTACCTCCTCCACCACCGCTTCCACCTACACCGCCACGTCCACCGCCTCCTCAACCTCCTACTCCGTATGGAACTCCTCCTCATAGTTCAAGATTATTATTTTTAATTTTATGTATTTTATGTTATTTTAAGTCATTTCCCTATCCACATTTGGTTGCAGGGCAATTGTCCAGATCTTACCCCCATTTTGCTTCCTTTTGCAGCCCTCTAGCCCTTTCCATTACTTTAAGAGCCATTTTAGTGCCCCAAAGTTCGGGTCCCCATTGACTTCAATGGGGTTCGGGGTCAAGTTCGGGTCCCGAACTCGAACTTTGCGACAAAGTTCGGCCAAACCCGGCGAACTCGAAGTTCCAGGTGTCTGCTCAACTCTACTGTTGTGGCCGGCAATCTCCTGAAAATTCCCCTTTTGTATGAGAATTACATAAAGGGCCACATGGGGCCAATAGTTGTCCACTATATGCATTTTACCTAATAATTAAGGTTATACTTACCTTTAATCCTTGTATCCTGAAACTACATATGAAGAGTTTCTTGTGATGCAGCAGGTGACCGGCATTGGATCCATCACACGAAAAGAAAGCGCCCCCCCCCCACACACCCACACACCCTATATACAACCCACTTCTCCAACCTTAACTGCTCTCACCCTACAGGTCTGCCATCTGCTTTTCCAGTTTTTTTCCACATCATCTAATACCAATGATATGTCATCAGGAATATCCAGCTCCTCTTTCTGCATCTTGTTGACTTGTCTCAGACTTTTCTTGGAGACCGCAAAGGATTATTTGGAGGCAGTAAAGCCAGCAAAAGATGAGAATGGCCATCATTGAGACCTGCCTCCCCTAAGAGATGCATTAAAAAAGAATGATTTCCATATTCTACTACATACTACTTCCATAGTAAACTACATGGTAATGGAGGGACTACAGTACCAGTAACTTGACCAGGTGCACGTTCAGCTTATGCGCCGTTAGATGAGTGCACACATACATGTGTCTTTTTGCAATCACCTTGGTGATCGATTGCCGTTGAAACAAGTAACAAGGAGAAGGTGGAGGAGGAGCCTCAGGAGCAATAGACGACAATTAAGATGGGAAGGAACAATAGTTTCCTTCTGCTATTGTTGTCGCGCTTCTGGTGTGGCAGCACACTACAGTCAGATCATTACTGTCAGAATAATCTAGTCTGTTGTATCAGACACTGGTGTGTGGAAATCCTGGTTGGTCTAGGCCTGATTAATCTTTATAAAGACTAGTCTCTCAACATTTTGTGTTGAAAGGCAAGTTCTCTTTGGGGTAACTATACCACCTGAAACCAGGGCTGCCATCAGAAATTTTGGGGTCCCTTACACAGCTCAAGGCCTGGGCCCCCCCTACCCCCCTCCCAACCCGCCCCTTTAGAATACATCCTGACTCCGCCTCCCTCCCCCCTCTCCACCCCCAGGTCCAACACCCAATTTCATTACTTTTTTATTAGCGGGGGGGGGGGGGTTCACTAATAATTTTCACCACTTAATCATACTACTGAAAAAAACAAAATAAGTATATATAAATAAGATATCAAAATACGAGAGTATTGCAGTATGCAGGGATGTTACATTATAGCACCACTAAATTTACATTTATTTATTATCAAAATTGTCATACATAACTAAAAAAAACCTTTTTTTTACTGTCCCTTTAAGCAAAAGCCAGAATATAATAAAAGACAAAAACAGACATTAAACTGCATTTAAAATAAAGCAATTTACTTACAAAAAAAGCTATTCAGTCATCTGCTGTGCCATCCTCTGCTTGCTTTTGTGGATTCTTTCCCCTTCTTTCTCTCTCTTCCTCAGTGCGCAGGCGCACTGTTATGGGTGGATCTGTGGATGACATACTTTTATGGGGGGAATCTGTGTATGACGTACTATTATGGGGGCAATCTGTGGATGAAGTACTGTTATGGGGGCATCATTATATATGATCTACAGTTGTCTAACCTTGGATTGCGGGATGAATCGACACACTACTTGATCCCTTGGGACATTGAACCTGCTATGCTCTCTCAGTGTATGATTACTATGTGGTTAATCTTCCTGTAAAATCTGATTGTACTTACTTGATGTCAGTTGGTACTGTCTGACTATTGTCCTTGTTGGTCACTTATTTCAATAAAAAGAGAATTGCTAAAAAAAAAAATTTACCCCAGAGAAAAATGTATCCTGTGACGGACACTATTAAACTTGGCCAGCCACAGCTGAAAGCAGTGATTTATGGTATTGCTATTTGGGCAATTGAATTTCACCCCAGAGCAAAATATATCCTTTGCCGGACACTATTAAACTTTGCCAGCCACTGGTGGGACACTAGATTTACGGTATTGCTATTTTAGCAATTAAATTTCACCTCAGAAAAAAATATATCCTTTGCCGGACACTATTAAACTTGTCCAGTCACAGCTGGAACACCAGATTTACTGTATTTCTATTTTTGCAACTGTATTTCACCCCAGAAAATAATATATCATTTGACGGACACTAGGAAAATTGTCCAGTCACTGCTGGAACACCAGATTCAGGGTATTGCTATTTTGTCAATTAGATTTCACCCCAGAAAAAAATATACCCTTTAACTGACAGATTTAAACTAGGCCTGCAACAGCTGGAACACCAGATTAACTGTATTTCTATTTTTGCAACTGTATTTCACCCCAGAACAAAATCTATCCTTTTACGGACACTAGGGAAATTGTCCAGTCACCTATCCCTCCAGAAAGTGTTGAGGTCTGCAGATATCCTGGATTCAGATATCCTGCAACTTGTAAAAGATACAAAATAGTGAAGTTCCGTGAGGTTCTTCACCCTTTATTCCGCACAGATTATACTCACAAAAGTGGCAGATATTTCAGGCACATCAAAACAGAAGCTGCAGCTTCAGCCCTTCATACGATCAGAAGGCACGCTCCCACAGTAGCAGCAAGGGTGTAGCATAAACTCAGGAACACACCGACTTCAGAGGAGGCTTCCTTTTCCTTCAAACACTGCAAACCAGAAACTCTCCAACCATAGTGAGGATCCGATGATAACTTCAAATTGTTTTATTACAAAGGCACTTACAAACAGATTCTTTAAAATCACATAAAATCCCAGCGTTTTTTTGTCCTCTCGCCCGACCCGGGTTTCGCTCCAGAGCTTCGTCAGGGGCTCACATAGAAAATCCCCCCTCCCCCTTCTTTTTTAACCTGATCTCATTAGTCCCACACCTGCGTATATTCAACAAAATCTTCTGCTCTCCTTCCTAGCATGGAACAAGGGCAGGGCGTACCTGCTGATTAAAACCGCACTGTTATAGACCTGTGTTCACACATATATTTATATGAAAAACATTTTTTATCTTAAAACGGCTTGTAAGTCAAAATCCACATTTAAACCGCATGGTTGCAGTGTTTTGAGTTCATAGATCCACTTGCTTTCTATTTTATTTATTTTTTCTAAAAACTTCCTCCTCTCAATGGCCACTTACTAGTTCTATACCCATGAATTTTAATCCCTTTGGATTTTTGATGAAATTTTTGTAGTGTGCAGAAACTCCATGGCTTTCCAGCCCTTTGCTAATATTTCTTATGTGTTCCTGGATTCTGATTTTGTAGGGTCTAATGGTCGTCCTACATACTGGAGGCGCATGGGCACTCAGTACGTATCGACTCCTTTGCTGTTACAGGACATCTCCCCTACCTCCAATTCAATCTTTTGTATTACTAAAAAATTTTATTTGTTTTTGTGCCTTCTCATTATTCCTCCGATTTTTACATGCACTACAAACCCACACCAATTAAAACAATTTTTCTTTTTGCTGATCTTTTCTAATGGTATTGCGCTCTGGACTAGTTTATTCTGCAGGTTGGGTGCTCTTCTGTAGATAACATCTGGTTGTTCTGGGATCACAGATCCAATTACTGGGTCATTCTTCAAGATGGACCAGTTCTTTTTAATTGCATTTTTAACTGCCCGGAACCTTGTGTGAACTGGGTTATAAAGGAGAAACGAAAGTCAGATGTTTTTCACTGATTTTTTGATGGAATTTTCTGTCCTTGAGTTTCTAGATCTATAATGCATTTTGTTAGTTGTTCATCACTATATCCTTTTTCCAAGAAACGTTTTTTTATCACTTCACTTTGTTCTTTAAAAACCGTGTCCTCAGTGCAGTTTCGGTGGACTCTCTGGACCTGTCCCCTAGGTATGTTTTGTAACCAAGGGGCAAAATGACAGCTGGTAAGATCAATGTACAGGTCCAGAGAGTCCACCGAAACTGCACTGAGGACACGGTTTTTAAAGAACAAAGTGAAGTGATAAAAAAACGTTTCTTGGAAAAAGGATATAGTGATGAACAACTAACAAAATGCATTATAGATCTAGAAACAGGACAGAAAATTCCATCAAAAAATCAGAGAAAAACATCTGACTTTCGTTTCTCCTTTATAACCCAGTTCACACAAGGTTCCGGGCAGTTAAAAATGCAATTAAAAAGAACTGGTCCATCTTGAAGAATGACCCAGTAATTGGATCTGTGATCCCAGAACAACCAGATGTTATCTACAGAAGAGCACCCAACCTGCAGAATAAACTAGTCCAGAGCGCAATACCATTAGAAAAGATCAGCAAAAAGAAAAATTGTTTTAATTGGTGTGGGTTTTGTAGTGCATGTAAGAATCGGAGGAATAATGAGAAGGCACAAAAACAAATAAAATTTTTTAGTAATACAAAAAAGATTGAATTGGAGGTTGTAGGGGAGATGTCCTGTAACAGCAAAGGAGTCGTATATGTACTGGAGTGCCCATGCGCCCTCCAGTATGTAGGACGTACCATTAGACCCCTAAAAATCTGAATCCAGGAACACATAAGAAATATTAGCAAAGGGCTGGAAAGCCATGGAGTTTCTGCACACTACAAAAAATTTCATCAAAAAAATCCAAAGGGATTAAAATTCATGGGTATAGAACTAGTAAGTGGCCATTGGAGAGGAGGAAGTTTTTTAGAAAAAATAAATAAAATAGAAAGCAAGTGGATCTATGAACTCAAAACACTGCAACCATGCGGTTTAAATGTGGATTTTGACTTACAAGCCGTTTTAAGATAAAAAATGTTTTTCATATAAATATATGTGTGAACACAGGTCTATAACAGTGCGGTTTTAATCAGCAGGTACGCCCTGCCCTTGTTCCATGCTAGGAAGGTGTCAGGCATTTTCATAGGTATATATATTGATACCTAATCATATTATATTCAAAATGCATGCTCATTGTCTTTAAGAAACAGTTTGAGCCAAAGTTTTGCTGTGTGGTAGAAACAGGCCAAGATGAGGTCATGCCAAGCTCAAAAATACAGAGAGTATTGTGTCTTAAGAGTTATTGCCACAAATGTGGTCTTATCTGTTGGGAGTACACTGGATTCTCCAGACATGTCCGTCTGTAGAGAACAAGGCCCATTCATACCATAATGGCCCATAGATCAATAGTGTCAGAGAGAATCCAAGTTGTCTATCTTTAGTTGATACAAAATGTCTACATTAATCCGTTATCGTCAAATTTACGATGACAAAGGTCAAAGTATATGATGCAAAAATACCCTAGTTAACTCTTCATGGTATGGTGTTAATAGCTTGCACAACAGTGCCATCCGGAGACAGATGTCGATATCGTTACACCATCCTTCATAGTTGCATTATGGGTAAACATGATCTCATAGGATCTTATTACATATGTTTACACCCCCTCAATTGATTGGAGAATACTAATCCAGGGGGTGGTAATGTTAGATTACAAGGGAGATAATTACCCTAGATAGAATAGCATCAAGGGAAAGAGAGAGGCAAGAACGAGGAAAGCTAAGGAACAAAGGAGGAAGCATAGCATTCCAGGAGCCAACACCCAAGATGAAAGCCATAGTGATGGACCATCCAGCTTTCCTAGGAGCAGAAGTGAGATTCCTGCTAGGACTTGGTAAGAAACACAAAGAATGATGTTTCATTTTATTAAGACTATTTAGATAATATGGGTAAAATCATAGCATCTATGTTGGCGAACATATTAATTTATTTATCATCTCTTTATATGAGATGTAGTCTTAGATATAGAATAATTGTGAGCCTTCATTCTACCTGCAGAAGAATCAAGTTTCATAATTTATCAGAGTATTAAATGATTGCATACATATATGCATAGATATAGATATATTGATAGTAGCATTCTTCGCCAAGCTAGATGATAAATTCCCACTGGAAGATTTGTTCCAAGTTCTTCCAGTGTCTGTTGTCTTAATAGTCTTACCAGGTTATACAGATATGAAAATAGTCCAGAATAGGACATAAGTATTAAAAGTAGTCTAGGATTTGACTACTATCTTCTAAGTTATATACTTGAATGGATTTGCCCATTACTACATGTGAGGTGTATTTTAGTTTGGTTAGAGAGGGGTGGGGAATGTATTTATCATTCCATATAGATGTCTAGGATTAGACACGCCTCTGAACAGGGGTAATGTATATAATTTAACTTCTTGTTTTGATATCCTAACCAAATAGCTTTGTTATAATGTGACAAGCTGCTCTTACCCACATGTGTTTATTTACTTATTGTGAAGCTTCTAGTGCCTGATATCAATGCCATATATATTAATTGGCATATATCATTTTTTTTTTTTACTTATGATAAGCTTGTAATACTTCATATATCATTGCCATATATATTCCTTGGCATATATAATCGTGTTTATATACCTATTTGTTTATAATCGTGTAACTAATAAAATCTGCATATTTTTATAATATCTGCATATTATTTAATGTCAAAACTACATCTTTAGCATTAATGTCATCTCTCATGAAAAGAACTTATTATCTGAGGAAATAGTCGGCCTCAGATGTGAATTGTATCGATTGGGTTATCTACAATTCACCAGGTCATAATTTCGACAAGTTATGGAAAATTCTTGATTATTTTTTTTTATGACCATAATTAATAATTCTTAATTGAATTATTATAAACCCGACAAAGGAGAGCAGAAGATTTTGTTGAATATACGCAGGTGTGGGACTAATGAGATCAGGTTAAAAAAGAAGGGGGAGGGGGGATTTTCTATGTGAGCCCCTGACGAAGCTCTGGAGCGAAACCCGGGTCGGGCGAGAGGACAAAAAAACGCTGGGATTTTATGTGATTTTAAAGAATCTGTTTGTAAGTACCTTTGTAATAAAACAATTTGAAGTTATCATCGGATCCTCACTATGGTTGGAGAGTTTCTGGTTTGCAGTGTTTGAAGGAAAAGGAAGCCTCCTCTGAAGTCGGTGTGTTCCTGAGTTTATGCTACACCCTTGCTGCTACTGTGGGAGCGTGCCTTCTGATCGTATGAAGGGCTGAAGCTGCAGCTTCTGTTTTGATGTGCCTGAAAAATCTGCCACTTTTGTGAGTATAATCTGTGCGGAATAAAGGGTGAGGAACCTCACGGAACTTCACTATTTTGTATCTTTTACAAGTTGCAGGATATCTGAATCCAGGATATCTGCAGACCTCAACACTTTCTGGAGGGATAGGTGAACTACTTTTTGGGACTTTCGATTCCAACGCGCGGTCTGAATTCTGTCTTCAAAATTGTAACAGTGTTGAATACCCACAACACACTACGGACTCGCAGCGGTTTTTTTACAGGACTGGTGATACTTTCTTCCCTTTTGGTAAATTGTCCAGTCACAGCGGGAACACCAGATTAAGGGTATTGCTATTTTGGCAATTAAATTTCACCCCAGAAAAAAATATACCCTTTTACGGACAGATTTAAACTAGGCCTGCAACAGCTGGAACACCAGATTAACTGTATTTCTATTTTTGCAACTGTATTTCACCACAGAACAAAATCTATCCTTTGACGGACACTAGGGAAATTGTCCAGTCACAGCTGGAACACCAGATTAAGGGTATTGCTATTTTGGCAATTAAATTTCACCCCAGAACAAAATCTATCCTTTGACAGATACTATTAAACTTGTCCAGACAGCTGGAACACCAGATTCAGTGTATTGCTATTTTGGCAATTAAATTTCACCCCAGAAAAAAATATACCATTTTACGGACAGATTTAAACTAGGCCTGCAACAGCTGGAACACCAGATTCAGGGTATTGCTATTTTGGCAATTAAATTTCACCGCAGAAAAAAATATACCCTTTTACAGACACTATTAAACTTGGCCAGCCACTGTTGGGACACCAGATTTACAGTATTGCTATTTTAGCTATTGAATTTCACCCCAGAACAAAATATTTTCTTTGCCGGACACTATTAAACTTTGCCAGCCACTGCTGGGACACTAGATTTAGGGGATTGCAATTTTGGCAATTGAATTTCACCACAATAAAAATCTATCCTTTGCCAGACAGCAGACAGTATTACACTTGGCTAGCCACAGCTGGAACACCATATTTAGGGGATTGCTATTTTGGCAATTAAATTTAACCCCTTAATTAAATATAGAAATTTCTATCCTGAGTTTCTAAGGGTGACAATAAGCACAGCCAAGCCCCTGATGTAGGATATAGCAAAAAAAAAAAAAAAACTAGTATTGATGGATTGATGGACTTGGTGGCAGCTTGTGCTAGTGCACCGCAAGACACAAAATGGCTGCCGATCAAAGTGACAGAAAAACACTCTGTGCAGCCTAAAAACCAGTGAGCAATTAACAAGTAGAAGTTGAATGATTCACAGCTGTAGATCGATTACTTCATTAGGTGTCTTTGCTGACTTTTCCCTGCCTAATCTCGCCCTCACAGAAGCTGCGTCCTCTCCCTACACTAATCAGGGCAGAGTGAAGTGCGGCGCTACGTGACTTCAGCTTAAATAGAGGCTGGGTCACATGCTGCACTTGGCCAATCACAGCCATGCCATTAGTAGGCATGGCTGTGATGGCTTCTTAGGGCAAGAAGTAAAGCGATAGCTAATTGGCTGCTGTGCAGCCCTTCAGAAAGCGGGAAGAAGTCGCCAAACAACGGACCCGAACCTGAAGCTTTTTAGAAAATGTTCTGGTCTGGGTCCGTGTCCCGAACACCCCAAAATTCGGTACGAACCCGAACCATGCTCGAACTGTTCGCTCAACCCTACTTACGATCAAAGGCCTGGTGTAGGGACATCTGTATGCTGTGCTTGGGCACAGAAGTGGGTGTGCTAGCTGATGGTGCTTGTGAAGGCCCCGCTGCAGGGCGGGAGTCATCCAGTCCTGTGTATAGGACAGAGGATTAGCCAGCACGTAACACAGGGGAGGAAGAGGAGGCAGTGGTGTGACCCACAGACACTAATTGTGGACCCAGGGGTTTGGCCCACCTATTAGGGTGCTTGGAGGAAATGTGGCAGATCATGCCGGTGGTGGTGAGGTTGCTAGTGTTCACAACCCCTACTCATTTTGCCTACAGTGTACTTTCTTCCCCCATTATGTTCCCGGGTTTTTATTGTTATTATGGTTTGAGTTAATGAATAGGATGTAAGATATATTATGGTTATTTGTTTATTTGTGAGTTTTTATTTTGGTATAGCACAGTTACAGTTAGCAAATTACTATTATTTTATCGTCCCCACTTTCCTCAAAAAAGCACCAGACCGCGGAACACTTACCCCTTGGTAAGAAAGATTTCCGCATGGGGGAACAGTTGCGGTCCTATTTGGTGTGGCCCGCCTTCTCCCTTTTGCCACACCACAGCCTCTTCCAACGTGTTGCGGTGCTGTGGATCCCCCCCCCCCTCTGTTCTGCTATCCTTGCTTGGCCTACCACCTTTCCAGGTTGGGTCAGTGATGTCATCGTCCCCAATCTCCTCTTCCATTTCCTCACTCTGATCATCCTCCTGACTTGTGTTGACCTAACAAGACCCTCACTCATTGACAACTGTGTCTCATCCGCATCATCCACCAAGTAAAACACTAATTGCCCTTCCCCCGTCATCTTCTTCTGACTGTGGATGCTGAAGAGTTTGGGGATCAGTGCATAAGGTATCCTCATGTCCCTCTTCAGGGAGGGTCAGCTCACCTGAAGGCCCTCACCTACAATTTTTTGGGGGGTCAGCTCACATGGTATATTCTTTTCTATGTTTCAGACTTGGAAGGAAACATAATTTGCTTTCCTTCGGTGGTGAATCTTTAACGCATGAGTTTTTTTTTTTTTTTCATATAGTGGCACGGGTAAATATTTAAACAATTTTTTTTTATGTGTCAGTCTTAACTCCATTTTCTCCTCTCAACTTTGAGGATGCCTTTTCAGGAGATATTGGACTAGAGTTGAGCGAACACCTGGATGTTCGGGTTCGAGAAGTTCGGCCGAACTCCCCAAAAATGTTCGGGTTTAGGATCCGAACCCGACTCCAACTTCACCCCGAACCCTATTGAAGTCAATGGGGACCCGAACATTTGGGCACTAAAAAGGTTGTAAAGTAGCTCAGGAAAGGGCTAGAGGGCTGCAAAAGGCAGCAAAATGTAGGTAAATCCCCAGCAAACAAATGTGGATAGGGAAATGAATTAAAATAAAATAAATATATAAATAATATTTTAAAAAAATTAACCAATATCAATTGAAGAGAGGTCCCATAGCAGAGAATCAGGCTTCATGTCACCCACCAATGGAGAAGGCCACTTTTACTTGTTTAGGCCCCAGCACCCAGACAGAGGAGAGAGGTCCCCTAGCAGAGAATCAGACTTCATGTCACCCACCAATGGAAAAGGCCACTTTCAGTTATTTAGGCCCCAGCACCCAGACAGAGGTGAGAGGTGGCATAGCAGAGAATCAGGCTTCATGTCACTCACCAATGGAAAGGCCACTTTTACTTATTCAGGCCCCAGCACCCAGACAGAGGAGAGAGGTCCCACAGCAGAGAATCAGGCTTCATGTCACCCACCAATGGAAATGGCCACTGTGGCGAAACCAACCTCGCCATTGGGTTTTGGAGGGGCCTGTTTGCCAGCCTCTTGCCCCAGGACTATGGGCCCTCTCATCAGCCCATGCTAAGCTTTTGAACCCCTGTTCTAATTCGTGCCACTTTGGGATATGTTAAATGTCTGTCTATGTGTACTATAAAGGGTGGGACATTGTATATTTGAATAGTGATGTCTGTCGTATTGTCTTCACGTGTGTATTGGCGATTTCCCTTTGTCCTGAGAGATAATTGAATTACTTCTCGGTTGTCTCCAGGACAGAAGACATTGTGTATTCTCCTGCCTGTGATGATTACATTGACCCGTGTAGGGTAATTGTATCACAGGCAGAGGGGAGGATTTTGTGTGGGAGTGTTTTACTATATTGTACGTGTTTATTGGTTGTTTTTACAAAACCCTGTGGGTGGTAACCTTGTTGAAAAATGTGCATAAGTCAATGCTTGTGTGTTCAATAAAGGATTCCTGTTTAACCACCAATACGGAGCCTCGTCTCGTACTTGGGGGGAATTGCTACTTTGGAATGTTCTCTTGCCTGTTCCAGGAAAGGAGGACTTGGTTCCAGTTTGGTGGATTCCAGTGTTTGTAGGTTGCTGTGCTCTTCGCCAGGGAATCGCCCGAACGGTATTAACCCTCACTATACCGGGTTATACTGTAACAACTGGTGGCAAGCAGCGGGATCATTCCTACAGCCAGAAGGACAGTGACAGAAGGCACCATTCCGTGGATTTTACAATTTGAGGGCAACGCATGTCCCAGTACAGCGACCCTAACAGCACCGGGATGGAACCACTAGTGGAGTATGATGAGGGTGTCATGGATGACCGAGATGCAGTCCGCAAAGGCATCTGGTACCAGGCACTGGGTATTGTGGAATGTCTGCAGGACAAGAGGCTCCCCAAGGACGAGCAGCAACAGCAGAAGCGATTAGCCCTGCGGATGGCCTTCCTAGGAGAGCAGCCCCTGGAAGAGTGGGTAGAAGATCTGAAGCACCTGGTATGGCAGGAGATGTGGCTGGAAGATGCCTACTGGCACTCTGGTGGTATGAAGCTCAGTACCTACCCCAGACAGCCGAGCATGACAAGCCAGAGGGAGATGAGTTTGATGGTCCTGGCTTGTTATGGGAGACTTTTTAAGAGCTGGAGTTTGGGAGCCCTACACAAGCCCGGTTCAGGGACCTCTTTGAGTGGCAGGAGAGCAGGTATGACTGGGACGACACTCACAAAATTGAGCAAGACCTAGTCCACCTGGTGACCCGGGAGATGGAGCTGGAACAGGACTACTAGCAGCTGTTCCACTCCAGTGAGAGGGCTCAGCGAGAGAGCAGAGTGTCATATCCAGGTCCAGAGCCCTTCAACTGGGAGGATATTGTGGATGTTTATTGGGAAGAAACCCAGGTGCGGTGGAGATGGAACCGAGGTCTCTCCACCGGTCCTGCAGGGAATTGGGAGCCCAGTCTCCTTTCCCCAGCAGCAGGACACTGTATTGGGAGTGGAGACAGTCGGTCTCCCTCCCCAGACCCTGGAAGTATGTATGGGAGAGGAGCTTGTTACCCCCTCTCCGCAGTGGCAGGCTAAGTTACAGGGGGCAGAGACAGTCGGTCCTGCTCCCCAGGGGCCATGTGATTTACAGGGAATTGGGAGCCCAGTCTCCATTCCCCAGCGGCCGTGTGATTTATTGGGAATTGAGAGCCCAGTCTCCATCCCCCAGTGGCAGTTTAACGCACCAGGGGGAGACAGTAAGCCCCACAACCGTGCAGATGGGACCGTGGTCTCTGCACTTACAGCACAGGGGGTAGGGACAGTCGGTCCTGTCCCCCAGCAACAGGGCTGTTTAGCCAAAGGGTCTCCCCCCCAGCACCAGAGCTGGGTATCCAAAGGGGACACAGTCAGTCTCCCAGTCGCCAGTTAATATTGGGTACACAGGTTAAAAAAAATGTCGCCCATGGTTTAAATAATGCCCCCATAGTGCCCCGCAGCCAAAAAAAAAAACTTACCTCATTCACTTGCTCACTTACTCGGCAGTCTCTTCTCTCTTCATTGAGCAGGACCTGTTGAAGGACCTGCGATGTGCACAGTGACGTCATCGCGCACATCGCAGGTCCTGTTCAGGGAAGACAGAAGAGACTGCTGCAGTGCGAGCAAGTGGATAAGGTAAGGTTTTTTTGGTAACATCAACAAAACAAAAACAGCGGTGAGTCATTATAGGGAATTATTTAAGATGGGGGCATTATTTAAATCATGGGGATCTACATTGGGGGCATTATTAAAGCTGGGGACAGTAAAAAAAATTCCTACACTATGGGGGGCGTTATTAAAGATGGGATCCTACCTGGGGGCATTATTAAAGCTCGGGGCACTATAAAAATATTGTATACACTGTGAGGGTCATTATTTAAGATGGGGCCCTACATTGGGGGCGTTATTAAAGCTTGGGGAGGTTAGAAAAAATGATATACACTGTGGGGAACATTTATTTAGCTGGGGGCCTACATGGGGGAATTATTAAAGCTGGGGACACTATAACAAAATGATATACACTGTGGGGGACATTAATTTATCTGGGGGCCTATATGAGGGCATTATTAAAACTGGAGGCACTATAAAAAAAATTATATACACTGTGGGGGACATTATTTTAGTTAGGGGCACTATGGAGGACATTATGGGCACCATGGGGGTCATGATTATAGTTGGAGGCCAAAAAGGAGGACATTATTATTGCTAGGGGCCATAACTAATGTTTACGGGGCAGTAAGGGGCCAAAACTACTGTGAAGGGGGCAGAGGGACCATAACTACTATTTTTAAAAACAATGTTAACATTGCATCTGGTTTTGCCCTGAGGTACAAAACTTCTGGAAATTAATTATAGGATGGATAGTTCAGACATGGGGGGTCTCACTATCTCTCTCACAGGACGTCATCCTCTTTCACATATTTAAAGAAGCACACCAGCCTGCTCTAATTATAGATGTAGCTCTTCTAGTATCCTTGAGATGTCTTTTGAGACAATGGCTGGATAAACGAGTCCCAGTGATCCAGGATGTTATATCCCAAATGTCTTATTTCATGTACATTGACAAGCTACACACCGAAACACAAAAAGATAAAAAGACAACAAAGTTTTTACACAAATAGAAACATTTTATTGTACACCATGTAAATCAGTCTGAAATCACATCAATCGTAAAACCTTTTCAATACACAGATTGGTATGCTGCAGAGGCTTTGAAAGGTACCTTGGGGAAACTCAAGTTAGGAAATTAGATTGGAGAAATTCACAAATTTGAAACTAAGTTACACTGAGGTTGATAGCCGAATTAAAAGCTATAAAATCTATCGAAGACGCAACAGACATCCTAGGGGGGTGGGGGTCTGGGAGGATGGGGGGACGGGGGGGTCATGGTTTTTGTACGTTTTGCAAGGTTTGTACACTCTGTTATCAGAATGTTCTGACTAAATAATATGTAAAATATTGTGCACGTTTCTTGGTGAATAATGCAAAAAGCCTTGTATACTGTATCCTTTTGACAGTGCACTTAATGAAAATTATTTGAAAAAAAAACCAATGTTAAATTGTTGTTATCTCTTTTATTTTTAACCTCTTACAGGCACAGGACGTACCGGTTCGCCCTGATGTCCGAGTCCTTAAGTTCCGATCATTGCGGCCTGCGGGTGGTGATCGGAACAAATACCTGCTGATATCATTCAGACATACGGGGAATGTAAATTAATAACTATTTTTGGAGGTATTACTATGTATTATAGAAGTAGAGAAATTAAAACTTGAAAATTTGCTAATTTTTCTAAAATTTTGATAAATAAGGTATTTTAAAAAAAATAAAATTGAACTTTTTTGACTCAATTTTACCACTGCCATGAAGTACAATATGTGACGAAGAAACAATCTCAGAATGGCCTGGATAAGTAAAAGCGTTCTAAAGTTATTACCACATAAAGTGACACTGGTCAGATTTCCCAAAAATGGCCTGGTCCTTACGGTGAAAATTAGCCAGGGGTTAGCCCATAAGGGGTTAACAGATCTGCTCTTGGACTACGACAGATTCGCTGGACTACATGAAAGAGTCATGTGGAGTTTATTGAATAAAATGGTCAAAGAGGGCTGTAGTTGGGATGTGTTTACTTAAATAAAGATTTTTTTCATTGTGGTTTGATTTATTTCCATTTAATTGCAGGGGTAGAAATAGAGGTATCTAACAGACGCTTCCATAATTCTCAATGGGTCTTATTATCAGCCAGTGGTGTTCTTCCACCCCCGAGCTGACATTAAACCCCACCTCCATTACCCCAGTACCCAAAGCCTAAGGGGTGGCGGGAAGATCCGGGTTGCCGTCAGGGGTGGAACCATTTTATATGATGGTTCTGCTCTTGAGGCGGCTGCGGGCTGGTATTTTTAGGGTGAGAAGGGGACAAGAACCATGGACCTTCTCATCCTGATAATGTCAGCCCCCAGTTGTTGGTTAAACTTTGGCTGGTAATGAAAATAGAGGGGGACACTATATAATTTTTTTATTTATTTGCATGGTTAAAAAGAAAGCTTCCTTCTCGATATAGCATTAAAATGCATAGGCTGTGCAGATCTGTAATGAGTTATCACTAGGTTTGAGCGAACCCAAACTGTAAAGTTCGGGTTCGTACCGAAAATTACGGTTTTTCGCACTTGGACCCGAACATTTCTGTAAAAGTTCGGGTTCGTTTGGCGATTTCTTCTTGCTTTTTGAAAGGCTGCAGGGCAGTCAATCAACAAGCGTTTCACTACTTTGCCCTAAGAAGCCATCACAGCCATGCCTATTGGCATGGCTGTGATTGGCTAAATGCAGCATGTGACCCATCCTCTATTTAAGCTGGGTCACGTAGCACCGCACATCACTCTGCTGCTTTTAGTGTAGGGACAGGCTGCTGCTGGTGCTCTCAGGGAGAGATTAGGAAATAAATCTGTTGAACTTAGTGGTGTTAACTCTTCAAACTACAGCAATTATTCAGGGTGCTATGCTACATATTTGTACCCAGACCTAAGCCCCGTGATACTGCAAAATAATTTTTAATCCATCTGTTACTGAGGTGGGGGTCGGTGGCCATTTTAGCAACTGCAGTGTCCTTGGAACTGCATGTGACCTGCATGTGTGCCAGCCTGCCAGGGACATCTTAAATCATAATTTTGGGGTGACATAATGCATTTCTGTAGTTGGGGGAATAAACCTGTACTGTCGTACCACAAAGCATATTTGCATACACCGCTGAAAAACCTATTTTTAAACTTTGCGGTGACATAGTGCATTTCTGTAGTTGGTGAAATAAACCTGTACTGTTGTACCACAGAGCATGTTTGCATACACCGCTGAAAAACCTATTTTAAATTTTTTGCAGTGACATAGTGCATTTCTGTAGTTGCTGTGATAAACCCGTACTGTCGTACCACAGAGCATGTTTGCATACAACAATGAAAAACCTGTTTTATAATTTTTGGGGTGACATACTGCATTTCTGTAGTTGAGTTAATAAACCTGTACTGTTGTGCCACAGAGCACTTTGCTTACAACGCTGAAAAACCTGTTTTATAATTTTTAGGGTGACATACTGCATTTCTGTAGTTGGGTTAATCAACCTGTACTGTTGTGCCACAGAGCACGTTTGCATACAACGCTGAAAAACCTATTTTAAAATTTAGCAGTGACATACAGCATTTGTGTATTTGGGGGAAATAAACCCGCATTGTTGTTCCACAGAGCAGTTTTGCATACAACGCACAAAAACGTATTTTAAAATTTAGCAGTGACATACAGCATTTGTGTATTTGAGGGAAATAAACCCGTATTGTTGTTCCACAGAGCACTTTTCCATAGAATGCTGAAAAACCTATTTTAAAATTTATCAGTGACATTCTGCATTCCTGTATTTGGGGGAAATAAACCAGTATTGTTGTTCCACAGAGCAGTTTGCCATACAACGCACAAAAACGTATTTTAAAATTTAGTAGTGACATACTGCATTCCTGTATTTTGGGGAAATAAACCCGTACTGTTGTTCCACAGAGCAGTTTGGCATACAACGCACAAAAACCTAAAGTGTTATTGCAGGTGGATATATTAGTTCATTTTATTAAGTGACCACAGCACCAGCAATGCACGCTATTTATTGGGGTATATCTTGATATATTGATGGATTACTAAATTCATTAAGAGTTGGTGTTTTAGCGCATGACTATCTGGATTGTCTCCTTGTTGCTGTGATATGTGAGTTAGTGGGGGTATTGCTCCAATTATTTTGGGCTCCCCGTCTCCTCGTGAATTTGTGCTATGTAATTTTGCGTATATTTGTCTAATAAAATTGCGCATATATTTTATATGAGCGTTTATTGTCATTTTTTGCTATGGGGCCATTAGTGAGTTTGAATTGGGTTTGTTGCAATAAACACTGGTTTTGTGCTACATAGCAGATCTGAGGCCTACCCTATATTTCAGTCATTTTAAGTAACCTTTTGAACTCTGCATTTACATAGTTGGTTGCTAACACACAGGTTTTGTGGTAGATAGCACATTAGTGGTGTACGCTGCGTAGTGGTGTACGCTGCATGACAGTCAAATTAGGCTACTTTCACACTAGCGTTTTTGATTCCATTTGTGAGATCCGTTTCAGGGCTCTCACAAACGGTCCAAAACGGATCAGTTAAGCCCCAATGCATTCTGAATGGATAAGGATCAGTTCAGAATGCATCAGTTAGGCTCCGTTCCGCTTCTTTTCTGTTTTGGAGGCGGACACCAAAACGCAGCATGCAGCAATTTGATGTCCGTCTGAAAAGTCGGAGCCTAACGGATCCGTTTTGAATTACAATGTAAGTCAATGGGGACGGATCCGTTTTCAATGACACAATATGGTGCATTTGAAAACTGATCCGTTCCCTATTGACTTTCAATGTAATTCAAAACGGATCCGTTTTGGACTTTGTCATTTTTCTTTTAACTGATGCAAACGGATCTGTTTTAAACGGATACAAACGTTTGCATTATAGGTGTGGATCCGTCTGTGCAAATAAACAGACGGATCCGCACCAACGCAAGTGTGAAAGTACCCTTAAACCGTTAACTTCTGCTTTTACATTGTTGGTTCAAAAAATCTAATTTTTGGTGATAGTGAAGTAATTGTATTGAATTGCTCCGTTACACTGTTGTGTGACCTAGACAAATGTATTCTGTCTATGACACGGGCACTGCCTTACTGTTAGTGAACTTAATTGTTGACTATTGGCAGTTAAATTGACACCGGAGATAAACCATCTATTAGTTTGGTGGGTGAACGCAAATAATGAGGAGAACATAAAATAAGGGACGTGGGCATGGTCGTGGTGGTGTTGGTGGAGCTCCTGTTGCTGGGAGAGACGTGGCCGTTCAGCCCCAACTACAGTTCCAAGTGAAACACCTTCCTCAGGTGTGAGTAGACGACAGAACCTGCAGCGTTATTTGGTAGACCCGAATGCTGCTCTACGAATGGTGAGGCCAGAACACGTACAGGCGCTAGTAAATTGGGTGGCTGACAGTGCCTCCAGTACCTTCACATTGTCTCCCACTGCTGAAAGCTCAGAGTTGCCACCTGCAGCCCATCCCCATTAGTCTTTCAACTCACCCCCTTGCAAATCAGCCAAGGAATCTGAGTCCCAAGTCATGCAGCAGTCTCTTATGCTTTTTGATGATTCTGCTGACAGGGTTTCCCACTGCCATAACCATAGTGCTGCCCCAGAAGTGGAAGAGATTGAGTGCCTGTATGCCCAACCACTTAGGTTTGAGGATGAGGACATGGGAAGTCCACCGCAGCACGTCTCTGATGATGACAAAACACAGGTGCAAACTGCTACGGCATTCTGCGGTGTGCAGACCGACAAAGAGGGCAGGAGTGAAGATGATGTTGAGAACGATGAGGTCCTACACCCCAAAATATACCACTTAAAACAATATTATTCATGGGTCGTGGAAAAATCATATTTTTTAAGGCCATGAATTACCTTTGCGGTCTGCACTGCATATGTGCTGCGGACAATAATATAGTTAATCCGTCTGGGAGTTCAGGGGTTGACATATTCCAATTTTTTGCTGTAACCCTGCTCTGCTTTGGTGACAGTGACAGAAAATGCGGAAAATATTCTTTTACATTGTTGGGTGAAATATTACCATTTTTGCCAGGTACAAACCCTTTTTCTGCACGGGTGACAGGGACCGAAAATTTGAAAAATCTTCTTTTAAATTGTTGGGGGAAATATTACCATTTTCGCCAGGTATAAACCCTTTTTCTGCACGGGTGACAGGGACCAAAAATTTGAAAAATCTTCTTTTAAATTGTTGGGTGCAATATTACCATTTTTGCTGTGAATAAACCCCTCCTCTGCCTGGGTGCCAGGGGCCTACATTTTTAAAAATCGTCTGTTACATTGGTGGGTGACATGAACCCCGTTTTGCCGTGAATTAACCACTGCTCTGCCTGGGTGCAAGGGGCCTACATTTCTAAAAATCTTCTGTTCCATTGGTGGGTGACATGAACCCCGTTTTGCCGTGAATGAACCCCTCCTCTGCCTGGGTGCCAGGGGCCTGCATTTTCAAAAATCATCTGTTTCATTGGTGGGTGACATGAACCCCGTTTTGCCGTGAATTAACCTCTCCTCTGCCTGGGTACCAGGGGCCTACATTTTTAAAAATCGTCTGTTCCATTGGTGGGTGACATCAACCCAGTTTTGCAGGTGAAAAACCCCTGCTCTGCCTTGATGCCAGTGGCCTACATTTCTAAAAATCATCTCTTCCATTGGTGGGTGACATGAACCCCGTTTTGTCATGAATTAACCCCTCCTCTTCCTGGGTGCTAGGGGCCTACATTTTAAAAAATCGTCTGTTCCATTGGTGGGTGACATGAACCCCGTTTTGCCGTGAATAAACCCCCACTCTGCCTGGATGCCAGGGGCCTACATTATTTAAAATCGTCTGTTCCATTGGTGGTGACATGAACCCCATTTTGCAGTGAATAAACCCCTCCTGCCTGGGTGCCAGGGACCTACATTTTTTAAAATTGTTCCATTGGTGGGTGATATGAAGTAATCCGCACACAAATCACGAACTTCTATGCCAGAAGATCCCGGTCTTCCATGCAATGTATTGTCTAACTGAACACCTGGGGAAGGGAAACTGTTATCTAGATCAACATCCAAGGTGGCATCGTGGATCCGAGTGAAATTGTGAAGAAGGATGCAAGTCTTGATGACCCAGACAACATTATTTGGTTCCATTTGAATTGCAGAATGGAATAACCTCCACTTTGCTGAAAGTATGTCGAAAGCACATTCAACATACCTGCGGTCTCTGGTGAGACGGTAGTTAAATACACGCTTGCGGATGTCCAATAAGTGCCGTGGGAAAGGACGCTTCAGATGCGGGGAGAGTCCAGACCCTTCGCCTGCCACAATGATACATGGGACTGGTGGTCCTAAAGAGCCAGGCAAGGGCCGGGCTTCAGGTAATGACAGCTGGTTGTTACGAAGTCTCTCCCCCATTCTTAAACCCTTGAAGATACCAGCATCTGCAGTGCTACCATAAGCTCCAATATCCACACTCACAAAGGTATAATTGCTGTCTGCCAATGCCAGCAACACCGCTAAGAAATACTGCTTGTAATAAACGGGAGCCAGACTTTGCAGGCTTCTTTACACGGATGTGTTTTCCGTCTAGTGCCCCTAGGCAGTTGGGAAACTGGCACTTTCCTGAAACCCATCAGCTATTCGCAGCCAGTCTTCAGGTGTGGGTTGAGGCATCACCATCTCCTTGAGGGTCATCCAAATGAAGTGGCAGGTAGACCGGATAATCCCACCAATTGTAGATGTTCTCAGCAGGAATTCGAAATGCCTAGGGCCTCTTTCACACGGGCGTCACGTTTGACGCCCAGATAAGAGGCGGGTGCGTTGCGGGAAAATGCGCAATTTTTCCACGCGAGTGCAAAGCGTTTTAATGCGTTTTACATGCGCGTGGGAAAAATCAGTACCCATACCCAAACCCGGACTTCATCACTGAAGTCCGGTTTCGGGTTGAGTATTCTGTAGATTTTATTATTTTCCCTTATAACATGGTTATAAGGGAAAATAATAGCATTCTCGTTACAGAATGCTTAGAAAATTTGGATGGAGGGATTAAAAATAAAAAAATTAACTCACCATATCCACTTGATCGCGTAGTTGCGATCTCTTCTTCATTTATTAGCTGTCGGTTAAAGGACCTGTGATGAGGTCACTGAGCTCATCACATGGTCCAATTACATGGTGGTCCATCACCATGGTGATGGACCATGTGATATGACGTCATCACAGGTCCTTTAGATGGCAGCTAATGCTTGAAGAAGAAAGAAGAGATCGTCAACTACGCGATCAAGTGGATATGGTGAGTTTATTTTTTTTTATTTTTAACCCCTTTAACCTCCACATTTTACTAAGCATTCTGTAGTGAGAATGCTATTATTTTCCCTTATAACCATGTTATAAGGGAAAATAATAAAGATCGGGTCCCGTCTCTTAGCAACCTTGCGGGAAAATCGCACTGCATCCGCACTTGATTGCATTCACTTCTATGGGGCCTGCGTTGCGTGAAAAACGCACAATATAGAGCATGCTGCGGTTTTCACGCAACGCAGAAGTGATGCGTGAAAATCACCGCTCATGTGCACAGCCCCATAGAAATGAATGGGTCAGGATTCAGTGCGGGTGCAATTTGCCCACCTCACGCATTGCACTTGCGCGGAAAACTCGCCCGTGTGAAAGGGGCCTAGGAGTTTCTAGTAGCCAAATATTTGCACAAATTAAGAAAAAGTAAAATGAAAAGATCTAAACATAGTATACATTTTTGCTACTTTATACCATTTTAATACAAATGTGTAGACCCCACTGTATGGTGACGGCTGTCATGGCCAGGAACGCAGGGGTATTGCAATGTAGCCTTGATACCACATTGAACTCTGGAGTCTGCTGGATTTTTTGAGATTAAGCCGATACTGTTGCCGCAGCCGTGTGATTTGTGTTCAAACCCCAGTCCTTTTTATGGGATTATCGGTACATTGTGATGTTTCTGAGATCCTGGCTGCAACAAGTGTCTCCATGTATCCGTACCCTTAAATTTAACATATTTATTATGAACACTTGGACTTAAAAAGGGGAGATACTATAGTATCTTTTATTAGGGCATATTTGGCTGAATTCTTTAAAAGGGACACTGGGGTTTGGGTGGTTCAAACTGGTGTGAAGTAGAACTTAGTTGTCCATAGCAACCAATCAGCTTTCACCTTTCATTTTCCAAAGGAGCTCTGAAAAATGAAAGGTGGAATCTGAGCCAGTTTTCCTTTACACTCGTTTGAAAATCCTAGCCCACTAGGTTTTGTTTACCTCAAGGTAACAATGAGCCATTCTTCAGCAGACACGGAACGTCGCATGTTGGTGTCTTCATATGTCAAAACACATGTATTCTAAATAGAGAGATATCCGTTCAGTATGCATCAGGATGTCTTCAGTTCAGTCACTGAACGTCGTCTGGCTGGAGATAATACCGCAGCATGCTGCAGTATTATCTCCGGCCAAAATGCCTGAAGACATGCCGGAATGACGGATTCGGCATTAATTCCCATAGAAATGTATTAGTGCCGGATCCGTCGTTAAAAATACTGGAACTACGGAACCGCCATTCCGGTCTGCGCATGCGCAGACCTTTAAAACTTTAAAAAAAAATTATAGACGGATCTGTCTTTCCGCATAACAAACGGAGAGACGGATCAGAACCTTCTATCTTCATTCAGCAGGACCTGCGCTGACTTCACCGCGCTCACCACGTGGTGAGCGTGATGAGGTCACCGAAGGTTCTTTTCCAGCCAGGTCCTGAAAGATGAAGAAGAAGAAGAAGAAAGAAAACGAGCCCGGCTGCTCTATCAAGTGGATGAGGTGAGTTAAATTATTATTATTTTTTTTAACCCCACAATGGATCTTTTACTTAGCATTCTGAATTAAAGAATGCTATTATTTTCCATTATAACCATGTTATAATGGAAAATAATAAAGTAAAAGGGGTCCCTCGTCTCCTTAGCAACCATGTTTGAAAATTGCACCGCATCCCCACTTGCTTGTAGATGCTTGTGATTTTCACACAGCACCATTCATTTCTTTGGGGCCTGCATTGTGTGAATATAGAACATGCTGCGATTTCACGCAATGCACAAGTGATGCGTGAAAAATCACTGCTCATGTACACAGGCCCATTGAAGTTAATGGGTCTGGATTCAGTGCGGGTGCAATGCGTTCACCTCACGCATTGCACCAACGCTGAATTCTCGTCCGTGTGAAAGGGGCCTAAATGGCCCAGAAGATGAACTATTTAAACATTCCTATATATTACACTGCCTCTTGACAATGAGTCTGATATACCGTACATCTATGTATAACTGAACAGATTAATTATTAATGGGGCAGCAGATTAGATACACACGCCTATATAATAGACCAGCTGTTGAGACTAAGTCTGATAAACGTCAGTCTATGTATAACAGAACAGATTAAGAATGAATGGCATAGCAGTGGGACAAGATGCATAGGGCGATTACAAAGAGCATGCACTGTTCCTGCACTGTCCCTGCAGTCTCCCTATACTCCCTATGCTCTCCCTACAGTGGCTGAAAACTCTCCCTACGATCTCACACACAGTTATATAGTTGTGTAGATGCAGAGGGTATAGATATATAGTATATACAACAATCTACAAGGTGTAAATTATGCATCATACCTCATATATCAGTGCACTGCTGGATATATTATATATCTGTACAAACTGCATATAAGTATGTGTAATATATGCAGTGTGTGTATGTGTGTGTGTATATATATATATATATATATATATTGTGGTAAGGTGCAGGGTGCCGTCCTAGATGGCAGGTACGTGTCACCGAGGTTCATAGCCTCGGTGAGGTAAGAGCCGTTTGTTGATGTCAGTAGCAGGTAGTGCTACTGACACATTTACTAAATAGCATGGCTGCAAAGCCGATCCGGGCCGGCTCTTATCGGGAGCAGCTAAAGTGTAGGGTGGGTGGCTGCTCCCCACGACCCAGTCCTGGTTTTGGGCTGGGTTTAAAAACTCAGCCAGCACCAGCAGCTGTGAGAGTGTTTGTCCTGGAGCTGATCACAGTGCTGTGGAGCTCTCTGACCTGGAGGAAGGAGCTCAGCCAAGTGGGGTTATTCCTGGAAGCCTAATGGTGGATTGTCCTGCGGCTGGGCTGACAGCCAGGTGCGAACCCGCACCTCAAACCTCCCAGGTGATTGGAACCTGTGTTTGGACATTTTGTTTTTCCACTCGTTTTCTGATGTGTGTGTGATTTAACACCAAGTGACTGTCTGCTGTTAATTTGATGCAAGTGTGAATAAAACACTGTTTTCCGCACCTTCTGGACTCCCTTGTGCCTCTATACTGCACCCGCACCGCTGTCTACCAGAGCGACTCCCCACATTTGGTGTCGGATGCGGGCATGCGCAGTGAGGCTGGCGTGAGCGCCGAAGTTTGTTTTTCTGGGAACGACTGGATGTCCTATATTCGGCCGGCAAAGTTGCAGCCTGTGTTCCCTGACAAAATGGAGCGGCGGTGAAAGCTCTCATAGAGGCTAACGTGCAGCAGCGGGAGACCAACCAGCTACTGCTACAGCATGTGATGGCGTTACAAGCCGCAGGAGCGTCCCACCACGTCCATGATGCCCGGAAGCGGTCCGTGCGGCGGTCCCAAAAATGACCCCCTCAGGCGGCGTTGAGACATACCTGGCGGTCTTTGAGAAGGTCGCCGTGAGGAAAAAGTTACCCCGTGACCAGTGGGCCGAGGTGGTTGCTCCGTTCCTGGCATCTGGACCCCAGCAAGTTTTTGATTTAGCAGATGACCAGGCTGCTGATTATCCCACGGTGAAGGGGAGATCCTGGCCAGACTGGGGGTAAATGTGTTGGTCCGGGCTCAGCGGGTCCACCAGTGGGACTTTAAGCGGCTGAACCCGCCAGGCCGCAGTACTATGAGTTGCTGCACAGGTTGCAAAAATGGCTGCAACCTGACATTCTAAGTCCGACTGCTATGCTGGACCGTCTGCTGGCTGACATGTTCTGGAGGGCCTTGCCTTACCCCCTTCAGCACTGGATCGGCCAGGTATCACCCACCAATGCCCTAGAAATGGTCGACCTGGTGGAGCGCTATGAGGCCACCCAAAACTTGAAAGGGGTGTTGTTGGGAGGGCCGGTCAAACCCGGAGGACTCCCATCCAGTCCGGCGACTGGTACCCGAGAAACCTGCTCGGCGTGTACCCCCTGTAGACCCGGCCCCGATAGTCTGCTGGCGGTGTCACGAGCCTGGCCACGTAAGGGCCGACTGTCCACAGTGGGGAGAACCCATGGAGATTAATTATGGGTACCGGGCTTCCATGTATGCCCGGAGACTGTGTGCGACCGGCACCCCGAGACAATAGACAATCGTCATCTGTGCCAGGTGCAAGTCGGGGATAACCTGGCAGTGGCGCTGTTGGACTCAGGGAGCCTAGTAACCCTGGTAAGTGCTGCCCTGGTACAGCCCACCCAGTATACGGGCCGGAAAGTTGGTGTGGTGTGCATACACGGAGACTTAAAGGACTATCCCACTGCTGTAATGTCTCTGTCCACGGCGGCCGGCACATGGACTTGTGAAGTGGCGATCTCCTCAAAGCTACCCTATGAACTAATAATTGGGAGAGACTTCCCTGGTTTTCCGTCACTATGGCCTGAGGTGAAAGTGACTAATAGCCCTGAGACAGGGGTAACCCTAGCTGAGTGGCCTGGTTCCAGTGGGAGGCCAGAGCCCTGGGAGCCCGAGTCCGAAGGGCCTGCGGTAGGGGTGACCACCACTTCTGTGATAGAGGGAGGCACCCCCACTGAGTGTAATGGTGGGAGACATGGAGGACTTGCCACCAGGACCTGAGTTGGCAGACCTCCACGTCTCCAGGAGATAATTTTGGGACTGCCCAACACCGGGACCAAACCCTAACCAGGGCCTGGGAGAATGTGCTGGAAATTGATGGTAAACCCCAGAGACCAGGGGCTGAGTTAATATTTCCCGCTTTGTTGTTCACCAAGAAATGTTATATCGGGTGAGACCAAATCCGGGGTGAACCTGTTGAACAGTTGGTGGTGCCCACAGCGTACCGCAAGCTTGTCATGGAGCTTGCCCACCAACATGTTCTTGGGGACACTTGGGGTGGCAGAAAACCCAGGACCGCATACTGCAGCGGTTTTATTGGCCCAGTGTGTTCAAGGAGGTAGAGAATTATTGTAAGTCCTGTCCCACCTGTCAGATAAATAGCCCCCAGCCACATTTCCGTAGTCCTCTGGTACCTCTTCCAATTATTGAGGTCCCGTTTGAGCGAATCGCTATGGATCTAGTGGGCCTGTACCAAAGTCTGCCAGGGGCCACCAACACATTCTGGTAGTTCTCGACTATGCCACTCGGTATCCGGAGGCGGTGCCTCTGCGACATACCTCAGCTAAGCTCATTGCCAAAGAGTTAATGGAAATGTTTTCCCGTGTGGGCCTGCCAAAAGAGGTTCTGACAGACCAAGGGACCCCTTTTATGTCCAAAGTTATGAGGAACTGTGTAAATTATTGCGTATAAAGCAATTGCGGACGTCCGTTTACCATCCATAAGCGGACGGTCTTGTCGAAGAGTTTAACCAAACTTTAAAAAATATGTTAAAAGGGTGGTGTCTAGAGATGGGAAGGACTGGGACCTGCTTCTGCCCTATCTCATGTTCGCAGTGCGAGAGGTACCCCAGGCCTCTACTGGGTTCTCGCCCTTCGAACTGCTTTATAGCAGACACCCTCGGGGCCTGTTGGATATCGCCAAGGAAGCATGGGAACAACAGCCTGTCCCCCACAAAAGTGTCATTGAGTATGTCACCCAGATGCAGGACCGGATGGAAAGGGTGTTGCCGCTGGTCCGGGAGCATATGGAGGCAGCGCAACAAGCCCAGAGTAGGGTGTACAATCGTCAGGCTCGGAGTGCGGGGCTTCAATCCGGGAGATCGGGTTTTGGTTCTGGTACCCACCCTTGACAGCAAATTCTTAGCTAGGTGGCAGGGCCCCTATGAGGTGATCGAGAAGGTAGGGAAGTAAATTACAAAGTACACCAGCCAGGGGCGGCGCAAGCCGGAGCAGGTGTACCACGTGAATTTACTAAAGCCGTGGAAAGATAGGGACACGGCCGACGATCACAGCCCCGGCCAGGGCTTCTAGGTGAAAAGGGTCCAGCCCCACAGTTCGAGGCCTGTGAAGCCGTAACCACGGTAAAATTGCAGACAGCCTGTCTTCCAAACAAG
This sequence comes from Bufotes viridis, assembly GCA_033119425.1. Taxonomy (NCBI): domain Eukaryota; kingdom Metazoa; phylum Chordata; class Amphibia; order Anura; family Bufonidae; genus Bufotes; species Bufotes viridis. The sequence continues at coordinate 90,228,162 of CM065595.1, forward strand.
TTCAGGAAGTCAGGAAGTTCATCAGTCGGAACACGGATGTGTTCTCGGACCTCCTGGCCGCACGTCTCTCATCCGACATGACATCGTCACTGAGCCTCAGGCCAAGATCCGGTTAAAACCATACCGGGTACCCGAGGCTCGGCGACGGGCCATCGCGGAGGAAGTGCAATTAATGTTGAAGCTTCGATGTCATTGAGGAGTCGAAAAGTGAGTGGGCCAGTCCCATAGTCCTAATACCCAAGCCGGATGGGACGTTGCGGTTCTGCAACGACTTTCGCAAGTTAAATGAAGTGTCCAAGTTTGGCGCGTATCCCATGCCCCGGGTAGACGAGCTTGTTGAGAATTTAGGACAAGCCCGTTATTTTCTGTGCTGGACCTCACTAAAGGGTACTGGCAGGTACCCATAACGGAGTCGGCCAAGGAAAAAACGCTTTGTTACCCGCAGGGCCTGTATCACTACAAGGTGTTACCCTTTGGCCTGCATGGCGCCCCGCCACCTTCCAAGGTTAATGGACATAGTGCTGCGACCACATCGTCGGTGCGCCTCGGCCTACTTAGATGATGTAATCATCCACAGCACCGACTGGGAAAGCCATTTGCCCAAAGTGCAGGCGGTAGTGGATGCCCTGAGGAAAGCTGGTCTAACCGCCAATCCAAAGAAGTGTGCAATTGGGTTGGAAGAGACCAAATACCTGGGGTATGTCATTGGGCGGGAAGTCATCAAGCCTCAGGTAAATAAGGTAGAGGCAATACGGAGTTGGCCCCGACCGGTCACCACCAGGCAGATAAAGTCGTTCCTGGGGATTGTGGGGTATTACATGAGGTTTGTGCCCCACTTTGCCACTATCGCTTCGCCATTGACAGAGTTATTAAAGGGGCGTAAGACAGGGATGATCCGCTGGAATGAGCAGGCGGAAAAGGCTTTCTCCGCCCTGAAATCGGCCCTGTGTGGGTCCCCGGTTTTGGTGACACCCGATTTCAGGAAAGAGTTCGTTGTCCAGACCGACGCCTCTGAGGTTGGCCTTGGTGCGGTACTATCGCAGGAAGTCAACGGGGAGGAGCATCCCGTTGTCTTCCTCAGCAGCAAGCTCACCCCAGCCGAGACCAGGTACAGCATAGTCAAGAGAGAGTGCCTGGCCATCAAGTGGGCACTCGAGGCCCTCCGTTATTACCTGTTGGGCAGAAGCTACCGCATGGTGACCGACCACTCCCCACTCAAGTGGATGTGCCAAGCCAAAGAGAGGAATGCCAGGGTCACCAGGTGGTTTCTGTCCCTACAGAATTTTAAATTCACGGTGGAGCACAGAGCGGGCCGGTTGTTAAAAAATGCAGACGCGCTCTCCCGGGTACACTGTTTGTCGTGTGTCCACCCCCTCAGGGTTGAACAAAGGGGGGGGGTATGTGGTAAGGTGCAGGGTGCCGTCCTAGATGGCAGGTACGTGTCACCGAGGTTCATAGCCTTGGTGAGGTAAGAGCCATTTGTTGATGTCAGTAGCAGGTAGTGCTACTGACACATTTACTAAATAGCATGGCTGCAAAGCCGATCCGGGCCGGCTCTTATCGGGAGCAGCTAAAGTGTAGGGTGGGTGGCTGCTCCCCACGACCCAGTCCTGGTTTTGGGCTGGGTTTAAAATCTCAGCCAGCACCAGCAGCTGTGAGAGTGTTTGTCCTGGAGCTGATCACAGTGCTGTGGAGCTCTCTGACCTGGAGGAAGGAGCTCAGCCAAGTGGGGTTATTCCTGGAAGCCTGATGGTGGATTGTCCTGCGGCTGGGCTGACAGCCAGGTGCGAACCCGCACCTCAAACCTCCCAGGTGATTGGAACCTGTGTTTGGACTTTTTGTTTTTTCCACTCGTTTTCTGATGTGTGTGTGATTTAACACCAAGTGACTGTCTGCTGTTAATTTGATGCAAGTGTGAATAAAACACTGTTTTCCGCACCTTCTGGACTCCCTTGTGCCTCTATACTGCACCCGCACCGCTGTCTACCAGAGCGACTCCCCACAATATATATATATATTACTTCACATTCTCAATATTAATTTTGTTATATTATGGGATATCACAGACACAGTCTTTGGTCCTGTGCAGTTCCTATTGTCCCCCTCTGTATCCCTATATACCATTGTACCATTGTTTTTATTTATATTCTTTATTTACTATCTCTGTGGCAGCGCTGCCCATTGTCTAACTTGCGGAGGCGGTGATTGTGCTCTGCACTCAGTAGATGATGCGGGGCAGTAGTCTTGGTTACAACTCATGTGATCCAAATCACGGGATGTTGTGTCTGGCTGATGTGTCGGCCCCTCCCCTGTGCACTGTGCTCATCCATTTGTATGGTTTTGGGATTCCATCCCCACACAGTCCGGCCCTACTGCGTCTCACAAATCTTGGTTCGAGTCATGTGACTTTGTCACATGGCTCTGCTGGTGTCGCAGGATTTCGAGATGTGCATGCAGGCTATGTTGGTATCCTGGCAACTGGACATGCGCAGTGACAGACACGGGAAGCTGAGTATAGTGCCATTGAACCTTAACTGCTGTGTAAGTTTTATTGTAAGTTTTATTGTCTAAGCTCAGATGATATGCTAATTGGTTTTTATACATCACATATCTGCACAGGTGATAATTAATGAATTAATTGATGCACCATTGCACTTTATACGTAATTGTAAATTTTTTTATATGTATATATCACTATGCTTATCCATAAGCTTTTTGTATGTTACTGTCAGCACATTAGATGTTTTACTATGAATTGTATACAATTTTTGCTATGTATCATGGGTATAAATACCTGTTTTTGGACACAATTTTGTATGCTTGATAAAGACTGCATTGTGCGGTTGAAACAGAGGGGACAATAAAGCGGGTCTATCACCTTTTTACACTTATCGGAGTGCTGCCTCATTTTTGGATACACATATACATATATAAACCAGGAGAATGGCGGCACTGACCAAAAAGAAGGTTGGGTGCACGATCACAAGGGAATAAGCTGCTTACCCCTGTTGGGTATATATAGTTCACATTATGCACTTTGCTTGAGAAAGGCTCTAGTGTAGAGCCGAAACGTTGCATCACATGGGTGAATAAAAGAAAAACCCTTTTTTTGGATCCTAGGAGTGCTGTTCGTATATATATATATATATATATATATATATATATATATATATATAGAGCCGTGTACTGATGTGAGACATAGAAGGTATAATGAATGCAATGTGTACAGAAATATGTGGTCAGTTATACATTATGGTCACTGTTTGTGAGGTACATGAGGTGCAGTATTATAAATGTGTGAGCAATGAGTAAAAACAGGGCATGGGTGGGGGGCTCCTCTTACCACTCCATTCCAGTCTCTATAGATCAATGCAGAGCTCATTGTTCACTTCTAATCCTTGCTCTTAGGGGCTGAAGGACCTGTGATTATGTCATCATGGGTCCTGGCAGATACACCTTTCTAACCTGGCAACTACACCATTCTTGGTGCAGTTCCTTTTATAGATCCTGCAGGACCTGTGATGCTGTAGATGATGTCATCATAGGTCCTGGCAGATTCACTGTTTTAATCTGGGAACTACACTATACTCTGTGCAGTTCCTTTACTGGACCTGTGATGACACCAAAGGTCCTTTAGCTTTCTCCACTGATGATAGGAATTCCTGACTGAAGCTGGAAGGGAGCCAGTATTAAGGTATTTAGGGGGTGGGGTCTATCCTCCACTGCAGGCCCCCCCTTCCCCAGGGACCCCATAGCAGCTGCGCGGTCTGCCTCTATAGGCGGTACGCCTCTGTCTGCTGCTACTATCACTACTACTACTACTACTACTACTATTGCTACTACTACTATTGCTACTACTACTATTGCTACTACTACCCATAAACAGCCTTGTATGTTCCATGCTATACTGCTGCTGTGGCAATCGGCATTGCCAAAAAGTAATGTACCCAGAGGTGTTATAAAAGAACAATCCCCCAATATATGCCCTCGTTTAGGTAACCGTGTAAATAGCTATCATCCGCTGAACAACATATATGCCTGCGTAAGACAGTCAGCTGTATGGTGCAATATTTTATATTGTCCACTGTAGCACTTAAAGACAACTAGATAATCAGCCTCGGTGTTACATAAGTCTTCAGCTGAAGAGGTTGCTACAATGTTGCAGATAGTAAGCCTGCAGTGGAGACTGAGTTAAATAATCCCATACTTAGGCAGTTCCGCCCATAATACAGAGTTCTCCTTGCTGCTGTGCATCATCCCGAAACAGTCATAAAGACACAGCTATTTGCGCCACATTTATAACTTCAACCTAATTTGCTGTGTAACACTAACTATAGCCTCGCGTCTACTCAATGTGTTTCGCTGCTACAAAGCTTATCAGGACTAGGAGTAGCAGACAAACAAACATAAACGCCGCCCGCCTCGTGTGGTGAGGCGGTGGTCTCGGCACTAGGGTGGTTTAACACTGCCGCTGATACAGATGGATTATATAAAGCAGACCCCTCCCATCTAGCTGATTCAGCCTTTGAGCTGGCGTATAGACGGGCTGGAGGTGCGGTCAGATTGCAATACATCACCGCGATGTATACATGAGCGGACACCTGGATGCTCGGGTTCAACGAGTTTGGCCGAACTCCACAAAATTGTTCGGGTTTGGGATCCGAACCTAACCCGAACTTGACCCCGAACCCCATTGGAATCAATGGGGACCCGAACTTTTGGGCACTAAAATGGCTGTAAAATAGCCCTGGAAAGGGCTAGAGGGCTGCAAAAGGCAGCAAAATGTAGGTAAATGCCCTGCAAACAAATGTGGATAGGAAAATGACTTAAAATAACATAAAATACAGAAAAATAATAAATAAACGTTTTAAACCTAAGGCCAAGTGAGTGACAGTGGCACCTGCCACCCAGCAAACAGAGGATGTGGCGGCAACGCCACCACATCTGGCACCGTCACCAAGCATCTCCACTGAATCACAGGGAAGTGTTCAGCTATCAGCTGTACATCTCCCAAACAAGGGAGAGAAAGAGAAATAGAAAGAGGAAGTACCCCCCTACCCACCCGCGATCCCTGGCTCTGAATGCCTTATAATGCAGCGCACACCGCAAATGTGCTATCTATCACAAAACCAGTGTGTTTGCAACCAACTATGTAAATGCAGAGTTCAAAAGGTTACAGTTCAAAAGGTTACTTTAAATGACTGAAATACAGGGTAGGCCTCAGATGTGCTATGTATCACAAAACCAGTGTCTATTGCAACAAACTACAGAAATGCAGTATGTCACTGCTAAATTGTTAAATACGTTTTTGTGCGTTGTATGCCAAACTGCTCTGTGTAACAACAATATGGGTTTATTTCTCACAAAATACACTAATATAGTATTTCACTGCTGAAATTTAAATGTAGGTATTTGTGCGGTTTATTGAAAACTGCTCTGTGGACCAAGAATATGGCTTTTTTTCCCCAAAAAACGCTAATGCACTATTTCAGTGCAGAAATTTAAAATAGGTATTTGTACGCTGTATGCACAACTGCTCTGTGAAGCAAGAATACTGCTTTTTTTCAACAAAACAAAAAAATGCACTATTTCAGTGCTGAAATTTAAAATATGTATTTGGGCGGTGTGTTTTAAACTTCTTTGTGGACCAGGAATACCGCTTTTTTCCCAAAAATACACAGATGCACTATTTCACTGCAGAAATGTAAAATATGTATTTGTACTCTGTATGCACCACTGCTTTGTGGACCAAGAACACGGCTTTTTCCCCTAAAATTCACAAATGCACTATTTAACGGCTGGAAATTAAACGTAGGTATTTGTACGCTGTATGCAGAACTACTTTGTGAACCAAGAACACGGCTTTTTTCCCCACAATTCACATATGCACTATTTAATGGCTGAAAATAAAACGTAGGTATTTGTACGCTATACGCACAACTGCTTTGTGGACCAGGAGTATCGTTTTTCCCCCAATAAATACACTGATGCGCTATTTCACTGCAGAAATGTAAAATAGGTATTTGTACGCTGTATGCACAACTGCTTTGTGGACCAAGAACACAACTTTTTCTCCCTAAAACACAGTAATGCACTATTTCAGTGCTGAAATTTAAAATGCGTATTTGGGCCGTGTATTTAAAACTGCTTTGTGGACCAGGAATACGGCTTTTTCTCCCAAAAACACAGTAATGCACTATTTCACTGCAGAAATGTAAAATATATATTTATACGTTGTATGCACAACTGCTTTGTGGACCAAGAACACAGCTTTTTCCCCAAAATTCACAAATGCACTATTTAACGGTTAAAAATTAAACGTAGGTATTTGTACGCTGTTTGCGCAACTGCTTTGTGAACCAAGAACATGGCTTTTTCTCCCTAAAACACAGTAATGCACTATTTCAGTCCTGAAATTTAAAATAGGTATTTGTACACTGTAGGCACAATTGCTTTGTGAACCAAGAACACAGGTTTTTCTCCCTAAAACACAGTAATGCACTATTTCAGTGCTGAAATTCAAGATAGGTATTTGTACGCTGTATGCACAACTGCTTTGTGGACCAAGAACACGGCTTTTTTCCCCAAAAATCATAAATGCACTATTTAACGGCTGGAAATTAAACTTAGGTATTTTTACGCTGTACGCACAACTGCTTTGTGAACAAAGAACATGGCATTTTTCCCCACAATTCACAATTGTACTATTTAATGGCTGAAATTAAAACATAGGTATTTGTACGCTATATGCACAACTGCTTTGTGGACCAGGAATAACGCTTTTTTTCACAAAAATACACTGATGCACTATTTCACGTACGTACAACTGCATTGTGGACTAAGAACACAGCTTTTTCTCCCTAAAACACAGTAACACACTATTTCAGTGCTGAAATTAAAAATAGGTATTTGTACGCTGTATGCACAACTGCTTTGGGGACCAAGAACACGTCTTTTTCTCCCTAAAACACAGTAATGCACTTTTTCAGTGCTGAAATTTAAAATAGGTATTTGTACGCTGTATGCACAACTGCTTTGTGGACCAGGAATGCCACTTTTTCCCCAAAAAATTCACTGATGCACTATTTTACTGCAGAAATGTAAAATAGGTATTTGGGTGGTGTATTTTAAACTGCTTTATGGTCCAGGAACACAAGTTTTTCCCCCAAAAAATAAACTGATGCACTATTTCACTGCAGAAATATAAAATAGGTATTTGGGCGGTGTATTTAAACTTCTTTGTGGACCAGGAATACACTGATGCAATATTTCACTGCTGAAATTGAAAATACGTTTTGTTGCGTTGTATGCACAATTGCTCTATAGCACCACAATACAGATTTTTGCCCCAGACTACAGAAATGGACTATGTCACCCCTAAATTATACAAAAGGTAATGTAGTGAACTTGACCTGCCAGAAAAAATGATTTTTTCCTTCACTGAGCTACCAAAAAGAATTAGACTGATGTCCCTGGCAGGCTGGCACACAAGCAGGTCTCATGCAGTTCCAAGGACACTGGAGTGGCTAAAATGGCCACCGACCCCCACCTCAGTAACAGATGGATTAAAAATAGAACACTTTGCAGTATCACTGGGCTCAGGGCTGGGTACAAAAATGTAGGATTGCAGTAGCACCCTCCCTCAATAATTGCTGTAGCTTGAAGATTTCAAACCACCAGGTTCAACAGATTTCTTTCATAATCTCTCCCTGAGAGCACCGCCAGCAACCTTTCCCTATACTAACAGCAGCAGAGTGACGTGCGGCTCTACATGACTTCAGCTTATAAAGGGGCTGGGTAACATGCTGCACTGCATTAGTAGGCATGGCTGTGATGGCTTCTTAGGTCAAAGATGTAAAGCGCTTGCTGATTGGCTGCTCTGCAGCCTTTCAAAAAGCGTGAATAATCGCCGAACAACGGACCCGAACCCAAACTTTTATGAAAATGTTCAGGTTCGGGTCAATGTCCCGAACATCCTAAAATTCGGGTTTGTTCAACTCTATTTGCAACGTATCTGTCTTAGGCTCAAGCACAGTGTCCCGATTGACTGCCAGAGAATGTTGGTAAGCTCTGGCTAGGACATGTTGCTAATATCCTCTGTTTGTAAATCTATTTTGAAGGTCTCTCCCTGCCACACAGTAGTCCGATATCCTAGAGCAATTGCGACGCAATCTTAAATATTGCCCCTTAGTGATACCTTGCATGAGGGGCATGGGGTGGCAGCTATCACACTATATATAACAGACTGTGAGTCATGGTCTTTTTTCTGAAAGAATCTGATACCTAGGCTACCATCCTGATCTCTATAAATTGTCAAATCAAGGAAAGTGATCTGGTTACTGTGGATTTTGGATGTAAAGTATAGCCCTAAATCATTCTTATTGAGATCCTTCACAAAGTTGTTAAAGTCTGCAGTGTTCCCGGACCAAAGTATCAATACATCATCGATGTATGGCAACTAGAGTTGAGTAAACACCTGGAAGTTCGGGTTCAACAGGTTCGGCCGAACTTCAGAAAAAAGTTTGTGTTCGGGATCCAAGCTTAACCCAAACTTGACCCTGAACCCAAACCCCATTGAAGTCAATGGGGAACTGAACTTTTGAGCACTAAAATGTCCCTAAAAATGTAATGGAATGGGCTAAAGGGCTGCAAAAGGCAGCAAAATGTGCTTAAGAGCATGGCAAGTGCTCTGCAAACAAATGTGGATAGGGAAATAACTTAAAATAAAATAAAACAAATAAAAATTAAAAAAATATTAACCTGCACATCACCTTATTTTTTTTTTTTTAAATTGGGGTAGCCACCAAAATAATGGGACAAATAAAGAAAAAGAAATCAAAGAATAGGTGCACTTGAGTACAAGAATGTATGATTGAAGCGGGTATAAATGTCTATTCTGCACAAGGTACAGACAAGTCTTGTGGGATCCATGCCTGGTTCATTTTAATGAACGTGAGCTTGTCCACATTGGCTGTGGACAGGCAGCCGCGTTTGTCTGTAATGACGCCCCCCTGCCATGCTAAATACACGTTTAGACAATACACTGGCTGCAGGGCAGACCAGCACCTCCAAGGCATAAAGGGCCAGCTCAGGCCATGTGGACAATTTGGAGACCCAGAATTTGAATGGGGCAGAACCATCAGTCAGTATGTGTAGGCGTGTGCACATGTACAGTTCCACCACATTGTTCAAATGCTGCCTCCTGCTAAGACGTTCCATATTAGCTGGTAGTGCCGGTTGCTTTAGCATGGTGACAAAGCTTTTCAACATGTCGGCAATGCTAACCCTGCCTTGTGAGGTGCTGGCCGTTACCCAGCTGCGTTGGCGACTTCTTCCTCCTACGCCTCTGCCTTTGCCTTGGGCTTCCACTTCTCCCGCGGTGTGAGTTGGGAATGCCCTCAGGAGCGCGTCTACCAGCGTGCGCTTGTAGTCGCGCATCTTCCTATCACGCTCCAGTGAGGAAATTAAGGACGGCACATTGTCTTTGTAATGGGGATCCAGCAGGGTGGCAACCCCGTAGTCAGTACAAGTTAAAATGTGGGCAACTCTGCAGTCGTTGGGCAGGCACTGCAGCATGTAGTCGCTCATGTGTGCCAGGCTGCCCAGAGGTAAAGATAAGCTGTCATCTGTAGGTGGTGTATCGTCTGTGTCCTCCGTATCCCCCCAGCCATGCTCCAGTGATGGGCATGAGCTGCGTTGGGTGCTACCCTGCTGTGAACCCGATTCCTATTCCTCTACCTCATCCTCCTCATCCTCCACAACTGTGCCCTGGTTGGCCACATGTGTACCTGGCCTCTTCTGGCGCAGGAACCCACCCTCTGAGCCACTTCTAAATGACTGGCCTGAAACACTGTGAAATGCCCCCTCTTCCTCCTCCTCTTCCTCCTGTGCCACATCCTGTTCCATCATCGCCCTAAGTATTTTTTCAAGGGGACAAAGAAGAGGTATTGTAACGCTAAGAACGGCACTGGCCATGTTAGTTGAATACTCGAAACACCACAACAAGGCACACAGGTCTCGCATGGAGGCCCAGTCATTGGTGGTGAAGTGGTGCTGCTCCGCAGAGCAACTGACCCGTGCATGCTGCAGCTGAAACTCCACTATCGCCTGCTGCTGCTTGCACAGTCTCTCCAGCATATGCAAGGTGGAGTTCCACCTGGTGAGCACGTCGCATATGAGGCGGTGAGCGGGAAGGCCAAAGTTACGCTGCAGCGCAAACAGGCGAGCAGCAGCAGGGTGAGAACGCTGAAAGTGCGCACAGATGGACCGCACTTTCTGCAGCAGCTCTGACATATCTGGGTAGTTTTTAGGGAATTTCTGCACTACCAAATTCAGCACATGTGCCAGACAAGGGATGTGCGTCAAACCGGCTAGTCCCAGAGCTGCTACGAGATTTCGCCCATTATCGCACACCACCAGGCAGCGCTCGAGGCTCACTGGCAGCAACCACTCATCGGTCTGTTCTTCTATGCCCCTCCACAGCTCCTGTGCGGTGTGGGGCTTGTCCCCCAAACACATGAGTTTTAAAACCGCCTGCTGACGTTTACCCCTGGCTGTGCTGAAGTTGGTGGTGAAGGTCTTTCGCTGACCGGATGAGGAGGTGGTAGAAAAGGAGGAGGAAGCGGAGTAGGAGAAGGAGGCAAAGAATAATGCCCTGCGATCCTCGGTGGTGGAAGGACATGCGCCAAACCCCTATCTGCCTCGGACCCAGCCACCACTACATTTACTCAGTGTGCAGTTAGGGAGATATAGTGTCCCTGCCCGTGCTTACTGGTCCATGTATCTGTGATTATGTGGACCTTGCCACAAATGACGTCGCACAGTGCACACTTGATTTTATCACTACTTGGGTGTGCAGAGAAGGGACGGCTCGTCTGGAAAAGTAGTGGCGGCTGGGAACGATGTACTGTGGGACAGCCACCATAATCAGCTGTTTAAAACAGTCCCTCTCCACCTGACGGAATGACAGCATTTCAAAGGCCTATCATTTTGAAATGCTGGCATTCAGAACCAGGGATCGAGGGTGGGTAGGTGCGTACTTTATCTTTCTCTACAGTGTTTGGGAGATTGAGAGCTGAATGCTTGTGTGTGACATGGTGGAGATGCTTGGTGGTGATGACGGAGGTAGTGGTGTTGGTGGCACATCCTCTGTTTTCTGGGTGGCAGGTGACACTGTGATTCCAGAGGTGAAGGAAGAGGCAGAGACAGCAGCAGAAGAGGATGCAGGAGGAGCCTGAGACCTTTCTTGTTTGTTTTTAAGGTGTTTACTCCACTGCAGTTCGTGCTTTTCATGTAGATGCCTGATCATGCAGGTTGTGCTCAGGTTTAAAACGTTTATGCCTTGCTTCAGGCTCTGATGGCACAACGTGCAAACCACTTGTGTCTTGTCGTCAGAACATTGTCTAAAGAACTGCCAAGCCAATGAACTCCTTGGAGCTGGCTTTGGTGTGCTAGGTCCCTTGGTACGGTGGGCAGTAGCAGGCATACTGTCTTGGGGACGGCCTCTCCGCTTTTGCAGCCTGCTCCCTCTTTTGCTGTGCTGTTGCCTCTGTGTGACCACCGCCTCTTCCTCAGAACTGCACACGTCACTAGCATGAACTTGAGTCCAGTCAGGGTCTAGGAACTCATCGTCCTCCACATCATCTTTCACCCATTCTTGACCCCTGCCCTCCTTGTCGGTCTGCACACTGCAAAAAACCGCAGCAGTTGGCACTTATGTTCCGTCATCACCAGAGACATGCTGCGGTGGTATTCCCATCTCCTCATCCTGCAACAAAAGTGGTTGGGCATCAGTGCATTCAATGTCTTCCACTTCTGGGGCAGGGCTATGTGGATGGCCCGGTGAAACCCTGCCAGCAGAGTCATCAAAGAGCATAAGAGTCTGCTGCATGACTTGGAGCTCAGGCTGCTTGGCTGCTTTGCAATGTGGTGAGGTGAAAGACTGATGGGCATGGGCTGCAGGTGCCAACTCTAAGCTTTCTGCAGAGAACTGGGTGGGAGATACTGTGAAGGAACTGGTGCCACTGTCAGCCTGTTCTGGCCTCACCATCCGTAGAGCAGCATTCGGGCCTACCAAATAAAGCTGCAGGTTCTATCGCCTACTCGCACCAGAGGAAGGTGTTTCACTTGGACCTGTAGCTGGCGCGGAATGGCGACGTCCTTTCCCAGCAACAGGAACTCCACCTACACCACCACGACCATGTCTACATCCCTTATTTGATGTTCTCCTCATTATTTGGGTTCACCCACCAAACTAACAGATGGTTTATTTTGGGTGTCAAGTTAACTGCCAAAAGTCAACAATTAAGTTCACTAACAGTAAAACAGTAATTTCTTTAGGTCACACAACAGTGTAATGGCGCAATTCAATACAATTACTTCACTATCACCAAAAATTTGATTACCAACAATGTAACAGCAGAGGTTAACAGTTTAATTTGACTGTCAGAAATGCAGCGTACACTGTAAATGTGCTATCTACCACAAAACTGGTGTTTTTGCAACCAACTCTGTAAATGCGGAGTTCCATAGGTTACTTAAAATGACTGAAATACAGGGTAGGCCTCAGATCTGCTATGTAGCACAAAACCAGTGTTTATTGCAACAAACTACAGAAATGCAGTATGTGACACCAAAAATTATAAAACAGGTTTTTCAACGTTGTATGCAAACGTGCTCTGTGGCACAACAGTACAGGTTTATTAACCCAACTACAGAAATGCAGTATGTGACCCCAAAAATTATAAAACAGGCTTTTCAGCATTGTATGCAAACGGGCTCTGTGGCACAACAGTACTGGTTCATTAACCCAACTACAGAAATGCAGTTTTTCACTGCAAAATTTTTAAACAGTTTTTTCAGCACTGTATGCAAATGTGCTCTGTGGCACAACAGTAAGGGCTCTTGCAGACGAGCGGATGCACTCCGTGTTATCCGCAGCTAAAATGAGGGCCAAGCTGCGTGGTGGACATCAGAGGCAGGAAGCAGTAACATGATAAATACTGCTCCGTGCCTCCCTGTGACCCTTTCACTACAAAATCACCGTGAGATAAAGATGTCACTGTGATTTTGTAGTGAAAGGGTCACAGAGAGGCACGGAGCAGTATTTATCATGTTACTGCTTCGTGCCGCTGATGTCCACCGCGCAGCTTGGCTCTCATTCTCGCTGCGGATAACACGCAGGAGATCCGCTCGTCTGCAAGAGCCCTAAAGGTTTATTAACCTAACTACAGAAATGCCGTTTTTCACCGCAAAATTTTAAAATAGGTTTTTCAGCGGTGTATGCAAACGTGCTCTGTGGTACGACAGTACGGGTTTATTACAGCAACTACAGAAATGCACTATGTCAGCGCAAAATTTTAAAATAGGTTTTTTAGCAGTGTATGCAAGCGTGATCTGTGGTACGACAGTACGGGTTTTTTCCCCCAACTACAGAAATGTACTATGTCACCCCATGGCACACATGCAGGTCTCATGCAGTTCCAAGGACACTGCAGTTGCTAAAATGGCCGCCGACCCCCATCTCAGTAACAGATGGATTAAAAATTATTTTGCAGTATCACTGGGCTCAGGGCTGGGTACAAATATGTAGCATAGCACCCTCAATAATTGCTGTAGTTTGAAGAGTTAACACCACCAAGTTCAACAGATTTCTTCCCTAATCTCTCCCTCACAGCAGCATCCTATCCCTACACTAAAAAGAGCAGAGTGACGTGCGGCGCTACTTGACTCCAGCTTAAATTGAGGCTGGGTCACATGCTGCACTTAGCCAATCACAGCCATGCCAATAGTAGGCATGGCTATTATGGCTTCTTAGGGCAAAGTAGTGAAACGCTTGTTGATTGGCAGCCTTGCAGCCTTTCAAAAAGCAGGAAGAAATCGCGAAACAACGAACCCGAACTTTTACGGAAATGTTTGGGTTCGGGTCCCGGTGCAAAAAACGTAATCACAACCATAAGTTAATGTAATCAGCCCATTTATTAGTCTCTACTGCGAAAACAACCTCCCGTTCCCACCAGAACAAGCCACCTTTTCTTCTTACAATGAACTCTTTTGCGTGTCGTACGGGCAGGCATTCCAACCTTGTGTTTAAACATCATCTGCCCTTGAGAAGGGATACTTTTTGGAATCTTAGGATTACGAAAGCACATAACACATGTGCCTGTGTGGTATGTTTTTATACACACTATATGTTAACGCTGTCAAGTGTGCATTTACCCATAGCTGTGTATCTCAGTGTCACTCAGACATTATTTACAATGGAAGTCATTGTGTTCCAGAATTTAGGGAGTGGAGGGGGGTGGGGGAGAATTCATTAAAAATAAATGAAAAGATATAACAAGTTTTCCTAAAAATTCTGAGCCCTAGGAGGCTGGAGGAGGTTGTATACCAACTTTTGGGGCAATTGGAACAACCTTGGCATGCCCCAAATAGATGACAAAATTTGTCAAACTGGATCTAAAATGATTCTAAACTGGCACATCTCTTATGTGAACATTTCATCTTTGCAAACGTTTGGGAGTCATGTATCTACTAGATGGTTAAGGTCCCTTTCACACGGGCATGATTTCCGCGCGGGTGCAATGCGTGAGGTGAATGCATTGCACCTGCACTGAATCCTGACCCATTTATTTCTATGGGGCTATGCACATGAGCGGTGATTTTCACGCATCACTTCGGGACCCGATCTTTATTATTTTCTCTTATAACATGGTTATAAGGGAAAATAATAGCATTCTCAATACAGAATGCTCAGTAAAATGTGGATTAAGGGGTTAAAAATAAAAAAAATAAACTTACCTTATCCACTTGGGGTCCTTTACCCGGCAGCTAATGAATGAAGAAGAGAGGAGAGATCTGCAACTACGCGATCAAGTGGATAAGGTCAGTTAATTTTTTTATTTTTAATCCCTCCATCCTCATTTTACTAAGCATTCTGTAATGAGAATGCTATTATGTTCCCTTATAACCATGTTATAATGGAAAATAATAAATTCTTCAGAATCTTTAACCCGAAACCGGACTTCAGTGATGAAGTCCGGGTTTGCGTCTGGTTACCAAACATGCCGATTTTTCCCACGCGTGTGCAAAACACATTAAAACGCTTTGCACTCGCGTGGAAAAATTGCGCATTTTCCCGCAACGCACCCGCTTCTTATCCGGGTGTCAAATGTGACGCCCGTGTAAAAGAGGCCTAAGGGTGCCTTCACACTTAACAGATTTTTTTTAGAAATTTTCTACAATTAAAATCAGTTCCATTTATCTCAATCATGTGCTTGCAGCCAAACAAACCTATTTAGATGACTGGAACGAAACGGATTGTGTCAGGATGCATTCAGGGTGCTTTCAGTGAAATGTGCACCATTTTGCAAGCAAGTTCAGTCAATTTTTTCTGCAATTGCATTCAGTGTTTCAGTTTTTTCCATGCAGGTTCAATCAGTTTTTATGCATTTTTCAAATGCGTGAAAAAAAACTTAAGGCTTGCAAACAACATCTCCTAGCAACCATCAGTGAAAAATGCATTGAATCCGGACTGCATCCAGGTTACACCCGGATGCAATGAGTTTTTCACTGAAGCCCCATTCACTTCTATGCGATGAGCACTGCGTGAAAAACACAGAATATAGAACATGCTACGATTCTCACTCAACGCAGAAATGATGCATGAAAAACAACGCTCATGTGCACAGATCCATTGAAATGAATGGGTCAGGATTCTCAGCTGGTGCTATGTGTTCACTTCACGCATTGAACCCGCACAGAAAACTTGCTCGCGTGAAAGGGACCTAACAGGTTTGAAATTTGTTTTAGTTAAAACACATTGATGATCTCTCCCTAGAATTAGCCATCAACTTGTGATCATTGGGGGTATGACAAACTACTGCAGTGATCCAGAAAATCCCCCTGCCCTCTTTTTGTTTTTCCTAGCACAGTGGCTCATCCCTAGGTTGTGTCTGGCACAGCAGCTCATGCCATTCATTCTGCTGATTGTTGGGGGTCCCAGAAGTGGAAATCCCACAGATGACACATTTCATGTCATATCCTAACAAAGGAAATTGCCATGTTACATTATTTAAGCAGTGGTAGAAATAATAGAAAGTAAAGTTAATAAAAACTTAAGTGTAACTACACAGTCGACAATATTGTGTTAAATTACATCTATGAAACAAATTCACATCTATACATTAATTCAACAATTGGCTTGTAATTCATCTTTAATGTAAACTCATATAACTAATTTTGAATTATATTTCCTGTGCTGAGCTATCATCGAAAGGAGCATTAGCATGTGCACCTAATGTGCTGATTCTTTATTTACTGACAGCAAATGAACGTCAACCCGTGATAACTAAAAGCTGACAAGGGCGGTATACAAAGACTGAACATTCTCGGCTTTAACATAGAATGAAAAGAGAAATACTATACATTGTTTGTACCAAGCGAGATGGGTATTGTGTTAGTAATGCAGATACAGCAATGGACATGGTATATAAGGGCAGCTATGTGTCATTCCACATTACCAAGGACTCAGAGATTCTCTATGCAAAATGGGCAAGGTAAAGTTATTGTTAATTTTGACATAAAACAATTAGCTGTTTTTTTTACATTGGTATATTTTGCAATCATCATTCAAGGAGCAAGGTTTTTTTTAGCTTAACCATGAATCTTTACAAAGGCAATCAGTACAACAATATGTTCATTTTTTATGATTTATTCTACCAATTTAAGTAAACTGTATAATATTGTACAAAGTTAAGTAACAAGTACTGATTGTATGAACTTGATTATTACAGTAGCTGAAAAAACTAAATTGTATTCAACATTATAGCACATATGTTATGAAAGTGCACCTAGAACCGAAATGAGGTTTTATATAAAAAGCAAAACAAGCTCCAAAAGAAGTAATTTACTATTTGGTCTTGTATTTAGCGCTACATTGATTTAGTCATGTAATTATCATATTTTCATTTTATTCCCCCAGTCTGCTTTCTTTTTGCTTCAATTAGTACATTTATATATTTTTTTTCTCATTCTAGATCATCTTCTACGAGGACAGAAACTTTCAGGGCCGCTCTTATGAATGCAGCTCTGACTGTTCTGAACTGAACTCATATTTCAGTCGTTGCAACTCCATCCGTGTAGAGAATGGAAATTGGATGCTGTATGAACGTCCCAACTATACTGGGCATCAGTACTTCCTGAGGAGAGGAGAATATCCTGACTTCCAGCAGTGGATGGGAATAAACGATTCCATAAGATCTTGCCGCATTATTCCTCAGGTAGTAATGCTGTCTTATTACAAAAAAATAAAGTCATGGGTCCTCACAGTTAAAGTTTTATAAATGTTGCTTATAAAAACCACTCAGACTTTATGTCTTAAAAATTATCAAATTGGCTACTAAATGCAATAGTGGCGCTAACATAAGCATTTCTATTCAAAATGATAACAAAGTACTGTATGTAAGTCTCAAGAAAGATACAATATATCTGGTTCAGCCTATTACCCTACAATGTTGATCCAAAAGAAGCCAAAATTGTTGTGGCACAAAACTTTTTTTTTAGTCCGTGTGGCTTCAAGATTTTACTGGAGGTATCAAAGTACTTGTATGCTGCATATTTGTTCTAGATTTTGTCTCATACTTTATCCAACCCATTATAATATGTCAAACATTGAGCATATCTGCAGTAAATGCCACATATAAATATGAGTTCTCATACAGTTAGATTTGCTGTTGATTTCACCAGATTGAAGTGATGAGTCAAGAAGGGAGGTAGACAATAAAAAAGTATAATAGTAGATGTAATGTAGATAACAGTCAAAGGGGTTCTCTGAGATTTACACATTGATTGCCTCAGGACAGGCTATAATAGTTTGATTAACAGGGATCTATTTACAATACTTGTTTCCTAAAATCAAGAAACTGTTTAAGCTGCATTATTACTTTGCAGCATAAGGAAAAATGAACACAAGATTGGTAGCTTGCTATTAATTTATTTCACCTAGAAATTATTCTTTAACTATTTATTTTTGCTTACAGCACCGTGGATCCTTTAGATTGAGAATCTATGAGAGGGAAGAATTCAGGGGACAGATGATGGAGTTTACTGAAGACTGCCCTCAAGTCCATGAAGAGTTCAATTATCATGACATCCACTCCTGTAATGTCCTTGAAGGACACTGGATTTTCTATGAGCAACCAAACTACAGGGGACGCCAGTATTACCTGAGACCTGGAGAGTACAGGAGATACACCGAGTGGGGAGCTGTAACCCCTAGAGTTGGTTCTTTTAGAAGAGTTCATGAATTGTTTTAAACATAATTATTGTACCATTAATGAATTAACATGTGATATTGAAAAAACAACAACAAATTAAAATTTCCAAACAAATACAAATTATATTGTGTCTTTTATATCATTTGCATGGGAATTTATAAATATCAGCTGAAAGATATGAAAACTATGTTATCTGGCTATAAACTACAATAAGGAATAATAGTTGTAGTGCAAAGGCATCTGCTATTTTTAATACACAAAATACCCAGGACAAACCAACGTGGAGGTCCCTTTGTATGTTGCCCCAGTGGCTTACTTTTGTAGACAGGGCAGCAGAAACCACTAGAGCACCACAGGTTGGTGAAGCAGGAGCATCTGAGACAAATGCGCAAGTTAGGGTAGAAGGAGTTGCTAATATAACAATAACAATTGAAAAGACAGGTGCACTCTGCGGTCTTAATAAACCACATACTGATGTTAAAATTGGGAGATTAGCAAACATATCCTACTATGGAGGATATGTCTGAGCCCGAGCACCGTGCCAAGGTTTCTCAAGCAGCTCGGGACCTAACACTCACCTACCTGTGCCATATGGGCAATGCCAGGGGCCAGTGGGCGAATTACAGGAGTGTAAAGGCTGACTTGCAGCATACTCCACAGTCACCTCCAGCATGTAGCCATGCTTGCAATGAGAGGAGGGAGGAGGCTGTGAGCCCCACCCAAGACTAGCTGATATGGCCCAGGCCTCACAGGTGCCCCAAAATGTAGTCTGTGGATGAAAATAAGGCATATTTACATAGGAGTTCATACATCTCCAAGCATCTCTATATACAAAACGACTGAACAAATGGTGTGGTGTTAAACAGGCAGGAAATGCTCAAACCCAAATGCAGTTGTGCATATATATATATATATATACAGTTGAGCAGTTCCTGCACTTGTAGCCCGTTGTAAATGGCGATCCCAACAAAAATGCATACAAATGAGGATGCCCGCAGCGGACCACAAGTACCACAATAGACATCCTACACAAGGTGGCAATTGTGTGGATATGATAAACAATATAACAATAACAATTGAAAAGACAGGTGCACTCTGCGATCTTACTAAACTGCTGTGGGCATCCTCCACTGTATGCATTTTTGCTGGGGATCGCCATTAGCAACGGGCTACAAGTGCAGGATCTCCTCAACTGTATATATATGCACAACTGCATTTGGGTTTGAGCATTTCCTGCCTGATTAACACCATTCCAATTTTTTCAGTCGTTTTGTATATAAAGTTGTTTGGAGGTGTATAAACTCCTATGTAAATGTGCCTGTTTTCCATCCACAGACTACATTTTGATGCACCTGTGAGGCCTGGGCAATATCAGCCAGTCATTGGTGGGGCTCACAGCCTCCTCCCTCCTCTCATTGCAGGCATGGCTACATGCTGGAGGTGACTGGGGAGTATGCTGCGATGTCAGCCTTTACACTCCTGTAATTCACCCACTGGCCCCTGGCATTGCCTATATAGCACTGGTAGGTGAGTGTTAGGTCCTGAGCTACTTGAGAAACCTTGCCATGGTGCTCGGGCTCAGACATGTTCTCCAAAGTAGGATATGTTGGCTAATCTCTCAATTTTAACATCAGTATGAGAGTTTAGTAAGACCGCAGAGTGCACCTGTCTTTTCAATTGCTATTGTTATATTGTTATATTGTTTATCACATGCACACAATTGCCACCTTGTGTAGGATGTCTATTGTGGTACTTGTGGTCCGCTGCGGGCATCCTCCATTGTATGCATTTTTGCTGGGGATAGCCATTAGCAAAGGCTACAAGTGCAGTATCTGCTCCCCTGTAGAGATGTCGCGAAAATAAAAATTTTCGTTCGCAAACAGCGAACTCAAACTTCCGCGAATGTTCGCGAACGCGTGAACCGGGCGAACCGCCATAGGCAGGCGAATTTTAAAACCCACAAGGACTCTTTCTGGCCACAATAGTGATGGAAAAGTTGTATCAAGGGGACTAACACCTGGACTGTGCATGCCAGAGGGGGATCCATGGCAAAACTCCCATGGAAAATTACGTAGTTGACGCAGAGTCAGGTTTTAATCCATAAAGGGCATAAATCACCTAACATTCCTAAATTGTTTGGAATGACGTGCTTTAAAACATCCAATGTGTGTATACGATCAGGTATGATGTTGTATCGATTAGGTAGTGTAAGGGTTACGCCCGCTTCACAGTGACAGACCAAACTCTGACAGACCAAACTCCCCGTTTAACGCACCGCAAACAACCGCAAACAGTCCATTTGCACAACCGCAAACTTCCCATTTGCACAAGGTTGGATACCAAGCTAGCCATGTCCCGTTCCTTGTCCTCACTGATGTTATTGAAGGTCTTTTCCTCCACCCAGCCACATACAACACCAAGGGTCCCCGAAAGGTGACAACAAGCCCCCTGGGACGCCTGCTGTGGTTGGTCTTCCACCTCCTCAAAGCCACCTTCCTCCTCTGACTCCTTTTCTTCAGACTCCTCTCTCTGCGTTGCCGCAGGTCCAGCAATTGACGACGACAAGGCTGCTTCTGGTGGTGATGGTGACCACAACTCTTCCTCTTTATGCTCATCTATGACCTGATCCAGCACTCGTTGCAGGGCACACTCCAGAAAAAACGCATATGGGATGAGATCGATGATGTTGTCTTGGGTTTGACTGACCAGGTTTTTCACTTCCGCAAAAGGACACATGAGCCTACAGCCATTGTGCATGAGCATTCAGTAACGCGGCCAAAAAATACCCAGCTCCACAGAGGCTGTCCTCTTTTTTTAAAATTAACAAAATCTGTTCTTACCAGTCTAATCTCTGTTTTGTCCCCTATCAGGGGCCGGTGTATGGAATAGATTTTAGGAACCGGGAGATGGAAAAAGATGGTTGGTCGGTCCTCTTCCCTCCAATTTGGGGCACTGCACGTGCAATGTACTATGCCACCCTATACGAGTGGTGTGTTAAGTAGTACTATTCCTATCAGTTTAGTCCCTGTTACGTCTCCTATCAGGGGACGTGAATAGATTTTAGGAACGGGGAGATGGAAAAAGATGATTGGTCGGTCCTCTTACTTCCAATTTGGGGCACTGCACGTGCGCAGTGCAATGTACTGTGACACCCTATATGAATGGTGTGTTAAGTAGTACTTCTCCTATCAGTTTAATCCCTGTTACGTCCCCTATCAATTGGCAAATGGCATCCCCTATGATGTCCCCTATTGCAAATGGCATTGCTGTTATCAGAGGCAGACACACAAAAAAAATGCCACACTGCTGAGCTTTGCAATGACGGCATTCTGGTGGTGGCAACAGCATGCGTTGATTGGCGTGCTGTCTGGCTGACCCTGGGTGCCGATACATGCTGTCTGACTGTGCCACTAGCTCCTTGCGACGACCTCCCCCTGTTTCCAACTGGTCTCCTCCTCCTCTCTGTCTCCCCATCTGAACTTTCCCCCTGTTCTTCTTCTCTTTGAGCAGGCACCCACGTAACATCCACGGACGCATCGTCATCATCAACCACTTCACTTGTATCTGACAACTCAGCAAAGGAAGCAGCAGTGGGTACAACATCATCATCATCACACTGTACGTCCATGTGTGTAATGCTGCCTGACTGAGACATATCCCTGTTATCTACATCCTCTGGCAATAATGGTTGCACATCACTTATTTCTTCCAACTGATGTGTAAATAAATCCTCTGACAGATCAAATGAAGCGGCTGTGGTGCTATTGTTGGTGGTGGTGGCGGCGGGCGGGCGAGTGGTAACTTGAGAGGTGCCCGAAGCTGAGCTGGAGGAGGATGGTGCGTCAAGGTTCCGAGCGGAAGCTGTAGAAGATTGGGTGTCCTGTGTAAGCCAGTCAACTATGTTCTCTGAATTTTTCAAGTTCAGGGTATGTGGCCTCTGAACACTGGACATTATTCTAGGGCCAAAGGAAATCACAGCACCACAACGGCCCCTGCGGGTGGCCTGCCTCTGCCTGTAATTTTTTTTTGATTAGTGGTACTCTGCGTGCAAGGTACTGTGCCACCCTATATGAGTGGTGGGCAGTGGGCACAGTACAGTCTGTGTGGGCCTGACACACACTGGCAGGAAACTGAAATTATATTAAAGGGTAGAAATTAAATGACTTTTTTATCTGCAAGGTGCTGTGCCACCCGATATGAGTGATGGGCACTGGCAGTGGGCACAGTACAGTCTGTGTGGGCCTGACACACACTGGCAGTGGCAGGCAACTGAAATTATATTTAAGGGTAAAAATTAAATGACATTTTTCATCTGCAAGGTACTGTGACACTTGATATGAGAGGTGGGCACTGGCAGTGGGCACAGTACAGTCTGTGTGGGCCTGACACACACTGGCAGGCAACTGAAATTATATTACAGGGTAAAAATGAAATGCCTTTTTTATCTGCAAGGTACTGTGCCACCCGATATGAGTGGTGGGCACTGGCAGTGGGCACAGTGCAGTCTGTGTGGGCCTGACACACACTGGCAGGCAACTGAAATTATATTACAGGGTAAAAATTAAATGACTTTTTTATCTACAAGGTACTGTGCCACCCGATATGAGTGGTGGGCACTGGCAGTGGGCAAAGTACAGTCTGTGTGGGCCTGACACACTTTTTTATCTGCAAGGTACTGTCCCACCCGATATGAGTGGTGGGCACTGGCAGTGGGCACAGTACAGTCTGTGTGGGCCTAACACACACTGATAGGCAACTGAAATTATATTAAAGGGTAAAAATAAAATGACTTTTTTATCTGCAAGGTACTCTGCCACCCGATATGAGTGGTGGGCACTGGCAGTAGGCACAGTACAGTCTGTGTTGGCCTGACACACACTGGCAGTGGCAGGCAACTGAGATTATATTAAAGGGTAAAAATTAAATGAGTTTTTTATCTGCAAGGTACTGTGCCACCCGATATAAGTGGTGGGCACAGTACAGTCTGTGTGGGCCTGACACACACTGGCAGTGGCAGGCAACTGAAATTATATTAAAGAGTAAAAATTAAATGACTTTATTATCTGCAAGGTACTGTGCCACCCGATATGAGTGGTGGGCACTGGCAGTGGGCACAGTACAGTATGTGTGGGCCTGACACACACTGGCAGGCAACTGAAATTATATTAAAGGGTAAAAATTAAATGACTTTTTTTTATCTGCAAGGTACTGTGCCACCCGATATGAGTGGTGGGCACTGGCAGTGGGCACAGTACAGTCTATGTGGGCCAGACACACACTGGCAGTGGCAGGCAACTTAAATTATATTAAAGAGTAAAAATGAAATGACTTTATTATCTGCAAGGTACTGTGCCACCCGATATAAGTGGTGGGCACTGGCAGTGGGCACAGTACAGTATGTGTGGGCCTGACACACACTGGCAGGCAACTGAAATTATATTAAAGGGTAAAAATGAAATGACTTTTTTTATCTGCAAGGTACTGTGCCACCCGATATGAGAGGTGGGCACTGGCAGTAGGCACAATACAGTCTGTGGGCCTGACACACACTGGCAGGCAACTGAAATTATATTAAAGGGTAGAAATTAAATGACTTTTTTATCTGCAAGGTTCTGTGCCACCCGATATGAGTGGTGGACACTGGCAGTGGGCACAGTACAGTCTGTGTGGGCCTGACACACACTGGCAGTGGCAGGCAACTGAAATTATATTTAAGGCTAAAAATTAAATGACTTTTTAATCTGCAAGGTACTGTGCCACCCGATATGAGTGGTGGGCACTGGCAGTAGGCACATTACAGTCTGTGGGCCTGACACACACTGGCAGGCAACTGAAATTATATTAAAGGGTAGAAATTAAATGACTTTTTTATCTGCAAGGTACTGTGCCACCCGATATGAGTGGTGGGCACAGGCAACTGAAATTATATTTAAGGCTAAAAATTAAATGACTTTTTTTTATCTGCAAGGTACTGTGCCACCCTATATGAGTGGTGGGCAGTGGGCACAGTACAGTCTGTGTGGGCCTAACACACTGGCAGGCAACTGAAATTATATTAAAGGGTAGAAATTAAATTACTTTTTTATCTGCAAGATACTGTGCCTCCCGATATGAATGGTGGGCACTGGCAGTGGGCACAGTACAGTCTGTGTGGGCCTAACACACACTGGCAGGCAATTGAAATTATATTAAAGGGTAGAAATTAAATTACTTTTTTATCTTCAAGGTACTGTGCCACCCTATATGAGTGGTGTGCGCACAGTACAGTCTGTGGGCCTGCGGCCTCTCACACACGGGCAGGCAACTGCAATATAATATTAAAAAAAAGCAGACTGATGTACCAGCCCTAAAAAGGACACTGTCCTTAAAGAAAATGAGTCTTTGAGGACTGGAGTGGACACAGAACACTAGTAGCTAACACTTTACCTAGAATCCCTATATTAATTCAGCAGCAATCTCCCTGCTCTAACTAACTCTGCAGCTTCGGAAAAAATCTAAAATTAATGCTGTCCTTGCTTTTCGATAGGAGGTGGGAGGGTCTGGGAGGGAGGGTATGCTGATTGGCTGGAATGTGTCTGCTGACTGTGAGGTACAGGGTCAAAGTTTGCTCAATGATCATGCATAGGGGGTGGACCGAACATCACATACGTTCGCCCGCCGCGGAGAACGCAAACCAGCGATGTTCGCCGGGAACTGTTCACTGGCGGATAGTTTGGGATATCTCTACACCCCTGTATATATATGCACAACTGTATTTGAGTTTGAGCATTTCCTGCCTGTTTACCACCACACCATTTTTTCAGTCGTTGTGTAGAAGGAGTTGCTCTCCACTACAATTCTGAGTGAAGGGTACAGGACACAGTGGAGTGAGATTAGATGAGACAGCTTCCCCCCCCCCCCCCGATTGCCGATTGTTATGGTTCATATTATGCCATACATTGCTGTATAGGGCTTCGATGTGGACACTGTGAGTGTAGCAGAAGCTACTGGAGAGTGGGTTACACAGCATCATTTTCTCTCAACACCAACCTCCCAGCTGGTGAGTGCAGGCTAAAGTGTCCTCTACAGTATAAAAAATTAGATGTCCAGTCCCCCTCTATTGGCGCACAGATATTCTGTATTTTTGAGACACACCTGTTTGCAAGACACACCCCAGCGTTACAACAGAAAATTTGAAAAAAATATTTTCTACTTATTAAACCTTCCCTGGTGGTTTAATGAAGTGGAGGGGTCAAGGTCAGTAACTTGCACACACAGCAGTACTGCATACACACCTGAGAAACACAGTCTGCTACACAGCTGACATACACACAGTACAGCAGAGATGCAAACATTCCATGACAAACACAGCTTTGCTACACAGTTGACATATTTACCCACAACACTACAATACACACCTAACAAATTAATCTTTGCTATATATACATCTCTCTTTCTCTCTGTCACACACACCGTTATCTTTATTAAAAGATTCCTAATTTCTCTATACTTACACCACCATATTCTTCCTGATTCTGACCCTTCCCACTCATGACATCGTCAAAGGTCCTTTAGCTTCCAATCATCAGAGTTTTCATCTCCTTTCACTGTACCTTAGGACCTCAGCATGGAGATGGCTATTTTCCTTTCCAAGATTGTGCACCCTCCTTCTTGCACTGATCATACAAGTTGTAGTTATTATGGGTTAAATGAGTGAGATAAAAAAATAACATTAAAAAAAGGTTTATGTAAGTCTCCCTCAGGATTCAAATCAGGGATCTCTACATGCAAAACTATGCACTTATCACAAAGCTATAGTACTTCCACATAAAGATGCAAGTATTGTTCTAAGCTTATAAGTAGTGTTGAGCGAACAGTTCGAGCATAGTTCGGGTCCGTACCGAATTTTGGGGTGTTCGTGACACGGACCCGAACCCGAACTTTTTCGTAAAAGTTCGGGTTCGGGTTCGTCGTTCGGCATGTATTTTGGCGCATTTTGAAAGGCTGCAAAGCAGCCAATCAACATGCATCATACTACTTGCCCTAAGATGCCATCGCAGCCATGCCTACTATTGGCAAGGCTGTGATTGGCCAAGTGCAGCATGTGACTCAGCCTCTTTATAAGCTTGTGCGCACGTCGGGACGTGCTCACTCCCGATGTGAATAGAACAGGGATAGACGCAGCTGATGCTAGGGCGAGAATAGGCAGGGATAATTGAATAACTGGAAGCAAATTTCTCTCCTCCACCTGTGATTCATCTGAACAACTGCAGCTGAGCTGCTTTTTTGATAGGGATTGGCTATTTTTAGAGTGGCCAGAGTGATTTTTCCATCCACATGTACCTGGGCTGACCGCCGGCCGCCATTTTGCGACTTGTAGTGCTGCAGCAGAAGCTGCCACAGTGTGCATTCCAAAGCTCCAAACAAGTCAGACATCTACACCTGGGATTCAGACCAATAGCGATTTAGCAGCACAGTCCAAGGCTATTTTTTTAAAGGTTGTGCAGACCATTTTGTGGCACATGTTACTGGGCTGATAGGCGGCGGCCATCTTGGGACTAGTGCTGCAGCACAATCTCTCCCAACGTCCATTAATCACTTGTAATAGTGGTCTGTGCCATAGAAATCCTACATCAGGGACTTGGGTGTGCTTGTGTCACCCCTACTAATACCAGTCCACCTGTAATCCATACAGTGAAAAGCCATAAAGTATTCCAGTGAGGGAATTTTTTTTATTTAAAAAGGCCAAGTTAGTTTATCTGGCGCTCAATATACTAGATACAGTTAGGCCTATGCTTTCATACATCTGGAATTAGCAAACTAATCTCCCAGGTTGGGAAAATATATATGTACCCATACTAGAATCTGTCAAAGAAAGCGGTACTCACATATAACAGTCATTCCATCTGTAATCCATACAGTCAAAAGACTGAAAGTATTCCAGTGAGGGAATTTTTTTATTTAAAAAGGCCAAGTTAGTTTATCTGGCGCTCAATATACTAGATACAGTTAGGCCTATGCGTTTCATACATCTGGAATTAGCAAACTAATCTCCCAGGTTGGGAAAATATATATGTACCCATACTAGAATCTGTCAAAGAAAGCGGTACTCACATATAACAGTCATTCCATCTGTAATCCATACAGTCAAAAGACTGAAAGTATTCCAGTGAGGGAATTTTTATTTATTTAAAAAGGCCAAGTTAGTTTATCTGGCGTTCAATATACTAGATACAGTTAGGCTCATGCTTTCATACATCTGGAATTAGCAAACTAATCTCCCAGGTTGGGAAAATATATTATGTACCCATACTAGAATCTGTCAAAGAAAGCGGTACTCACATATAACAGTCATTCCATCTGTAATCCATACAGTCAAAAGACTGAAAGTATTCCAGTGAGGGAATTTTTTTATTTAAAAAGGCCAAGTTAGTTTATCTGGCGTTCAATATACTAGATACAGTTGGGCTCATGCTTTCATACATCTGGAATTAGCAAACTAATCTCCCAGGTTGGGAAAATATATATGTACCCATACTAGAATCTGTCAAAGAAAGCGGTACTCACATATAACAGTCATTCCATCTGTAATCCATACAGTCAAAAGACTGAAAGTATTCCAGTGAGGGAATTTTTTTATTTAAAAAGGCCAAGTTAGTTTATCTGGCGTTCAATATACTAGATACAGTTAGGCTCATGCGTTTCATACATCTGGAATTAGCAAACTAATCTCCCAGGTTGGGAAAATATATATGTACCCATACTAGAATCTGTCAAAGAAAGCGGTACTCACATATAACAGTCATTCCATCTGTAATCCATACAGTCAAAAGACTGAAAGTATTCCAGTGAGGGAATTTTTTTTATTTAAAAAGGCCAAGTTAGTTTATCTGGCGTTCAATATACTAGATACAGTTAGGCCTCATGCTTTCATACATCTGGAATTAGCAAACTAATCTCCCAGGTTGGGAAAATATATATGTACCCATACTAGAATCTGTCAAAGAAAGCGGTACTCACATATAACAGTCATTCCATCTGTAATCCATACAGTCAAAAGACTGAAAGTATTCCAGTGAGGGAATTTTTTTATTTAAAAAGGCCAAGTTAGTTTATCTGGCGTTCAATATACTAGATACAGTTAGGCTCATGCTTTCATACATCTGGAATTAGCAAACTAATCTCCCAGGTTGGGAAAATATATATGTACCCATACTAGAATCTGTCAAAGAAAGCGGTACTCACATATAACAGTCATTCCATCTGTAATCCATACAGTCAAAAGACTGAAAGTATTCCAGTGAGGGAATTTTTTTATTTAAAAAGGCCAAGTTAGTTTATCTGGCGCTCAATATACTAGATACAGTTAGGCTCATGCTTTCATACATCTGGAATTAGCAAACTAATCTCCCAGGTTGGGAAAATATATATGTACCCATACTAGAATCTGTCAAAGAAAGCGGTACTCACATATAACAGTCATTCCATCTGTAATCCATACAGTCAAAAGACTGAAAGTATTCCAGTGAGGGAATTTTTTTATTTAAAAAGGCCAAGTTAGTTTATCTGGCGCTCAATATACTAGATACAGTTAGGCCTCATGCTTTCATACATCTGGAATTAGCAAACTAATCTCCCAGGTTGGGAAAATATATTTATGTACCCATACTAGAATCTGTCAAAGAAAGCGGTACTCACATATAACAGTCATTCCATCTGTAATCCATACAGTCAAAAGACTGAAAGTATTCCAGTGAGGGAATTTTTTTATTTAAAAAGGCCAAGTTAGTTTATCTGACGCTCAATATACTAGATACAGTTAGGCCTCATGCTTCATACATCTGGAATTAGCAAACTAATCTCCCAGGTTGGGAAAATATATATGTACCCATACTAGAATCTGTCAAAGAAAGCGGTACTCACATATAACAAGTCATTCCATCTGTAATCCATACAGTCAAAAGACTGAAAGTATTCCAGTGAGGGGATTTTGCTTATAAAAATAATATATTTCATTGTGGTGCGAGTTGAATCGCAACAATGAAGAAAAATACTATTAAGGGACGAGGACGCGGTCGTGGTGGTGTCCGTGGAGCCTCTGTTGCTGGTAGAGGACGTGGCCGCTCGGCCCCAGGCGCACACAGTAGGGAACCAACTCCCTCAACTAGCCGGCAGAATGTACCGCAATATCTCGTGGGGCCCAATGCCGCTCTTAGGATGGTAAGGCCTGAGCAGGTACAGGCATTAATCGATTGGGTGGCCGACAGTGCTTCCAGCACGCTCACCACATTGTCTTCCACCCAGTCTTCTGCGGAAAGCGCACAGGTGGCACCTGAAAACCAAGCCCATCAGTCTGTCACATCACCCCCAAGCATATCAGGGAAACGGTCTGAGCCACAAGTTATGCAGCAGTCTCTTCTTCTGTTTGAAGACTCTGCTTCCAGGGTTTCCCAGGGGCGCCCACTCTAGCCCTTCCCCAGTGGAGGAAGACATACCATGCACTGACGCACAACCACTTATGTCTCCAGATGAAGAGGACATGGGAATACCACCACAGCAGAGTCACCGACTCTCTGATGATGACGAAACACAGGTGCCCACTGCCGCGTCTTTTGCAGTGTGCAGACTGAACAGGAGGAGGTCAGGGAGGGAGACTGGGTGGAAGACGATGCAGAGGACGATGAGGTCTTAGACCCCACATGGACTGAAGGTCGTGGCGATGACTTTCACAGTTCAGAGGAAGAGGTAGTGGTGAGACCGAGACAACAGCGAAGCCAAAGAGGGAGCAGGGGGCCAAAGCAGACGAGCCGCGCCCCAGAGTTCGCCTGCTACTGGACATCGCCAACAGGGACCCAGCCCCACAAAGGCAGCTTCAAAGAGTTCCCTGGCATGGCACTTCTTTAAACAATGTCCTACCGACAAGACCCGAGTGACTTGCACGCTCTGCCATCAGAGCCTGAGGCGAGGCATTAACGTTCTGAACCTCAGCACAACCTGCATGACCAGGCATCTACATGCAAAGCATGAACTGCAGTGGGGTACACACCTTAAAAACCAGGCACTCGCTGAGGCTCCCCTGCTCCCTCTACCGCTGCTGCCTCGGCTTCCGCCTCGAGAGGAATGTTGCCACCTGCCGAGCAGCAAACAGAGGATGTGCCACCGACACCACCACCACCGCCACCGTCAACTAGCGCCTCCACTATATCACACAGCAGCGTTCAGCTCTCAATATCTCAAACCTTAGAGAGGAAGCGCAAATTCCCCGAGTCACCCTCGAGCCTCTTGGCCTGAACGCCAGCATTTCTAAACTGCTGGCCTTTGAAATGCTGTCATTCCGGCTGGTGGACACAGACAGCTTCAAACAGCTGATGGCCATGGCTGTCCCGCAGTATGTGGTTCCCAGCCGCCACTACTTCTCCAAGACAGCCGTGCCTTCCCTGCACATGCAAGTGTCCGATAAAATCAAGTGTGCACTGCGCAACGCCATTTGTGGCAAGGTCCACCTAACCACAGATACGTGGACCAGTAAGCACGGCCAGGGACGCTATATCTCACTAACTGCACACTGGATGAATGTAGTGGCGGCTGGGCCCCCGGCGGACAGTTCCTTGGCGCACGTCCTTCCGCCCCTAGGATCGCAGGGCATCATTCTCTGCCTCCTGTAGCCTCCTCCTCCTACTCGGCTTCCTCCTCCACTGCTTCCACCAGCTCATCCGGTCAGCCACACACCTTCACCACCAACTTCAGCACAGCCCGGTAAACGTCAGCAGGCCATTCTGAAACTCATATGTTTGGGGGACAGGCCCCACAGCGCAAAGGAGTTGTGGCGGGGTATTGAACAACAGACCGACGAGTGGTTTCTGCCGGTGGGCCTCAAGCCAGGCCTGGTGGTATGCGATAATGGGCGAAATCTCGTGGCAGCTCTGGGACTAGCCGGTTTGACGCACATCCCTTGCCTGGCGCATGTGCTGAACTTGGTGGTGCAGAGGTTCATTCACCACTACCCCAACATGTCAGAGCTGCTGCATAAAGTGCGGGCCGCCTGTGCGCGCTCCGCCGCTCACATCCTGCCGCTGCTCGCCTGTCTGCGCTTACAGCGGAACTTCGGCCTTCCCGCCACCGCCTCATATGCGACGTGCCCACCCGGTGGAACTCCACCTTGCACATGCTGGAGAGACTGTGCGAGCAGCAGCAGGCCATAGTGGAGTTTCAGCTGCAGCACGCCGCGGCCAGTCGTACTCGCCGAACAGCACCACTTCACCACCAATGATTGGGCCTCCATGCGAGACCTGTGTGCCCTGCTGCGCT
Organism: Bufotes viridis; assembly: GCA_033119425.1. NCBI lineage: Eukaryota > Metazoa > Chordata > Amphibia > Anura > Bufonidae > Bufotes > Bufotes viridis. Next base: position 90,259,724 of record CM065595.1, read on the forward strand.
GTTTCGAGTACTCCACCAACATGGCCAGTGGCGATGACACTGTTATCAGCGTTACAATACCACTTCTATGTCTCCTTGAGAAAACACTTAGGGCAATGATGTTAGAGGAGGTGGCCCAGGTGGAGGAGGAGGAGGAGGATGAGGGCTCGTTTCTAACACTTTCGGGCCAGTCTGTTCGAAGTGGCTCAGAGGGAGGTTTGTTTAAGCAGCAGAGGACAGGTTCACAAGTCGCCAGCCAAGGCACTGTACTGGAGGACGAGGAGGATGAGGAGGAGGAGGTGGAGGGGGACGAGGATGAAGCAAGTTCACAGCGGGGTGGCAGCCCAGGCCCATCACTGGTGCGTGGCTGGGGGATACGGTGGACGATGACGATACGCCTCCCACAGAGGACAGCTTGTCCTTACCCATGGGTAGCCTGGCCCACATGAGCGAATATATGCTCCAATGCCTGCGCAACGATCAGCAGAGTTGCCCACGTTTTAACGTGTGCAGACTACTGGGTGGCCACCCTGCTGGATCCCCGGTATAAAGACAATGTGCCCACTTTAATTCCTGAACTGGAGCGCGACCGTAAGATGCGCGAGTACAAGCGCACGCTGATAGAGGCGCTCTTGAGAGCATTCCCACATGTCACAGGGGAACAGGTGGAAGGTGAAGGCAGAGGAGTGGCAAGAGGTCGCCAACGCAGCTGTGTCACGGCCAGCTCATCTGAGGGCAGGGTTAGCATGGCAGAAATGTGGAAAAGTTTTGTCTCCACGCCACAGCTATCTGCACCGACACCTGATACGGAACGTGTTAGCAGGAGGCAGCATTTCACTAACATGGTTGAACAGTATGTCTGCACACCCTCCACATCCTGACGGATGGTTCGGCCCCATTCAACTACTGGGTTTCGAAATTGTCCACGTGGCCAGAGTTAGCATGTTATGCCTTGGAGGTGCTTTCCTGCCCGGCGGCCAGCGTTTTATCTGAACGCGTATTCAGCACGGCAGGGGGCGCCATTACTGACAAGCGCAGCCGCCTGTCCACAGCCAACGTGGACAAGCTGACCTTCATAAAGATGAACCAGGCATGGATCCCACAGGACCTGTCCCTCCCTTTGTGCAGAGTAGTCCTTATTAACTGCCTAAAACATGTCTTGTTGTGCTACGGGCCACTTCTTTATTTGATACAAATTTTATGAAACCCACAGTTGAATGAAACTCTTCTCTGTCTGGGCGCCGGGCCTAACCAGATGAAAGTGGCCGGTTAAACTAACGGGTGACATGAAGCCATAACCTCTGCCATGCTACCTCTGTCTTCTGTCTGGGTGCTGAGGCCTAAGTCAAATAAAGCGGTCTTCTGCTGTGCTGGGGGATATGAAGCTAATCTCTGACCTCTCTCCTCTGTCTGGGTCCAAAGGCCTAAATCACTGAAAGAGGCCTTCTCCTGTGGTGTGTGATATGATGCCAGAATATGTGCTGTGGGGCCTCTCCTCTTCCTGGGTGCAGGGGTCAAATAAACTAAATTGTGGCCTACTCCTGTGGTGGTTGATATGATGCCTGATTCTCTGATGTGGAACCTCTCTCCTCTGTTTGGGTGAAGGGGTCAAAGTAACTAAATGGTGGCTTCTCCTGTGGTGGCTGATATGATGCCAGAATATGTGCTGTGGTGCCTCTCTCTCTTCCTGGGTGCAGGGGTCAAAGTAACTAAATGGTGGCTTCTCCTGTGGTGGCTGATATGATGCCAGAATATGTGCTGTGGGGCCTCTCTCTCTTCCTGGGTGCAGGGGTCAAAGTAACTCAATGGTGGCTTCTCCTGTGGTGGCTGATATGATGCCAGAATATGTGCTGTGGTGCCTCTCTCCTCTGTCTGGGTCCAAAGGCCTAAATCACTGAAAGAGGCCTTCTCCTGTGGTGTGTGATATGATGCCTGAATATGTGCTGTGGTGCCTCTCTCCTCTTCCTGGGTGCAGGGGTCAAAGTAACTAAATGGTGGCTTCTCCTGTGGTGGCTGATATGATGCCAGAATATGTGCTGTGGTGCCTCTCCTCTTCCTGGGTGCGGGGTCAAAGTAACTCAATGGTGGCTTCTCCTGTGGTGGCTGATATGATGCCAGAATATGTGCTGTGGGGCCTCTCCTCTCCTGGGTGCAGGGGTCAAATAAACTAAATTGTGGCCTACTCCTGTGGTGGTTGATATGATGCCTGATTCTCTGATGTGGAACCTCTCCTCTGTTTGGGTGAAGGGGTCAAAGTAACTAAATGGTGGCTTCTCCTGTGGTGGCTGATATGATGCCAGAATATGTGCTGTGGTGTCTCTCTCCTCTTCCTGGGTGCAGGGGTCAAAGTAACTAAATGGTGGCTTCTCCTGTGGTGTGCTGATATGATGCCAGAATATGTGCTGTGGGGCCTCTCTCCTCTTCCTGGGTGCAGGGTCAAGTAACTCAATGGTGGCTTCTCCTGTGGTGGCTGATATGATGCCAGAATATGTGCTGTGGTGCCTCTCTCCTCTGTCTGGGTCCAAGGGTCAAAGTAACTGAAATGGTGGCCTTCTCCTGTGGTGGCTGATATGATGCCAGAATATGTGCTGTGGTGCCTCTCTCCTCTTCCTGGGTGCAGGGGTCAAAGTAACTAAATGGTGGCTTCTCCTGTGGTGGCTGATATGATGCCAGAATATGTGCTGTGGGGCCTCTCTCCTCTTCCTGGGTGCAGGGGTCAAAGTAACTCAATGGTGGCTTCTCCTGTGGTGGCTGATATGATGCCAGAATATGTGCTGTGGGGCCTCTCTCCTCTGTCCTGGGTGCAAGGGCCAAAGTAACTCAATGGTGGCTTCTCCTGTGGTGTGCTGATATGATGCCAGAATATGTGCTGTGGTGCCTCTCTCCTCTTCCTGGGTGCAGGGGTCAAAGTAACTAAATGGTGGCTTCTCCTGTGGTGGCTGATATGATGCCAGAATATGTGCTGTGGTGCCTCTCTCCTCTTCCTGGGTGCGGGGGTCAAAGTAACTCAATGGTGGCTTCTCCTGTGGTGGCTGATATGATGCCAGAATATGTGCTGTGGGGCCTCTCTCCTCTTCCTGGGTGCAGGGGTCAAAGTAACTCAATGGTGGCTTCTCCTGTGGTGGCTGATATGATGCCAGAATATGTGCTGTGGTGCCTCTCTCCTCTGTCTGGGTCCAAAGGCCTAAATCACTGAAAGAGGCCTTCTCCTGTGGTGTGTGATATGATGCCTGAATATGTGCTGTGGTGCCTCTCTCCTCTTCCTGGGTGCGGGGTCAAAGTAACTCAATGGTGGCTTCTCCTGTGGTGGCTGATATGATGCCAGAATATGTGCTGTGGGGCCTCTCTCCTCTTCCTGGGTGCAGGGGTCAAAGTAACTCAATGGTGGCTTCTCCTGTGGTGGTTAGTATGATGCCAGAATATGTGCTGTGGGGCCTCTCTCCTCTTCCTGGGTGCAGGGGTCAAAGTAACTCAATGGTGGCTTCTCCTGTGGTGGCTGATATGATGCCAGAATATGTGCTGTGGTGCCTCTCTCCTCTTCCTGGGTGCAGGGGTCAAAGTAACTAAATGGTGGCTTCTCCTGTGGTGGTTGATATGATGCCTGATTCTCTGCTGTGAAACCTCTCTCCTCCATCTGGGTGTAGGGGTCAAAGTCTTTCAAAGTCGCCTTCTCCTGTGCTGATTGATATAAAGCTGATGGTTGTGCCATCTGACATGGTTGCCAGGGTCTGATTCAATGGGGCCTACTCCTGTGGTGGGTGATCTAAATGCCTGATTCTCTGCTGTGAAACCTCTCTCCTCCGTCTGGGTGTAGGGGTCAAAGTCTTTCAAAGTCGCTTCTCCTGTGCTGATTGATATGAAGCTGATGGTTGTGCCATCTGACATGGTTGCCGGGGTCCCATTAAATTGGGGCCTACTCCTGTGGTGGCTGATCTAAATGCCTGATTCTCTGCTTTGAAACCTCTCTCCTCCGTCCGGGTGTAGGGGTCAAAGTCTGTCAAAGTCGCCTTCTCCTGTGCTGATTGATATAAAGCTTATGCTTGTGCCATCTGACATGGTTGCCGGGGTCTGATTCAATGGTGGCCTACTCCTGTGGTGGGTGATCTAAATGCCTGATTCTCTGCTGTGTAACCTCTCTCCTCCGTCTGGGTGTAGGGGTCAAAGTAACTAAATGGTGGCCTACTCCTGTGGTGGGTGATATGATGCCTGGTTCTATGCTGTGGGACCCTTTGTCTGGGTGCTGTGGTCAAAATAATAGTAAGTGACCTTCTCCATTGGTGTGTGACTTGAAGCCTGATTCTGTGCTATGGGACCTCACTCCAATTAATATTGTTTAATTTTTATTTATTTTATGTTAACTCATCATTTCCCTATCTACATTTGTTTGCAGGGGATTTAACTACATTTTGCTGCCTTTTGCAGCCCTCTAGCCCTTTCCGGGTGTGTTTTACAGCCTTTTTAGTGCCCAAAAGTTCGGGTCCCCATTGACTTCTATGGGGTTCGGGTTCGGGATGAAGTTCGGGTCGAGTTCGGATCCTGAACCCGAACATTTTTCGAAAGTTCGGCCGAACTCGTCGAACCCGAACATCCAGGTGTTCGCTCAACTCTACTTATAAGCTAACACATATAACTGGTGTCTTTATAATCATATATTGTGCCTGTGAATAAAGCAGTAATATGTAGATTAGCTTTCTGAGCAGATCTCATTGTGGTGAAGCTGTAGTACATAGAGTATATGATATGTGGATGCTAGGACACGGCTCTGCTCTCAGCATGTCTAGCCCTATCAATCAAGCAGAGATGTGAGTATGCAGAGCACAGAGTGTGTTACAAACCAGTGCTCAAAGGATTCAGCCACGCCTTCTGGTGCTCGATCTTCTTATTTGTATATAAATAAATATGTAGATTTCTCTGCAGCTGTTTAGCATACAGACAAAAGTAAAGTATTGTTTTAATCAGAATGATGAGACCTACCAGCCAGTATTTCTGGTTTAATAGGGTTAATCCTGGAGACAGAGGCGCTTTAATATATGTGATGACTATTGTAGGCTAACTAATGTTCATCTGGTTTTCTAGGAAAAATGTATGGAAACCAGCACATTTTACATCTGTTGGCATCAGATAGTCTTAGGAAAGCTAGGTTGAATATCTTTCCCAGAAATTCAGAGAGGTATTTCCTGGCTGACAATACTCCGTAGACGTAGTACACTTACTAGGTGCTCTCCATAAATGAGGAAAAGTACCTCCCAGACAATGCATATATATTTCAAAGAAACCTATAGTAGCATACTACACTCTCTTGCTCGTTTGGGTAGAATCAATTCGTAATCTAGTTTTTTCAAACATTCAGCGAACTTGAAATGAACCGAATCGTCAAAGGTTCACTTATGGCTTATCGTGACACATAAAGTTACAATATAGGCCTTTCAGGGGTTAATATGGGTAAAAATAAAAATAAAAATACTCCCCTTATCCATTTGCTCGCGTAGAGGCTGTTTCGGCCATCTTGATTGAAGAAACAGTACAAAAGCGCCTGGCCAACAATCTGGCATGGTGACGTCATATGTCTCCCTACTTGAAATTTTGCACGGTTTCTGCAATCAAGATGGCCTCTTCGCGTGCAAATGGATGATGTGAGTATGTTTTTTATTACCGCATGAAGCGCGAGGAAATTCAGCTTCGCAGCAAATAAAATTTTTCTGAAATTTGGATCTAAGTCAATTCGTTTGGCTTCAAGTCACTCAACACTAATTATAAGTCTCATTACACAGAATAATATTTGACTGGCTAAATAAAGCTTTACGATGTGCAATCTCATTGATAAAACAACATTTAGTGCTGTCCTACACTTTGCTTTATATTATCCATTTGCCCTACAATAAAATACCAGAAGAAATAAGATTAAAACCACTATTGATTTCTACATGGAAAACATTGTATAAAGAACTTCAACATCTTTAAGTAGCCCCACAAATTTCCACATATTTATCCCTATTCCTAATTAAAATACAAATTTCTCTATAGGCACCAATCTTATTTATCTATTTTGAAGCTGAAAATTACTGTATAAGAAACAGTAAACTTCTTAGATAATTAAATCAATTTTGAAGCTAATGAAACACTATGGGCAATGTTTGGTTACCTAAACCCTGAGCAATATCACTGTTTCCAGCAGCACAAATTACAGCAGAAAGAGCAATACTACAAATCTGGCTAAAACCCCAAGTGCACCTTCTATTGTTATTGTTAAGCAAATTGCAGTTTTTCCTAAAATTGGATTAGGTACAAGACTACACGTGTCATTTTACAAGGAATACATTGTAAAACATTATTTTGAAGCTTTATTACACTTTTACCAGCTTTTCATAAGATACAAGAACCACCATTAAAGATTCACTGGACATTATTTAAGATAGGTGGGTTATTCGAATTAGTATGGATATAGTAGCAGTTAAAGTTAAAATTACATACATACAGTAGGTGGACAAAGGACTCCACATTATTTGAAAATAATTCACATTTAGTTTTTATTTTTTTCTACCTGTTTGCATTTTTGGCAATATGGTATCCATATTCTCAAATTTTTCTGTGAACTACCCCTGTGCTGAATATATGACAGGAAAAATCTATTCAGTAAATCCATCTGTTAGATTCTAGGGGGACAAATCCCCTTTTTTTGGCGGCCAAGTACACCTGCGGCCTGCAGTGCATACCTGGCAGTGAAAATAATTCAATACATTACTCTGTCACATATTTGTGTGACCTACAGCGATTTTTTTTCGCTTTCTGACACCGGCACTGTATATCTGACAGTCAAATAAAACCAGTAAATACTGCTGTTACATTGTCAAATTCCCATTTTTGTGCTAGAAAGTAATTTTTTTGGCCTGTGCTGCATTTCTGAGTCTGACAGTCCAATAAAACCGTTAATTACTGCATTAAAATTTTTAATTTAAAAAAGCACACTTTTTGTGCTAGATAGTACATTTGCATCCTGCGGTGCATTTCTGACAGTCCAATAAAGCCGTTAAATACTGCATTTACATTGTTGGTAGAAAAAAACAAACTTTTTGTGCTAGATAGTATATTTGCAGCCTGCGCTGCATTTCTGACTGTCCAATAAAACCGTTAAATACTGCATTTACATTGTTGGTAGAAAAAAGCACACTTTTTGTGCTAGATAGTACATTTGACGCCTGCGCTGCATTTCTGACTGTCAATTAAAACCGTTAAATACTGAATTTACATTGTTGGTAGAAAAAAATTACACTTTTTGTGCTAGATAGTACATTTGCGGCCTGCGCTGAATTTCTGACAGTCCAATTAAACCGTTAAATACTGTTGTTATATTGTTGTTTGAAAAAAAAAACACTTTTTGTGCTAGATAGTACATTTGCAGCCTGCGCTGCATTTCTGACAGTCCAATAAAACCGTTAAATACTGTATTTACATTGTTGGTAGAATAAAACACACTTTTGTGCTAGATAGTATATTTGCAGCCTGCGCTGCATTTCTGACTGTCCAATAACCGTAAACTGCATTACATTGTTGGAAAAAACACTTTTGTGCTAGATAGTACATTTGCCTGCGCTGCATTTCGACAGTCAATAAACCGTTAAATACTGCATTTACATTGTTGGTAGAAAAAAGCACACTTTTTGTGCTAGATAGTACATTTGACTCCTGCGCTGCATTTCTGACTCTCAAATAAAACCGTTAAATACTGCATTTACATTGTTGGTAGAAAAAAACAAACTTTTGTGCTAGATAGTACATTTGCAGCCTGCGCTGCATTTCTGACTGTCCAATAAAACCGTTAAATACTGCATTTACATTGTTGGTAGAAAAAAGCACACTTTTTGTGCTAGATAGTACATTTGACGCCTGCGCTGCATTTCTGACTGTCAATTAAAACCGTTAAATACTGAATTTACATTGTTGGTAGAAAAAAATTACACTTTTTGTGCTAGATAGTACATTTGCGGCCTGCGCTGAATTTCTGACAGTCCAATTAAACCGTTAAATACTGTTGTTATATTGTTGTTTGAAAAAAAAAACACTTTTTGTGCTAGATAGTACATTTGCAGCCTGCGCTGCATTTCTGACAGTCCAATAAAACCGTTAAATACTGTATTTACATTGTTGGTAGAATAAAACACACTTTTGTGCTAGATAGTATATTTGCAGCCTGCGCTGCATTTCTGACTGTCCAATAAAACCGTTAAATACTGCATTTACATTGTTGGTAGAAAAAAGCACACTTTTTGTGCTAGATAGTACATTTGACTCCTGCGCTGCATTTCTGACTCTCAAATAAAACCGTTAAATACTGCATTTACATTGTTGGTAGAAAAAAATTACACTTTTTGTGCTAGTTAGTACATTTGCGGCCTGCGCTGAATTTCTGACAGTCCAATTAAACCGTTAAATACTGTTGTTATATTGTTGTTTGAAAAAAAACACACTTTTTGTGCTAGATAGTACATTTGCAGCCTGCGCTGCATTTCTGACAGTCCAATAAAACCGTTAAATACTGTATTTACATTGTTGGTAGAAAAAAACACACTTTTTGTGCTGGATAGTACATTTCTGACAGTCCAATAAAACCGTTAGATACTGCAGTTACATTGTTGTTTGAAAAAATCACACTTTTTGTGCTAGATAGTACATTTGCAGCCTGCGCTGCATTTCTGATGGTGCAATAAAACCAGTAAATACTGCTGTTACATTGTAGGTTGAAAAATCACACTTTTGTGCTAGATAGTACATTTGTAGCCTGCGCTGCATTTGCTGACAGTCCAATTAAACCGTTAAAAACTGCATTTACATTGTTGGTAGAAAAAAGCACACTTTTTGTGCTAGATAGTACATTTGCAGCCTGCGCTGCATTTCTGACAGTCCAATAAAACCGTTAAATACTGTATTTTCATTGTTGGTAGAAAAACACACTTTTGTGCTGGATAGTACATTTCAGACAGTCCAATAAAATCGTTAAATACTGCAGTTACATTGTTGTTTGAAAAAAGCACACTTTTTGTGCTAGATAGTACATTTGCAGCCTGCGCTGCATTTCTGACAGTCCAATAAAACCAGTAAATACTGCTGTTACATTGTCGGTTGAAAAAATCACACTTTTTGTGCTAGATAGTACATTTGCGTTCTGCGCTACATTTCTGACAGTCCAATTAAACCGTTAAATACTGCATTTACATTGTTGGTTTAGAAAAAAACACACTTTTGTGCTAGATAGTATATTTGCAGCCTGCGCTGCATTTCTGACTGTCCAATAAAACCGTTAAATACTGCATTTACATTGTTGGTAGAAAAAGCACACTTTTGTGCTAGATAGTACATTTGACTCCTGCGCTGCATTTCTGACTCTCAAATAAAACCGTTAAATACTGCATTTACATTGTTGGTAGAAAAAATTACACTTTTTGTGCTAGTTAGTACATTTGCGGCCTGCGCTGAATTTCTGACAGTCCAATTAAACCGTTAAATACTGTTGTTATATTGTTGTTTGAAAAAAACACACTTTTGTGCTAGATAGTACATTTGCAGCCTGCGCTGCATTTCTGACAGTCCAATAAAACCGTTAAATACTGTATTTACATTGTTGGTAGAAAAACACACTTTTTGTGCTGGATGAGTACATTTCTGACAGTCCAATAAAACCGTTAGATACTGCAGTTACATTGTTGTTTGAAAAAATCACACTTTTTGTGCTAGATAGTACATTTGCAGCCTGCGCTGCATTTCTGATGGTGCAATAAAACCAGTAAATACTGCATGTTACATTGTAGGTTGAAAAAATCACACTTTTTGTGCTAGATAGTACATTTGTAGCCTGCGCTGCATTTGCTGACAGTCCAATTAAACCGTTAAAAACTGCATTTACATTGTTGGTAGAAAAAGCACACTTTTTGTGCTAGATAGTACATTTGCAGCCTGCGCTGCATTTCTGACAGTCCAATAAAACCGTTAAATACTGTATTTACATTGTTGGTAGAAAAAACACACTTTTTGTGCTGGATAGTACATTTGCGCTGCACTGACAGTCCAATAAAATCGTTAAATACTGCAGTTACATTATTGTTTGAAAAAGCACACTTTTGTGCTAGATAGTACATTTGCAGCCTGCGCTGCATTTCTGACGGTCCAATAAAACCAGTAAATACTGCTGTTACATTGTAGGTTGAAAAAATCACACTTTTTGTGCTAGATAGTACATTTGTAGCCTGCGCTGCATTTCCGACAGTCCAATTATACCGTTAAATACTGCATTTACATTTTTGGTTTAGAAAAAAACACACTTTTGTGCTAGATAGTATATTTGCAGCCTGCGCTGCATTTCTGACTGTCCAATAAAACCGTTAAATACTGCATTTACATTGTTGGTAGAAAAAGCACACTTTTTGTGCTAGATAGTACATTTGACTCCTGCGCTGCATTTCTGACTCTCAAATAAAACCGTTAAATACTGCATTTACATTGTTGGTAGAAAAAAATTACACTTTTTGTGCTAGTTAGTACATTTGCGGCCTGCGCTGAATTTCTGACAGTCCAATTAAACCGTTAAATACTGTTGTTATATTGTTGTTTGAAAAAAAACACACTTTTTGTGCTAGATAGTACATTTGCAGCCTGCGCTGCATTTCTGACAGTCCAATAAAACCGTTAAATACTGTATTTACATTGTTGGTAGAAAAAAACACACTTTTTGTGCTGGATAGTACATTTCTGACAGTCCAATAAAACCGTTAGATACTGCAGTTACATTGTTGTTTGAAAAAATCACACTTTTTGTGCTAGATAGTACATTTGCAGCCTGCGCTGCATTTCTGATGGTGCAATAAAACCAGTAAATACTGCTGTTACATTGTAGGTTGAAAAAATCACACTTTTTGTGCTAGATAGTACATTTGTAGCCTGCGCTGCATTTGCGACAGTCCAATTAAACCGTTAAAAACTGCATTTACATTGTTGGTAGAAAAAAGCACACTTTTTGTGCTAGATAGTACATTTGCAGCCTGCGCTGCATTTCTGACAGTCCAATAAAACCGTTAAATACTGTATTTTCATTGTTGGTAGAAAAAAACACACTTTTTGTGCTGGATAGTACATTTCAGACAGTCCAATAAAATCGTTAAATACTGCAGTTACATTATTGTTTGAAAAAAGCACACTTTTTGTGCTAGATAGTACATTTGCAGCCTGCGCTGCATTTCTGACGGTCCAATAAAACCAGTAAATACTGCTGTTACATTGTAGGTTGAAAAAAATCACACTTTTTGTGCTAGATAGTACATTTGTAGCCTGCGCTGCATTTCCGACAGTCCAATTATACCGTTAAAAACTGCATTTACATTTTTGGTTTAAAAAAAAACACACTTTTGTGCTAGATAGTATATTTGCAGCCTGCGCTGCATTTCTGACTGTCCAATAAAACCGTTAAATACTGCATTTACATTGTTGGGGGAAAAAAGCACACTTTTTGTGCTAGATAGTACATTTGACTCCTGCGCTGCATTTCTGACTCTCAAATAAAACCGTTAAATACTGCATTTACATTGTTGGTAGAAAAAAATTACACTTTTTGTGCTAGTTAGTACATTTGCGGCCTGCGCTGAATTTCTGACAGTCCAATTAAACCGTTAAATACTGTTGTTATATTGTTGTTTGAAAAAAAACACACTTTTTGTGCTAGATAGTACATTTGCAGCCTGCGCTGCATTTCTGACGGTGCAATAAAACCGTTAAATACTGTATTTACATTGTTGGTAGAAAAAAACACACTTTTTGTGCTGGATAGTACATTTCTGACAGTCCAATTAAACCGTTAAATACTGTTGTTATATTGTTGTTTGAAAAAAGCACACTTTTTGTGCTAGATAGTACATTTGCAGCCTGCGCTGCATTTCTGACGGTGCAATAAAACCAGTAAATACTGCTGTTACATTGTAGGTTGAAAAAATCACACTTTTTGTGCTAGATAGTACATTTGCAGCCTGCGCTGCATTTCTGACAGTCCAATAAAACCGTTAAATACTGTATTTTCATTGTTGGTAGAAAAAAACACACTTTTTGTGCTGGATAGTACATTTCTGACAGTCCAATAAAACCGTTAAATACTGCAGTTACATTGTTGTTTGAAAAAAGCACACTTTTTGTGCTAGATAGTACATTTGTAGCCTGCGCTGCATTTCTGACAGTCCAATAAAACCAGTAAACACTGCTGTTACATTGTAGGTTGAAAAAAATCACACTTTTTGTGCTAGATAGTACATTTGTAGCCTGCGCTGCATTTCCGACAGTCCAATTATACCGTTAAAAACTGCATTTACATTTTTGGTTTAAAAAAAAGCACACTTTTGTGCTAGATAGTACATTTACAGCCTGTGCTGCATTACTGATAGTGAAAGAAATACACTTAAATCCATCTGTTTCATTGTGTGTGAAAAAAACACCTTTTTTGGGCCATAAAGTACCTTTGCAGCCTGCACTGCATAGCAGACAGGGCAATCATTTTAAAAAATTCGTCTGTTCCAATGTTGGGTGACGTTAACCCATTTTTGCAGTACAAAAAAAAAACGTGCTCTGCATGGGTGACAGGGAAATAAATTTCTATAATTGGGCTATTAAATTGGTGTTTGAAATTGAACCATTTTGCCGTATACAAACCCCTGCTCTGCATAGGTGACAGGGACCTAAATTGCTAAAATTCGTTTGTTCCAGTGGTGGGTGACATTAATCCATTTTTTGCTGGTGAAAAACCCTTGCTCTGCATTGCTGACAGTGAACTAAATTTAGTAAAATCGTCCGCAAAAAATGAGGAGAGCGTCAAATAAGGGATGTGGCCCTGGTCGTGGTGCTGCTGGTGTTGGTGGAACTCCTATGTGCCAGCTACACGCATTCCTCAGGTGCACGTAGACCACAGAGCCTTCAGCGTTATGTAATAGGCTCTACGAATGGTGAGCCCAGTACAAGTACAGTCGCTAGTAGATTGGGTGGCTGACAGTGCCTTCAGTACCTTCACATTGTCTCCGACCCGGTCCACTGCTGAAAGCTCAGAGTTGGCACCTGCAGGCCATGGGCATCTATCTAGCACCTCACCCCCTTGCAAATTAGCCAAGCAGTCTGAGCCCCAAGTCATGTAGCAGTCTCTTATGCTTTTTGATGAGTCTGCTGGCAGGACTTTCCAGGGCTATCGACCTATCCCTGCCCCAGAAGTGAAAAAGATTGAGTGCACCGATGCGCAACCACTTATGTTTGAGGATGAGGACATGGAAAGACCACCGCAGCACGTCTCTGATGATGACAAAACACAGGTACCAACTGCTGCAGCTTTCTGCAGTGTGAACACCTTGCCACCAGCACAGCAAAAGAGGGAGCAGGGTGCAAAAGCAGAGAGGCTGTCCCCTAGACAGTACGCCTGATACTGCCCACCTCACCCAGGGACCGAGCACAACAAAGCCAGCTCCAAGGAGTTCCCTGGTGTTGCAGTTCTTCAGACAATGTGCAGACAACAAGACATGAGTGGTTTGCATGCTGGGCAATCAGAGCCTGAAGCGAGGCATAAACGTTCTAAACCTGAGCACAACCTGCATGACCAGACATCTAAGTGCAAAGCACAAGCTGCAGTGGAGTAAACACCTCCAAAACCAAGAAAGGTCTCAGGTTTCTCCTTATCCCTCTTCTGCTGCAGTCTCGGCCTCTTCCTCCACCTCTGGAGTGACAGTGGCACTGGACACCCCGCAGCAACGCCACCACGTCCATCACCTTCAACAAGCAGCACCACAATGTCCCATGGCAGCGTTCAGCTGTCCATCCGCCAAACACTGGAGAGAAAGAGGAAGTACCCCCTACCCACCCGCAATCCCTGGCCCTGAATGCCAGCATTTCAAAATTCCTGGCCTTTGTAATGCTGTCATTCCATCTGGTGGAGACAGTTTTAAAAACCTTATGGCGTTGGCTGTCCCACAGTATGTGGTTCCTAGCCACGACTACTGTTCCAGGCGAGCCATCCCTTACCTGCACAAACAAGTGGGGGACAAAATCAGGTGTGCAATGCGCAATGCCATCTGTGGCAAGGTCCACATAACTACCGATACGTGGACCAGTAAGCACGGGCAGGGACGCTATATCTCCCTAACAGCACCCTGGGTAAATGCAGTGGCAGCTGGGCCTGAGGCGGATAGCTGTTTGGCACATATCCTTCTGCCACCAAGGATTGCAGGGCATTTCTCTTTACTTCCTGTTGCATCCTCCTCCTACTCCTCTTCCTTTTCTAACACCTCCCCATCAGCTCAGCGTAACACCTTCACCACCAACTTCAGCACAGCCATGGGAAAACGACAGCAGGCAGTTTTGAAACTCATCTGTTTGGGGGACAAACCCCACACCGTGCAGGAGCTGTGGATGGGCATGGAACAACAGACCGATGAGTTGTTGGTACCACTGAGCCTTAAGCCCGGCTTGTTGGTGTGCGATAATGAGCAAAATCTCGTAGCAGCTCTGGGCCTAGCCGGTTTGACTCACATCCCTTGCCTAGCGCATGTGCTGAATTTGGTGGTGCATAAATTCCTGAAAGCCATCTGTGCGTGCTTTTGGCGTTCTCACCCTGCTGCTGCTCACCTATGCGAGCAGCAGCAGGCGATAGTGGATTTTCAGTTGCAGCACACACGGGTGAGTCGCTCTGCAGAACAGCACCACTTCACCGCCACTGAGTGGGCCTCCATGCGAGACCTGTTTCGAGTACTCCACCAACATGGCCAGTGCCGATGATGCCGTTCTCAGCGTTACTATCCCACTTCTATGTCTCCTTGAAAAAATTATTTGGGCGACGTTGGAAAAGAATGTGGCACAGGAGGAAGAGGGATCATTTTCACGGTTATCAGGCCAATCATTCACAAGTGGCTTGGAGGGTGGGTTCCTGCACCAGTATAGGCCAGGTACACAATTGTCCAGCCAGGATACAGTTCTAGAGGATGAGGATGAGGAGGATGAGGAGGATGAGGAAGATGAGGAAGATGAGGAGGATGAGGAGGATGAGGAGAAGGAATCATGTTCACAGAAGGGTGGCACCTAAAGCAGCTCATGGACATTACTTGTGCGTGGCTTGGGGGATACAGAGGACACAGCCGATTCACCTCACAGAGAACAGCTTGTCCATGCCTCTGGGAAGCCTGGCACACATGAGCGACTACATGCTGCAGTGCCTGCGCAAAGACCGTCGAGTTGCCCACATTCTAACTTGTGCTGATTACTGGGTGTTCACCCTGCTTGATCCCAATTACAAGGACAACGTGCTGTCCTTAATTCCCTCACTGAAGCGGGATCGGAAGATGCCCGACTACAAGCGCAAGCTGGTAGACGCGCTGCTGATGGCATTCCCACCTGACAGCGGGGGCTCAGTGGAAGCACAAGGTGAAGCAGAGGAGGAGGAAGAGGTGGCCAATGCAGCCAGGGCACCGCCGGCACCTCATAAGGCAGGCTTAGCATTGCCAAAATATGGAAAAGCTTTGTCACCACGCCGCAACAACCAGCACCACCAGCTGATATGCAACGTCTTAGCAGGAGGCAGCATTTCACCAACATGGTGGAGCAGTATGTGTGCACACGCCTACATGTACTGACTGATGGGTCTGCCCCATTCAACTTCTGGGTCTCCAAATTGGGCACATGGCCTTAGCTTGCCCTTTACGCTTTGGAGGTGTTGGTCTACACTGCAGCCAGTGTATTGTCTGAACATGTATTTAGTACGGCAGGGGGGCGTTATCAAAGACAAGCGCAGCCGTCTGTCCACAGCCAATGTGGACAAGCTCACGTTCATTAAAATTAACCAGGCATGGATCCCACAGGACTTGTCCGTACCTTGTACAGAGTAGACATGTATACCGGCCTCACACAGCCATTGTTATACTCCAGCACACTTTCTCTTTGTTTTATTTTATATATTCCACAATGTTTTGTGGTCTACACAAATTAAATAAAAAAATAAAAATAAAGTGTTGGCTACCTCCTCCTCCTCCACCTCCGCTTTCACATACAACGACACGTCCACCTACACCGCCACGTCCACCACCTCCTCAATCTCCTACTCCATATGGACCTCCTCCTCCTAGTTCAAGATTATTATTTTTAATTGCTATTTATTTTATTTTAAGTAATTTCCCTATCCACATTTGTTTGCGTAACACTTATCAGGCTCTTACCCACATTTTGCTGCCTTTTGCAGCCCTATAGCCCTTTCCATGACTATTTTAGAACCATTTTAGTGCCCCAAAGTTCAAGTCCCCATTGACTTCAATGGGGTTCGGGTTCAGGGTAAAGTTCGGGTCAAGTTCGGGTCCCGAATCCGAACTTTGCGGGGAAGTTTGGCTTAACCCCGGTGAACCCAAACTTCCAGGTGACCGCTCAACTATCTATATATATTTTAATTTTTCGAATTTTTCACAAATTAAAATAAAGAAAAAGCTAAATGTCCAAACAAAAGAAATGTTTGAGCCTTGCCTTAGGAAAACCTAAATACTAGCGATGAGCGAGCATGCTCGACCGAATATCTGTTCAGCTCGAGCATCGCTATGCATGGCACATGGCGGTACTCAACCGCATGTGCTCGAGTGCAATGCTCGAGTCTCCGCCCCACATGTTTTGTGGGTTTTAAGCAGCCAATAAAGGTGCAAGTAAGTACTGCCCTCACTGTAATCCAAGTAGCCATGCTGGCTGCTGGCATTACAGTGATTGGCTGTCCGGGACGGGTCATCGGAGGTTATATAGCACCCGATGTCATGTGCTCGGATCAGTCATAGTGAGGGAGAGCAGAGTGTAGGAAGGGAAAGACAGGGTAGGGAGCGATTTTCACAGTTTTTATTCAGAGAGAGTTTTTCCAAGACCCAAAAGTCCTTTTAAGGACTACTGTGTGTGTGTGTTTTAGGGCAGCAATCTATTTACCTGCTGCAGTCTCAGTGACAGTGCTTCTGAAGGGACAGATGGCGCAGGGAGAGACATTTGCTGTTTTTACTACCAATAGCTTTTCAAAAACACCAAAGTCCTTTTTAGGACTACTGTGTGTGTTTGACAGCAGCAAGATATTTTTATTTTATACCTATTAGTGATATATACTGTACAACAACCACAGACTGCGTCTTTAATAATCTGGCCCACATCTAGTGTCCATAATCTGTGGTGTTCTGTATCCAATAGTGTAGAACATCTGCAAACAGTGTCTGTATTACAAATTACAATATAATATTCTGGGCCACATTTAGTGTCCATAATCTGTGGTGTTCTGTAACCAATAGTGTAGAACATCTGCAAACAGTGTCTGTATTATAAATTCCAATAATCTGGGCCACATCTAATGTCCATAATCTATGGTGTTCTGTAACCAATAGTGTAGAACATCTGCAAACAGTGTCTGTATTACAAATTCCAATAACCTGGGCCTAATATAGTGTTTCATAATCTGTGGTGTTCTGTAACCAATAGTGTAGAGCATCTGTAAACAGTGTCTGTATTACAAATTCCAATAATCTGGGCCACATCTAGTGTGCATAATCTGTGGTGTTCTGTAACCAATAGTGTAGAACATCTGCAAACAGTGTCTGTATTACAAATTCCAATAATCTGGGCCACATCTAGTGTCCATAATCTATGGTGTTCTGTAAACAATAGTGTAGAACATCTGCAAACTGTGTCTGTATTACAAATTCCAATAATCTGGGCCACATCTGGTGTCCATAATCTGGGGTATTCTGTAACCAATAGTGTAGAACATTTGCAAACAGTGTCTGCATTACAAATTACAATAATCTGGGCCACATCTAGTGTCCATAATCTGCGGTGTTCTGTAACCATTAGTGTAGAACATCTGCAAACAGTGTCTGTATTACAAATTACAATATTCTGGGCCACATTTAGTGTCCATAATCTGTGGTGTTCTGTAACCAATAGTGTAGAACATCTGCAAAAAGTGTCTGTATTATAAATTCCAATAATCTGGGCCACATCTAATGTCCATAATCTATGGTGTTCTGTAACCAATAGTGTAGAACATCTGCAAACAGTGTCTGTATTACAAATTCCAATAACCTGGGCCTAATATAGTGTTTCATAATCTGTGGTGTTCTGCAACCAATAGTGTAGAGCATCTGTAAACAGTGTCTGTATTACAAATTCCAATAATCTGGGCCACATCTAGTGTGCATAATCTGTGGTGTTCTGTAACCAATAGTGTAGAACATCTGCAAACAGTGTCTGTATTACAAATTCCAATAACCTGGGCCTAATATAGTGTTTCATAATCTGTGGTGTTCTGTAACCAATAGTGTAGAGCATCTGTAAACAGTGTCTGTATTACAAATTCCAATAATCTGGGCCACTTCTAGTGTGCATAATCTGTGGTGTTCTGTAACCAATAGTGTAGAACATCTGCAAACAGTGTCTGTATTACAAATTCCAATAATCTGAGCCACATCTAATGTCCATAATCTATGGTGTTCTGTAAACAATAGTGTAGAACATCTGCAAACTGTGTCTGTATTACAAATTCCAATAATCTGGGCCACATCTGGTGTCCATAATCTGGGGTGTTCTGTAACCAATAGTGTAGAACATCTGCAAACAGTGTCTGTATTACAAATTCCAATAATCTGAGCCACATCTAATGTCCATAATCTATGGTGTTCTGTAACCAATAGTGTAGAACATCTGCAAACAGTGTCTGTATTACAAATTCCAATAACCTGGGCCTAATATAGTGTTTCATAATCTGTGGTGTTCTGCAACCAATAGTGTAGAGCATCTGTAAACAGTGTCTGTATTACAAATTCCAATAATCTGGGCCACATCTAGTGTGCATAATCTGTGGTGTTCTGTAACCAATAGTGTAGAACATCTGCAAACAGTGTCTGTATTACAAATTCCAATAACCTGGGCCTAATATAGTGTTTCATAATCTGTGGTGTTCTGTAACCAATAGTGTAGAGCATCTGTAAACAGTGTCTGTATTACAAATTCCAATAATCTGGGCCACATCTAGTGTGCATAATCTGTGGTGTTCTGTAACCAATAGTGTAGAACATCTGCAAACAGTGTCTGTATTACAAATTCCAATAATCTGAGCCACATCTAATGTCCATAATCTATGGTGTTCTGTAAACAATAGTGTAGAACATCTGCAAACAGTGTCTCTATTACAAATTCCAATAATCTGGGCCTAATATAGTGTCCATAATCTGTGGTGTTCTGTAACCAATAGTGTAGAACATCTGTAAACAGTGTCTGTATTACAAATTCCAATAATCTGGGCCACATCTAGTGTGCATAATCTGTGGTGTTCTGTAACCAATAGTGTAGAACATCTGAAAACAGTGTTTGTATTACAAAATCCAATAATCTGGGCCACATCTAGTGTCCATAGTGTGTGGCTTTGTGTAAAAAATACTGTAGAACATCTGCAAACAGTGTCTCTATTACAAATTCCAATAATCTGGGCCTAATATAGTGTCCATAATCTGTGGTGTTCTGTAACCAATAGTGTAGAACATCTGTAAACAATGTCTGTATTACAAATTCCAATAATCTGGGCCACATCTAGTGTGCATAATCTGTGGTATTCTGTAACAAATAGTTTAGAACATCTGCAAACACTGTCTGTATTACAAATTCCAATAATCTGGTCCACATCTAGTGTCCATAATCTGTGGTGTTCTGTAACCAATAGTGTAGAACATCTGCAAACAGTGTCTGTATTACAAATTCCAATAATCTGGGCATAATATAGTGTCCATATTCTGTGGGTTTCTGTGACATATACTACCCTGCATCCGAAAACTGTGTCTTTAGCGGACAGTAAAATAATCTGCACCACACCTAGTGACAAAACCATTAATATAAAGAAGGCGAGCACTAAGGGACGGGAAAGTGGGCGTGATGCTGATGGTGCAGGCAGAGTGCTGATGGTGCGCGCAATGAAACTGTGCTTGCTACCAGTGCACCAGAAAAAAAAACATCCACGGTTCCGAGCTTCATGTCCAACTTAGCTGGGCGGCGCAGGACAACACTTTCCAAGTCAGACCAGTGCGAACAGTTGGTCGGTTGGATTGCTAAAGATAATGCTTTCTGTCTATAAAGCACCACCCTCTCGTCCAGTCTCTGTAGTGTGGGGATTTGCTCTGGTAGACAGGTTAGCGGACGCAGTATAGAGGCAAGGAACCAGGTAGTAAATCAAACTTCAGTGTTTTATTTACACTCAACAAAAAAAACATAACAGTCCTTGTGCTTGTTCACACAGCCAAACAAAACAGAGTTCACCTGAAATCCTAGGTGTTGCTTCACACCTGGCTGAAAGCTCAGCAACCCCAAAGTTCACTGGCAGGCTTCCAGGCGGCCTGCACGCCTGTTTGCAGTCTTTAGTGTTCAGCCCAGAGAACTCCACAGCTTCACTGTCAGGCTGGAAGACAATCCACCCACCTGACAGTGCTGCCTGAGCTTTATAGCCCAGCCAAAACCCGGCCAGGAACATGGGGAGTAGTCACCCACCCAGCACTTTGACTACTCCCAGTAAAAGCCGTCCCGGATCAGCTATAGTAGCCATGCTACCTATTAAAAGTGTCAAACAGCTACTGCTGCTGACATGAAAAAACGGCTCTTACTCCACCGAGGCCAGGAACCTCGATGACACTTATCTATCATCCACAATTATTCCCCGTGCCTTCTTACAGTAGCCAAGAGTCTGGTCAACCGAATCCTCAGTCTGATGATCCTTCCTCCCACCAGGGTGAGTCTTGCCAAACGAGTAATCCCACACTCCGATATTCGAGGAGCTCTTTCCAGTGCCACTATTAGATTTGGCCCTCTCTCCCAGCACGCTTGAAGAGGGACCTGAGATATTGTGCCCTGATTCCCAACCTCTTGAGTCTTTGCAGTCTCAAAAAGATGACGTGGTGAACGGCAATCATTCGTTGACGAGGTGGATGATGATGAGACACAGTTGTCAATCACTGAGGTTGTGGTTAGGTCAAGTCAGGAGGATGAGCAGAGTGAGGAAGTGGAAGAGGAGGTGGTGGACGATGTTGTCAGTAACCCAACATGGGAAGGTGAAAAGCTGAGCGAAAACAGCAGTACAGAGGGGGAGGGATCCGCAGCACCGCAACAGTCTGGAAGAGGCAATGGGGTTGCAAAAGGGAGAAGTCGGCCCACACCAAACAGGCCCACAACCGTTACACTGAGCACCCCCATGTGTAAATCTACCTTGCCAAGGGGTAGGCGTTCCGCAGTATGGCGCTTTTTTGAGGAAAGTGCAGATGACAAAAGAGTGGTAGTTTGCAACCTGTGCCGTACCAAAATGAGGTGGGGCGTGAACACTAGCAACCCCACCACCACCAGCATGATCGGCCACATGGCATTCAAGCACCCTAATAAGTGGGCCGAATGCCTGGGTCCGCAATCTGGGTCTGCGGGTCCTACCACTGCCTCCTCATCCCCTGTGTTATGCACTGCTGGCCAATCCCCAGTCGAACGCGCAGGCCCGGATGCCCCTCGTCCTTCACCTCGACCTGATGGCCATGGATGCTACATTTCCCTGACCGCACACTGGGTGAATGTTGTGGAGGCCAGGAATGAGTTGTACCCTGGGATGGCACATGTGCTACCCACGCCCAGGATTGCGTGCCCTACATCCATCAGGGTCTCTGTCAGCAGCTATGTTACTGGCTCCAACCCCCAATTATCCTCCTCTGCTGCCTCCTCCTCCACTTCCACCTCCTGCAGCAGTCAGCCATCAGTCGCTAGCTCAAAGCAGTGTAGCACTGCTATGGGTAAGCGTCAACAGGCCGTGCTGAAGCTTATCTGCTTAGGGGACAAACAGCACACCGCTGATGAGCTGTGGCAGGGTATAAGGGACCATACCGAGCTGTGGCTCTCGCCACTCAACCTACAACCAGGCATGGTTGTGTCTGACAATGGCCGTAACTTGGTGGCAGCTTTGGAGCTCGGCAACCTGACACACATCCCATGCCTAGCCCACCTATTAAACTTAGTGGTTCAGCAGTTTTTCAAAACCTCCCCCAATTTGCAAGAGCTACCAGTGAAGGCGGACCGCATGTGTGCCCATTTCCGCTAGTCGTCCACAGCTTCAGCTGGTCTGTCAACAATGTAGCAGCGATTGCGGCTTCCAGCTCACCGTCTGTTGTGCGTCATCATCACACACTGGAACTCTATATTCTGCATGTTGGCCAGGTTTTGTGAGCAGCAGAGGGCAGTTGTAGAATACCAGCTGCAACATGGTTGTCGCCTTTCAAGTCAACTGCCACTATTTACAAGCGAGAAGTGGGCATTGATGTCAGACTTCTGTGAGGTTTTAAAAAACTTTGATGAATCCACACAGATGGTTAGTGGCGATAACACTAATATCAGTATAACCATCCCACTGCTGTGTCTACTCCACCGATCGCTGCTCACAATTAAGGAGGACGCTCTGAATGTGGCAGACAAGGAAATGGGGAGGACATTACACAAAGTGATAGCCAGACCACCCACAGTTCGTCTTCTCAGCGCAAATTGGACCATGAACAGGAGGAGCTGGAGATAGTTGTCTCTGCTACAGAGGGTAGTACCCATGGAATTTTAATTCCATCTGTTCAGCGTGGATTGGCAGAAGAGGAGGAGATGGGGAGTCATCCTGATGTTGACATCGATGTTTTGCCTGTTGGTACTCTGGCACACATGGCTGACTTCATGTTATGCTGCCTTTCCCGCGACCCTCGCATTATACGCATTTTAGATAACACGGATTACTAGGTATTCACCCTTCTCGACTTCCGCTACAAAGAGAACTTATCATCTCTCATTCCTGTGGTGGAGAGGAGGAGTAAAATTGTGCAATACCAGAAGGTACTTGTTGAGAGATTGCTCCAAAATTTTCCATCTGACAATGCAGCCAGCAGAGTCCGTACTTCTTTAGACAACTGAGGAAGGGAGACAAGGGGAACACACAGTAGTTCCAACAAAGGCAGGGCAACACTCTCCAAGGCATGGGAAACATTCATGACACCCTGCCAGCAACCTCACCCTGAAGCGCGGCCTTGTGGTACAAGGAGGGAAAAGTTTTGGAAGATGGTGAAGGAATACATAGCAGACCGTGTCAGCATCCTAAATGATCCCTCAGTGCCTTACAACTACTGGGTGTCCAAGCTGGACACTTGGCACGAACTTGCGCTCTACGCCTCGGAGGTGCCGGCCTGCCCTGCCACCAGCGTTTTATCTGAGCGTGTATTTAGTGCTGCTGGTGGCATTATAACAGATAAGCGTATCCGCTTGTCCACTGGCAATGCTGACAGGTTGATTAAGATAAAAAAAATGAACAAGGCCTGGATTGCCCCTGACTTCTCAACTCCACCAGAGGTGAGCTGAACATAAAGTCAATTTCAATCTATCATTTATAATGTACTCAATCTACTGTAGTATATTCCCATGCACCTTTTCCACCACAAAAAAGAGTATATTGTTGAATCTTGTTTTCTCCTACTCCTCCTCATCCAGATTGTATATATTCCCTCCACTCTAATTTTGTTATAGGGTCAGCTCCACTGCAGGCCCTAAACTAAAAAATTTTTATAGGGTCAGCTGAACAGCATGCACTCGCAAATAATGTTTTAGAGCGTCAGCTGTACAGCATGCACTCGCATATAATGTTTTAGAGCATCAGCTGTACAGCATGCACTCGCATATAATGTTTTAGAGCCTCGGCTCACCTGCAGGCACTAGAATATAATGTTTTCGAACATCAGCTCACCAGCAGGCACTCGCATATAATGTGTTACAGTATCAGCTGAGCAGCAGGCCCTCTCCCCTAATGTTTTATGGGGTTACCAGCAGGCCCTTGTTCCAAATGTTTTTGAGGGTCACCAGCATGCCACCAATCATAATTTTTCAAGGGTGTGTATAACTCCCTCCTTTATGTGTTATAAAGGGTGTATTGTAGTGTTGATTCCTTGTAATTTTTGTCAGCCCTCTTAGGCTTGACGCCCGGATAAGAGGCGGGAGCGTTGCGGGAAAATGTGGCAATATTACTATTGTAATGCGTTTTGCACACACGTGAGAAAAATCGGCATGTTTGGTACCCAGACCCGAAGCCGGACTTCATCACTGAAGTCCGGTTTCGGGTTGAGTATTCTGTATATTTTATTATCTTCCCTTATAACATAGTTATAAAGGAGAATAATAGCATTCTAAATGCAGAATGCAAAGTAAAATGGGTGATTGAGCGTTAAAAATAAAAAAAAAGTAACTCACCCCCTTCAATTGAGCGCGTAGCTGCCGGTCTCCTGTTCTGTCTTCAGATGGGGGGTAAAGGACCTGTCATGACGTCACTGGGTCACATGGTCCAATCACTTGCTCCCATTACAATGGTAATGGAAGTATGTGATTGGACCATGTGACCCATGTGATCCAGTGACATCTTGGAAGGTCCTTTACCCCCCAGCTTAAGACAGAACAGGAGACCGGCAGCTACACGCTCAATTGGAGGGGGTGAGTTACTTTTTTTTTTTTTTTAACCCTCAATCACCCATTTTACTTTGCATTCTGTATTTAGAATACTATTATTTTCCATTATAACTATGTTAAAAGGGAAAATAATAAAGATTGGGTCCCGATCCCGATCATCTCCTAGCAACCATGCGGGAAAATCACACTTGCTTGTGGATGCTTGCGATTTTCACGCAGCCCCATTCCCTTTCTATAGGGCCTGCGTTGCGTGAAAAACGCAGGATATAGAACATGCTGCGATTTTCGCTCAACGCAAAAGTGATGCAGGAAAATCTCCGCTCATGTACACAGCCCCATTGAAATGAATGGGTCCGGAATCAGTGAGGGTGCATTCGTTCACCTCACGCATTTCACCCACGTGGAAATCCTGCCCATGTGAAAGGTGCCTTAGTGCATAGGCTTTATGAGTGTAGGAGTCCCACTACCTAACAATTGTACCACAATGTAAATTAGGCCCTCCTTTATGTGATATACAGGCTGTTTCGGAGTGCCTCTTGCTTGTAATTTTTGGCAGCACTTGCACTTTATATACAATTCTATATACAGGAAAGAATGTTTCCTAACAATTTTTCCTGTTAAATAGATTTTTTTTTTCTGGGGGGGGGTTGTGGATATTTTTCTCAGTCTGTAAAAGTGGCGTACAACTTGGACAACATGGTTCCCAGCAGAGACCTGTGAGTCCAAGATGCATCCAGACATTGCTCCATGCTGTTCCCGATCCATTTCGGTGGTGTTTATGTCACTTTCTGACCTTTTCCAATGGACCAGGCACCCTCCCCTGCCTGGTTGTCTCCCATTGACTTCCATTATACTCGGGTGCACACGAGCACACGAATATAGCAAGGTGTTCGGGCCCAACACCTGAACACCCAAATACTACTAAATACAGCTTACTGTTAAGCTCCATAGACTTTATTGGGCACATTTGCCCCAAAGTAGAACACTTCTGCTCCAGAGTATATATATTTCCTCAGTGTCAGTGCATACCCCCTATGTTGCACTGCTCCATAATAAGATATCTGCATAAACTAAATTTTGAGTCCTTGTTGTGTGGTGCTTGCATTTGTGAGGCCATCTTAATGTCAGAAGATTTTATAGTGCAGAAAATGTCTCAAAAATAATGTAAAAGAAATAAGCTGAGGGGAATCAGTCAATTGTCCATGTTTCTTACACCTGCCAACCTGTGCAGCCTCCAGCTACCCTCCATCCACTGGCTAAGTACCTGAAATGGCAAAGTTTAATAATTGGCTGCACTAGTGGCTTCAATCTATATGGGTGGATGTACTGAACTTTCTAATAATAGGTATATGGCTGCACTCAGAATACACAGTGCATGTAACTTAACTTTATATAAGTAGTATATATGCTAAACTGTACATAGGGGGGAAATGTCTTCACACAAGTGCAGGGCACATTAGGGACCCAGCTTGCTATAGGCTTGCAACCTTTTTGTATCTCCTATTATAATGGAAAGTGACAGCAAATGCAAAAGTTATCTGGCCACAGCAAATCGAAGAACATGGGCATTAAATATAAGGTACACCCTTGGAAGGAGTTAAGATCCATATCTGAGGCCTCCATGATGTAGGAAGTTGACTGCTAGTGATAAGCGGCAGGGGCAATATTAGAATTTGCGATATTTCACAAATATTTGTTAGAGGATTATTCTATTGATTGCGAAAAATCGGCAATGTAATATTCACGTAATGCGAATATTTAAAAACACGAATATATAGCACTATAGAATATAGTGTTTTATATTCCTTTTTTTAGAATATTCGTCATTTTTTCCAATTTAATGTGAACAGTCATTGGCCCAAAAGCAACTTAAGTAGGGAGGAATCATGACTTTAGATAGAAAAAAATGACGAATATTCTAAAAAACAAATATTCTTTTTTTAGAATATTCGTCAATGACGAATATTTTAAATAACAAATATATAGCACTATATTGAATATAGTGCTATATATTTGTTTTTTAGAATGTTCTTAATTTTTTCCAATTTAATGTGAATAGTCATTGGCCCAAAAGCAACTTAAGCAGGGAGGAATCATGACTTCAGATGAAAAAAAATGACGAATATTCAAAAAAATTTATATATAGCACTATATTCTATAGCGCTATATAGCCGTGTTTTAGAATATTCGCATTACCCGAATATTACATTGCTGATTTTTCGCATAAGAGAAAAAAAATTAAATAATGAAGAATATTCTAATTCACTACAGACTACAATACAATACATTGGCCCACAAGCGAGAAGCAGGTAGGTATACTAGGTAATGGGTTCAGATGAAAAAAACAAGCAAAAAAAAAAGAATATTTGTTTTTACGAATATATCACTATATTCTAAATATTCTCAAATTCTCGAAGTGCCGATATTCGCAATAAAAATTTGCAATTCGAATATTCACGCTCAACACTATTGACTGCCACTTAGGTATCTACTCCCCCTTATACTGTAGATTGTAGTGTTTTATGATTGATCATATTGCCTCCTTTGTTGGCTTGCTTCCTTTTTTCCATTGCATTATACACTGTTTGATTCCAGGGATTACAACCACCCTGCAATCCAGCAGCTGTGGCCATATTTGCCCACTATAGGAAAAAGCATCGGCCACCTCATATTCTCACTGCATTGGTGGCTATAACCTCTGGAAGTGAGCAGTGTATAATGCTATTAAAAAGTGAATCAAGCCAGTAAAGGAGGCAACATGGACAATGACAAGTGCCTTGTATTACCTTATTTTACATGATAAATTCCATTTGCTGAAGTAAGACAACCCCTTTAATAGAAGTTTGTCCTCTGTTCAGGCTCCTGATCTCTGTGCCAAAATTTAAAGAAATTATAATTTACACGTAATTCTCTTTATCTGGAGAACCTTTCTTTTCCTACATTGACAACCCAATAGTTTAAATGTGTACTGTGTAATCCCTGATTTAACCTGTAATGGTGGTGCATGTAAACTGACCATTAAAGGTATGGCTACATGGCGACATTGGTTGCGTGACAACTGTTGCAGCCAGGATTGCAGGGGCATGTCAATGTACTGTGATTCCATAGAAATAAAATGGGGTCACAGCATGAGTTATATGTGTGATGCAACTGTGACCACCGAATCGCAAACAATTCAATTTTGCTGTAGCTGTAACCTTACTGACAAGTTTTTTACAGATTGCAAAAACTTGCAGGGGTTCTAAGTAGGGAGACACTTTGTAATCATCTTATTATCACTTGTGCAAAACAGAGAACCCCTTTAAATACATAATCAGACAAACAACAACAAATCATGACTTTTTAACTACTTTATCCCTAATATTCCTTTCGGTTAAACACAGTAGTAAACGTTCATCCTGTATAAGCATGGACAAAGTCCTTACATACCTTTGTAAGGAGAAAAATTCTGTGTTACAATGGCTTTTCACATATGTTATAATGATGAATTGGAAAGACATTTTTCTTTACATTACTTAGATATGGTAAAGTCTAGGGGGGGGGGGATTTATCATTGTAGGTGCATTTGAGGTTAGTTTTTAGATTGTAGTTGCAAATTATGATGAAGATGGCACATAGTATTATAAATTTACCGCAAGTGCAATGTAGTTGCACCTACTTTAGTAAAAGTACACCTGGGAAATGCCTAGTGTGGGGTTACAACTTTTTGTTGTACTTAATAAATGTGTCACATATGTGATCTACTCTGAAATTCTGACCAAATTTTCACTCCAAATCTGTAGGTGGTGCTGAAAGCTGCAGAGCTAAAAAAGTAGCAACATTTTTGTGCAATTGACCCGAAGTCACAAAGCCCCTATTTGCAACTTTTTGAAACCAAGATTCTGGTGTGCAGGTCTTTATAATATCACATTGGCAGTATGTGCCCGCTGCTGTCCTGCACCCCTCCAGCATTGCTAGGTTATTTACATCCTTTGTTTGTGTATCCTGACTCTGTATTTAGTACTCTGTAGCACTGCAAGAGTTAATGTTCCATGGTTTCTGTGTGCAGCTGCTTGACTAATAGTTTACTCAGCCCTGCTATATTCTGTGTGGTGTGTCCCATCCCATGGCCAAGGAATCATTAATTTCTAACGATAATTTGTTTTCCCTTAGTCCTACCAGCAGCACAGATGGGGTTAAACACCCCCCGTGGACTGGCAGGACCGGCGGAATGTTTAATGAGCCCAAGACTAATAACTCAATTTAACAATTAAGTATCTCCTTAAAAGGAGGAAGTCAACCCCCAGCCCACTGTGTTTATAGCAAGAAAAAAACTAGACTTACTAGGGTGGGAAATTTGTGTGCTGCTGTTAGGACTAAGGGAAAACAAATTATTGTTAGAAATTAACGATTCCCTTACGTCCTACCAGCAGCACAGATGGGAAGATAGCAAGAAGAAACCCCTAGGGAGGGCCTTCCTGCCTGGCAGAACTAAGAAAAGTCTGCCCAAAGGCCGAAACTCAGCTAGACTGGCATCTAGTCTATAATGGGAGATGAATGTCGATTCAGAGCTCCAGGAGGCAGCTTTGCAAATCATGTTGAGAGGCAGAACACTCCTCTCGGCAAAAGAAGTAGCCACAACTCTAGTAGAGTGGGCCTTCACGAATCCCGGAGGGTCCAGATTGTGGAAACAAAGGATTCCTTAATAGCCTCCTCAATCCACCGACTGATGGAAGGTTTGGATGCCTTATAGCCTTTAAACTTACCGGCAACAGGATTAGCAGATTCTCATCTTTCCTGAACTCCTTGATCTATCCACATAGATCCGGAGACATCTCGACGTCCAGAGGATGTCTAGCAGGTTCCTAGGAGGAGGTGGTAGATGTCGACAGAACCGGGAGGAATATCACCTGGTTGATGTTCTGGAAGGAAGGAACTTTAGGCCTACAATACTGGAGGAATCTAAGAAGGTCCCGGTCATGTAAGAATAGGGCTCATGTGCTGAGAGAGCTTGAAGCTCAGAGACCCTCTTGGCCAAAGTCACTGCAAGGAGAAACACAAACTTCCAAGTGACGAACTTGATGTCCACCTCCTCTAACGGTTCAAAGGGGGAGATGCTAACCCCTGAGAACTACTGCAAAACCCATTGAAAAAATGGGGTCTCAGTACTGTAGGCTTTTATCTTTCAGCTCCTTTAAGGAACCGTTTGATCAGCGGGTCCTGAGAAAAAGCCTGTTAAGGCAAGCTGAGATGGCTGAAACTTGAACCTTCAGAGTAGAAGGGCAAGGCCTCTATCAAGGCCGTCTTGCAGGAACTGAAGGATAGCGGAGAGGGGCGGATCTGCAGACGCCACCTCAGTTGAGGTACAACAGGATGAGAATATCCTCATAATACAAGAGTAGGCTCTCTTGGTAGAGTCCGCTCTAGAATGAGACAGCGTTCTCAGGACCGACTCTGAAAGCCCTTCTATTCTGGGAAGGGACTGATCAACCTCCAGGCTGTCAGGTTGAATCTGTGCAGATCTGAGCAGAGGTGAGTGTCCCACGACACCAGGGTCTGCTGTGGGGGAGCCTCCAATATTGTCCTCGACTCAACTGGGTGAGCTAGGTAAACCAGGATCTCTTCGGCCAAAACAGTATGATGGCTATCACCGAGGCCTGATCCTGACGGATTTTCATCAATACCCTCGGTATCATGGAAAAGGGAGGGAAGATGTAAGCCAGCCTGAACCTCCAGGATATTGACAGAGCGTCTAACGCCAGGGGTTGTCCTCCTGTAGAGGGAGCAGAACCTCTCCACCTTGGCATTGAACCTTGTTGCCATGAGATCCACCTCTGGCATACCCACTTGAGGACTATCTGCTTGATTCTCCGGATGTAAAGACCACTCCACCGACGGAAGACCGCGGCTCAGCCGCTATCATATTGAGGGAGCCTTGGATGTGGATCGCAGATAAGTGGGAAGGTACAACTCTGCCTAATCCAGAATCACCCCGATCTCTGACAAGAGGGGAAGTGATCTCGTGCCTCCCTGCTGGTTGATGTAAAGTACCGCAGTCACATTGTCTGACTGGACTTTCACCGCTTTGCCCCGGATCTGAGGGGCTAAGTGAAGGAGGGCTAGCCGGATAGCTTGAATCTCGCGGAGATTGGATGAAAGAAGCCACTCCTGAGGAAACCAGGTCCCGTGAACTGGAGAGTCGTCTAGGTGAGCGTCCCAGCCTACTTAGGACGCATCCGTAGTCAATATGACCCAGACTGGCTGGGTCATAGACTTCCCGTCGAAAAGATGGCACCACCATCTGAGGGAATACCGGGTTTGCCAAGTCAGGGAGCACAGGGAGTTTAGCCCAGCAGGGCTGCCATTCCATTAGGAGAGGACCTCCGACTGTAGAGGGCGGAGGTGCCATAGAGCCCAAGGGACTGCTTCCGCAGACGCTGACATGAGCCCCAACATCTTCATGAGAGTCCGGATTGGAACTCGCCGGGAAAGGAACTTGCAGTGTTCTGAACCCGGAATCTTCTTTCTAGAGTCAACTGGAGCGACATCCCAGTGGAGTCGATTATGAAGCCTAGATATCTTACTGAAGTCGACGGGCTCACGTTCGACTTCTACCAGCTGATGATCCAACCTAGGTGGAACAGAAAGGAGATTGTTACCTGAAGAAGTTGGGTTAGGACCGCTAGAGCAGAGGCTTTCAAAGCCAGTCGTCCAGATAAGGAATGATGGTCAGTCCTTGAAGCCTCAAAGCCGCCACCACAGAACCACCACCTTGGTAAAAATGTGAGGGGCAGAAGAAAAGCCAAAGGGAAGGGCAACAAACAGAAGATGCCTGACGACACCGGACACCTGGACCGTGATCCTGATATACTTCCTGGAACCAGGATGGATCGGGATGTGCAGATATGCATTCTTGAGGTCCAGGGTTGCCATCACGTCTCCAGGATTGATGACGTGAACTACTGACCTGATGGTTTCTACACGAAACTTCACCTTCCTTATAAATCGATTGAAATATCTCAGATCAATAATCATCCGGAGATCTCCTGAAGCCTTGGGAACCAGAAAAACTGGTGAATAGATCCCTAGGCCCCGTTCTCCTGCCGGAACCTCCTCCAGAGCCCCTTTGCAAATGTAGTCCTGAATGTAGGCCTCTAGGATCGCCTCCTTGGCAGCTTGTAGAAGGTTGATCTTGACAAACCTGTCCAGAGGAATAGAGGTGTTGTTGACTAAATAACCGTTGAAAATGATATTCAGGACCCCGGGATCCGAGATCTCTTGGATCCATTCTTCTCAGAAGTGGGAGAGACGACTCCGACGGGTACATGAAGCTTAGGAATGGGGAAGCTTATTGGCAGGGCGGCAGTAGTAACGGGAATTAACCAAGAGCCTCGAAGAGGCCCGTAGTCAGGAGGTGGATTTTCCATCTTTGGCTCCTCCACGAGAGCACCTCAAGCCCTTTCGCTGTGCTCTTCAGTCACTCTGTATTTTGAGGAATTGTCAGGGACCCAAGGCTTAAGCCAAAATGGAATATGGGCCGCTGATCCCAGGGCCATGCTATATATAGGCCCCTGATGTTATTTGATAGTATGGTGCACTTGGTCTCCCATGAGCCACAGACCTGCTGCTTAGCTTCAATAGCAAGGATCTGTGTTTGGCCTTATTCCCAGGACTTGCTTTGCTAGCGGGGAAGCTCCCTCGCTAGCTTCAACTGGAGCTGTGCGGTATCGCACACGAAGTCCGTAGCCAGGTTGATGGTCTTGAAAGCAGCCAGTATGTCGTCCTG
Source organism: Bufotes viridis (assembly GCA_033119425.1). Lineage (NCBI taxonomy): Eukaryota > Metazoa > Chordata > Amphibia > Anura > Bufonidae > Bufotes > Bufotes viridis. Next base: position 90,291,978 of record CM065595.1, read on the forward strand.
GAAAAAACCTCTGGTTCACATCAACTTGAATTTGATCCAGGCGAGATCGGAGGAACGTAGAGACTTCAAAAGCCGCTATGGCTGTGGAAGCGGAAGCTGCAGCTGCCGTAACACCCCGTCTTAGTGTGCACTCTGCAAGGGGGTCCTGCAGCTAGACCCATCGTCTGCAGGAACCAGAGTGCGCTTGGACAACTTGGCAATAGCCATGTCCACCTTGGGAATGGATCCCCACGAATCCAACAAGGGTTAAGCCATCGGGAACATGGATTTAAACTTTTTTGTTAAAACCGGACCTTTTCCAGTTTTTTTCCACTCTATATCATGATAGAGAGGAGGGTCTCATCCGCTCTAAAGACACGATGTGCCCGAATAGCGGGAACGGGAGGCTCCCCACAGTCAACATCATGGTCCCCCGACCTGATGGACTTGAGCAACTTCTGTGTCTTTCCAGGGGAGAAAACACAAAGTCAGCTCCTCCTCATCCGAGGAGAGAAGAAACTAAGTAGACCAAGGTCTCTCTACCGGGACAGAGGTCTCCATAGGGGCCTGGGCACGAATAGGAAGCCTTTCCATCCAGCAGGCCTATGACTCCTTTAATAGAGCCATTGATACATATCCTGCAACGTAGGTTCACTAGAGGTCAGAAACCTCTAACGGCAGCTGTAACACCTGGTGCAGGCCAAGCCAACAGACCCAGGGATTCCCAACCGGTCTCCCAAGCTGGTCTTAGCCCAGCCCCAAGCTGTTTAGCTTCTGCGATCTCACGAGTGCAGGTATGATCAGCTTACAATAACCGTTGACTGCTGCAATGGTAGCAGGATAGATGCTTCCTCTTGGAATCCACTTTCCTGCCTTCCGAATCCCGCGGAGAAGACATCACTGCGGGAAAAAAAGGGACAAATAAAACATTTGTAAACCACCTATCTACGCAGGAAAGGTAGAAAAACAGCCCGGAGGCAGCTGAGGAAAAAAACACCACAGTGGAACAACACCAATTTTAGGACTCTGGGATCTAGCTGAAAAAGCATATGTAGCCAGAGACTGAACTGGAGCACACAGCCTCCCAAAATAAGGGAAGGGGAGGGATAGCCAATCCACCCTTCCCCCAGTAAATCCTCCACAGGAAGATGCATAAAAAAAAAAATCGCATCTATGAAAAAATCGTGCCCGTGAAAAAATCACGGCCAGATTACCCGGAGGTGATGCAAAAGGAGAGTCCCCGCGTCACCTCAGGAAGATGGCGGCGCACAGGGACCGGGAATCCTGGACCAAGGAAGCCGCCAAAATATCCCAGCCAGGCGCAACTGCGCGGGGCCGGCAGCAAATAAGCTGCCGGCCAAACTGACAAGGTACCTAGGAAAAAAGGGCAACGCCGTTACCCAAACGAAAAGAAGGCTCCCCGCACTTTCCATAAGAAAGGGGGGAACAAACCGCCTAGTCCACCTGTCCAGGAGGAGAGAAAAAAACACAGTGGGCTGGGGGTTGACTTCCTCCTTTTAAGGAGATACTTAATTGTTAAATTGAGTTATTAGTCTTGGGCTCATTAAACATTCCGCCGGTCCTGCCAGTCCACGGGGGGTGGTTAACCCCATCTGTGCTGCTGGTAGGACGTAAGGGAATAGGTTCTGTCTGGTCTTTCTAGTCTGCTGAATACTGTGAAGGAGCTACAGTATAATCAATTTGTTTGTCTGTGGACTGTGTTATACCTGACTTCTTAGTCTGTCTGTCTGCTATCTGACTTGATCTGTGCCTGTTACCCTGGTCTGTTTATCTGCCTGTGTTACTCTTCTGCCTGTTGCCTGGATCCTTCCCAAGTCCAGAGACTGTTTCTCGGATTCACATGTACTCTGCTTGTCTAAAATTAGCCTAGTTCTGACTATGTGTATTGCCTGAACCATTGGTGCTTTGCATCAGTGTGTTGGGCCCCTCCTCTGCAGTGAAGACTAGATAGATCCCTGTACAGCGATTAGAGCATGAATATCAGGGGAAGACCAGGAGAACGCCCTCAGGAACAGCACAAAAGGTACATTTCCCCTTTATTTCATTAAAAATACAAAAGCAGTAATTACCAGTCAAAACTGCTAGCAACACTTCTGGCATGTCTAGCTAGCTATCTTTCAAAACTCATTGTTTTAAACAACATAGCTTACTGTGCAACGCTGTTTCAGTAGCTCTCATGCATAGCAATGAGAGCTACTGAAACAGCAGAGCACCAGAGCGCTCTGCTGTTTCCCAGCCTGGAGGTGGTTGGGACTGTGTCTCATCTCTCCTTAGTAACGGCGAGATGAGGCAACCCAATAAACAGACCAGATATGTTTCATGAATGGAGGAAAAGGACAACTTGATATACTATAAATCTAATATATGAAGCTGAATGCTTGTGTGTATGTCCGCTAAAGGAATCTGCACCATCACATTTACAATCACGAAATTTGGCACACAGGTACATCAGGTATCCGGGAAGGTTTTAGGCCGGGTCCCAGCTCTCTAGCACGTACCGTTCCTGAGATATTCCCAAAAAATGCAAATATGGCACATCGACCTACATTAGCCAATAGAAGCCTGCAGGTCTTTCTCTTCATATCCTAACTTCATATCCCAACTGCCATATACACAGTAACATGTCCCTTATCAGCCAATAAAAGCTTGCAGGTCTTTAGTCTCCACATACACACAGTTTTACACCAGGTTTCCATAACAACCCAGCGATTTTTCTTCTCTGTTGTAGGTCAGCTTTAAATGGGCAGGGCGCTGTGGATGACACTGTTAAGGGCGCGGAGTGCTGTGGAGGTCACATTTCAGGGGCAGGTAGGGTGGCCATTCAGGCGACCCCCAAAAGGCGGACTTAAAAACCCCACCTCTAGATACCACTAAGTCACGCCCCCTCCCACTCTGCAGCCAACGGGATTGAAAAAAATGAAGGTAAAAATCAACTTCTGTCAGCTGCAGGGGTGGGAGGGAGGGTGACTTTCTCCCTGCATCTCACACTCAGACAGCACAGTGCTGATATGCAGCCCTGACGAAGCAAAGGTGAAACCCGGGTCAGGTCATAGACATTAAGGCGGTCAAATTGTTTTATATGCCTATATTCCTTGCATATTTTGGAGTATAATAAAAACTGGTTTGTTATAAATATTCATTGCGGTACTTAACTATTTTTTCCCTGTCTGGTTTTGACCATTATAGGACAGGTGAATAGATATGCAGCAAGAAGCCAGTGATTGGCGTATTGGTAAATGTCAGCACAAACTGTAGTGTTTGAGTGCAGCTTTTGGTGAGCAGCGCGGTTCTAATATTGCAAAGTACAGTGCTGCTGTCTGAGATTAAGCTGTTCAAAAGGACATCCCTGTGTCCGTCCAGGCCCTGTGCCTGTGGGAGGCTGTAAGCCAGACTGTCTGGCCTAAAACCGGACCTCTGGCCACCCTAAGGGCAGGTTGCTGTGAAGGTCACAGTTAAGGGGATGTCCACTACAGAGGTCAGTGTTAAGGGGCAGATTGCTGTAGAGGCCACTGTTAAGGGGACGGGGTGTTGTGGAAATCACTGTTAAGGAGATGGGGTACTGTGGATGTCACTAATACAGAGGTGGCCGCTGTGGAGGTCACTGTTAAAGGAGCGGGCTTCTGTGGAGGTCACTGTTAAGGGGGCGGGATACTGTCAAGTTCACTGTTAAAGGGGCGGGCTGGTGTGGAGGTCACTGGTAAGGGGGCGGGATGCTGTGGAGGTCACTGTTAAAGGGGCGGGCGTTGTGGAGGTCTCTGTTAAGGGGACAGGGAACTGTGGAGGTCACAGTTAATAGGACGGTCCGCTATGGAGGTCAGTGTTAAGGGGCAGGGTGCTGTTGAGGTCACATTTTAAGGGAACAGATCTCTGTAGAGGTAACTGTTACAGGGCGGGTTATTGTGGAAATCATTATTAATGAGACGGGGTACTGTGGAGGTCATTAATAAAGGGGTGGCCGCTGTGGAGGTCACTGTTAAAGGGGAGGGCGCTGTGGATGTTACTGTTAAGGGGGCAGGCTGCTGTTGAGGTCAATGTTAACCACTTGAAGACCACAGGTTTATACCCCCCTAGTGACCAGGCCCTTTTTTACAAATCCGCAGTACACTACTTTCACTGTTTATTGCTCGGTCATACAACTTACCACCCAAATGAATTTTACCTCCTTTTCTTCTCACTAATAGAGCTTTCATTTGGTGGTATTTTTTGACATTTGACATTTTTCACTTTCTGTTGTAAAATTTTAAAAAAAAACTACATTTCTATATAAATTTTTCGCAAAATTTATTGTTCTACATGTCTTTGATAAAAAAAAAATCCAATAAGTGTATATTTATTGGTTTGGGTGAAAGTTATAGCGTTTACAAACTATGGTGCAAAAAAGTGAATTTCCGCATTTTGAAGCAGCTCTGACTTTCTGAGCACCTGTCATGTTTCTTCAGGTGCTAGAATGCCAGGATAGTATAAATACCCCCCAAATGACACCATTTTAGAAAGAAGACACCCCAAAGTATTCGCGGAGGGGCATGGTGAGTTCATGTATCATTTCATTTTTTTTCAGAAGTTAGCGGAAAATTACACTTTCTGAAGAAAAAATAATAATAATAAAGTTTCCATTTCTGCTAACTTCTGGCTAAAAAAAAAAAATCTCAGACGGACTCACTATGCCCCTCAGTGAATTCCTTGGGGTGTCTACTTTCCGAAATGGGGTCATTTTTTTTGGTGTGTTTACTGTTCTGGCATTTTGGGTGGGGCTAAATTGTGAGCGGCCATGTAAAACCTAAAGGTACTAGTTGGAATTTGGGCCCCTTTGCGCACCCAGGCTGCAAAAAAGTGTCACACATGTGGTATCGCCGTACTCAGGAGAAGTAGGGCAATGTGTTTTGGGGTGTATTTTTACATATACCCATGCTGGGTGAGAGAAATATCTCTGTAAATTGTCAACTTTGTATAAAAAAAATTAAAAAGTTGTCGTTTACAGAGATATTTCTCACACAAAGTATGGGCATATATAAAAATACACCCCAAAACACATTTCCCTACTTCTCCTGAGTACGGCGATACCACATGAGTGACATTTTTTTGCAGCCTGGGTGCGCAAAGGGGCCCAAATTCCAATGAGTACCTTTAGGATTTCACAGGGCATTTTTACGCATTTGGATTCTCACGCTTTAGGACCCCTAAAATGCCAGGGCAGTATAAATACCCCACATGTGACCCCATTTTGGAAAGAAGACACCCCAAGGTATTCCATGAGGGGCATGGCGAGTTCACAGAAAAAAAAATTTTTTGGCACAAGTTAGTGGAAATTGATATATATATATATATTTTTTTTTTTTACAAAGTCTCATATTCCACTAACGTGTGACAAAAAATTAAATTTTACATGAACTCACCATACCCCTAACAGAATACCTTGGGGTGTCTTCTTTCTAAAATGGGGTCACATGTGAGGTTTTTGTACTGCCCTGGCATTTGAGGGTCTCCGCAATCATTACACGTATGGCCAGCATTAGAAGTTTCTGCGATTCTCCTTATATTGAGCATACGGGTAATGAGATTTTTTTTTTCCGTTCAGCCTCTGGGCTGAAAAAAGAAAAAAAATGAATGACACAGATTTTTTCATTCGCATTGATCAATGTGGATGAAAAAATCTCTGCCAAAATCAGTGACTGCGGTGCGGTGGACTGGGCGCTAACTACCTAACAAGTAGCTAGCTAACTGGCGGTGATTAGGGACCCTTATGCCCCATTCACACGTCCGCAATTCTGTTTGCGGAAAGGAATTGCGGACCCATTCATTTCTATGGGGACAGACTTTGTCCCGCTCGGATCCGGAATTACGGATCCACGCTTCTGGGTCTGCACTTCCGTTCCGCAAAAATATAGAACATGTCCTATTCTTGTCCGCAATTGCGGACAAGAAAAGGCATTATCTATATAGTTCTGGCAATGTGCGGATCCCCAAAATGCGGAAAGCACATTGCCGGTGTCCGTATTTTGCGGATCCGCAGATCCATGGATCCGCAAAACATATACGGACGTCTGAATGAGCCTTACAGGGGGGTGATTAGTGACGGGGGGGGGTGACAGGGAGTGATCAGGGGGGTGACATGGGTGATCAGGGGTTAATCAGTGATGGGGGGGGGGGGTGTGTGTAGTGATTGGTGCACTTTACTTATATTTCCAGCTCATCTGGTGGTCCCAGACAAAGGGACCACCAGACGAGCTGACAGCATGCATATCAGACGCTGTTTACAAAACAGCGTCTAAAATGCATTTTAAATGCGGATTTTTCCGCATCTACAGCCTGCCAGCGCATTATCAGCGCTGGCAGGCTGTAGTTTCAGTTGTCCCGGTCACGATCGCATGAACGCGCGCGCGTTCATGCGAAATCTCGGGTCTCACGAGATGACGCCGATAGGCGTGACTGAGACCTGAGAGAGCCGCCGCGCTGACGCCCATCGGCGTTAGCGTGGCGGCAAGTGGTTAAAGGGGTGTGGTACTGTAGATGTCACTGTTATATTGGATACTGTCCATATCTTTTAATGACACACAGAAACATTAAATTAAATAAATGAAATATATCCGTGCAAAGCCAATTCCTTCTGTTAGTTATACTCATAAAACCCAAACTCAGTGAAAAAATAAAATTTCGAGAATGCACTCATTTTAATAGATGGGCCTTAAATATAATACATCCTGTCTAAATTTGGTCAGAGACAACCTCTTTCAAAATGTAGCCCTGGAGAAATCAACTAATCAACTCAAGTCCCTCTCCCACTGCCCAAGGCAAACATCCAATTTTCCATGGGGAAACTGCAGGCCGCCAAGCAGAAATGTAGTATTAGTTTGGGGCCAGTCAGATATGGCCATCCTTGTAATACAAAAACAGTTGAGTCTGTCATAATGGGAGCCATTTATGTATAGTATCTTTCCTTTTTGACTCATAGAGGGAAAGTCCTGAGCAGATGACACCTCTATTATGTCCAAATGACTTAATAGGGCATATATCCACCTTTATAACTAATCTCTTTATAGCTGAAATGCAAAAAGAAGCCACGGGCATGCTATAGGCAGTTTGTTTCTATAACTCATACCTCCATCTATCTGTAATTCTGGCTTGCCCACCAAACATAATTTTAGAACGAAATATGGCTGCAGGATTAGACTATACAGTTTTATTTTTATTTTAGAGTCATCAATACAATAAAAAGCTGCAATTAGAGATAAACAAAATTTTCAGAAATTCGATTTGGTCGCTTCGCCACATTTTTCCCAAAAAATTGTTTCAATTGAAATTAATTTATCACTAAGCGCATTAAATAAGGTTTGTCCAAGCCTGCAGTTCCACCTTAGGGAGAATCTATCCTGGTATACACCACTGTCCAGTGCAGCAACATGCATAGCTAGTCCTTACTGGTAGCAAAACATTTACTGTGAATCAGAATAACAGGCAGGTCACATATATGCACCTGTGCATCATCATGCAGGCCACAAACAGTCCTAGCTAACTCCTGGCTAAACCATAAAAGAAAGAATATAACATCATTCATCAAAGTAAAAAATAAATAAACGATCCCCTGCAGGGGTCCCAATGACTCTTTAGAGGAACAAAATAGGGACATGTAAGCAGTGCCAATAAAATAATGGAGAAAAAAACGCTCTTTTAATCCATGTTATGCAAGTGAAAACACATGTGTTTGAATCCCTTCTGTTAGATGTAGAACAACATGTGCATCACTATTAGGCTTAGTTCACACTTCACTCATTTGGTCAGTAAATGTCAGCCCAAAGCAGGTGCAGGTCAACCCCACAGAACAGGGGCAGATCTATTCTTGGTAACTGATCAGATAGTAGGCTTCGCTCCCGAATTTGCCTCACAATAGGTGATGGAAGTAACTGACCAGTTAACAGAAGTGGCAAATCTGCCATACAGGTCAATGTTAGCATCAGCTCTAATTTATTAGTGTGGGCTTAACAGTGCAGTGGACCAAAATTCAAAGAGTGGCCCCATGAGAGTGGGGAGGGTGTCAGCAGTAAGGCTATGATCATATCACTATTTATTTTTCAGTTCTTCTGATCCATCAGAAGAGCAACCTAAAAAAAGTGGATCCTGTAGTTTGAGCATCAGCCTTCACACTGTCAATATTTGGTCAGAATTTGATCAGTGTCGGTTAGGCAAAAACAGGAGTGGGTCCAAAAGAGAGATAACAAGTGATGGAAGTATTTTCATATCTTCTGTGTTTTGGACCCACTCCTACTTTTGGCTTCTAAATCATGATCGAATCGTGATGCAAAATACTGACCATATGATAGACAGACGCTATATGCTCAATTTGCATGAGTTTTGGCCTTTGCCTCTAAAATCGGCTTTATTCAGATGGAAAAGAAGTTCTGCATGAAGTTTTTGGTCTGTATTTTGCATCAGAATTTGATCACTATTGAAAAGGCAAAAACAGGAGTGGATGCAAAACAAAGACAACATGTGATGGAAATATTTGTATGAATGACAGTAGTGGCCCTAGAACAGAGTGGTGAGGGTGGCAACAGCATTAATAGTCACAATAGTGCCCTCGGAACAGAGTGGGGGGGCAACAGCAGTGGCAGTAACAGCACAAGATGGTGACAGATCACAGTAGGGGCAGATGGCAGTAGAGACAGCAGACGTGTGGCATCAGGTGGGTGACAGAATAGTGGCAGCAGCACGCAGGCAGAAGTAACGGGCCATTTGTCAAAATGATCTGGTGTGGCAGCACACTATAGTCAGATCATTACTGCCAGAATGATTTACTCTGTTGTATCAGGCACCAGTGTTTGGAAATCCTGGTTGATCCAGGCTTTATTTATCACTATAAAGGTTAGTCTCTCAACATTTTGGTTTGAAAGGCGAGTTCTCTTTGGGGCAACTATGCCACCTACTACACTAAACAACCACTCTGATGCTACACTACTGGATGGGCAGGAAAGCTGTCCCAGGGCAAACTCAGCCAGTTGCGGCCACAAGTATAATTTGGCTGCCCAGTAGTCAAGGGGAACTTGGATCTTGGGTTGCCATGTTGCAATCCAAGTATGCTACCAAATGCTGGTTCAGACAATTGGTATGGGGACGAGAGATGCAGTGCTTCACCTCCACTAATGAGCAGGCAATTGTCAGGAATGCTTCCTTCCCGACAACCACCTGCTCCATCTGGATGTAAATCCAGCCTAACTTGAAGTTCATGGGCCTGATGCAAAACCTGTAATAGGCTCATGTGTTATGTATAATACAGTATTAGTGTATTTTTGTGCAGCCTCTGGTCCTAGTGCCCAGATGCTACAGCTACCTCTATACCAACTATAGCTATGCCATTATTAGAAACACTGCTCATATAATTTTTTTCTAAAAATAAATTTAATGGGGTTATCCCGTTTCATAATATTGATGACTTGTCCTCCTGGTGGGTTGGCACAATCTATAGACAATTTCCTCAATCCATTCAGCAGGCAATGAAATAAAGTTGTAATATGGCTATACAATATGAAAATACAGAATGGGTGCTGAACATGCTAGGATGTGATATGGATTTCAAAACAGACACAAGGATCCATATTTTGCAGCTGTAACAACAGGAACAGTCGTGGGCATGAGACCTTATGGGTATAATGAAATTAACAAATGTATTATTTTTTAGTGTTAAATACTTAGATATAAATACTTAGATAAAATATTAGAAACAATTAGGAATAAACTACAAATAATTAGAAATAAAACATAAAAAGTCAAATTTAATCATGAACCATTTTATTGACAAATAAAATCGAAAGCAATGTATGTTATTAATACAGATCCTGAACTCTTCTAAAGGAGCCAACCCTAGAGTTCACAGCTCCCCAATCAGAGTGCCTCCTGTATTCTCCAGGTCTCAGGTAATACTGACGTCCTTTATAACTGGGCAATTCATAGAAGATCCAGTGTCCCTCAAGCACATTGCAGGAGTGTATATCATGGTATTTAAATTCTTCAAAAACTTGTGGGCAATCTTCTGTAAATTCTTCTGTGTGACCCCTAAAATCTTCTCTTTCATATATTCTAATACGGAAAGTACCGCGGTGCTGAAAAGAAAAATGATTATCTCATTATGACATTATGTCAATTTTTCCTCTTGCTTACAGTGAATGTGACATCAGCATTATACCTATTTATATCGTGGATTTTGGACATTTTTGCTACACTATATTAAGCTTCTATATTTATGGGACAAATATAGAAAACCAGGACCTTTTTTGATATATACTGGGAGTAGGACACATATAGCAAGTCAGAATTCTCCATAATCTTGCTATAGGGAGACATATAGTAATAAGGACTATTATACAGGCTCTGATATTAGGACTATGATAACCTGTATGTGTCCTTTTTCTACATCCTTAATACATGTTTATGGTCTATTGCATCATTCTGATATGGATGTTGAATAATAGCATGAATCTTTTAGAATAACACAATTCACTTGGTTTTATCATTTTTATTTCATTGATGTTTTTTATATTCCATTTTATACGTTAAATTCTTATTATTTTTATATTTTTGCAGTATATCTCTATATTTACAGATACAGAGTGCCAATCATTCTTTTCTTATTGATCTCTTTTTTATATGTCTGGGTGAGACATATTGACTTGAGCACCTTACCATTCAGCCAGCTAGTGAGCCACCCACCTTCTTTTCTTTTTTCTTTTCATTATGACATTCATTTCAAGAATGTTTCCTTTCTGAAAATTCAAATGAAGTTGTCCAGTGGGGAACAATTTTAGTTAAGTGTTCTGAGCGGTTTAAAATATAAATAAAATAATCTATATACATCCTGTTGCTGCCTTTCCGGGCTTACTGGGTCTAGGCTGGTCTCATTGTCCAGTCTCGACATGTAAGAAATGCCAGAAAAGCCTCAGTCATTTCCTACCTTTCCTTGTTTGCTGATACTGAACCATGAAGTCCTTGGTAAGCACAGGAGCAGTGGTGAAGGTAAGTAAGGATTCCTTTAATGTTTCTAAACCACTCTGATTAATTTACTTAAACGTTTTCCCCACTGAACAACCTCTTTAATGAATTTGTTTAGATTATTTAATAGTTTGCACACCTTATCACTTTTACCTTCTATAAAATGTATGTTCATCTGAAATATAGTTTGTAAAGCTAACCAATTTAATTAAATTAATATAACATTATGTAACAACCCTTATATCATCCAAGTTAGTGAGATAGAATCCTGTAGAGGTTGACCAAGTGAAAAATAGTGGCTTACATTTCCTTATGTGTGTTGCACTAGTGATGAGCGGCATAGGCAATATTTAAATTCACAATATTTTGTGAATTTTTGGCCGAATATTCGCCATAACTTCTCAAATTCGAGAATTTGTGATCTCCAGTCATTATTTACTTGATCGCGAAAATTGGCAATGTAATATATTCCCGATTAAAACTCGTGATTAGAATATTCGTGATCAACACTAAGGGGTAGGCAACTTTCCTATTGGTTGCTAGGGATGTTGTTACGTGCCGATATTCGCGATAAATTCGGGATTAGAATATTCTCGATCAAAACTATTTGCGAATTCGAATATACCTCACTATATTCTAAATATTCAGAAATATTCTGAAAGTGGCGATATTCGCGATTAAAATTCGTGAATTGAATATTCACGCTCAACACTAGTGTGCACTAGGAGTTGTAAATTTCATTAACATTTGGCCAATTTGGGATACTCTTTGATGCAATGTGACCAATGTACTGCAGTTTTCAAGAAATTGCCTGTTTCTAGCTTGTCAAAGCGGTGTAGGTGACTGGTAAAAATGGTGTGGCTTAGTGGGGAAAAGGGAATGACCTATATGGCAGCATTTTGCAAAAAAATTACAGTACAATTCTGATATAACTTCAAAAGTGAGCAGACACTTCATTAAGAAAGACGGTGATACCAGAGACCTGTAATCAAGTGAGTGTCTAACTGGATAAATTTGGGAACACAAGAAAGAGCAAAAACTTCTTACATATGTATGTTCCAGCATACAGAAAATGTGCTGGAGTCAGAATGTAGCGAGTATGAAACCTTGGCGAAATACAGGAATACATAACTGAGGCATTAAGGCAGGTTTGTTGTCTGTTCTCCAATTAGCCAAAATAGCAACAAAATATTATGACATTAGTTTAATAGTAGCAATCAAAGAAACATAGTTAAAGGGAACCTGTCAAATTAAACATGGTGTCTGAGCTATAGGCAGCATACTGTAGAGCAAGAGGATTGATATATAGTTTTATGGAAAAAGATTCAGTATAATGTGTATTTTATACATTTAAATTCCTGCACATTCTGGACTTTGAAGTCCAGGAGGCGGTCATATCAGTGATTGACAGCCTGCCCTCTATGACTGTGTATACAGAGATAGCTGTCAATCACTGATAGAATGGCCTCCTTGAATTCAATGTCCCAAATAAGTAGGAATTTAAATGCATAAAATACATGTTATCCTAAATCTTTTCCCATAAAACTATACATTAATCAGGATGGACCAGAAGAATTAAAGGCTATGTATAGCTTTGTGGGCAATTTTTTTATACGGCATTGGGCTAATTTTGAGTTAAAATACATTGTTTAAATTGGTCTTTATTATAAATATGGAACCTTTTTTTCGGTACAGGGCTGAGAAGCTCTAATAGAGAGATCTGTATTATCTCTGCTGTGTCATCTGACATCTCCTCTCTGACATTATAATCACTCATTATAGCTCAGTTCTTATCTTACTAATAAGAATGTGGCTTAAATAAGTGTTTATGATGACCTCTTAGTAGTTTAGAGATCAGCTTTATTAGATGACCAGCACAACGTGAAATTGAAAAGTATGATTCACATAGCTAGACAGTTAACCCAGTTGAAAACATTATTTTTGAAATAAATTAAGTAAAAATGAGTAAAATACAATCATAAAAACTTGCCTCCATAGGTGTACATAGCTATTAAGAGTAAGGGCCTTTACAAAAGAGGAAAATGTTCATAAAAAAGTAATATTATTATTGTAGGTATATTGCAATGATACTTCATTTGAAATGTCCTATATATTGCTTTGTAATACTGTACTTTTCATGGAATAACCCCTTTAACCTTTTTAAAAGGGATATTTCAGTTATAAGAAGTTATCCTCTATCCACTATTAGATTGGTGCAGCTTCAAACATCTAGAATACCACTTTAATGAGGTTATGATAATGCAATGTTCCAATCTGAAATATATATTCTAACTAGACAAGCCAATTTTCATTTGTACATATTATCTTTTATTATTTGCTAAGCTGATTGCCTACCTGAGGAATTATACGACAAGAGTTGATGGAGTCATTAAATCCCATCCAGTGGTGGAAGTCAGGATATTCTCCCCTTTTTAAGAAGTACTGGTGGCCCTGATTGTTGGCACGTTCATACACCATCCAGTTTCCATTTTCCACTTTAATAGAGTTACAGCGGTTGAAATGGGAGTGAAGATCTGTGCTATCAGAGTTGCACTCGTAGGAGCGACCTTGGAAGTTCTTGTCTTCATAGAATATGATCTGTAAAAAGCACATATTCATACTTGAAGTATGGTGTAGACATATAAAAATGGACAGAATATATACTTCATGCTTGTAACAGAATTACTGTGTAAGGGCCCATTTTGTCACTGTCAAAATCTGCTGGTTGTTCACTTCAGATGCCACAGACCTGCTCACTGCTTAGCTCCTTCGAGCTAAGCAACGAGCTAACAATCGCCACAGATTCAAGTGGCGGCTATCCATTCACCACACCAAGAAGGATGAAGTTACTTCTTGGTGTAGTCCAGGCTTTAAACCACTGAGCTACAAAATGCAGCGCTGCCACCCATTAAAAACAATGGGAGGCAGACACCATGTGGCCGCCGTAATTTTGGCATGGTGTCTGCACCAAAATTCCGGGGGCAAAAGCCGCTGTGTAAATGGCCCCTAACAAATGTTAGCTGATATTTTATTTTTTAATTTATAAAACCTATGCAAATATTTAAAATATGTATTACATGTGTAAGAAGAATAACTGATGAAGAAATAACTTGCTACATACTCCAGGGTCTCAGGCTTTACGTACAATGCAGAGTAAAATGCTTAAGAGAAACAATTGAGAGAAACTGTGTGAAAATATTTTTATAATATGTGTTTCTATTCTATTAAGAAAAAAAAGAATTACGTTGAATTTCAATGCACACAATATTTTCAAGCACTACATGTACTGTACCTTTCCCATCGTGGCTGTAATATAGGCACTGGATCTCTGAGAGAAAACAGCCCAGCCTATTTATATACACAATTTACAGCTGGTGCAGCAACTGCCTAACAAAAGGCATTTCAGCTTTATTTTCAAAAAGGATGTGCACTGCTTTTTTCACTCTATATACAGTAGTGCTGTGTATTATTACTAAACTAAGCTGCTTTGCACTTTTTTCTTTTGTATATATTCCACTGATAGGCACAGATAAGCGATACATCTGCGTCACATACATGGAACTCAAACTAAAATATAGAATATTTAACTGTAAACAAAGTACAAGAAAAAAACCTCAGGAAATAACTATACAAGTTATAAAAGGTATGATGCTCTTGAATTTTGGCATCTACATAATTTAACCACCTCAGCCCCCCTAGCTTAAACACCCTTAATGACCAGACCACTTTTTACAATTCTGCACTACACTAATTTCACGGTTTATTGCTCGGTCATACAACTTACCACCCAAATGAATTTTACCTCCTTTTCTTCTCACTAATAGAGCTTTCATTTGGTGGTATTTCTTTGTTACTGACATTTTTACTTTTTTTTATATTAATAAAAAATTACCGAAATTTTTGAAAAAAATGAAATTTTTCGCTTTCTATTGTAAAATTTTTGAAAAAAAACTACTTTTTTATATAAATTTTTCTCTACATTTATTGTTCTACATGTCTTTGATAAAAAAAAATGCAATAAGTGTATATTTATTTGTTTGGGTAAAATTTATAGCGTTTACAAACTATGGTGCAAAAAAGTGAATTTCCGCATTTTGAAGCAGCTCTGACTTTCTGAGCACCTGTCATGTTTCTTCAGGTGCTAGAATGCCAGGATAGTATAAATACCCCCCAAATGACCCCCCATTTTAGAAAGAAGACACCCCAAAGTATTCGCAGAGGGGAATGGTGAGTTCATGTATGATTTCATTTTTTTTCACAAGTTAAATGACACTTTCTGAGGAAAAAAATAAAATAATAAAGTTTCCATTTCTGCTAACTTCCGGCAAAAAAAAAAAAAAAAAAATCTCCCACGGACTCCCTATGCCCCTCAGTGAATACCTTGGGGTGTCTACTTTCGAAATGGGGTCATTTGTGGGGTGTGTTTACTGTTATGGCATTTTGGGCGGGACTAAATTGTGAGCAGCCCTGTAAAGCCTAAAGGTACTCGTTGGACTTTACGCCCCTTTACGCACCTAGGCTGCAAAAAAGTGGCACACATGTGGTATCGCCATACTAAGAAGAAGTAGGGAAATGTGTTTTGGGGTGTATTTTTACATATAGCCATGCTGGGTGAGAGAAATATCTCTGTAAATTGATAACTTTGTATAAAATATTTTAAAAAGTTGTCATTTACAGAGATATTTCTCACACCCAGCATGGGTATATGTAAAAATACACCCCAAAACACATTTCCCTACTTCTCCTGAGTACGGCAATACCACATGAGTGACACTTTTTTGCAGCCTGGGTGCGCAAAGGGGCCCAAATTCTATAGAGTACCTTTAGGATTTCACAGAGCATTTTTACGCATTTGGATTCTAGACTTCTTCTCACGATTTAGAGACCCCTAAAATGCTAGAGCAGTATAAATACCCCACAAGTGACCCCATTTTAGAAAGTAGACACCCAAGGTATTCCGTGGGGGGTATGGTGAGTTCATGTAAAATTTTATTTTTTGTCACAAATTAGTGGAATATGAAATCAATTTCCGCTATTTGTGCCAAAAAAAATAAAAATCTTTTATGAACTCACCATGCCCCTCACGGAATACCTTGGGGTGTCTACTTTTTAAAATGGGGTCACCTGTAAGGTGTTTGTACTGCCCTGGCATTTCAGGGTCTCCGCAATCATTACATGTATGGTCAGCATTAGGAGTTTCTGTTATTCTCTTTATATTGAGCATACGGGTAATAAGATTTTTTTTTCCGTTCAGCCTCTGGGCTGAAAGAAAAAATGAATGCCACAGATTTCGTCATTCGCATCGATCAATGTGGATGAAAAAATCTCTGCCAAAAAATATTCAAAAAAAAAAGAGGGGAAAGGACATAGGAGTGCTTGCGAAGTAAGGCCCCATTCACACGTCCGCAAAAATGTCTGCATCTATTCCGCAATTCTGCGGAATAGATGCGGACCCAATGAGTGTGAATGGGGCCGGCGGTGATGCGGAGAGCACACTATGTGCTCTCTGCATCAGCATTTGCGGAATCAGCATTCTGCGGAATAGATGCGGATCCATTCAGTGTGAATAGGGCCGGCGGTGATGCGGAGAGCACACTATGTGCTCTCCGCATCAGCATTTGCGGAGCTGTTGCCGCGAACTTCCGGGTTTTGGCCCCGAAACATTTGGCCGCAGCTCCGCAAAAGATAGAGCATGTCCTATTCTTGTCCGCAATTGCGGACAAGAAAAGGCATTTTCTATATAGTTCTGGCAATGTGCGAATCCGCAAAATGCGGAAAGCACATTGCTGGTGTCCATGCTTTGCGGATCTGCAAAATACATACGGACGTCTGAATAAGCCTTACAGGGGGTGATTAGTGATGGGGGGTGACAGGGGGGTAACATGGGGTGATCAGGGGTTAATCAGTGACGGGGGTGGGGTGGATGGGGGTGTGATTAGTGCACTTACATATGTTTCCTCTGGTGGTCCCAAGCAAAAGGGACCACCAGAGGAGCAGGCAGCAGGCATATCCGATGCTGTTAACAAAACAGCGTCTGATATGCGATTTTTTTAACTACTACAGCCTGCCAGCGCTGGCAGGCTTAGTTAAACTTCCTCCCGGTGCAAGATGACGCGCTGACGCGTCAAGGAGGAACATCCCGGCCGCCCGCAGGACGCATCCCTGCGTTAGGCGGTCGGGAGGTGGTTAAGAAAGGCAACCAAATCCGTAAAAATGTGAAGGGACATGTCCATCACAAAGGCATATTTTTTTAAATCTCAGTGGCGCAGATTTACTAATTGTATAGATGGTGTAAGCTTAAAGAGGCTGTCTAGACTTGCAACAGATTTATCACAGTGGTTCAGGCTAGATGATAAATCTTATGCAGGGATAGACACATTTCATTGACTATATACCACCTATTGTTTGGCTTACTTTGAGATAGATTTTTATATCAGAATTGTAGGAAACATTGGTGCAAAATGGCACCAATCCATCCCCTTGCTGAGCATGTCAGAAAAAGTATAGCAATCGTTGATGCTCCAAATTGAACCATTTTGGACCACGTTTTAAGACAGATTTTTGGTACAGAGAACTGTGCTGTGGGCTAATATAAACATAGTAACATAGTATATAAGGCCGAAAAAAGACATTTGTCCATCTAGTTAGGCCTGTTATCCTGCAAGTTGATCCAGAGGAAGGCAAAAAAAAAATGTGAGGTAGAAGCCAATTTTCCCCACTTCCCGACTCCAATCGGGCAATCAGAATAACTCCCTGGATCAACGACCCATCTTTAGTAGCTATAGCCTGTAATATTATTACACTCCAGAAATACATCCAGGCCCCTCTTGAACTCTTTCAGTTAACTCACCATCACCACCTCCTTAGGCACAGAGTTCCGTAGTCTCACTGCTCTTACCATGTACAAACCTCTCTTACCATGTACCGTGTACAAACCTTCTTTCCTCGAGATGCAGAGGATGTCCCCTCATCACAGTCACAGTCCTGGGGATAAATAGATGATGGGAGAGATCTCTGTATTGGCCCCTGATATATTTATACATAGTAATTAGATCTCCCCTCAGTCGTTTTTTTTTCTAAAGTGAATAACCATAATTTTGATAATCTTTCAGGGTATTGTAGTTCCCTTATTCCAGTTATTACTTTAGTTGCCCTCATCTGAACCTTCTCCAGCTCTGCTATGTCTGCCTTGTTCACAGGAGCCCAGAACTGTACACAGTACTCCATGGGTTGTCTGACCAGTGATTTGTAAAGTAGTAGGACTATGTTCTCATTACAGGCATCTATTCCCCTTTTGATGCAACCCATTATCATATTGGCCTTGGCAGCAGCTGCCTGACACTGGTTTTTATAGCTTAGTTTGCTGTTCACTAAAATTCTTATTTTCGTTTTCCATGTCACTGTTACCCACTGCCACTTCTCTGCCCAAGCCTCCATTCATAAAGAAGTTTACTGCTAATTTGGGGGAAGATGTTACAGGAAGGATAATCTTAACTCTAAAAGGCATAGAATAAAAATATGACAGCTCTAGTGTTCTCTTGTTAGGTCTACAAAGATGCACAGAAGAGCATTATTATTAGTGTATTGTGTTATGCTCTAATTGAGTCAATCACCCCCTTCCCTCTCTGGTCAGAGTGAATGGCCTGAGCAATAAATGTGGTGATTTAAAAAACATTATATCCAGAAAACCAACCACTTGTTTTTTGTTTAAAAAGTTGCATGGAATATTCACATATAGGCTGTGAGAATAAGAATTTTATGGTATTGTCCCTTTACCCATCTGTGAACTACTTGTTGACTATTTATGTCCGGGAGGCTCACAGTTAATTCTCAAAGGACATAACTGAACATTCTTGCAGGGTTAATGCAGGGTCCTGAACCAAACTGCTTAATATTGTGATTGTGTTTCATGATAATGTGCTTTTGCCTGAGTTCCATAAAGTTGCACAGGGAGGGGGAGGTTCTAACAAACCTCCCAGGGCTAACTCCACCCTGCTCTCTGCGGAGAAGAGAAGAAGGGGGAGGAGAGTGTGATGTTTGAGGAAAAGCTGCACCTCAGCAGCCATTTTGGAGAGTTATCTAAACTCCAGAGTTTGTTCCATATACCAGCCCAGAGAAGGGAAATATTACAGAAGATCCAGGCAACCCAGAGAGGGAGTGAGCATATTGGCAAAGGAAGGAAATTGTTGTTTATCAGGCTCTAGTCTCCTTTGCATTAGGTGGAGAGATTATAAGCTACCAGGTGCCTACCATAACCAAGAAAGGCCACCTGTCTGGAGATAGTATTCCTAGAGAGAATACAGAAGCATATGACTATACAGTACAGCAGAGATAGTACATCCCTCTAGCCTAGAGAAACAAGGGATTGATTATTATAGAGGAAAACTACCCCTTATGCAACTTTTTGGAACTAACCTGAGCCATTGTAGAAGCTGCCTTGCTGTAAATGACTTGTGTGCACATTGATGACCTTTGGATCAGCTTCAGTAAAGTACTGGGAATTTGTTAAGAGAACTGGTCTCCTTATTGTGTAAACGTATCACCTTTTTGCACCCTACGGTGCTCGTGTAAAAAAAAAAAAAAAAGGGACCCTGCCTCCAAGGCACCTAAAAACCCATTCCACCAAGGGCACCTCAACCACCATCTGGCGGGAGTCCCTGGACAATAGTGTTGAGCGCGAATATTCGAATAGCGAATTTAAATCGCGAATATCGGCACTTCGCTAATTCGCTGTGATTTATGAGCGGTATCCGCTGATTGGAGTTTAGATTTAAACATATTTTTAGCCTGATATAGATAAATAGCTACCGGGTTATTGTTTCGCCAAGCCCCTGACGAAGCCAACGTGGCGAAACCCGGGTCGGGCAGAGCAGTTGTGGATGACATTTATGCTGTTTTTATTCTTACCGCTGTGAGTATAATAAAGCCTCAAAGGTTTCAAGCACTGTGGGTTTTGCACTATGTGTTTGTCTTCTTAAGGTGTGCCATATTTGGAAATTTGTTTGGTCAGCTTCGTGGCGTTAAAGTGGCTTTCCAGTGTTGAAGACCTCGCTACAGTTTGTGCTATTTTACGTGGTTTCCGGATTGAAGCGCGGTTCCTGGCTTTCCTATTTTCAGTGTACCCCAAAATAGTGCCAATCAAACCGTCATCTCATCCCGAAAAAAATAAGCTCCTACACAAGACAGTCGCCCAAAAAATAAATAAACCTATGTCTTTCAGAATGTGGAGACAATAAAGAATCTTAAAAAAAAATGCTTTGTTATGTATAACTGAAACAAACAACCAAACAAAGTAGTCATATTTGGTATTGTCGTGTTCGTGACAACCTGCTCTATAAAAACACCACATGATCTAACCTGTCAGATGAATGTTGTAAATAGCAAAAAATAAAAACGGTGCCAAAACAGCTATTTCTTGTTACCTTACCTCACAAAAAGTGTAATATAGATCAACTAAAATTCATATGTCCCTAAAACAGTACCAACAAAACTGACACCTTATCCCGTAGTTTCGAAAATGGGGGTCACTTTTTTGGAGTTTCTACTGTAGGGGTGCATCAGGGGGGCTTCAAATGGGACATGGTGTCAAAAACCCTGTCCAGCAAAAACTGCCTTCCAAAAACCGTATGGCGTTCCTTTCCTTCTGCTCCATCCTATGATTTGTATTTTTTTATTTGTTTAGTAATTTTTTTAATTTAGGGAAAGGGTGGTGATTTAAAATTTTTGGTTTATTATTTTTTACTTTTAGATAGTTCCCATAGGGAACTATAACAATCAGCCACCTGATTGCTATTATCATAGACTCCAATAAACTTGTATTTTCCTAGTTTCCTATGGAGCTCTATTACAGGCAAGGGCTCTAAAGGAAATACTATGCAGCAGCCTCGCGTCATTCACAAAGAGCGAGGCTGCTACATACAGGCTCCGGTTCCTCAGATTGCCACACGGGGAGTCCAGCGCAAAACCTAAAGTAACACTTTATTTTTTTGGTGCATATAGATGCCATGTTCACTATTGACCAAGGCATTTGAGGGGTTCAAAGTTCTTTATCGACATTACTGGCGGTTGCGGCTATGGCGCAAGCATCAGCCAAGAGCGGCTGCCATGTTTAAACAACCAAGAAGGAAATAAACTCCAGTTTGTGCGTTGAAGATAAGTTTCTTTTAATCAGAAGTGCGCTAAATCATATATATACGCGTGACGTTTCGGCCAGTCTTCAACGCACAAACTGGAGTTTATTTCCTTCTTGATACTAAGGGGTGGGAACCCGACCTCCAGTAGCGTACCTCCAAAGAGTGCCACAAGCTTTTCTGTACAATCCATGTTTAAACAACCGCCAGATGACGTACAGCTATGTCATTGGGTGTGAAGGGGTTAATGATAGGTGCACTAAGTATTGTTATGACATCACATTACTATGTCTGGTAGCATGTATGTATGGACAGCAGAGAAACATCTCTCATATGCACAATGCACTTCCATTTTCCTGCCTCACAGTGCATACCCCAAAGTGTATACCCCACACCGTATACCTCACAGTGTATACCCCACATTGTATACTCCACACTATATACCCCATACCGTATACCCCACAGTGTATATCCCTCCACACACACACACACACACAGTCTTTGGATTCTAATATGCGTCTGGTTGGTCAGGAGAAGTAATGTTTGACCGCCATTATTTGCTGGTTCATTTAGCGTTACTCAGGGTGCACCATGTGGAGACGGACCAGTTGTACACCCCATACCGTACCGTCACCTCTCTAGATAGGTACACCTCTCCTCAGATTGCCAATATCCGATTGCTCATACCCCACACACATACAATTTCAATATAATCTGATTGTATAACTGTAACATTAAATCTAATATTTTACTTTCAAACACTCAAAATTTTTTTGTTGTGTTGAGATGATGACATTAATTTCTAATACTTTTATTTTACAAATTTGGGATTATATGGTTGCATTTTTATCCTGCAGCGAATGCTAGAGATGAAGTACGACACCACCAGGTCCCGCTTGGAGAAACAGCGGATCCTGAGGAGGATCGGTTATGAGCTATACCGTGACCACAATGGCAAGCACAAGCGAATGGCCATTATAAGAAAGTGGTCCGACCTGAAGAGGAGACACCAGGATCGGATCACTGAGATACAAAACAAAATCTGCCCAGGTACAATGCTTACATAACTTTTGTATCTTTCACCAACACTCTGTAATGTATAGGTACAGTTATGCTTTATGAGGTTTTTGTAACTTATGAAAATTTTGTCATTATAGGTGATCCCGTCCCCTCAGTCCGCTGCAGGCCTTCAAAAAAGGCAGTGGTGGAGGAGGAGGAGGTGTTGGAGGAGGAGGAGCAGGAGCAGGAGCAGGCAGGACCCTCTGCCCCTACCCCACAGCATGAGGATGCCGAACCCTCAGACCATCCCGGTTATCATGAGGAGAATGAGGAGGAGGAGCTGGTGACCACCCCCCGCCAGGAGGGTAAATAATATGTGTTGTGAGTGTTTTAACTCAGTCACTGGTGTCAGTTTATTCCAGAAAACTATAATAAACATGTTAAATCTTTATCCTTTAACCCCTTCATGCTTTCTGACACAACTGTACGACCAAATAACAAGTGACTTGCTGCATTTCGATGTACGGCCACGCCCAAACTGCTTCCCGGGGCTGTGACACTATAAAGTGTCACAGCCCCGGAGTCTCCGCTCTCCCCAGAAGCAGACACAAGTAGTAAGCCGGCAAGGGACCAATCAGAGTGTTCCCTTGCTAGTAAGCGCTCCGATTGTTTTGTCTCTGCAGACTAACCAATCGTAGCGCAGCACTTTAAAAAAAGCCTGTTTCAGGCCAGTGACATCTATGTGGTTGAGAGGGAGAAAGCTCCGTCTCTCTGTTCCATCTTGCCGTCACTGCTTCCGCAACGGCAAGATGGTTGCCATGGCACCCGGAAGCCTTACAAAGGCGTCCTAGTTGCCATTTACCTAATGCTGATCAGCCTTAGTGTAAGTGTGGCACTGACTATACAGTGTATTACAATAGATGACTATTGCAATGCACTGTGTAGTGATCATACCCAATGGATCTTCAGGATCCAGATGGGTTTTGATAAATAAAAAATAGATATATATATAAAAAAAAAATAATAATTGAAAGTCTAGCAAAAAGACAATTTTTTTTTTAAAGAAGAATAAATTAGAAATCGTCTTTTCTCATATATATTCATTTATGTAATCTAAAAATTACATAAATAATATAGTGCACATAATTGGTATAGCCGCATCCGTAAAAAGCAGCTCTATAACAATATAGCGTGATCTTACCCCTTTGGCAAATACCATACAAATATTTTTTTTTAAAACTGTCAAAAACAGACATATTTTATACAGTATACATATTTTGTAACGTTCCATGACATAAATTCCAAGCGATCAAAAAGACGTATGCACCCCAAAATAGTACCAATCAAACAGTCAACTGATCCCACAATTTTTTTTTTTATAAAATACTCTATTATAACTGATTACAATTTTAATGGCCAGCTCCTTTATACACTAATCAATAAAAGTTATTTAATCTGATTTTCAATAAAAAAAAATTTGGGCAGTAATAAAAGAAATGAAAAAGAAAATAATGATGCTGCAGCGGGAGCACTGCAGGCGGATGAGGGCTTTGCAGCTGAAGGCTGACCAAGAACTGAAGGCCATGGAGGAGTGGCATCAGAAGGCCATAGCGGAGCTGATCAACCAGCATGATCAATTGAAATCCCTGCCTTAGTTTTATTTATTTTTTATTTTATGTTTGTTTAAACAATTGTTTTATATTTTATTTATAAAGTTTGGTTTGGTTTTAAATCATTTTTGGTTTTCTGTTTTATTTTAACAACTCTGGTTACATTAAGGCAAATTTTTTCCAGCCAAAACTCATCAGTATCATGACATACAGCAGCCGCAGGTACATGGAAATTTGGTAGTATAAGGCCTACACAGAACTCATAGTGGTGAGGATAATAGCAGCAGTCTTTGTTAATGGTGGAGTATAAGGCCTATGCAGAACCTATAGTGGTCTGGATAATTGCAGCAGTTCTTGGTAATAGTGGAGTATAAGGCCTACACAGAACTCTCAAAAATCAGGACAACAGCAGCAGCAGGCAGATGGTAAGTTTCCATTGTAGTTCAAGGCCTACACATAGCTTTGCCTCACTGAACTAAAGGGGCCTTACAATAAAGTTATCAGTAAGAATTACACCATAACATAACATTATAAGAAACTGAAATCACAAAATAAAAAAGGCCTCTATGGCAACATTGTGAGTTGGGAAAGTAGCTCCTCCATTTTCTGCATCCCTTTACGGTGCTTTTTGGCCATCTCCTAGCTGATGATGACCCAGCATTGCCCTTTAAGAGTGACCACCCCTTTAAGAGAGACAGGTACTTAAAAAAATAAAGTATGCAAAGTAATATTCTTGCATTGGGGTATATGCAACTTAGGCCTCTTTCACACTTGCGTTGTGAGCATCTGGCGTGCACTTCCGTCTCAAGAAATGTCCGCCGGATCCGTCACAACGCAAGACAACTGAAAGCATTTGAAGACTGATCAGTCTTTAAAATGCTTTCAGTGTTACTATGGCAGCCAGAACGCTACTAAAGTCCTGGTTGCCATAGTAAGTAGTGGGGAGCCGGGGGAGCAGATACTTACAGTTCGTGTGGCTCCCGGGGCACTCCACAATGACTTCAGGACGCCCCACGCGCATGGATAACGTGATCCATGAGATCATGTGATCCATGCTCATGGGGCGCGCTGACGTCATTGTGGAGTGCCCCGGGACTTGGGAGCCGCACGAACGGTAAGTATACTTCTCCCCTGCCTCCCCACTGCACTTAACCATAGCAGCCGGGACTTTAGCGTCATGGCTGCCATGGTGACCATTCACAAAAGCTAAACTTTGGATCCAACGATGCGCCGAAACGACGTTGAGCTTAAAGCCGGATCTGGATTAATGCTTTTCAATGGGCATTAATTCCGGATCCGTCCTTCCGGCATGCCTTCAGGATTTTGGACCAGAGCTACGGCAAAAAAAGTCTGAGTACTGAACTGAAGACATCCTGATGCATCCTGAACGGATTTCTCTCCATTCAGGATCCTGAACAGTATCTTTCCATCCTAGAGCCCCGAGGACAGAACTCTAGGACGGAAAGATAAAACGCCAGTGTGAAAGAGGCCTTACATCACTATTGTTTGGCCAAAGCTATCTAGAACTAACAAATATGACGTGATCTTCGTTATATTCTAGCAATACAACCATTAGGAACTCAGCACTAAGTTGTAATCGCAATGCGAATAATACTTACAATTATTAATCGCTTTGCGAATACATTTGATGCCTCTATTTGATTGTATATGACGGTTGACTATGAACACCACCAGCGTTCTGCTGCCTCCGAGGCAAGATATCTGAACCCCCCAGGGGCCATTTGGGCATTTTTGATAGAAAATGCATCAAAAACGCATATGTGTTTTTATTATTTTTTAATTTTTAATTTTATTTTTTTGTGTATTTTGCCACATTTGGTTGCATATTTACATTCGGTATAGGCAAATATGGTAGTCTAGAATTCAGTGTTTCCCAACCAGTGTGCCTCCATCTTTTGCAAAACTACAACTACCAGCATGCCCGGACAGCCTTTGGCTGTGCAGGCATGCTGGGAGTTGTAGTTTCACAACAGCTGGATGCACACTGGTTGGGAAACACAGGTCTAGATCATTACTCTGCCCAAATCTATATTCAGCTACATGGCTTAGAAACTATGCTGTCAAACAATGATCCTAGGTTTTGGTATAGACACATGATCTAGACTACCATATTTGCCTATACCAAATGTAAATATGGATCCAAATGTGGCAAAATACACAAAAAAATAAAATAAAAAATGAAAAATTATAAATCGCAGATGCGTTTTTGATGCGTTTTCTATTGAAAACGCCCAAATGGCCCCTGGGGGTTCAGATATCTTGCTTTGGAGGCAGCAGAACGTTGGTGGTAGTCATAGTCATTAGTCAACCGTCATATATAATCAAATAGAGGCATCAAATGGATTCGCAAAGCGATTAATAATTGTAAGTATTATTCGCATTGCGATTACAACTTAGAGCTGAGTTCCTAATAGTTGTATTGCTAGAATATAACGAAGACAACGAATATAGCACTATATTCTCAATCTTCGTTATATTCTAGCAATACAACAACCATTAGGAACTCAGCTCTAAGTGGAATTCGCAATGCGATTAATGCAGGTTATATTAATCGCATTGCGAAATCAACTTAGATCTGAGTTCCTAATGGTTGTATTGCTAAAATATAACGAAGATTGAGAATATAGTGCTATATTCGTGATATTCGTTATCTTCGTCAATTCTAGCAATACAAGTTACAACCATTAGGAACTCAGCTCTAAGTTTAATTTGCGATGCGAATATAAATTTGCGTAACATTCGCAATATGTAGAATAATGACGAATATTCGATTTCGACGAATATATGACGAATATTAAAGCGAATATTCTCAAAATATCGCAAAATCGAATATGGCACCTCCCGCTCATCACTACTGGACAAAAGAGTGCGCCTTGAAGGAACTGGTCCTGTCCTTCGAATCATTGCATGCCGGCCCAGGGAGCGCTGCTAACCATGAGTAAAACCAACTACTACATCCATCGGCCCACCGTAACTCACACATATTGCCCCTGCGGCATTAGTAGCTACATGGACATTGTGTAGCTGAGGGAGGAAGATTCTACTGTCAGTTACAGCTCAGTTCTCCATAGAGAACTTTCTACTTCTCTGTATAAACAGTGTTCAACAAGAGCTGTATTTACAGATCAAGAAGTGGCAACACTGCTCTTGTAGTAGAGATCATTTGATTGCTAGTGGCCAGGTATCTGCACAAGCTGCTGGGTCTTAGCACACCCAGATTAGCGTGAGGCTTTACAACCTTGCTAATGCATCTAGGGCAGTGATGGTGAACCTTTTAGAGACCGAGTGCCAAAACTGCAACCCAAAACCCACTTATTTTTATTTTGCCAACACGGCAATTTAACCTGAATACTACAGTCCAATAAAGTATATCTTCCATGCCCTGTGCTGATGAATAATAGGTAAAGTCTAAGGCATATTGGTACACCATAGATTATTTACAGGGTGTGGGTGCCCACAGAGAGGGCTCTGGGTGCCCCTCTGTCACCAGTGCAATAGGTTCACCACCACTGATCTATTGGTTGCATTTCCCATGTAACTTGGGCTACTATGGCAGCCTCAGTTACAGGAGAAATTAGCAATAAAAAAATGTAATGGTAAATGCCCCCCAAAGGTCTTGTATGATGTCATTGAGGTCACAAACTGTAAAATAAAATTTTACACATTCAAAAATTCAAAAAAAAAAATAAAGAAACAAAAAAAATTAAAAAAAAGAATGCTACGTAGTGTAGCTTCTAGCTCCACCCTATATTATATATCATCCTATATAAAAAAAACATTACAGAAACATCATAATTTTAAAAAGTATTTTAGTTTAGACTTTAGGCTATTTAAAAACATGTACAAAATCTGAAAAAAATACTATTTTTTTCCTTTTTAACATTTTCCCCAGTATAGAAAATAAAAACAAAAAAAGCTAGAATAGAAATGAAAAAAATATAGACACATGTATCAATAAATAATGGTGAAAAATAATTTACATCACCAAATGTAAAAGAATGTTATGGCTATCAGACGCATGTACTAAAAATGTACTGAAATGTCATAAATCCTATTAATAAATTACGCTATTTTCATAAACTTTGGGGTCTATGGAACAACTGATTTAAAGATTATGATCTTCATATCACATTTGAAAGGATTTTTTGTTTGTGTTTCAGACTCTTTGTACTTTTTCGACAAGCCACACAGAACGTCAGGAAGGCATATATTTATAAGCTTAGAGATGCCCTTTAGCTAACTGTCTCAAAGGTACAAACACTAAATGGGATATTTTAAAAAGCTTTTACATTTTCTTTGTCATTTAATCGGCAGCTTCTGCTTGCCACTGCCCTGCTATTTTGGGCGAGCATGGGTGCCAGTCCAGTCACCCTATGTCCCTTCATTAAACCTTACCTCCTTTTGCAGTGCTACAAAGGTTAACAGACTCCTTTTCTCTGTGTGGTGCTGCTTGTCTGTTTATAATTTGCTAGTTAGCTTCTATATATATTATGTTGATTCTCTCACTCCTTGCCTGAGCAATTAGGTTTCTAGTTTGCAAATTCCTTGCTAAGGTGTTTGTTCTCTGTTGTATGCCCTCATACTGACCTCTGCCTGTTCTTCTCTGCATTCTGACTCTCTAATACCTTACTCAACCTGTGCCTGTTCACCATTGTGATCCTCGGCTGCCAGCCCGGACCCTAGACATGTTTAACGTATTTGATACAGCTAATAATTGTTAGAGAACAGCTACACTAAACAAGTAGTTATATTAAGAAAAAGAAAAACTGTAGCCATAATATTCCCATAAAATCTCTTTTTATTAATTGAATATTAAATCACCAAAAAGAAATAGATATGATATGGTGTCAGCCAAAACTTCCTACAATCGGATATCCCACAAGATATGCAATGAAATCACCTTATAATTATAAATCTAGTAAAATATCAGCCCTGATCTGCTGCATGCTCAATACTAATACAACCTGGATCTGAATGTATATCAGGCACCATGCTCCTATACTATTATTCTCAGTTTCTCAGCCATTAATTCATTATTTGATACAAAACAGCATTGTACCAGAATTATAGAATGCCTACCGTAACGCTGCACACCTGGATATCAGACTCCCTCTATGAGCGTTTTGTGTAAACTTTGTCAGGAGATGGCGTAAGACAGGCATGGAAAATGGATAAAGGTACCATCCTCCAATAGGGAGGTATATTCTAGTCATGTGGACGCCGTTTGGAGTAATGCCGGCGCATGATCATTTGGGCACTCTGAGACCTTCTTTTCCGCCCTCTGCCCACGATCCTGGGCTCAAGAGGCAGGTCACATGGTGCAAATGCTCCACGTGATCGTATCATGTGAGCACAGATCACAACTGGCAGATTGGCAGAAGAGACCTGGGAGCCACAAACCATCATGTTCACAACTCCAATATAAAGGAATCTTCAAAATTTAAATCTACCTAATCTATTATTAGAACTGTATTTTATGATTTTTTTTTTATCCAGAGGGAAAAAAAGCAGGCTGTTTTGAGAGTTTTATTTATACAAGCAGGCAAATAACACGAGTTTGGTCTTGCAAAGGTGAGTAATTAGGGTGTGGCTGTCTAATTAGGAGAAGTTAAATAGTTAGCCTTGAGGGCAGCTCAGTCCTGTGAATCCAGAGGGAAAAAAGCAGGTTGTTTTGAGAGCTCCATTTATACAAGCAGGCAAATAACACGAGTTTGTGAGCGTTCGTGTGTTTGATTTTTTTTAAGTGTGTGTTTGTATTAAGTGTGTGACATTAGATAAAGGGACTTCAGATTCAGGAACTTTAGTGAGGGACTGCAGTAAATCAGTTTCTTATCACTGCATTATATTGTACTTTTCTCTTTTCTCGAGTAATCCCCATTTAGTATGTGTTTCATTATTGACAACGCAGTCCAGTGCACATCTTGTCTAATACATAGAGAAAAAAGATACTGCAGCTCTTACCTCTTATCACTACTTTCAGAAGCACAGAAGATAGGACCTGAACTTAACTCCTTTGTAAAATCCACGAAAAAGAGTATCAAATCCAGCTTCTTTATAAAAGTTGTTTGTTCTTTATTGGCTTGCAAAATATTTAAAGTCAAAACACATATTACATACTGGACTTAGTATCAACCATAGACCTGACAGAACAACAGATGTGCAGGTTGGGGGACACCTGGGAAATAGTGACCATAAAGTAATTTTCTTCCAATTTTCATTCAAAAGAGTACTTCTTCAGGGAGGAACAAAAATACAAAACTACAAAACAGCTAAAATTTAGCCAGCTGTCACGGATGATGTTGCAGATAGCTGGAACTTATAAATAAACAACCGACTGGCTTGATCCCAAACTAAGGAGCAAATAGGTGAGCCCTTTAAAACCTTAAGAGCTCTCCCTGACTGCTACGCACATGCAAGGGCCTCAATGGTAGACGATTGCATGCCCATGTACCTAAGACTGTGTGACACCTGAAAACCCTATAATAGTGAGGGGACACGACCACTGGCTCCCTGCACTGAATACGGACGGAGTCAGGGTCCCCTAGAATCAAGCCAGCAAGGAAACACAATAAAGGAAAAAGACTTAACTGAGCAAACAGCAGCAGCAGCCTCCAGCAGTGAACACCTCATCCAGGAAGTAGTATAAACCGTAAAGTGAGGCAGTATGGGAGGGAATATAAAGGAAGACGATTTGTCTAAATATGTGACACCTGGCAGAAGGAAAGGAGCTGACAAAGTGAAACCAAAACAAAGAACGTCATACAAAAGGTAGGGAAGAACGTCTGTCTGATCTTCTCACAGAACTGGTGGTGACAACAACTAAGCGAGGCAATAGGCCTAACTAACTGGAACAAAGTCCACAAAAATAAAAATACAGCCACAAAATGGGATATTTTTAAAAGCATCCAAAAATTTAATTGTGAGAGGTACATACCTTATGGGAATAAAAGGTTAAGGAACAAAAAGAGAGCAATGTGGATAAATAGAATTGTAAAGAAGCAATACATGACAAAAAGAAAGCATTTAAATCACTAAAAGAGGAGGGTAGTGAGGAAGCACTGAAAAACTGTAAGGAAAAAAATAAAATATGTAAAAAAACAAATAGAAGCTGCCGAAGAGAGCAAAACTAACCCTAAAATGTTCTTCAGTTATATAAATGGTAAAAAGTATAAATCTGAAGGTGTCGGCCCTTTACAATGTGATGAGGGGGGGAGTTGCAGAGAGCTATGAGGAGAAAGCAAAGCTATTAAATATTTTTTCTGTATTCACTGAAGAAAATAAACTGTCAAATGAAATGCAGAATGTAAGAGTAAATTCCCCATTAAAAGTGCCCTGTCTGACCCAGGAAGCAGTACAACGGCGTCTTAAAAAGATTAAAATAGACAAATCGCCAGGACCAGATGGCATACATGCCCATATCCTAAGAGAATTAAGTAATGTCATAGCCAGACCCTTATTTCTGATATTTAAGGACTCTATACTGACAGGGAGTGTTCCATAGGATTGACACATAGCAGATGTGGTGCCAATATTCAAAAAGGGTCCAAAAACACAGCCCGGAAACTATAGGCCGGTAAGTCTAACATCTGTAGTGGGTAAACTGTTTGAAGGTTTTCTAGGAGATGCTATCTTAGAGCACTTCAATGAAAATAGGCAATCAACGTCATATCAGCATGGCTTCATGAGGGATTGGTCATGTCAAACTAATTTAATTAGTTTCTATGAGGAGGTAAGTTCTAGACTTGACAGCGGCGAATCAATGGATGTCGTATATCTAGACTTCTCCAAAACATTTGACACTGTACTGCATAAAAGGGTAGTATATAAAATGAGAATGCTCGGACTGGGAGAAAATGTCTGCATGTGGGTAAGTAACTGGCTCAGTAATAGAAAACAGAGGGTGGTTATTATTGGTACACACTCAGATTGGGTCACTGTCACTAGTGGAGTACCTCAGGGGTCAGTACTGGGCCATATCCTCTTCAATATTATTATTAATGATCTTGTAGAAAGCTTGCACAGTAAAGTATCAAATTTTGCAGATGACACTAAACTGTGTAAAGTAATTGACATGGAAGAGGACAGTATACTACTACAGATGGATCTGGATAGGTTGGATGCTTGGGCAGAGAAGTGGCAGATGAGGTTTAACACTGACAAATGTAAGGTTATGCACATGGGAAGGAATAATGCAAGTCACCCGTCAATACTAAATGGTAAAACACTGGGTAACACTGACATGGAATAGGACCTAGAAATTTCAGTGAACAGCAAACTAAGCTGTAAAAACCAGTGTTAGGCAACTGCTGCTAAGGCTAATAAGATAATGGATTGCAGCAAAAGGAGCATAGATGCCCGTGATTAGAACATAGTCCTACCTCTTTACAAATCACTGGTCAGACCACACATGGAGTACTGTGTACAGCTCTGGGCTCCTGTCAACAAGGCAGACATAGCAGAGCTGGAAAGGGTTCAGAGGAGGGCAACCAAAGTAATAACTGGAATGAGGGATCTAGAATGCCCTAAAAGATTATCAAAATTATGGTTATTCACTTTAAACTGAGCGGAGATCTAATTACTATGTATAAATATATCAGGGGGCAGTACAGAGATCTCTCCCATCATCTATTTATCCCCAGGACTGTGACTGTGACAAGGGGACATCCTCTGCGTCTGGGGGAAAGAAGGTTTGTACACAATCATAGAAGAGATTTCTTTATGGTAAGAGCAGTGAGACTATGGCACTTTCTGCCTGAGGAGGTGGTGATGGTGAGTACAATAAAGGAATTCAAGAGGGGCCTGGATGTATTTCTGGAGTGTAATAATATTACAGGCTATAGCTACTAGAGATGGATGGTTAATCCAGGGAGTTATTCTGATTGCCTGATTGGAGTCGGCAAGGGATTTTTTTCCCTTAAGTGGGGAAAATTGGCTTCTACCTCACAGTTTTTCTTTTTTGTCTTTCTATGGATCAACTTGCAAGATAACAGGTCAAACTGGATGGACACATGTCTTTTTTCGGCCTTATATACTATGTTACTACCTATTCTCATAATGTGTTATATTAATAAATCATCCCGCTAATACATTCTATGGGCGCTTTATCCCAATATAAAAATATTTGATATAAAACTACATATAAAGTGCTACGTTTAAAAAACATAAAAAAATATAAAGTGCTACAGTGCTGTGGATCATAATGTGCTAAAAATCTGCAACAACATTTTTATTCCTAATAAATAAGACCAAAAGAGTACAGAACATATACACTTACAGTGAATTAAAAATCCTAAAAATAAAGTGCAAATCTTGTCTGATCATGATTAAAAGTGTGCAAAAAAAAAGGTAATTCATCAAATATATTAAGTACTCTATTGCTATTCTTATTAAGTGTAAAAATCTGTGAATTCATTTTAATACGTGAGAAAAAAAAAACTTCTAGAGGATTCAAAGTCCAATTTCCATAAAAGTATGTATATATAGACCTTATATAACTTCAAAGTCCATCGCCCAGCAATTAAACAGACACCATACATTTCCAATACTTCTTTTTTACTTTTTCTTTTCTTTTCTCTCTTCCTTCTTTAATATTTTATTCATGTGCTTCTTTTTTTCCTTTTCCTTTTTTAACCTCTGCAGAATGATACTCATTCCCTTTTCTTACTGGTCCCACCGACATCAAACTATCCAATCTGAAGATGCATGGCAGCCCCCATAAATAGAATATAAAATAGAAATAGAATTTAAAAAAATCTGCAATTAGAAAATGAAAAGAGATTAGAAAAAAGGATATGTGATACTATCTAGTTTTAAGTGGTAGAAAAATAAAATTTGTTGACACATTTCCTTTAAAGCATAAGTGACGGAGAGTGGAGCTGGTGAGCATCAGAGAGCAGCTCCTGGGTGTTGTTTATAATTGTGTGGTTAATCTGTAGAGAGAGCTGCACTGGAGTTCATGTTGCTGCGTCTCAGAGGGTGTGGTGATCAGAGCAGTTCTTACAGTGTGTGTAGCGCATAATTGCTGGATAATTGCTGGATCTACACACACATAATGTTTCTTGTGTGAAAAATGTATTGTTTCAAGATTCGATATTATCACTAGCGGATGTGTGTGGCTTTGTCACCAAGCATACCCATAAGTATCAACAGGATGGGGACCATGGAAGACCTGATTATAAGTCTGTTGACACTGGTGTGTGTCACATAACAGTTCTTGCACTCCCTCAGGAATGAACTCAAAATCGAAAGTGCTCAGATTGTTCAGAATAGTTGTGTATGAGTAGTAAAGAAAAATCGGCTCCAGCACCGGCATTCAATTTAAAACCAGCTTCCTGTTTATTGAGACGTGTTCACAAGTAGATACAAGTTGTTCACAGAGAATGCAGAAAAAACAAATGTAAACCATTGTAGCGGGCATGATTTAAGTGCTATTAATTTATCCAATGTTGTATTAACCAGCGAACAAATGCAAGTTTTTTCATTGGGTCTTAATTATGCACCTAGTGTAAATTTTGATTTGTTCCATACCATCCTTGATATTAATAAATTCATCAGGAATTTAACTGTGACAAGACATTTTTCAGATATCCCTGTGGCGCTTGATGGTTCAGAGACACAGCACAAGGTACAACAAAGTAATACGTTTCAGAATCTCATGTTTAATGAACAAATATCCTTGCGATGTCTCTCTGACCTTGAACGTGAACAGGGAATAAAAACTCCTGCTGGTGTGGGGGATAAATTTACAACCCATAATCCCAACTTTTATCCATTAATATCTCGCACCAATAGCATGGATATGTTCCAGGAAACATTGGAGAAAGAGTTAAGCCTGTCTCTCTGAGAACTCGGGGTCTGTAGTTTCCCATAGCAACCATAACCATTTCCAGGTAAAAGCGCTAAAAGAATTAGAGTCTATGCAGACTATTGTAATAAATGGCCGACAAGGGGGGAGCGGTAGGGGTCTTAGATAAAGATATATACCATTCTCAGGTGATGAATAGGGTGGCAGATACATCCACATACAGAAAACATGATAGAGATCCATTAGATGCTTATAAAAATGAATACCTGGATTTAATACGTAAAGGATTATCCATGAATGTATTCAATGATAGAGAATACAGGTTTCTGTGTGTGGATGCGCCGATAACTCCAATATTACATGCGCTACCACAGGTACATAAAGAAAAATACCCTCCCCCTTTGCGGCCAATAGTATCTGGAATTGGATCCCTGTTGGAAAGGTTGGGTAATTGGCTTGATAGAATTCTCTAGCCCCTGGTCAAAAGAGTACCCAGCTATCTTGAAGACACAGGTGACGTACTTAGAGCCATGCATGGTCTTAATTGGAGTTCTGAGTATAGCTGGATTACATCAGATGTTATTTCAGTTTACCCGTCTATTCCCCACTGGGTGGCTCTGTTGGCATTGGAATTTCATCTTCACAAATACACTGGATACTCTGAGAACTTCATAGATTATGTCTGTGAAGTTACCAGATTCTTGCTGTTGCACAACTACTTCATGTTCAATGGGGTAAATTACTTACAAGTCCGAGGCGTGTCAATGGGGGCGAAATTTTCGCCCTCACTGGCAAACCCAACAGTGGCATATTGGGAGGACAGATTTATTTAAACTGAAAATAATCCTTTCCGGGGTGTGCTCATCTGGTATGGCAGATACATCGGCGATTTGCTCCTAGTCTGGTGTGCCAATGTTTCTGCTGTACCGGACTTGCAACACTACCTGAATGACAATGATTATATTCTTCCATTTACATGTGCAGTAGAACCCATATGTATACAGTTTTTGGATCTCACCCTAAAGGGTTCCCCAGGAGAGGTTGTGCAAACAGCAACGTATAGGAAAAGTGTATCTGGCAATTCTATCTTACATGCCAATAGTCATCATCCCTTACATGTCATCAGAGCCATCCCGGTGGGAGAATATACAAGGGCTTTGAGAAACTGTAGTACGTAGTCAGCATATAACATGGAGTGTCAAATAATAGATGAGAGGCTACATAACAGAAAATATCCTGAGTGGATGTTACATAGGGCCAAAAGGATAGTGTCGACCCGTTCGAGACATCAAATGTAGTTTGCGATATTAGACATGGGACAGACAGATGGCCAAAGATCTATAAAAACTACAAAAAACATAAAATATAATAAAAAAACGGAACATCTACTGTTATTGCAAATGAAACAAACAAGGATAGTGTGATGTATGGACAAAAGGAAAACAACAAAAGTGACATACCCACATTAGTTCTAACTTACAGTAGACAGTTTGATGATATACAGAAAATAGTCAAAGGATGTCTACTGATTTTATATGATGATGACATTCTATACAAGGCTTTACGGGGGGATGTAAAATAGTGTCAAGAAAAGCCCCCACTTTAGCATGCTCCTTGTCTCCATCCCTATACACACATAATAAGCAGAAACATAACTATACATTGCTGACATACAAGGGTTTCATGAAGTGCGGCAGCCACCCCTGTAAGACTTGCAGCTATGTGACAGTTACTAAAAGCTTTCAAAATGCTGATCATTCCAAAACATTTTTTATAAAAAATTACATTAACTGCAACTCATCAGGGGTGGTGTATATTATATGCTGTGAAGAATGTGACCTTATGTATGTGGGTAGTACAGCTCGCAAGTTTAAAAATAGAATATTGAAGCATATTAACTACATAGTTAATCCCACAGCATTAAATGTGTCCAGTGCTGCAAAACACTTCATCCAATGTCATCAGAGAAGAACCAAAAGTCTCAAAGCGTTTGCAATAGAACAAGTTGGCAATTTAATAAGAGGGGGTGATTATAGAAAGAAATTATACTTACGGGAAGCATTTGGGATTTTCCGGCTGAATACTCATGTCCCTACAGGATTAACTAAAAGGAAAGAATTGATGTATGTTTATCAGTAATTATTTCCTGTCTTAGACACTGAAATATATGTAAAGAAACATACTGACTTATTCATGAACACGTCCTGTGAACTGTTACTATGTTTTTATGTTATATGTGAATTTTTGTATTGGGCACTGTGCACATGAAGTGTTTTTTCCCCTGTTCATATATCCCATGAAGTCTCTATGCAGGGACTTTTTCCATTCTATCCTATTTTTGGCGACAAAGGGTTACATTTCTGAACAGGGAAACAGCTCCGGAGGTGACACAGGTGCTTTTGAATTGCATGCAAAGTAGCAGGTGATGGAAGTCTGACATGGCCAATGAGTCAAGATTTTGGAGTAAGGGGAGGGAAGAATTCTCCCATAAGAATAGCCATTTTAGACTGACACATTGTTACGACTAAGGACGTACTGTCTGAAACGCGTCAACAATTATCGCATACTGAATGGATTGTATCTACACGTCTCAATAAAGAGGAAACTGGTTTTAAATGTCTGGCATTGTCATTTTTCGCATGCTGGTGCTGAAGCCGATTTTTCTTTACTACTTATGCATTGAGGGAACTTAACCCAGTCTTGCGGCATACGGGGAACATTACCGGGTGAGGTGAGCTGGACTACAATTATACATCTGTAGTTGTGTATGACACTGTGAGATCTCCTAGGAGACCCTCTTCAAGCTCTTTAATATGGAATCTAAATTTTGAGGAAATTTGAGACAAATTTGATTAGTTTAGAATTGATTTGGTCACATGCTCTAATGACACCATCTGAGAAACAGCATCATGAACTCCCGTGTAGCACTCTCTATAGTTTAACCACACAATTATAACCAATACCCAGGAGCCGCTCCAAGATCACTCACTCACTGGCACCCATTCTAGCTAGCAGCATTTCTCCCTCCCTTCTGTTTTAAAAGGGTTGTCCACTTTTTTTTATATTGATGACCTTTGCTCAGGATAGGTCATCAATATCAGATCGGCAGAGGGCCGACTTCCAGCACCCTGCTGAGTGCTGCCTTCTCTTCATTGTTTACCTGCTCGCTGTTGTAACTGCAACAGCAAGCAGGTGTATTTACAACTCTGCCAATCCCATTCACTTCAATGGGACATTCTGTCATATTCACTTGAACAGGAGGTTCACTTAAACAGGCCCCCCACCAATCTGATATTGATGAACTATGCTGAGGATAGGTCATCAATATAAAAAAGAAAGCAGACAACCCCTTTAAATAGTAACTTTAGCAGAAGAGAAGGAGGAGCTTGGAGACTGGCAGAGGAAACTTGATCTGTTTGAGTGTCAACTGCATGAGATGACACTAGAGGCCTGACAAGAAAAAAGATGGAGAGCATACTGTGCCAGTTCAGGCCACTGTTCTAGTCTGCTTGCCCAGAAATCTGTGGGGTCAGGGAACAGGGTATGTGGCAGAGCCACGCCAGAGTCTAGGTAGGCTTCAATCTTGGCATTGAAGCAGGAGGTCTCTGCTTGCTGATTTGCCTCAGCCTGGTGCGGCAAATCAAAAAACTGCTCCATCATGTTGAGGAGACTGAACTGGCTTAAGCTGGTACTATGACTTCTACTGCTTGTGGCGGTGGGAGATGGCTAATTCTGCAGAGGGCAGAGATGGGCCTCCCTTTCAGACACACTGGCAGAAGGCATGTCCTCGCTGAAATCTGTGGCAAGCTGTGTACACAGTGTTTCCTGGTAATAACATATTTTGGCCTCTCTTTCGGAGGGAGGAAAGCATTCCTCGTTTTGCTTTGATATCAATGGTCTAATCATGCTCCATCATGTTGAGGAGACTGAACTGACTGCTGCTGCTCTTATTATTGCTGCAGTTTCTGCTGCTTGTGGTGGTGGGAGATGGGTCACACTGCAGGCAAGCGTCACACAGTGTTTCCTGATAATAAAGTAATTTGTCATCCTTTTCTGCAGAAGGAAAGCATTCCCTTATTTTGCTTTGATTGTGAGGGTCTAATAGGATGGCTATCCAGTAATCATCAGACTGCTTGATGGCAATGATACACTTGTTACTGCACAAGCAAGTGAGCATGCAGATCGTCATTGTGGCCATTGTGCCCCAGGAGCCATTTTTTTCTGGTTCCATTCCCCACTGAGACGATTAGGTGTCCTGGCTGGTATCATCATCATTATTGTTCTCTTGTTCCTTCACCTCTGACTCCTCCTCCACCAGTGGCAGCTCCTCCTCCTCTTTGGCAGTTTTTCCTTGTGGGTCCCCAACCGCTAATAGGCAGCAAGATGCATTAGCTGTTCTACTTCTACTTTACCTGGTAGACCGATCATATCCGGAATTGGTTCTATATCCTCCAATTAATCAGAGTATATTGACAAATTATTACAACCTGCTGTGAGACAAATACCATCATACATAAAAGACACGACTGATATTATATCTACATTGGAACAACTTGAGTTTAAAGAACATTAGATTTTAGACACTATGGATGTCAATTCCCTATACACTATTATTGAACATGAACAGGGCATAGAAGCTTTAGAAAAACAACTAATTTCCAATAATATATTTCACAATGACCAAATCCATTTTATATTGGAAGGAGTTAAATATATATTCACCCACAATTATTTCATATTTTATTTTAAATTTTAGGTACAAGAAAGGGGAACGGCCGTGGGAAGAGGACATAATCCAGTCCAAACTGGGGACAAGTCTGGTGATATGGCGACATTACATTGATGATCTCATTTTTATTTGGCAAGATACTGAGGAAAATCTAAATACCTTTCTACT
This sequence comes from Bufotes viridis, assembly GCA_033119425.1. Taxonomy (NCBI): domain Eukaryota; kingdom Metazoa; phylum Chordata; class Amphibia; order Anura; family Bufonidae; genus Bufotes; species Bufotes viridis. The sequence goes on from CM065595.1 coordinate 90,331,416, forward strand.
AAATATTAAACAAAAATGAAAGGAATTTAAGTTTCACAAGCAATACAAGCAAAACAGAGATAGAATTTTTAGATCTGACTACCAATATAGATAATCATAAACTGATATGTAGCACATATCACAAGCCAGTCATGAAAAACAGTTATATTCTATATACAAGTTGCCATCTTCCTAGGTGGCTCCTAAACATCCCAACAAGTCAGTTCAAAAGGATTAAACACAATTGTACTAATGATGAAAAATTCAAAAGTGAGGCATTAGAACTTAAACAGCAATTTTTAGTTAAAAAAAATTATCTGAATCAGTCATTAGAAACATCTTTAGACAAAGTGAGGGCCATGAATAGGAAGGACTTTTTCACATCTATGAAAAAAGGATCTAAGCAGAAAGACACCCTCCGAATAGTTCTGCCATTTCATGCCCAATATAAAGCGGTCAAAAGAATAATAAATAAACACTGGCATCATCTTTTACAAGACAAAATTTTTGGTCCCACACTAACTAGTATTCCGCAAATTACATATACCAAAACTCCAAATTTGGGCCTTAAAATAGCGCCACCAATCAAGAACAAAATAATTAGAAGGACATCTAATTGGCTAACATTAAAAGGCTTTCATAGATGTGGTAGATGTAACAACTGTAAAACCACTATTTTTGCAAAGAAAACTACGGAAATAAGGGCCAAACATTTTATTTTGAAATACAGGATAGCCTCACTTGCGACTCAACAGATGTAATTTACATATTAGAATGCCCATGCCACAAACAATATGTGAGAAGAACAAAATAACCTTTTAAAACAAGGATAGCTGAATATATCGCAAATATTAAGAAAAGTTTTTAACTACACTCCATTCCTAAGCATTTCAGAGAATATCTCTTAATTTATATTTGTGGCCTTTGAAAAGATTAAGAGATTATGGAGAGGTGGCAACCACATAGCCCACATGTCCAGAATTGAGTCAAAAAGGATATTTGAATTTAATATCTTAATTCCGGAAGGTCTTAACACAGAAATGGAACTGTTTGGGTTTTTGTAGATATGGGTTGGGTGCCAATCCGGGATGGGACATTGAGGTCCGGCTGTTTACCAGCACCTCGATCTCCCCTCCTGTGTAGGCTCCAAGACCGGTGTCAGCACCCGGCATACCCGGGCAAGTGCCGGGCCCCACAGCTCCTGCAGGGGCCCACAGCACAGCTGTCAGAGGCCAGAAGCAATGAGCGCTTCAATCAATACAGGTAGAATCGCTCATTGCTGGAGCGCAGAAAGCTGGGTCCTGTCACTCACCGCTCAGCTTCCCATGCTCCTTCCCTTCTTCAGGCCGGCGGCGCTCTGAATGGTAGAACAGAAAGACTTCTCCCCGCTCCACCATTCAGCATGCAGGCACAAATAACGCTGCAGTAATCTGCATAGGCTCCACACACTCAGTGCTGCAGAGCGATCTGTGTCAGCAGGGAACAGAGAACTGTGAGCTTCAGGAACGGGACAAGGTGAGTAGTTACTGTGTTTTTTGTTTTTAAAACATAGGGGTCACAGAGGACTTTATTACTATGGAGGGGACACAGAGGACTTTATTACTATGGAGGGGGCACAGAGGGCATTACTACTCTGGAGGGGACACAGAAGGCATTACTAATGTTAAGTGGGCACAATGGGCATTTCTACTATGGAGAGGACACAGAGCCAGAGGGCATTACTACAATGAAGGGGGCACAGTGGGCATTATTACTGTGAAGGGGGCACAATGACGATTTATACTTTGAAGAGGGCACAGATAGGGCATTACAACTGTAAAGTGGCACAGGGAGGACACTACTGTGATAGGACAATGTGGGCATAACTACTGTGAGGGAGAACACTTCTGTACAAAACTACTGTGAAGGTTGTACAATGAGGACAATACTACTGTGAGGGGGTACAATTTTTTTAAAAGTATTGGGTGGGGGTATCCAGAGAAAGGACCAGCCCCAGGTACCAAACATTGTAGGCACGCCACTGAAGCAAGGGACTATTTGCTCCCTGCTCCACTATTGAGCCGCCAGCGCTCCACAGCAGCAGTAGCACAATGTCCTCACACATCGTCCTGCTGATCTGTGTAGGAGGAGGAGCGGGGTAGGCTGGTAATCAGCCTTTGCTCCTCCTACACAGCAGTGCTATGTGTCACAATACCCTGCTGCTGCTGATGGGGAGCGCAGATCATGGGAGGAGCCAGGTGACTGGAGCGAGGAGGATTTATTGTTTGTTTTTTTCACTTCCTATGAAGGGGGCACACCTGGGCAAAACCACTGTGAAGGGGGCACTGGGCACACATCTTGGCATATCTACTGTGAGGGGGACACACATCTTGGCATATCAACTGTGGGGGAGCACATATTTTGGGACATCTACTGTAAAGGGGGCACATATCTTGGCATATGTACTGTGAGGGGCCACATATCTTGGCATATCTACTGTGAAGGGGGGCACATATCTTGGCATATCATCTGTGAGGGGGCACATATTTTGGGATATCTACTGTGAAGGGGCACATATCTTGGCATATCTACTGTGAGGGGGCACATATCTATAATTAGACCTGAGGGACTGAAACACTGGGTGGAAAATAAAAGTAGGCACAAAGACTGATTCACATATATCCGCTCGGCAGCATGCTCTGTGTAAGGTATTTTATCTAAAATACATGCAGTTTCATTGCTGTAAGCGCCATGCAAAATGGCACAAGGGGGCCCACTGAGACTTTATCACCCAAGGGCCCACATGAACCTGGAGGCTCTGATCCCCTTACTCTTCACGTGTGATCGTAACCTGAAAACGAAAAATAAAATATAAAAAATGCAAAAAAATACAAAAAACTAAAATATACAAAATATAAAGGTCTAAGAGAACAAAGAAACTGTTAATATATAAAATACATGAAGAGTTAAAAACGATAGTATGAATGGGACTCTTTGAGACAAAAAACGCCCCAAAAACACACTAAAAATGCTGATGCGTTTTTTGGACGAATATATTGTCTCTTTCTCATATTATTACATATTGTCTCTTCACTACAGCATATATTCTCTTTCTCCATTTTTGTGCTTTGTATGTGATTGATGTTATTTGGAAGGAAGTTAAATTATAGAATAGGAGATCAAATTAAATATCATAAAAGACAAAAAGAAAGTTGATAAATAAAACAGTGTACATGGAGGATATAAATCTATGTTTCCTTTTCTTACCAACTGTCTGCAATCACATTTAGAATGTATAATCATTGTATATCCATATGTGATAACATTTCTTCACCAACAATATTGTTCACAAAACGCATTAGCAATGCACCATTAACGCAGATGCGACTTTTGGATAGCTGTATGGCCCTTTCCTTCAGAATATTCTTTCCAGAGTGTAGCTGGTGATTGCGTGTAATTATACAGGGTGGGCCATTTATATGGATACACCTTAATAAAATGGGAATGGTTGGTGATATTAACTTCCTGTTTGTGGCACATTAATATATGTGAGGGGGGAAACTTTTCAAGATGGGTGGTGACCATGGCGGCCATTTGAAGTCGGCCTTTTTTGAATCCAACTTTTGTTTTTTCAATAGGAAGAGGGTCATGTGACACATCAAACTTATTGGGAATTCCACAAGAAAAACAATGGTGTGCTTGGTTTTAACGTAACTTTATTCTTTCATGAGTTATTTACAAGTTTCTCTGCCATTGACATGTCGCCAAGGTTAACACGTGAGGAGCGGATAGAAATTGTGATTGTGAAATGTCTGGTGAACGCAGTAACCAGGTCATTGCAGCAGATTTCAATGCAAGACACCCTATGAGACCACCCATCTTCCATGCTACAGTTAGCAAACTGCTTGCTAAGTTTTGTGAAACTGGTTAAGTGTTGGATTTGCCAAAATGTGGACGCATGAAATCTGTCACTAATGAAGAAATATCAGTGGCTGTCCTAGCTTCATTCAGCAAGAGCCCACAGCGTAGCACTCGCCGCATGTCACTGGAGAGTGGCATTAGTCGAACATCCCTTCGGCGGATATTAGCTACTCACAAATGGCACCCTTACAAACTCCAGCTACTGCAGCATCTCAATGAGGATGACCCAGATCGGCGCACTGAATTTGCAGAATGAGCAAATCAAAAATTGGAACAGGACCCTCAGTTTACGCAGAAGATTGAAGTGAAGTTAACAAACAAAACCACCACTATTGGTCTGACACTAACCCACATTGGATAGATCCCTCCAAGACTGTTGGAACAAAAAAATTTATGGTATGGTGTGGTATATGGGGTACAAAGATAGTGGGGCCATTCTTCATCAATGGAAACCTCAAGGCCACTGAATATGCGAAATTGCTACATGATGATGTGTTTCCCTCTTTATGCACTGAAGCTGGCACGTTCTCTGAGTTTTTCCAGCAAGATGGTGCACAACCACATTATGGGTGTCAGGTCCAAGCATTCCTAGATGTACAGTTTCTTGGAAAGTGGATTGGTCGTCGTGGGCCAGTTGAATGGCCCCCAAGGTCTCCCGATCTGACCCTCTTAGACTTTTATCTTTGGGGTCATCTGAAGGCAATTGTCTATGCTGTGAAGATACGAGATGTGCAGCACCTGAAACTACGGATACTGGAAGCCCGTGCTAGCATTTCTCCTGCGGTGTTGCTATCAGTGTGTGAAGAGTAAGAGAAGAGGGTTGCATTGACAATCCAACACAATGGGCAGCACATCGAACACATTTTATAAGTGGTCAGAAACTTGTAAATAACTCATGAAAGAATAAAGTTATGTTAAAACCAAGCACACCATTGTTTTTCTTGTGAAATTCCCAATAAGTTTGATGTGTCACATGACCCTCTTCCTATTCAAAATGGCCACCATGGTCACCACCCATTTTGAAAAGTTTCCCCCCTCACATATACTAATGTGCCACAAACAGGAAGTTAATATCACCAACCATTCCCATTTTATTAAGGTGTATCCATATAAATGGCCCACCCTGTATATACAATGTCAGTGGGAATATACCTATACATGCATTTATTAAAGCAAACAGTTAATCCAGTCCTTTTTAATATCACCTGGATTTCAAAAGACACTCCCCTTTAATGATGGAGTGCCTTTAAAAAGATGCATCAAGCAAGTTACTGCAGGCCACTGCAGTAACCAGCAGTAACTACGTCAGATCACAATTTCTAAGATGGACGATCTTTGCTTCTAACCATCCCAATACATTGGAACTGATCAAGTTCGGGATCGTTCATCATTTGCAAACCACCCTCCTGTGATGTAATTGCACTACAATTGCAACATTCACCACCTGCAAACGAACCAGTCTCCTGTGACTGAATAACGCTGAAGTTCCTTACCACGTGGAACGCCAAGCAGTAAACACACAGTGAGCCTACCTGCCTTTCGGAGAAATAAGCCGCTCCACACAGGATTGGTAATGTACTAACAAGTGGTTTTAAGCCATTATTAATAGTTACTCAATAAAGGTGGTCGCGCTGCCAGACACAAGCTATAACTTCTGAGTGTAGGTGAGGATATGACAGTCTCTTCTAGTGCAGCCGAACATCCGAGTTCCAACTAGAAGAGACTGTCATATGCTCACCTACACTCAGAAGTTATACTTATAAAGTTACCTTTATTGAGTAACTATTGTTTGATGTGAATTGAGCCCACTTCACACGGAGGTCTTACAAAGCCAAAAGAAGGGCCAAACAATGCAGTGGTGAACTCTATATTTTATTTTATTATCATTTTGTTTTCATTTTGTTTGTGTTTTGTAAATTATTGATAGTGTTGATTGCGAATATTCTAATTGCGAACTTTTTCGTGAATTTTGGTACTAGAATATCTAGAATATAGTGCTATATCTTTATAATCGCGAATATTCTAGTTTTTTTTTCATCAGTACCCTTGATCCCTCACTAATTCTTGCTTGTGGGCCAATGAGAAGGCTGCAATATCTTTGAATTTAGGAGTAGTGTTGATAGCAAATTTTCGAATCGCGGATTTTTTATTGCTAATTTTTATCACTACTTTTCCCATTGTCGATTTTCTCAATCAAGAAAATAGTGACTGTAGATCACTAGTTCTCAAATTTGCAAATATATTACGAATATTCGCCCAAATATTTGCAAAATATCGTGAATTTGAATATTGCCCCTGCAGCTCATCACTGATTATTGATAAGAAATCATCTATTACTGCAAAATCTTGATACAATGATCTAAAAAACACCGACCAGTGTTTGATATAATTAGGACCTCCAATCATTTTCTATCATCAATAGATATTGTTGCTCTTTATCAGCTGACTTGCTCTTTATCAACTGACTTGCAAACAATGCTGATTTTCACCAACTAATAGACATTGTTGCATATTATACAAATGGCTACTAGAATTGATACAGCAAACTATTGATATAGACCTATAAAGATTTACACAAGAACAATATTTATTGGATACTGTATATGCTATTAAATTATCTGGATTTCTAGATAGACCCTGTATCTATTTATTGATTATGATCTGGTAGTTGACCCAATATTAGAGTACTGCATTGAACAATTGGGCCATTGAACAATTGGAATACTCTATGTAGCTATATTGCATTTTATGTTATCATATTTGTATATTAACAGCATTTTCCAATTGCTCATTTTTATTCTAATTTTATTAGTTAATCAACAAGAGACATCCATTACATAATTTGGGCTATATATATATATATATATATATATATATATATATATATAATTCTTTAGATGTGGTAGGTGGATGCCAGGTGAGGTTGGCCAATCACCAGACTGAGCACCCACAGACTACATCTATCTATCTATACAGTGGTATTAGCAGGTTTTTGTACTAGGGTATATTATTTTTTGTGTTCGCAATAAATTTGATATATTTTTTATAATTCCTCTTGATTATTTGCCATCTATGCGGTACTGAAAAAAGTGAGTGCCCCCCAATTGTTTCAGCTGTTCTACTTCTGCCATCATCCCCTGCTGCATGATCATCAGTGTCTGTTCTAAGACAAATATGAGGGGATGAGATCATTTATGCCCCCAGTTGTCCGTGCTGCTGAGCCGGTCTGGTGCAGGACAAAATCGTTCATGGCTTTGGGCTGCTCTAAAAGACATTCTAGCATGTGCAATGTTGAATTCCAGCAAGTTGGAGCGCTGTGGATTAAGCACTGTAAGGACAGACTGCCCTATCACTGCAAGTCCAGAAGAGCATTCCTTGCCATGTAAGAATAGCTGAAATACGAGGACAGTCTCCTGGACATTGCCAGGACCTTGCACAAACCAGTGTTCTCATTTAAAAAGCATTGCACGACTAGGCTGATGACTTGCGCCATGCAGGGAGCATGTGTTATTTCTCCCATGTTCAGGGTGGCCAATATGTTGTGCCTATTGTCGCTGATCACCTTGCCCAGTTGGAGTTGGCGGGGCGACAGCCAGTGGCAAATTTTCTTCTTGATGTACTTTGAAAAAGAAAAAAAGAGATCCCATATGTGGTCCAAAGTATATTCAAATATAAAGAAAGAAAAAATAGCCAAAGTCTTTAATGATCCTGTTTCCAACCAATTAAAACTTACCTGTACATTGAATATGTTAAGAATTATGTACCCCAAGTGTTATTAAAATAACAACCACTTCGCTGCCATAAAAGTTTAGCTTTTTAGAGATATTTGCTTAGGGATATAAGATTAGGTCTGGCACTGTATTATTGCCTGTGAATATATTGGCTTCACACATCTATAGGAGAGTTTGGTAAGTATATAAGCTTGGTAAAGTAATATATATAAAATAGAGGAATTATTACAGTGGAGATAAGAAGGGGATGAGAGAAAATGGGGGACATATATCAATAATGGTGTAATTTGTGCCAAAAAATACTAACATAACAAATCAAAAAAGGCGCACACCACTTTAAAAAAACGGACTTTTAAAAATATAAACTTAATTATCCGCCTATTTTTTTCGATTTGCAACATTTTAACGCCAATAGCCCTGAAATGCGACTTTTTAAGAATGTGCCATTTTAGCCTACCCTGCCAGACCACACTTTTGAAAGATAGATGTGACTTTTGAAGCATATTTGCAACATTTTCTGTGGTAAATTGCAACTTTTGTCTCAGGATGTTTTTGTTATTGTTTTGTTTTTGTTTAATGTCAATTTACTGACAAAACACTGTAGGTTAGCTCATTTATGTTAGATAAAAAATAAATGCATCCTGTTTTAATAGTTACCTATCACTTGTTCCCACGACGAGTTGGTTTTTCTTATCATAAATGCGACTTTTTGATAAAAAGTCACATCTTTATGTCATAAATGCGACTTTTTACACAAAACACCACCACAAATGCTGGCTTAATTGTCTGCAACTATTTGAGCTATCTGCTGTATTAATATACAGATATTGTTAATTTACCTATATATGATAATTGGCATCTTTTGGTATTATCGATAAATGTATAAATACCATTGGGACCATTAATTATATTTCTGTAATTTATTCTTAACATTCTTAACATTTCCTCGTGATATAGTATACCCCAATAAAAGGATTTAATTTAATGATGAGCTCTGTCAATTGCATGATTTACTACAATGTTCAATTATTCACTAATCACTTTCATTGTTGGATCATGTTACTTAGCACATCATTTTTAACATTATAAATAGAATTTTTTTGTACCAGTTAAATGATTTCACATATTTTATATCAATTGGCGCAATTATAGTTTGATAACCGAGTGCTTAATGAATGTTGCAGAAACATTATTTACTGTACTTATATCGTGTTCGTTTTTTTTAGCGATGAGCAAAGTTTTCAAAAATTTAATTCGGTCACTTTTTCCAATTTTTCCAAAAAATTAGCTTCAATCTGAATTCATTTGTCACGAAGCATGTTAAATTATTTCTCTCCCGGCCTGCAGTTAAACTTTAGGGAGATTGTATCCTGGAGTAAATCACTGTGCAGTGCAGCAAAATGCATAGCTAGTCCTTTCTGGTAGAGAAACTGTTACTGTGCGTCTGAATGATAGGTAGGTCGCATACACTGTATGAATGCATGTATCATCGTGCAGGCCACCAACATTCCTAGCTAACCCCTAGCTAAGCAAAAAAAAAAATATATATATATATATATAGCATCCTTCAGTAAAGCAGAAAAAAAGCTGCATGCCCCTTCAGTGTCCCAATGACTATTTAATGGAACAAAATAAGGACAATAAAGTAGTGGACAAAAAAAAGGTTCTTATAATCCATGTATGGCAGTGCAAACACATGCATTTGAATCCCTTCTGTTAGATGTAGAATGACTGTGTGTCACTGTTAGGCTTAGTTCACACTTCACTTATTTGGCCAGTTATTGTCAACCCAAAACATGTGCGGGTCAACCCAAAAAAACAGGTGCAAATCTATTCATCATACCTAATACAAATATGGTCTTGGCTCCAGAATTTACCTCACGATAAGTGATGAAAATAACTGACCAAATAACAGGAGTGTGTACTCTGCCTTACAGGTCAATCTTAGCATCAGGTCTAATTTATTGACGTGGACTTAACTGTGCAGTGGCCCAAAATTCAACAAGCAGCCCCATGATAATGGGGAGAGTATCAGGAGTAAGGTTGTATTTACATTGCTGTTTATTTTTAAATTTTTCTTATCCATTAAAAGAACAACCCAAAAAAGTGAATCCTGTAGTTTGAACATCCGTCTTCACACTGTTAGTATTTGGCCAGCATTTGATCAGTATTGGTAAGGCAAAAACAGAAGTGGGTCAAAAACATAGTTAACATGTGATGGAAATATTTGCATGTCTTCTGTTTTTTGGACCCACTCCTGCTTTTGGCATCCAACTCATGATCAAATCCTAAAGTAAAATACTGACTGTGTGATAGAGGCCTCATACTCACTTTGCATGAGTTTTGGCAATTTGCCTCTGAAATTGGCTTTAGTCAGATGGAAAAAATAGGATTTTAGTGGCCTCTATCACACGGTTATTATTTGGTCAGTTTTTTGCATCAGTATTGGTAAGGCAAAAACAGGAGTGGGTACAAAACAGAGATAATGTGATGGAAATATTTGCATGTCTTTTGGACCCACTCCTCCTTTTGGCTTCCAAATCATGATCAAATCCTGATGTAAAATACTCACCGTCTAATAGAGGCCTTCTATATGCTAAAACAACTGGACCCAATTTTTTGGTATTTCCTGTTCTTCTGACAGATCCGAAGAAGGGAAAAATAAACGGTGATGTCAACTAGTGTTGAGTGTGAATATCTAAAATATAGTGCTATATCTTTGTAATTACAAATATTCTAGATTTACTTATTGTCTCTAGTTTTTCTTTATCCTTATTATGCTATCTATCATCCATACTTTTTTATTATTATTTTACCTATCATTAGTACACTTTTATTATAAGTACTGCATTTTGAACCTGTTATTTTAACAGATTTTTATAGATCTATATTATATTTAAACCATTACCTATAACAGACAATCACACAAAGGCTGTATGCCAAAAGCCAGGTATGTGCAAGCCAACAACCTATCCATGAGACAGGTACAAGCAGCATACCTTACAACAGCAGCCTTCTGCACTATGAGACATCCAAAACCAGCTCTCATTTGACTGAGAAACAGTAAGCCTCAAAGTTGCTTGATTTAAGTTGGATGGCTTGGGGGGACCTGCGCAACTAAATCATTATTATTAGGGTGAAAAAAATTTTAAAATTTTTTATTGGATGCCAGCTAACTCTTTTCTCACTGCTTAGGAGGGCTGCATAAAAACTTTCAGTTTTCTAATTGTCTTAATATTATATTCAGTAACCTTTCAATACTGTTTTGTCATGTAATTTCTTTTGCGTAAATTTGAATAGGGGAAAGACATGCAAATAGTGTTTCAGCTGAAAATCAAGGCATATTCTGCTAATTTGCATGTCTTTCCCATATTCAAGTTTATGCAAATGAGTTTGCATGACAAAACAGTATAGAAAGGTTATTGAATATAATATTAGGACAATTAGAAAACTGCAGCCCTCCTAAGTGAGAGAAGAGCTAGCTGGCATCCCAAAAAAATAATAATTTACAATTTTTGTCACCCTAATAATAATGATCTAGGTGCGCAGGTCCCCCCCAAGCCATCCAACTTAAATCAAGCAACTTTGAGGCTTTCTGGCTGTTAGATGAGAGCTGGTTTTGAGTGTCTCATAATGCACAAGGCTGCCATTGTAAGGTATCCTGACTGTACCTGTCTCATGAATAGGTTGTTGGCTTGCACGTACCTGGCTTTTGGTATACAGCCTTTGTGTGATTGGCTGTTTGTTACATGTTATAGGTAATGAAATTGCATGTGCATCTTACATTACTGATTTTCACAATTTTGAATTTGCGGTGAATATTTTGCCAAAAATGTGCAAAATATTGTGAATTTTAATATTCTCTATACTGCTCATCGCTAATGTCAACACGGCCAAACAGTGACAGTAGTGGCTCTATTACAGACTAGTAAGGTGTCAACAGCGTGAAGAGTCACAATAGTGGCCCCATAACTCAATAGGGAGGATGGAAACAGCATGAAGAGTAAAAATAGTGGCTCATGAACAGAGTGGTGAGGGTGGCAACAGCATAAAGAGTCACAATAGTGGCCCCAGAACAGAGTGGGGTTGGCACAGGGGCTACAAAAGTGGCAGAAAAAGCAGAGGATGGTGGCAGATCACAGTAGGGGTGTGGCATCAGGCGGGTGACAGGATCAGTATAGTGGCAGCAGTATGTGGTGGTAGTGTTGCAGCACACTACAATTAGATCATTACTGCCAGAATGATCTAGTCTGTTGTATCAGGCACCAGTGTCTGTAAACCCTGGTTGATCATAGAAACATAGAATGTGTCGGCAGATAAGAACCATTTGGCCCATCTAGTCTGCCCAATATACTGAATACTATGAATAGCCCCAGGCCCTATCTTATATGAAGGATTGCCTTATGCCTATCCCATGCATGCTTAAACTCCTTCACTGTATTTGCAGCTACCACTTCTGCAGGAAGGCTATTCCATGCGTCCACTACTCTCTCAGTAAAGTAATTCTTCCTGATGTTACTTTTAAACCTTTGCCCCTCTAATTTAAAACTATGTCCTCTTGTAGCAGTTTTTCTTCTTTTAAATATTCTCTCCTCTTTTACCGTGATGCTTCCCTTTATGTATTTAAAAGTTTCTATCATATCCCCCCTGTCTCTTCTTACTTCCAAGCTATACATGTTAAGGTCCTTTAACCTTTCCTGGTAAGTTTTGTCCTGCAATCCATGTACTAGTTTAGTAGCTCTTCTCTGAACTCTCTCCAAAGTTTCAATATCCTTCTGCAGATATGGTCTCCAGTACGGCACACAATACTCTAAATGAGGTCTCACTAGTGCTCTGTAGAGTGGCATGAGCACCTCCCTCTTTCTACTGTTAATGCCTCTCCCTATACACCCAAGCATTCTGCTGGCATTACCTGCTGCTTTATGACATTGTCTGCCCACCTTTAGGTCGTCTGATATAATGACCCCTAAATCCCTTTCCTCAGATACTGAGGTTAGTACTGTATCACTGATTTTATATTCTGCTCTTGGGTTTTTACGCCCCAGGTGCATTATCTTGCACTTATCAACATTAAAGTTTAGTTGCCAGATTTTTGACCATTCCTCTAGTTTTCCCAAATCGTTTTCCATTTGGTGTATCCCTCCAGGAACATCAACCTTGTTACAAATCTTTGTGTCATCAGCAAAAAGACACACCTTACCATTGAGGCCTTCTGCAATTTCGCTGATAAAGATATTAAACAATATGGGTCCCAGAACAGATCCCTGAGGTACCCCACTGGTAACAATACCATGGTCTGAATATACTCCATTGACTACAACCCTCTGTTTTCTGTCCTTCAGCCACTGCCTAATCCATTCAACAATATGTGAGCTCAAGCTCAAAGACTGCAGTTTATTGATAAGCCTTCTATGTGGGACAGTATCAAAAGCCTTACTAAAGTCCAGTTAGGCGATGTCTACTGCACCTCCGCCATCTATTATTTTAGTCACCCAATCAAAAAGTCAATAAGATTAGTTTGACATGATCTCCCTGAAGTAAACCCATGCTGTTTTTTATCAATCAACCCATGGGTTTTTAGATGTTCCACAATCCTCTCCTTGAGTATGGTTTCCATTAATTTCCCCACTATTGATGTCAGGCTTACCGGCCTGTAGTTGCCCGATTCCTCTCTACTACCTTTCTTGTGAATTGGCACAACGTTTGCTAATTTCCAATCTTCTGGGATGACACCTGTTACCAGTGATTGGTTAAATAAATCTGTTAATGGTTCTGCTAGTACACCTCTAAGCTCTTTTAATAGCTTTGGGTGTACCCCATCAGGCCCCTGTGATTTATTTGTATTAATTTTAGACAGCCGACTTAGAACCTCTTCCTCTGTAAAGACACATGCATCAAAGGATTCATTAGTCTTCCTCCCTAACTGAGGTCCTTCTCATTCATTTTCCTTTGTAAAAACTGAACAGAAGTATTCATTGAGGCAGTCAGCTAGTTCTTTATCCTCTTCCATATACCTTCCTTCTTTTGTTTTTAATTTGGTAATTCCTTTATTTAATTTCCTTTTTTCATTTATGTATCTGAAGAATGTCTTATCACCTTTTTTCACTGACTGAGCTAATTTCTCTTCTGCCTGAGCTTTAGAAGCTCTTATAACTTGCTTGGCCTCTCTCTGCCTTATCTTATAGATTTCCCGGTCATCCTCGTTTTGGGTGTTTTTATACTTGCTAAATGCCATCTTTTTGTTTTTAATAATTTTGGCCACTTCTGCTGAGTACCACAGTGGTCTCTTCCTTTTTTTGCTTTTACTGAAGAGCCTAATGCACTTTTCTGTTGCCTGAGGAATCCATAGAAAGCCAAATACATCGCTGTTCTTATTAGTAAGCTTATGTATTGGCCAAATGGTTTGTTCAACAGTGCTTCGGAAACAGATCTAAAAATGCTACTGGAGAAAGGTTGTCTGGTGGGTCATTTCTTGACTGACTGTTTCTGAATACCTTTCAACAAGGTTCTAATGGGATGGTCTGTGAACAGCGAAGGTTGATCCGGAAACTGGACGTACCAATGGTGCTGTATCCCAGCCAGGTACAGCTTGATGGTACTATGGGCCATATTTAAGTGTGAGTGGCAAAAAACAGCAAATGCTAGTAGGTATGTGATAGGCCCTTCGCTGGCAGGCGGATAAGTGTCTTTAAACTTATTAAATAAGAGCCAAGCTGTTTTGTATGCCCTTTGCAAGTTGCTAGATAACGACTTGGACATAAGGCTCTTGGCCACATCAAGAAAGGGAGCTACTCCATCAGTAACTGGCCATGAAGAGGAGCTGGTGTTGGTAAACGGTCTGCCTCCGGAAAAACCTGAAAAAAAAGAGTTGAAAATTAAACCGGGACAGCGCATCGGCTGCGATATTATGCTGCCCACTAATGTGTGTGCAAACGAAATGGAAGTTATGTTGTAAGGACAGCGAATTTCCGTACGAATGCCATGCTTGGACCCTGACCTGCCCTTCATCAGAATGTCTGCGAGTGCCACATTGTCAGTTAGAAATAACACCGTCTAGTTCCTCCACTGTTCACCCCATATCAACGCTGCCCCCACTATGGGGTATATTTCAAACAGTGAGGAGCACTGAGAAAAGCTGGGTATTCTGGTAATTTCAGGTGGCCAAGGGTCAGCAAACCAATGTGTGTCATGTATGGCTGCGAAACCAGCTGTGGGAGAAGCATCTGTATGAACTACCGGAGATTGATTGGACACTACCGGAATAAACAACGAGACTCCATTCCACTGTGAGAGGAACCTGTCCCACATCATTAGATCGGAAACGGCATCCTGGTCAAGGTGAACTGGACTGTGCTGACACTGTGCCTGAGGAAGGAGTGCCAATAATCTGGAAATAAATGACCTGGAATAATCTGCATGGCAAAATTTAGCATGCCTGGGAGTGACTGAAGATCTGCCTTGGTGGTAACCCTTACTTGGGCTAGCCTATCCACGACTGCCTTGATTCTAGCTACTTGTCCTGTGGAAGACTGGCCTGCATCTTGCTAGTATCCAAGTGTATACCCAGAAATGTAATTCCCGAGCTAGGACCTTCAACCTGGTGCGGGGCTACTGGGACTTAGAGGTCTTCACTGTACACAATTTGGGGATTCTAACAGGAGAAAGTCGTCCAGGTAATGAATGACATGATTCACCCTAAAAGTATTAGTCTAGATCTAATGCAGGGCGCTGGCAAACTGGTCGAATAACCAAGGGCTAGATTTCCACCCAAAAGTCAATTTGTTTGCAAAATAATACAGCCCTTGCCAATGTTTACTGTGCCACTGCCACAAATCTGGTTGAATGGGCAGTAATTTAAAGGCATCGGTTATGTCTGCTTTTGACAACCACGCTCCCTTCCCCAACCTAATTATGACCTGGATAGCTTGATCTTTTGATGCGTATTTCATAGTAAATTCCTCTGAAGGAATCAATGAATTCAAGCTCGGTATTGGTAATGAATGTGGGGCCGACAATTCCCGCACTTGTATGTGGACTGTGGGAGGGCGAGAAGACCTGTGTGAAAGCCGCTGACTAAACCCTTGACCACGAACAGCACCCACTATGGGTCTGGATGAGTGGCTAGGAAGCAAGTCAGGAGTTCCACGCCTAGTCACGCTGGATTTTGATTCTTCTGAGGGCAAGCTACGCGAGGATGGGCCCTGAAACAAATAGGACATAAGTGCAGTAACCTACACTAACTGTAGTGGCAGGCAGTGTAATTGTAGTTACTGCAGATTTGTGACTTCCCTAGGTATTTGATAGGACGTTCTAATTTATCAACACCGGAGGCTACCTTATTACCTGATGGACCCAGGGCGGAACTAGGCTGAGTAGATTCTGCTGTGTTATTTGTATTAGAGCACCAGCCTGCAGTATGATAATATGAATTATAGACAGTGCAGGTCGGGGCCCTGAGTCCTGCGAAATGGCGACAGAATAATTTGGTGTCTATGTTAGACCAATCAACGGTATGTAGGCACTGTGTCAGAGCAGCTGCTGCTTTTGCCGAAAATGACCGATGATAATCATAGAAGGCTGTACCACCATATTTGTACCCTAACTCCACCACTTTGTACATATATAAATCTAGTTCTGCCCTCCTATGCGGGTTGCCGTGCAAATGATGTCCCGGTATAAGCTGAAAGCCAAACACAGACTCGGCGATATTGAGCTTCCTGTTCAATCTATTATCCTTGGACTTCAGGATGACTGATACCTCCCTACATGCAATAGTCTTGTTATCCGGGGCCTCATGTCAGGTTATGAGCAGGGATGCCAGGTTGACATCCTTGCCCTCCAAAATGTCTTGCCTAATATTAGCAGGTATGAAGTGGGAGGGAGCGATAGCGGGAATTTGAGTAGACCCACCAGGAATACTGGACTGCTCCACCGTAGCTACCGCTGGTGTCGGTGCAACCAATGCTGAGGCAGCAGTGCTGGCTTCAACCGACTCCAACCTGGCCTGTAAGTCTGACATGGATGATGCCATGTTATTGATAGCGGCATGTAGCTGCGTGAGTGAAGTCTGGATAGTATTCATGGACACCACCTCCTGGCTCGTAGATGCTGACTCTGCAACAAGGAGACGGTACAGTTCTGCAGGATGTCCGAACGCTGTGCTGAATGCCCCGAGGAGGAACCCGAACGACCCGGAAGTGCAGGAAAGACGTCGGCCGTCCTGCAGGTATCTGCCACCGTGATTTAAATGCGGTTAGCCCCGCCTCCCCTCGCACAAATACAGCAATACACATTGCCTTACACTTGTTGAAAGGCTGCAGCACCGCCAAAGAAGCTTTTGTGGGCACTTGGAAGCCATCACAGCCATGCCGAGCATTGGCATGGCTGTGATTGGCCAGCACAGGACATGTCCAGCCATATATAAATGCCAGATCATGTGTCGTGCCGCCATTCTGCTAACTAGATTAGGGACAGTGTTACCCTGTTTATCTGTCTGTTAATTCTGTGGGTGACCTGTAGCCATTATTTTGGGGTACAATATAACTCCTTTGCACCCATGAGACAGAAATACAATATCTAATCTGTCTGTCAATTCTGTGGGTGACCTATAGCCATTTTTGGGGTGAGATACACTTTCTTTGCATCTGTGACACAAAAAAACAGTAGTTAATCTGCCAGTTAATTCTGTTGGTGACATAAACCCATTTTTTGGGGTGCAATACACCCCCTTTGCATCCGTGACACAGAAATATAATAGTTAATTTGTCTGTTAATTCTGTTGGTGACATAAACCCATTTTTTGGGGTGCAATACACCTTATTTGCAACCTTGACAAAGAAATACTATTGTTTGTCCGTCTGTCAATTTTGTTGGTGACCTCAAAGTATGAGGAGAGCATCAAATAAGGAATATGGTGCTGCTGGAGCTCCTGCTGCAGGGAGGGGACGTTGTCGATGTGTGCCAGCCAAATGTCTTCCACTGCCCCCTGCTGAAAGGAATATGCAAAATAAATGTGGAGCCCCAGTTATGGGTCTACAACACAATGAAAGCCAGACATCCCTCAAAGGAAGGAAAACCAAGCAAAGGGGTGTCTCCATTACAGAGATCACCAAATCCACCATATTAAGTGGCCCCTATGTCAAGACCCCACTTTTTTACAAGCTTTAAGGACGTGACGGGGGAAAACCTAAGCCAGGTATCCATCCACAGACAGCTGTTTCGGGGTGTTGTCCCTCATCAGTGTGGAGTAGGATTCTGGCATACCAGGAGCAATGCCTCGGAGACTACTCAAACACAACAATAGCTGATCTCAGGGAGACCAGCTACAAAAAACACCGTGGAGCCTCACTTAAGAGTCTCAACACAGCAATCCGAAGTGCAAAGCTCCCTGGGAAACAGGAATATGCAAAATAAATGTGGAGCCCCAGTTATGGGTCTACAACACAATGAAAGCCAGACATCCCTTCAAAGGAAGGAAAACCAAGCAAAGGGGTTTCTGCTGAGTTGGCACAGGTGGCCCATGGGCGTCTGTGCGGCATGGGGAACCGCAGGGGCAACACGTGAGGTGCACGGTGGGCCGATGGGAGTAGCAGTTCATCGGTTACTTGCGGTTAGCAGAAGCCTCCCTGGGTCGGCAGTGCAGTGATGGGGAAGACAGCACAAAATCTTCCGGGGCACTCTCTGTTGCAGGGGAACACCAGCCAAGATGAAGGTTGAGGTGCCCTTGATGGTGATGGTGTTTAGGGTGTTTGTGGCGGCTAGTGTTGATCACAAATATTCGAATTGCGAATTTTAATCGTGAATATCGGCACTTCGAGAATTCGCAAACATTTAGCATATCTCAAAATATATTCGTAATCACGAATATTCGTTTTTTTTAAATACTAGTCTATGCGAATTTTTATGCGAATGTTATGCAAATTTTTTTTAATGCAAATTTTTCGCAATCACGAAAATAATGCCTGAAGATCAGGAATTCGCAAATTCGCGAATATATGGCGAATATTCGCCCAAATATTTGCGAAATATCACGAATTCGAATATTGCCACTGCTGCTCATCACTAGTGGCGGCTGGGTCCCTCGGTTTGTTTGTCGTGACGCCAGTACCGTTTATGGTGGTACAACATTTATAGTGGAAGTAAGGATGAAGAATGAAGTAGGCAATGGTAGAATGCAACTCACAACTTTTAATGAGTCTTGGTTCTGTTGCAGCATGTACGTCAAGATATTACACAGTTCTAGGCAGTTAGAGGATTTTCTGTAGATCCACTGCTAATAGGCTGTAATTAGGTCCTGACTCAGGCTGTGGCTCAGTAGTACTCTTTTCGGGTATGCTTATTCCTGTAATCTATATTTTCCCAAGCTCTTCAACAGGTAGCTAATCTGTCTTCTATAAATATCGGTGGGGCTACTTCTAGCTAGCTTGTCTTGCACCATATGCAAAGGTGCCTAGTAAGCCTTGAGTAACGGCTGTTATCACCTATGTCTCTACTTGCTTTGATTTCTTCCAGGGATAAGAATCTATCCTCTGGTTGCTGGATAGGACTAAGAGGACCACAGGAGGAAAACGCTCTCCTGCTACTCACACCTTGGTACTACATCTTCCTTACTCCTTCTCACTCCACACACTAACTACTAACCTCTAACCCAGGCATCCTCAAACTGCGGCCCTCCAGATGTTGTAACACTACAACTCCCACAATGCCCTGCTGTAGGCTGATACCTGTAGGCTGTTTGGGCATGCTGGGAGTTGTAGTTTTGCAACAGCTGGAGGGCAGCAGTTTGAGGATGCCTGCTCTAACCCACCACACTAGACCTGACTAAGGTATATATATAAAGTAAGTGCTATCCCCATCCAGTGGTGGGATGTATTACGCACGCCTAACCAGCCTATAAACAGGGACACCATAGGCAATGCAAAGACAGAATGACATACAATACAGCATAACAGTCTGTAATGATTTTGCAGTTCCCACGTGTCCTGAGTGGGACGCTGCATCTGTCTTCCATCTCACCCCCTTGCACGTCAGCCAAGCAGTCTGAGATCAAGTCATGCAGCTGTCACTTATCCTTTTTGATAACTCTGCTGGCGGGGGTTCCATGGACTATCCACATAGCTCTGCCCCAAAAGTGGATGAGATTGAGTGCACCCATTCCCAACCACTTATGTTTGAGGATGAGGATGTGGGTGGACCACCGTAGCACGTCTCTGATGATGATGATGATGAAACATAGGTGTCAACTGCTGCGGCTTTCTGCAGTGTGCAGACTGGCAAGGAGGGCAGGAGTGAGGAGTGGGTGGAAGATGATGTCGAGGATAATGAGGTCCTAGACCAAACATGGAACCAAGGTTATCCGAGTGACTTGTGCAGGGGCGGACTGAGAACCCTCAGGGCCCCCGGGCAAAACAAATCAAGGGCCCCCTTCCAGGCCCCACCCATACCCTACCTCCAGCCACGCCCATGTTATACCTCCAGCCACACCTATATCCCGCCTCCACTACCTGGTCACACCGCGATCGTTATGCCTCTGATCCCATCACTACAGAAATACAGGGCACTTACCTATTACGTCCAGTGACGTCTTCTTTAATGTAGATGTTTTCTGTTCTCGTCTTCTCCTTTCAGACCTTCAGACCAGACCGCCATGTTGTCGCCATTTTCCATCTCTGCAGTTTAACAAAAAAAAATCTTAGTTTACTACTTTTCCATCATCCTCCCATCTTCTGGACAAATCATCCTACTACCCCCAATACTGTGCCGCTGTGCTCCCCAATGCTACACTGCAGAAACAGATAATACCCCTGGAAATACTAGTACCACACAGAGCCACCCCCATATAAAATACCCATTCTTTGTGGCCTCAGTAGAAGCCCCCATAGTGCCCCATAATAATGTGCCAGTAACACGTGCCTCTCCATGCCACCACATGTGCCAGTAATAAGTGCCTCTCTTGTGCCTCTCCCCCATGTGCCAGTAATATGTGCCTCTCTTGTGCTTCCCCCCATGTGCCAGTAGCCCCCCCTTATTATGTGCCAGTAGCCCCCCCATATGTGCCAGTAGTCCCCCCTTATGTGCCAGTAGCCGTCCCCCCTTATGTGCCAGTAGCCGTCCCTCCTTATGTGCCAGTAGCCGCCCCCCCTTATGTGCCAGTAGCCATCCCCCCTTATGTGCCAGTAGCCGTCCCTCCTTATGTGCAAGTAGCCATCCCCCTTATGTGCCAGTAGCCGTCCCTCCTTATGTGCCAGTAGCCGTCCCTCCTTATGTGCCAGTAGCCGCCCCCTTATGTGCCAGTAGCCGCCCCCTTATGTGCCAGTAGCCGCCCTCCTTATGTGCCAGTAGCCGTCCCTCCTTATGTGCCAGTAGCCGTCCCTCCTTATGTGCCAGTATCCGTCCCTCCTTATGTGCCAGTAGCCTCCCCCTTATGTGCCAGTAGTCCCCCTTATGTGCCAGTAGTCCCTGCTTTTGTGCCACTAGCCGTCCCCCTTATGTGCCAGTAGCCCCCTTACGTGCCAGTAGTCCCTCTTATGTGCCAGTAGTCCACTTATGTGCCAGTAGCCCCCCTTATGTGCCATTAGTCCCCCCTTATGTGCCAGTAGCCGCCCCCCCTTATGTGCCAGTAGCCCCCCTTATGTGTCAGTAGTCCCCCCTTATGTGTCATTAGGCCCCCCTCATGTGTTATTAGTCCCCCCTCATGTGCCAGTAGCCCCTCTTATGTGCCAGTAGCCGTCCCCTTTATGTCTCAGTAGCCCCCTTATGTGCCAGTAGCCCCCTTATGTGCCAGTAGCCGTCCCCCTATGTGCCAGTAGCAGCCCTCTTAAGTGCCATTAGTCCCCCTTAAGTGCCAGTAGCCCCAAGAAAAAAAAAATAACACTTATACTTACCTCCAGCGATGCGATGCGATGCAGGCCTCTTCCGGCCTGTGTCTCAAGCTGTACCGCTCCGGCGGCCTCTGATAGGCTGCCAGCCTAGTGCTTCTCACACGCCTCTCCCTCCTCTGCCGCTGCACGGAGATGAGCGCAATGGAAGCGCTCATCTCCTGATGTCCCCTGCCGCCGGGTCTGCCCTGGGGGCGGGCCCCCTACTGGCCACGGGCCCTCGGTCCATGCCCGAGTGCCCTAATGGTCAGTCCGCCCCTGCTTGTGCAGTTCAGAGGAAGAGGTGGTGGTAATACAGCGCCAGGCGCACAGCACAAGTGGGAACAGAGTGGCCCCTAGCCAGTATGTGTGGGGTGGGAGGAGATAGGAGGGTGAGTGGGTATCAAAACCTCGCTCAGAACACGCCTATTCCAAGAACCCAATTGCGAGCGACCAATGTTTTGTAGATAGGAGGTAGGTAGATAAAACAAATTGGTGTTTTTTGTATAAAAAGTAGATGTATCATATAGTATAAAGAATTAAAATCAAAATAGAATAGACATTTAAACTTACTTCACGAGGGGGGCGGTTTACCAGGATAAGCATAAAACACCTGTAAACCAAACACCCCCCCAGCCTGGATCGCTTCTAGGATGTTAACAAATTGGAGGCAGCCAATCACAAGGGGGCTTCTGTTCAAATGTCTTTTATTCCAGTGTAAAATCCAGTGTAAACCAAACACGCTTCGAGCCGGATTTTACACTGGAATAAAAGACATTTGAACAGAAGCCCCCTTGTGATTGGCTGCCTCGAATTTGTTAACATCCTAGAAGCGATCCAGGCTGGGGGGGGTGTTTGGTTTACAGGTGTTTTATGCTTATCCTGGTAAACCGCCCCCCTCGTGAAGTAAGTTTAAATGTCTATTCTATTTTGATTTTAATTCTTTATACTAGATGATACAACTACTTTTTATACAAAAAACACCACTTATACAGTAAAATTTGTTTTATCTACCTACCTCCTATCTACAAAACATTGGTGCTCGCAATTGGGTTCTTGGAATAGGCGTGTTCTGAGCAAAGTTTTGATACCCACTCACCCTCCTATTTCCTCCCACCCCACACATTCCACAACTTGCAGACAATCTTGTCCGCATGCCGAACCCTTGAGCAGCCTTTTTATTACACCTGCCTATCTCTTATCATGCCTTTTTCACCATCCTCTGGCGCATTTAGTTTCTCGAGTCTCTCGGACTTACATCCACTAGATCCAATTAACCCTCAAAAACTCTCCTTTTCTTTTTATACTCCCTAGCCAGTATGCCTGCTAATGCCCACCAGGCCAAGGAACAGAGCACACCAAAGTCAGCTTAAAGAAATTCCCTGGCATAACAGTTCTTCGGAAAATGTGTTGACGACAAGACATGTGTGGTTTGCACTCTGTGCAGTCGGAGCCTGAAGCGAGTCATAAATGTTCTAAACCTGAGCACCACCTGCATGACCAGGCATTTAAATGAAAAGCACGAGCTACAGTGGAGTAGACACATGAAAAACATGATAGATTTGAGGCTCCCCCTGCTCCCTGTTCTGCTGTGGTCTCGACCTCTTCCTCCACCTTTGGAGCAACAAGCCCACCTAGCACAAAGAGAGGATATGACAGCACCACCACCAGCAGTGTCACCGAGCATCTCCACACTGTCCCATGGAAGCGTTCAGCTGTACATCCCCCAAACACTGGAGAAAAAGAGGAAGTGTCCTCCTATCCACCCACGAGCCCTTGCTCTGAATGCCAGCATTTCAAAATTCCTGCCCTTTGGACATTCCGTCTCATGGCTGTGGCTGTCCTACAGTACGTGGTCCCTAGCCCTCACTACTTTTCTAGCCATGCCATCCCTGCCCTGCACAGACAAGTGGTGGACAAAATCAGTTGTGCGCTGAGCAACTACCTCAGTGGCAAGGTCCACATAAACACCGATAACAGGACCAGTAAGCACATGCAGGGACGTTAAATCTCCCTAACTGCCCACTGGGTATATGTAGTGGTAGCTGGGCCTGAGGCGGAACATGGTTTGGCATATTTCCCTACCTCCACTGAAAATTGCTGGACGTTTCTCATTGCCTCCTGTTGCCTCCTACGCCGCTTCCTCCTCTACCACCTCCTCATCCTCCTCTACCGCCTCCTCATCCAGTCAGCATAAAGCCTTTACCACCAACTTCAGCACAGGCATAGGGAAACTACAGCAGGATTTTCTGAAACTCCTCTGTTTGGGGGAAAAACCCGACACCACGTAGGAGCTCTGGAAGGACATGAAAGAACAGACCAATGAGTGCTGTGGAGCCTAAAACCCAGCCTGGTGCTGTGAGATAATGGGCAAAATCTCTAGCAGCTCTGGGCCTAGTCGATTTGACCCACATCCCTTACCTGGTGCATATGCTGAATTTGGTGGTGCAGAGGTTCCTGAAAAATTACCCCTATATGTCAGAGCTGCTGCAGAAAATGTGGGCCGTCTGGGCAAGAGGCGGAGCATGAGGAAATCGCCAATGCAGCTGGGGCACTGACACCACCTCAGAAGGGAGGGTTAGAATGGCCACAATGTGGAAAAGCTTCATCAGCGCGCCACAACATCCTGCACCACCGTCTGATACGGACTGTCTTAGCAGGAGGCAGCATTTCAGGAACATGGTGGAAGAGTACGTGTGCACATGTCTGCACGTACTGACTAATTTAACTTCTGGGTCTCCAAATTGGACACATGGCCTGAGCTTGCCCTTAACACCTTGGAGGTGCTGGCCTGCCCTGTGGCAAGTGTATTGTCTAAACATGTGTTTACAGCAGGGGGGTGATCACGGACAGGTGCATCCGCCTGTCCACAGCCAACGTGGACAAGCTCACGTTCATTAAAATGAACCAGGCATGGATCCCCCAAGACTTGTCCGTACCTTGGGAAGAGTAGATAACTACACTTTACTATACAGCCATTGTTATACTCCACTGATAGGAATAGTACTTAGTTAACACTAGTTGCATTGGTGGGAAATTCCCTTGCAAGTGCCCAAAATTAGAGGGAAGCGGACAGAGCAAGCTTTTTTCTCTATCTCCCCATGCAAGGATTCAATTCAATACACGTACCCTGATAGGGGACTTAAAGATTAAAATTGTAAGAATAGTAGTTCACACTTTTTGTATTGGTGGCACAGTACATTGCGCGGCGCATGCGCAGTGCCCCAAATTGGAAGTAAGAGGGCCAACCAATAATCTTTTTCCATATCCCGGTTCCTAAAATCTATTAGATACACGTCCCCTGATAGGGGATGTAACAGGGATTAAACTGATAGGAATAGTACTACTTAACACACCACTCATATAGGTTGGCACAGTACATTGCACGGCGCACGCGCAGTGCCCCAAATTGGAAGGAAGAGGACCAACCAACCATCTTTTTCCATCTCCCGGTTCTTAAAATCTATTCCATACACCTGCCCCTGATAGGGGACAAAACAGAGATTAAACTGGTAAGAACAGATTTTTTTTATAAAAAAAAAAAAAAAAAAGAAGAGGACAGCCTCTGCGGAGCTGGGTATTTTTTGGCCGCGTTACTGAATGCTCATGAACAATGGCTGCAGGCTCATGCGTCCTTTTGCAGAGGTGACAAACCAGGTCAATCAAACCCAAGTCAACATCATCAACCTCATCCCATATGCTTTTTTCTGAAGCGTGCCCTGCGAAGAGTGCTGGATCAGGCCGTAGATGAGCATGAATAGAAAAAGTTGTGGTCACCATCACCACCAGAAGCAGCCTTGTCGTCGTTGATTGCTGGACCTGCGGCAACGCAGAGAGAGGAGTCTGAAGAAGAGGAGTCAGAGGAGGAAGGTGGCTTTGAGGAGGTGGAAGACCAAGCACAGCAGGCGTCCCAGGGGGCTTGTTGTCACCTTTCAGGGACCCTTGGTGTTGTACGTGGCTGGATGGAGGAAGAGACCTTCAATTGCGTCAGTGAGGACAAGGAACGGGAGATGTCTAGCTTGATATCCAACATTGTACAAATAGGGAGTTTGCGGTTGTGCAAATGGACTGTTTGCGGTGCGGTACATGGGGAGTTTGGTCTGTCACTGTGAAGCAGGCATAACGCTTACACTACCTGATCGATACAACATCATACCTGATGTTTTAAAGCATGTTATTCCAAACAATTTAGGAATGTTAGGTGATTTATGCCCTTTATGGATTCAAACCCGACTCTGCGTCAACTACGTAATTTTCCATGGGAGTTTTGCCATGGATCCCCCTCCGGCATGCCACAGTTCAGGTGTTAGTCCCCTTGAAACAAATTTTCCATCACTATTGTGGCCAGAAAGAGTCCCTGTGGGTTTGAAAAATTCGCCTGCCTATTGAAGTCTATGGCGGTTCGCCCGATTCACGTGTTCGCGAAAAATGTTATGTTAACGACATCTCTACTAGAGGACAGTCAGCAGCTACTGGCCAGCCAAGATGTGGAGGAGACATCCACCGATTAATTCAGTAGGCGGGCAAGTAATGATGAGGAGAGTGACGTGGGAGCTGGTGTTGTGAGCGGTCAGGCTCCTTACCAAGAAACCGTTGTGGAGGACATCTGTGATGTGCAGACAGTACTCGATGATGATAATGTAGCTGATCGCACTTGGGAGCTGAGGGAATTAGGGGTGTCATCATCATTGGGAGAAGAGGATGGCAGCTTGCCTGTGAGGCAGCAAGTCGCTAGCATGGCCGGGAGTCAGTAGGGTTGCAGCAGTGGGAGGTCGGGAGCCAAACATGCCCGGGGTAAACCAGCCACTTCGCTGGAGCCTACCTGTCTGGAAAGTAGTGGTACAGGGGTTTACCGAAGCATCGGCGGTAGCAGTCAGTCAGTTTGGACTGTTTGGGGTAAAATCACCTACTCGGCGGAGTGTTAGTTTATTGTTAAGCCGCCGGAGGAGGTGAACATGGCCATTTGTAGAATCTGTGGGCAGAAATTGAAGCATGGCAAGGGTACCAATGTTGGCACCACGGCCCTGTGTCAACATATGCAGCGTCACCATAAAATGGCATGGGAGAACACGGGCTCCGATGTGGTGGTCCAGCCTGCCGCAGCAACCGCTGCATCACCCAGTGGCATGCACCCGATTTCAGGCAGTCAAGGCTCCACCACCTCAGCCGAAGGGAGCTGTCTGTCCTTCCCATCATCTGCTGGTCTTGATGTTCCTGTTCCTCATCCTACTCCTACTCCTCGTCAGTCATTCCGCCAGCAATCGATCACCGAAGCGATTGCCAAGAGACAATAGTATGCATGCACTCATCAAACGGAGCAGAAGCTGAATGTGCTCATGGCCAAGTTGCTGGTGCTGCAGTCTCTCACTTTCCAAGTGGTGGACTCTGTACCTTTCAGAGAACTGATGGCTTGTGCCGAGCCGAGGTGGAGAGTCCCAAGCCGATGTGTGGAGGTGTAACTACGGTCAGGGACAATACATGTCCTTTACGGCCCACTGGGTGATTGTGGTTCCTGCACAGCCACATCAAGAAATCAAATCCTGGCTTTCTCTGCGACAACTGAAAATATGAACCATGGTGTCGGCGCCGCATCAAGGAGGGCTGAGACATGCGCCCTGCATGGCACACGTGTTCAATCTGGTTGTCAAGAGGTTCCTTAAGTCTTCCACCCATCTGCAAGACATCCTAAAAATGGCCAGGAAACTTTGCATGCACTTCAGCCACTTGTACACCGCAAAGCACACCCACCTTGAGCTGCAGCAGCAGAACGGCATCCTCCAACATAGGCTGATATGCGACTTTTCAAACCTATGTGAAATCAGTTGCTGACAATGTAAAAGGAGTGCACTTCTTCTTGACTCTAACATTGACCTGTAAGGCTGAATTCACACTTGAGTTATTTGCTCAGTTTTGGCCCCGTAACTGCCCAAATAAGTGAAGTGTGCAGTGATTCTAAGAGCGACGCCAGTCATCTGCATGTCATACTGACTCACAGTATTGTTTCACTACCACGGCAGACTCCCTATGCGTGTTACTGCAAGACACTGTTCTACACTACTATAAATGCTCTCTGCAGCCAGGAAATAGCCATTTTTTAACGCGATTCGCCACGAATAAATTCTGATCGGCAAAATCTTTTCTAAAAATTCGGCGAACTGGCCAAATCGAATTTTTGAGAAATGTGCTCATTTCGAGTGTTGATTGAGCACCAAAGTGCTTGGGTCAAACACATCGGGATGCTCGGGTGCTCTACAGAGCACCCGAGCACAATGGAAGTCAATGGGAGAACCAGAGCATTATCCAGGCACCCCCTGCTCTGAAGAGGGGAGGGTGTCTGGTTCATAAGAAAAGGACAGAAATTGATGGAAACACCACTGAAATGGTTCGGGAACAGCATGGGGAAGATGTCTGGATGCATCTTGGACTCCCAGGTTATATACAAAGAGATATATAACTTATACCAGCTGTACATCAGGGGCGGACATACCGCTTATGCAGCCGGTTCGGCTGGACATGGGCCCAGTGCAGGAGGGGGCCCCTTCTTACCAGTGGCAGGGGAAATAAGCGCTTCCATTGTGGAAGCTCTCATCTCTCTATATTCATCTGTATCACGGTCCTTAAGAGGGGGGGGGGAGCACTATGGGGGCCCTATCTTATATACTAGCACACATGGGGGGCACTATGGAGAAGGGAGGAGCACTATAGGGGCATCCACTGGTGAACCTGTCTTATATTCTGGCACACATGGGGGCCACTATGGAGAATAGGGGAATAGGAGCACTTTTGGGGTCATTATATAGGTGCATCATACTGGCACACATTATGGAGGCATTTTATACTGGCACATTGTCAGGCACCATGGGGACAAGGGAGGCGCACTTTTGGTGCACGATACAGGAGTATTTTATACTGACGCAAATTATAGGGCACTATGGGGACCTTGGCTCAACTGGGGGCACTAAGAGGGTTTTTTGGGCACACAGTAGGGAGGAATTGGCACACATTATGAGGGTACTATGGAGACATTGGATCTACAGGGGGCACTAAGACTTCTGGGAGTGGGTACATTAATACTGTAGGGGCACTATTACTACTATGTGTAGTATGTGTAGATAATTATTTATATTGGTGGGACTTTGGTGGGCACCCTGGCAAGGTATCGGCTTAGCACAATTATTTTTGGGGAACATTATGTTTACACTATTGTTGTTAGGGACACTGTTTCCTGGATGCAGTTATTTTTTAGGACATTGTGTGCCAATAATTATTGAAGGGGAACTATCTGTGTATAACTAGTATAGGGAGCACAGCAGGCACAATATTAGAGGTGGCAGGATGACGCAAAACTAGGAAACTAAGATGTCTGTCTGTCAAACTCTGCAGAGTGAAGAGATAGCTAAAAGAAATCGTCATGGCGGTGTGGTCTGAAAGGAGAAGATGAGGACAGAGAACATTCATATCAAAGGAGACATCACTGGATGTAAGAGGTATGTGGACCTGTATTAGGCTACCTTCACATCTGAGTTAGTGATTCTGGCAAGCTCTTCCAGCAGAGAACACCCTGCCGAAATGTTCCAGCACTTCTGGATGCAGACAGAATGCCCGCTGGCCCCATTAACTATAATGGGGTCTGGCAGAGAAACCGCTGCATGCCTGAGTTTGTGTCCAGCCGATTCCTTGCATTCTCTGCCAAATCAGGTGGCCAGAGCATAGTGCCACAGGTGTGAAAATTTCCTTACCCTGTATGTTTTGTATTGCTATAAGTATTGTTTGGACAGAATAGGTTATGTTGAGAATTTGGCTTGGGGAGGGGGGCCCAGGCACATTCTTTGCACAGGGGTCAACTGCTGTCTGTGTCCGCCCCTGCTGTACATGTATAATTATATACAGGAGATAACCAGGTTATACCAGCACGATTCATATCACTATATACAAGAAGATGTCAAACTTATACCAGCTGTACATATATAATTATATACAGGAGATACCCAGGTTATACCAGCATGGTCCATATCCCTATATACAAGAAGATGTCTAACTTATACCAGCCGTAAATATATAATTATATACAGGAGATAGCCAGGTTATACCAGCATGGTAAAAATAGATATTATGTAAAAAGGCTGAGATGTACCTTTTCTTCAGAATGTTATTCAGATACAAAGAATGCGTTTCACCTTATGCTTTGCTGCTTGGACGGACAGTTGACTACCTGAGATATCTAGTAGGGGAGGAGACTCGAGCATCAGGCTCGAGCACGCGGCGTGTTCGGCCGAACACCGCCGAGTGCCGAGCATCGCGTTGCTCGACCCAAACAGGTGTTCAGCCGAGCATGCTCGCTCAACACTACTCATTTCTACTGGCTTCCTCCTCCTCCACTCGGACCTCCACCTCCTGGTTCAAGATTATTATTTGTTATATTGGCAGAGTAGAGAAGTATACCGGCCGCACCCCAAAAAATGACTATAGGTCACACGCAGAATTATTAGACAAATAAAAAATAATAAATTAATAAAACAATATATATATGGCTACCTCCTCCTCTGCCTCTTCCACCCACACCGCCACGTCCACTGCCTCCTCAACCTCTTATTCCACTTGTTCAAGATTATTACTGATGGGTCCGCTCATCCCTATCCACTACAGTATGTATAGTAAGACGCACTAATACGCTATTTTCCCAAAATTCAACCCAAAAAAATCTCAACTGTGTGAAGATGCACCATTACAAGAAATTCTAGACTAACAAATATGGTCACAAGTACATATCCATAAAGCAAGCATACAGATAATAAAACAGTCCATATATAATATCTAGGAACCGCGCTGCATCAAGCGGAAACAAGTTCAGACCAAACAGGCTCCAATGTCCGTGGGTCAGTATAAGCAGCCAACCGGATCAGAAGTGAAATACCTTGCCGGATATACTTTTAAGTGTTGTTCTCACAGTCATTCACTTGTATACTGCCAGATGAAGGAGCCTCTGTACTCTGAAAGCTTGCAAAAGTTTAGTAAAAGTTATTGTAATTATTCTCCTATAGGTAGCCTCAAGTCCAAGTATTAAAGAGATTTTCCATGCTCCTGATTTTGATGACCTGTCCTCAGAATATTTAATCAGTGGAGGCCCCACACCCGACACACCCTTGCTGCACAACATTTCACATGCAAACAATAGAACTAGGAAATGGGGATCATTTTAAGTTAAAGTGGTATGATAACTACTATAAATGAAAAAATAGAAGCTGATCAAACGTATGTCGTGCCTTTGTACCCCCGGTACAAACACAAAATGGTGGACATGTTACCAGCATCACATTGGCTGGCAGAATGCAGCATTTCAAGGCCTTGCTGCGAGAGATGCTGCATTCTGCTGTTGCGGGCTCTGGCAGAAGAATTTCCACCCACAGCGAAATAGGTGCGGGTACCAATCCTACCATGCCTGCAAGAAAAGGGCGGTTTGAAGATGTGTTGGTCACTTTGGATATGAGATCATTCTTGCAGCCAACCCATCGACAGCCGCCCTCCGGATCAAGCCTCAGGGAACGCCTAGACCGACAGGTGTCCGACTACATCGGGTTAACGGCCGGAACCACTCGACTACTGGGTGTGCAGGCTTGACCTGTGCCGAAAGCTGCCACCATTTGCCATAGAACTCTTGGCTTGCCCCTCGTTGAGTGTCCTGTCCGAAAGGACGTTCAGTGCAGCAGGGGGGGTTGTGACCGATAAGCGCACTCGCCTAGCTCACAACAGTGTGGACTACATCACGTTTCTAAAAATAAATGAGGCATGGAGAAATTGAACACCTGTGACGACCACATGTAATTGAATTTCCTCATGCCAGCCCACACATATCCGCCACTCAGAACAAAGAATGGTCCTTGTCTTATGTACTGTATATACAGCGGCATAAAAGGCCTTTTCTTTCAGGTGAATGCCTAATTTTTGGGGCCTGTACTCCCGTGGCCTAAAATAAAATTATTCTAGGCTCCAGCAGGGCACATTTTTGAGAGTTTCCCTTTAAGATGCATACAAATGGCACCTGATTAAAATACATATTTTTTGTGGGAAATTTTTGCCAATGATCCCCCTCTGGTATGTCACTGTCCTTGTTGTGGGACTATTTATGCACTTCTAGTAAGTATTTGGTGACCTGAAGGTTTATCAGGTTTGCCTACCATTAAAGTCAAGTGGGCCCGCCACGAACGTGCGGTTCGTAAACATTTGATCGCGAAAGCGTGTTCGTGAACCGTCCAGCCCGATGTTTGTCCATCACTAGTTGTGACTGTATAGTGCCCCTAAGATTGTTTTCTGTCAGAAACTGCTACTCCCATCCACCCTCATTCACAGCCCCACACAAAATCATGTTCTGTTCATTCTGCAAGGGCTCCACATTGCCTACTGCAGCACTGATTGGCTCATCCAGGCTTTCTGTTGTCCTGTGAGCCAATCAATTCAAGCCCTCCCCCCTTTCTCTTAGGGTCCTATGAGGATCCTTCTTCTTCCTCCCTCTTGCTTTCTCCCACTGCCATGTGTGGTAAAATGGTGCTGCGCGACAATGGTGCTTTTACTCGATTTGTCTGAAAGGAACCTGAAAAGCTTTGGCTTCGTTTGGCAGACAAAATTTGAGGAGATTTCTAGCAAACTGATCTCTATATTGTATGCATTTCTTTTGTGTAATGTTATTACAGGCTTTATTACTTGATTATTGGAGATAGGTTGTTGATTTAGAGATATAGTCTGAC
The DNA here is from genome assembly GCA_033119425.1 of Bufotes viridis. Taxonomy (NCBI): domain Eukaryota; kingdom Metazoa; phylum Chordata; class Amphibia; order Anura; family Bufonidae; genus Bufotes; species Bufotes viridis. The sequence goes on from CM065595.1 coordinate 90,363,624, forward strand.
TCCAAGATTTGGAGTCGGAATGGAATTTTTTCCCCATAATGAGGAAAGTTGTTTTCTACCTCACAGAGGTTTTTGCCTTCCTCTGAATTAACATTGCAGGTTATGAGGCTAAACTTGATGTAATGTTGTCTTTTTACATCCTTATATGCTATGTTATCAATGTTACAAAAGACTGTATGATAGTGATTAACCACTCACTACAACTTAATGACCTGTTATTTTGTTATTTTAGCATGGCTAGTATGAGAGGAACACAAGAAAACAAATGGCTGTCAATAAAGTACAGTATTCCATAGACAGTAGTTCATTGACAGCAGTCTCTGCCATCTCTATGGAGATAAGTTTGCAAGGTTGGCAGATGAGGGGGATGTCAGTTCAGGGAGAGCATTGCTGCAGCCGGACACTTGCTCTGCCAGTCAGGGGAATGGCAGCTCCAGTAAGCAGGGGACCAGGAGAGCAGGGCAGGCCAAAAGGTCCTTATAGTGGGAGACTCCAATAATTAGAGGTACAGATAGGGCGGTCTGTAACAAAGACGGGGATAGACTAACAGTGTGCTGTCTTCCTGGTGCTCGAGTTCGACACATCGCGGATCGGGTTGACAGATTACTGGGAGGGGCTGGAGAAGATCCAGCAGTCATACTCCATATCGGAACAAATGACAAAGTTAGAGGTAGTTGGAGCGTCCTTAAAAAATATCTTAGGGATTTAGGTCACAAGCTTACGGGAAGGATCTCAAAGGTAGTGTTTTCCGAAATACTACCTGTAAAACGAGTCACACAAGAAAGGCAGCGGGAGATTAGGGAGGTTAACAAGTGGCAGAAGAACTGGTGTAGGAAGGAGGAGTTTGGGTTCCTAGAGAACTGGCCCGACTTCTCTGTCGGCTACAGGCTCTATCGTAAGGATGGGCTGCACCTCAATGGGGACGGAGCTGTTTTGGGGGAGAAGATGGCTAAAAGGTTGGATGAATGTTTAAACTAGGGACTGGGGGGAAGGGTAATTACATTATAGGAGGGGAAGATAGTGCAGTTAGAGACCTGGGGCGAGGTAATGGAACTGGGGGAGGAATGGAAGTAGGGACTAGAACAGTTCATAAGGAAAGGTACAGGGTAAAAAAATATACATAAACCTCTCAATTGTATGTATACTAATGTTAGAAGCCTGACTAATAAAACTGGTGAACAGGAATTAGTGATGTGTGAGGAGAACTATGACATAGTGGAAATAACTGAGACATGGCTCTATGATAGCTATGACTGGGCGGTTAACGTACAGGGTTACAGTCTGTTTAGAAAGGAATGTCAAAACCGGAGAGGGGTTTGCCTTTATGTAAAGTCCTGTCTAAAGCCTACACTCCGGGAAGATATAAGTGAGGGACATGAACGTGTGGAGTCACTGATTGTAGAAATACATGGAGGAAAAAACAATAATAAAATACTAATAGGAGTTTATTATAAGCCACCTAATATACTAGAGTCCAGAGAAAATCTACTTCTAAACGAGATAGATGAGACAGCAAATTAAAACGAGGTCGTTATTATGGGGGACTTCAACTACCCAGATATAGACTGGAAAACTGAAACCTGTACATCTCATAAAGGAAACAGGTTCTTGGCAGTAACCAAAACAATTACCTTTCCCAACTGGTTCAGGGCCTGACTAGAGGGACGGCCATACTAGACTTAGTATTAACCAGTAGACATGACAGAACAACAGACATGCAGTTGGGGGACACCTGGGAAATAGTAACAATAGAGTAATAACCTTCCAATTGTCCTTCAAAAGAGTGTTTCTTCAGGGAGGAACAAAACTACCAAAACTTCAAAAAAGCAACATTTAGCCAACTAAGAGAGGCCATATGACTGACTCACTGAGACAAAGTCCTAAAAAATAAAAATACAGCCACAAAATGGGATATTTTAAAAAGCATCATAAAATCTATTTGTGAGAGGTACATACCTTATGGGAATGAAAGGTTAAGGAGCAATAAAACAATGTGGATAAATGGAAATGTAAAGAAAGCAATAAATGACAAAAAGAAAGCATTTAAATCACTAAAACATGAGGGTAGTGAGAAAGAACTGAAAAACTATAAGGAAAAAAATAGAATATGTAAAAGACAAATAAAAGCAGCCAAACTAGAGACCGAGAGATTAATTGCCAAAGAGAGTAAAACTAACCCTAAAATGTTCCTTAATTATATAAGTGGTAAGTTGTATAAATCTGAAGGTGTCGGCCCTTTACAGAATGATGAGGGGGGAGTTGCAGAGAGCGATGAAGAGAAAGCAATACTATTAAATATTTTTTCTCCACTGTATTCACTGAAGAAAATAAACTGTCAGATGAAATGCAGAATGTAAAAGTAAATTCTCCATTAAAGGTGCCCTGTGTGACCCAGGAAGACGTACAGCGCCATCTTAAAAAGATTAAATTAGACAAATCGCCAGAACCACATGGCATACACCCCCATATCCTAAGAGAATTAAGTAATGTCAAAGCCAGACCCTTATTTCTTATATTTAAGTACTCTATACTGACAGGGAGTGTTCCACAGGATTGGCGCATAGCAAATATGGTGCCAATATTCAAAAATGGTCCAAAAACAGAGCCCGGAAACTATAGGCCAGTAAGTTTAACATCTGTAGTGGAAATGTTCTGCTTCGCTCTATTGACTGTTGTATAACGCTATTCAGACAGCTTAACAATAATTCAGAAGTCAAGAAACGTGAGATTTCAAATCTGTATGTATTCTTCTTTCTGAATAACTTTGTAAAACTACAACATAAACATAATCATAACATACATGTCAGTACATTAAACATTGTGTAACAGCTTCCTACCATCAATGAAAAAACTTACAGACAATTCCACCATAAGTCCTGAAATGTTTCAGAGCACCACTGTGTGCTGCTTGCTGGTCCAGGCTCACTCATGAAATGGAGGACAAGAAGTTCCAGGTTGAAGGTCACTGTCTCTCATAAGAATATTACAACTTCCTGTTAAAGCTGATCTGAACTTGCTAGGCAATATTAATTCTGACCACTAGATGGCAGTAACATCAAACATATTAATACAGTAATTATAGAACATTACAAAACAATATGGGCAGCACAGGGAATACTGTTTGAAGGTTTTCTAAGAGATGCTATCTTGGAGTATCTCAATGAAAATAAGCAAATAGCGCCATATCAGCATGGCTTCATGAAGGATCGGTCATCATTAGTGATGATTGAGCACCAAAGTATTCGGGTGTTCGACCCGAACACATTGTTATATTTGTGTGCTCGGCCGAGCAGCTGAGTATAATGGAAGTCAATGGAAGACAACCAGGCATCCCTTCTCTGAAGAGGGGAGGGTGCCTGGTCCATTGGAAAAGGTCAGAAAGTGACAGAAACACCACCAAAATGGATCGGGAACAGCATGGGGACGATGTCTGGATGCATCTTGGACTTCCAGGTCACTGCTAGGAACCATGTTGTCCGAGTTGTACGCCCCTTTTACAGACTGAGAAATATATGCACAAAACACCCCCAAAAAAATCAATTTCACAGGAAAAATTGTTAGGAAACATTCTTTCCTGTATATTCAATTGTATAGGAAGTGCAAGTGCTGCCAAAAATTACAAGTATGAGGCACTCCGAAACAGCCTGTATATCACATAAAGGAGGGCCTCATTCACATTGTGGTACAATTGTTCATGTAGTGGGACTCCTACACTCATAAAGCCTATGGACTAAGTGAAAGTGCTGCCAGAAATTACAAGGAACTGGCACTACAATACACCCTTTATTACACATAAAGGAGGGCACACCCTTGAAAAATTATGATTGGTGGCATGCTGGTGACCCTCAAAAACATTTGGAGCAAGGGCCTGCTGGTGACCCTATAAAACATAAGGGGCGAGGGCCTGCTGCTGAGCATTGTAAAAAATGATGGGCGAGTGCCTGCTGCTTAGCTGACCATTGAAAAAAATGATGAGCGAGTGCCTGCTGCTGAGCTGACCCTGTAAAATATTGTAGTTGAGGGCATGCAGTCGAGGTGACCCTGTAAAATATTTTAGTTGAGGGCCTGCAGGTGAGCTGACCCTCTCAAATATTGTAGGTGAGGGCCTGCAGGTGAGCTGACACATTAATATATTGTAGGTGAGGGCCTGCAGGTGAGCTGACCCTCTCAAATATTGTGGGTACGGCCCTTCAGGTGAGCTGACCCTCCATGAAGAGGGACATGAGGAGATCTTGTGCACTGATTTTCAAACTCTTCAGCATCCATAGTCAGAAGAAGATGACGGTGAGAAATGGCAAATAGTGTTTCATGAGGTGGATGTTGCAAATGAGACACAGTTGTCAATAAGTGAGGGTCTTGTTAGGTCACAACACAAGTCAGGAGGATGACCCGAGTGAGGAAGTGGAAGAGGGGGTGGTGGACGATGACATCACTGACCCAACCTGGGAAGGTTGCAAGCCAAGCGAGGACAGCAGTACAGAGGGGGAGGGATCCACAGCACCACAACAGGCTGGAAGAGGCTGTGGGATGGCAAAAGGGAGAAGGCGGGCCACACCAAATAGGCCCGCGTACAGATTTCCTTAACCCAGGCCTTTGAAGGTAAGCGCAAATACCCAGCCACCCACCCACAAACCATAGCACTAAATGCACACCTTTAAAAATTGCTGTCACTGGAAATGTTGCCAGTGGCCTGAGGCTTTCCTCAGCATCATGGCGGTGGACATCCCTCGTTACTCAGTCCCCAGCTGCCACTATTTTTCTCAGTGTGCCGTCCCCGCATTGCACCAGTAATTGTGTCCCGTATTGTCACCCGTGCCCTGACCAACGCAGTTATTGGGAAGGTCACTTAACAACTGACACACGGACAAGTGCTTTTGGCAAGGGACGCTACATTTCCGTGATGGCACACTGGGTGTAGCTTGTGGAGGTCAGTAGCTAGTCGTACCCTGGGATGGTACAGGTGCTACCAACGCCAAGGATTGCGGGCCCCCATTCCATCAGGATTTTCACCACCACCTACATAAGTTGCAGCAAACTCCCCCTACTCCACTTCCACCTCTGAATTCTCATCTTGCAGCACCAGTCAGCCATCAGTCAGTAGCTGGAAGCAGTGTAGCATGGCAGTGGGGAAGCGGCAACAGGCCGCGCTGAAACTGGCTGCAGAGTACGTAGTTCCTTGTGCAACCCAGGAGGGGAGATAAGGGGAACACACAGCAGTTCCAACAGAGGCAGGACAACACTCTCCAAGGCCCGAAACAGTTTCATGTCACCCCGCCAGCACCCTCGCCGTGATGTGCGGCCTAGTGTCACAAGGCGGGAACATTTTTGGAAGATGGTGAAGGAGTACATAGCAGACCGTGTCACCATCCTCAGTGATGCCTCTGTGCCTTACAACTATTGGGTGTCCAAGCTGGACACGTGCCACAAACTGCCACTCTATGCCTCAGAGGTGCTGGCCTGCCCTGTCGCCAGCATTTTGTCAGAGCAGGTATTTAGTGTTGCTGGGCCATGATAACTGATAAGCGCATCCGTCTGTCAACTGAAAATGCTGAAGGGTCGACTCTTATAAAAATGAACAAGGCCTGGATTGCCCCTGACTTCTCTACTCCTCCTCCTCCTCCATCATATCAACATACTTTTTAGGCGGCCCTCGCTCAGAATGTTTTAGAGGGTCAACTCACCTACAGGCCTTCACATATAATGCTTTACAGGGTCAGCTCACCTGCAGCCCCTCACATATAGTGTTTTAGAGGGTCAGCTCACCTGCAGGTGCTCACATATAATGTTTTACAGGGTCAGCTACCCTGAAGGCACTCGCAAATGATGTTTTACAGGGTCAGCTGCCCTGAAGGCACTCACAAATGATGTTGTAGAGGATCAGCTGCCCTGAAAGGCAATCGCAAATGATGTTTTAGAGTGTCAGCTGACCGGAGGGCACTTCCAAATAATGTTTTTGAGGGTTAGCGCACCTGGAGGACCTCCGCTACATTCTTTTATTCAGTTTAATTGCGCCCAGGGCCAGGATCAGCATCACGGCTATTTACACGACCCTTACTGGCTGCCTTCTTAATATTAAATGTTATATGTGCTTAAAAGTATGTCACACATACAGTAGCGTAGGATTTGTAAGTGTATGTGCCAATAAATTAAAAAAGGTATTTGGGATGCGCACACATTACACAGGAGATATAGCCCTGATAATGTCACACAGTAGCATACACCATCTACGGATAAAGTACAGTACATGTCAGTGATATGTATTTAGCGCACACACAGTAAATGTGACACAAATTATTTAAATTTGCGCTACAGGCACTGTTTTCTGATGTAGTACAGAATTTGTCACAAAAAGACACACAGTATAGACACTACATTAGGCCCAGATTATTTAAATTTGCGCTACAGACACTGTTTTTGGATGCAGGATAGTATAAGTCACAGAAACCCACAGAATATGGACACTATATTAGGCCCAGATTATTGTCATTTTTAATACAGACACCGTTTGCAGATGTTGCACAGTACTGGTTTCAGAACACCACAGATTATGGACACTAGATGTGGCCCAGCTTATTGGAATTTGTAATACAGACACTGTTTGCAAATGTTCTACAGTATTGGTTACAGAACACCATAGATTATGGACACTAGATGTGACCCAAATTATTGGAATTTGTAATACAGACACTGTTTGCAGATGTTCTACACTATTGGTTACAGAACACCACTGATTATGGACACTAGATGTGGCCCAGATTATTGGAATATGTAATACAGACACTGTTTGCAGATGTTGTACAGTATTGGTAACAGAACACCATAGATTATGGACACTATATGTGGCCAAGATTATTAAAGACACAGTCTGCAGATGATGTACAGTATATGTCTATAATAGGTATAAAATAAAAATATCTTGCTGCTGTCAAACCCAAACAGTAGTCCTTAAAAGGACTTTGGGGTCTTTGAAAAGCTTTTGGTAGTAAAAACAGCAAATGTCTCTCCCTGCACTATCTGTCCCTTCTGAAGCACTGTCCCTGAGACTGCAGGAGGTAAATAGATTGCTGCTCTAAAACACACACACACACATACAGTAGTCCTTAAAAGGACTTTTGGGTCTTGGAAAAGCTCTACCAGAATAAAAACTGTGAAAATTTCTCCCTACACTGTCTTTCCCTTCCTTTGCTCTGCTCTTATTATTTTCATGCAGAGATCCAAGAATTATGTTGGAGGCATGTAGTGTATGCAAGCCATGTGCGACCACTCATTACTCTCACGCTGTTCTGCACCTGGTTTGCCTGGGCGAACGGAGTCACACTAAAGACTACACTACACTAATTTCTTTTCAACATATAACATCGGTTTATATAGTACAAAGTCTAAAATCACCCATCAATTTTCCCAACAAAATTTTTTCCCATTTTCACACTACACTAGAGTAGAGCTGAGCGAACCCGAACTGTATAGTTTGGGTTCGTACCGAATTTTGGGGTGTACGGGACATGGACCCGGATGCGAACGTTTTAAAAGAAAATCGGGTTCGGGTCCGATGTTTGGCGATTTCTTCCCGCTTTCTGAAAGGCTGCACAGCAGCCAATCAGCTAGCATTTTACTTATTGCCCTAAGAAGCCATCACAGCCATGCCTACTAATGGCATGGCTGTGATTGGCCAAGTGCAGCATGTGACCCAGCCTCTATTTAAGCTGGAGTCACGTAGCGCCGCCCGGCACTCTGCTCTGATTAGTGTAGGGATAGGATGCAGCTGCTGTGAGAGCGAGATTAGGCAGGGAAGACTCAGCAAAACCACTTAATGAAGTGATAGATCTACATCTGTGAATCATTCAACTTCTGTTGAATGATTCACTGGTTTTTAGTTTGCCTAGAGCGTTTTTCTGTCACTTTTTTCTGTGGTGATCGGCGGCCATTTTGTGATCTTTTGGTGCACCAGCACATGTTTTGAGCTGCCACCAAGTTCAACATACATTTTTGGGTTCAATAGTAGGCTTTTTTTTTTTTGCAATATTCTACATCAGGGGTTGTGCTTCCTGTCACACTTTGAAACACAGGATAGAAATTGCTTTATTTTATTGAGGGGTGAAATTCAATTGCCAAAATACCAATCCCCTAAATCTGTTGTTCCAGCTGTGGCTGGCTAAGTTTAATACTGTCCGTCAAAGGATAGATTTATTTCTGGGGTGAAATTCAATTGCCAAAATAACAATCCCCTAAATCTGGGGTTCCAGCTGTGGCTGGCCAAATGAAATACTGTCCGTCAAAGGATAGATTTTTTTGTGGGTTGAAATTCAATTGCCAAAATACCAATCCCCTAAATCTGGTGTTCCAGCTGTGGCTGGCTAAGCGTAATACTGTCCGTCAAAGGATAGATTTTTTTCTGGGGTGAAATTCAATTGCCAAAATACCAATCCCCTAAATCAGTGGTTTTAGCTGTTGCTGGCCATGTGTAATACTGTCCGTAAAAGGCTAGATTTTATTTCTGGGTTGAAATTTAATTGCCAAAATACCAATCCTCTAAATCTGGGGTTCCAGCTGTGGCTGTCCAAGTTTAATACTGTGCGTCAAAGGATAGATTTTTTTCTGTGGTTAAATAAAATCCCTGAAATAGAAATCCTAAACATCTGTGCTTTCCACTGTTCCTCTCCAAGTGTAATTCTGTCCGCAATAGGCTATTTTACATTCAGCGTGTCAGCGTCTAAATACAAGGCCTGAAAAATAAATCCTCTATATTTGCACACGCTACTGTGCATCTCCAAGTGTATTTCTGTCCGTAAAAGGGTATACTACACTCAAGGTCTAAATACAAGTGCTGAAAGCGTAATCCTCTATATTTACACACGGTATTGTGCATCTCCAAGTGTATTTCTGTCCGTAAAAGGGTATATTACACTCAAGGTCTAAATACAAGTGCTGAAAGCGTAATCCTCTATATTTGCACACGCTATGGTGCATCTCCAAGTGTATTTTTGTCTGTAAAAGGCTATATTACACTCAAGTTCTAAATACAAGTGCTGAAAGCGTAATCCTCTATATTTGCACACGCTATTGTGCATCTCCAAGTGTAATTCTGTCCGTAAAAGGATACCTTTCAGCCGGGCCTAAATACTAGGCCTAAAAAAATTGATATTCCCCTAAATCTGTTGTTTCTGCTGTGCCTGTATTAGTGTAATACGGTACATAGATAGCTAGATAGTGTTAGATGCCTGTAAATAAAGGCCTTAATTAGAAATCTATACATTGGGCCAAATAAGTTTTTCCTTATTGTGGTGAACGGTAACAATGAGGAAAACATCTAATAAGGGACGCGGACATGGTCGTGGTGGTGTTAGTGAGCACTCTGGTGCTGGGAGAGGACATGGCCGTTCTGCCACAGCTACACGTCCTAGTGAACCAACTACCTCAGGTCCCAGTAGCCACCAGAATCTACAGCGATATTTGGTCGGGCCTAATGCCGTTCTAAGGATGGTAAGGCCTGAGCAAGTACAGGCGCTTGTCGATTGGGTGGCCGACAGTGGATCCAACGGGTTCACATTATCTCCCACACAGTCTTCTGCAGAAAGTGCACAGGTGGCGCCTGAAAACCAAGCCCATCAGTCTGTCACATCACCCCCATGCATATCAGGGAACCTGCCTGAGCCTCAAGTTATGCAGCAGTCTCTTATGCTGTTTGAAGACTCTGCTGGCAGGGTTTCCCAAGGGCATCCACCTAGCCCTTCCACAGCGCTAGAAGACATAGAATGCACTGACGCACAACCACTTATGTTTCCTGATGAGGACATGGGAATACCACCTCAGCAGAGTCAGCACATCTTTGATGATGACGAAACACAGGTGCCAACTGCTGCGTCTTTCTGCAGTGTGCAGACCGAACAGGAGGTCAGGGAGGAAGACTGTGTGGAAGACGATGCAGGGGACGATGAGGTCCTAGACCCCACATGGAATGAAGGTCGTGCCACTGACTTTCATAGTTCAGAGGAAGAGGCAGTGGTGAGACCGAGCCAACAGCGTAGCAAAAGAGAGAGCAGGGGGCAAAAGCAGAACAGCCGCCTCCAAGAGAGTTCGCCTGCTACTGGCCACCGCCACCAGGGACCGAGCACCCCAAAGGCAGCTTCAAGGAGTTCTCTGGCATGGCACTTCTTTAAACAATGTGCTGACGACAAGACCTGAGTGGTTTGCACGCTGTGCCATCAGAGCCTGAAGCGAGGCATTAACGTTCTGAACCTTAGCACAACCTGCATGACCAGGCATCTACATGCGAGACACGAGCTGCAGTGGAGTAAGCACCTTCAAAACCAAGAAAGGGCTCAGGCCCCTCCTGCTCCCTCTTCTACTGCTGCCTTGTCCTCTTCCTCCGCCTCTGGAAGAACGTTGGCATATGCCGCCCAGCAAACAGAGGATGTGCCACCAACACCACCACCTCCATCCCCAAGCATCTCCACCATGTCACACGGCAGCATTCAGCTCTCCATCTCACAAACCTTGGAGAGAAAGCATAAATTCCCACCTAGCCACCCTCGATTCCTGGCCCTGAATGCCTGCATTTCTAAACTACTGGCCTTTGAAATGCTGTCATTCAGGCTGGTGGACACGGACAGCTTCAAACATCTGATTGCGGTGGCTGTCCCACAGTACGTCATTCCCAGCCACCTCTACTTCTCCAAGAGAGCCGTGCCTTCCCTGCACAACCAAGTATCGGATAAAATAAAGTGTGCACTGTGCAACGCCATCTGTGGCAAGGTCCACCTAACCACAGATATGTGGACTAGTAAGCACGGCCAGGGACGCTATATCTCCCTAACTGCACACTGGGTAAATGTAGTGGCGGCTGGGCCCCAGGCGGAGAGCTGTTTGGCGCACGTCCTTCCGCCGCCAAGGATCGTAGGGCATCATTCTTTGCCTCCTGTTCCCTCCTCCTAATATCAAAGAGATCAGGTCCGCGCTTTCTTATACACCACAGGCACAGATTTCAATAACGCTATCTCCTCACTTGGAATAGTTGTAGTTACTTTGTCACAGAACATCAACTGGCAATTTCTACTCCCAGGATACCTTTTCATAAAGAATGGAAAGAGCACATTGCGCAATACCTCAGGTAACAATGATATTACTGTCTTTATTTTACTCACAAGATTGTAACTTGTTCTCCGCACCCCTCCTCCTCCTACTCGGCTTCCTCATCCTCTTCGTCTACCTGCTCATCTGGTCAGCCACAGACCTTTACCACCAACTTTAGCACAGCCCGGGTTAAACGTCATCAGGCCGTTCTGAAACTCATGTGTTTGGGGGACAGGCCCCACACCGCACAGGAGTTGTGGCGGTGTATAGAACAACAGACCCACGAGTGGTTGCTGCCGGTGAGCCTCAAGCCCGGCCTGGTGGTGTGCGATAATGGGCGAAATCTCGTTGCAGCTCTGGGACTAGCCGGTTTGACGCACATCCCTTGCCTGGCGCATGTGCTGAATTTGGTGGTGCAGAAATTAATTCACAACTACCCTGACATGTCAGAGCTGCTGCATAAAGTGCGGGCCGTCTGTGCGCGCTTCCGGCGTTCTCATCCTGCTGCTGCTCGCCTATCTGCGCTACAGCGTAACTTCGGCCTTCCTGCTCACCGCCTCATATGCGACGTGCCCACCAGGTGGAACTACACCTGGCACATGCTGGAGAGACTGTGCGAGCAGCAGCAGGCCATAGTGGAGTTTCAGCTGTGGCACGCACGGTTGAGTCGCACTGCGGAACAGCATCACTTCACTACCAATGACTGGGACTCTATGCGAGACCTGTGTGCCCTGTTGCGTGGTTTTGAGTACTCCACTAACATAGCCAGTGGCGATGATGCCGTTATCAGCGTTACAATACCTCTTCTATATATATATTTAGTTTATTTCTCATACACCATCCCTACACAGATTAGACTTCCGGTGCGTTCCACGGTGGAACGCATACCGGAACCGGAAGACCTCTGAACACGCGCTCAAATCTCTTATAACAAGACACTTCCGATGCGTTCCACCTTGGAACGCTTCCCTGAACCGGATGTCCTCCACAAACCTCCCACACCAGGATACTTTCGGTGCGTTTCACCTTGGAACGCATTTTGGAACCGGAAGTCCTCTACATACGATCCTACCTATTACCATCTGTGTGAGATTAGCTAAATTAGTTAGATTTAACCTTTATTTATACATTGATTTACGATTCTATCCAGCAATTTTCTTTGCTTCCTACAACTATTAGATATTTTTAATGCTTATGTATTTTAACGGACCGGAAGTGAGGTCCCACTTACCGGATGTGACCTCACTTGTAGTTCCTGGTGTCTCATTTGAGTTTCACTATAAAACCCTGTGTGTATACACATGTTTGTATATTGCTCCTGAGGAAGGAGTCCCATACAGTGGCCCCGAAACGCGTTGAGCATCCCTGTCTTCCCTACCCTGGCTTTTGGAAATAAAGAAAGGCTCAAGATACACCCTGAGTGGTTTGCCGTCCTTTCTTACACTGCTACAGGCGACCCAGGCGCAGGAGGTACTAATGTGGGTGTTTTGTGCTTATCCCACATTACCCTCCTGGGTGAAGTGAGTTTTTATCATCCTCATTCTTTTATCTATTATTAATTTTTATGTTTAAAATTGCTTTTAATAGTGTAAGTGTCCACGTCTTGTGTTACACACTATCACTTTTTTAGTGAAACTGTTACGCAATTGGCTCTTCCATCACTTTTTAATACCTGTCCCTTCCAGTGATTGGCGCCGTATAGCTGGTCTTCTTTTTACAGGTGCTCTTCAGGGCCTGAATCACCTGTACCACCTTCCTTTGAGCTAGCTCCTCTGAAGGCAGGGTTAGCATGGCAGAGATGTGGAAAAGTTTCGTAACAGCGCCACAGCTAACTGCACCACCAGCTGATAGGGAACGTGTTAGCAGGAGGCAGCATTTCAACAACATGGTGGAACAGTACGTGTGCACACGCTTCCACGTACTGACTGATGGTTCGGCCCCATTTAACTTCTGGGTCTCCAAATTGTCCACATGGCCAGAGCTAGCCTTTTATGCCTTGGAGGTGCTGGCCTGCCCTGCGGCCACTGTATTGTCTGAATGTGTATTTAGCACGGCAGGGGGCGTCATTACAGACAAATGCAGCCGTCTGTCCACAGCCAACGTGGACAAGCTGACGTTCATAAAAATGAACCAGGCATGGATCCCATAGGACCTGTCCATCACTTGTGCAGAATAGACATTTATAACTGCCTCGCCCCCAACCATACATTCTTGTACTCCAGGGCACTTCTTTATTGAATCCTCTTTTTTTAATTGTACCATTATTTTGGGGGAAACACCAAGTTGAATGAACCTCTCCTCTGTCTGGGTGCCAGAGGCCTACATTTCAGCTAATCGCCTGCTGCTTTGGTGCGTGACATTAACCTCTTTTTGCCGTCAAATGACCTCTCCTCTGTCTGGGTGTCAGGGGCCTAAATTACTGAAAGTGGCCTGTTCTATTGGTGGGTAACATGATGCCTGTTTTGCTGCTATGGGACCTCTCTCCTCTGTCTGGGTGCTGGGGCCTAAATAACTGAAAGTGGCCTGTTCCATTGGTGGGTGACATGAAACCTGATTTTCTGCTATGGGACCTCTCTCCTCTGTCTGCGTGCTGGGGCCTAAATAACTGAAAGTGGCCTGTTCCATTGGTGGTTAACATGATGCCTGTTTTGCTGCTATAGGACCTCTCTCCTCTGTCTGGGTGCTGGGGCCTAAATAACTGAAAGTGGCCTGTTCCATTGGCGGGTAACATGATGCCTGTTTTGCTGCTATGGGACCTCTCTCCTCTGTCTGGGTGCTGGGGTTTAAATTACTGAAAGTGGCCAGTTCCAATGGTGTGTAACATGATGCCTCTTTTGCTACTATGGGACCTTTCTCCTCTGTCTGGGTGCCAGGGGTCTACATTTCAGATAATCACCTGTTGCTTTGGTGGGTGACATTATCCTCTTTTTGATGTCAAATTACCTCTTCTCTGTCTGGGTGTCAGCGGCCTATATGTCGTTTAATCATTTGTTGTCTTGGTGGGAGATATTAAACTCTTTTTACTGTCAAATGACCGCCCCATTGTGTGGGTGTCAGGGGCCTATATTTCGTTGACTTGCTTGCTGTCTTGGTGGGAGACATTTAACTCTTTTTACTGTCAAATGACTGCCCCATTGTGTGGGTATCAGGGGCCTATTTGTCGTTTAATCATTTGTTGCTTTGGTGGGTGACTATCCTCTTTATACTGTCAAATGACCTTTACATTGTCTGGTTGTCAGGGGCCTATATTTCGTTTAATCATTTGTTGTCTTGGTGGGAGACATTTGACTCTTTTTACTGTCAAATGACTGCCCCATTGTGTGGGTGTCAGGGGCCTATATGTCCTTTAATCATTTGTTGCTTTGGTGGGTGACATTATCCTCTTTATACTGTCAAATGATCTATACATTGTCTGGTTGTCAGGGGCCTATATTTCGTTTCATCGCTTGCTGCATTGGTGGGAGATATTAAACTCTTTATACTGTCAAATGACCTCTACATTGCCTGGTTTTCATGGGCCTATATTTAGTTTAATCGCTTGCTGCATTGGTGGGAGACATTAAACTCTTTTTACTGTCAAATGACCGCCCCCTTGTGTGGGTGTCGGCGACAATATTTCGTTTAATTGCTTGCTGTCTTGGTAGGAGACATTAAACTATTTTTACTGGCAAATGACTTCTCCTCTGTCTGGGTGTCAGGGGCCTACACAAATGATAATCACCTATATTCTCCCAATCGGGGAGCCCATCTCAGACAGTAAATCAGACCAGGATCTCTGTCCTGGGGAAAGACAATCCAAAAAAAAATATTTCATCAGGTCATCAGGTGTCTATAACATTGTGAGAGTTTTACTTTCATGCTACCTTTATTACTAATCAGGTTGTGCAAAAATTCAGGAGTGTCTATATTAAGTGAATGACTAACAGCAGTGCTAAAAAGTGCAGACCTCAATTGAAAATAGGCATACCATGCCACCTCACCTACATTTAACTTTTGTTTTAGCTCCATAAGCGACAGGATTTGTCCATCCCTGACCACCTGATGCACGTATTGAATATTTTTCATCCTCCAATATTGCCAACAATTTGAGTCATCTAAGTTCAGAAGCTTTTGATTAATGCCATAATGGGGTACAAATAAGTAATGCCTCCACTTTAAACCAATTCTTTATGACTAACCAAGCTTTTATAGCCATTCTGCAGAAAGGTTTAAATCCGGTCTGTGTATTAATTAAATAATCAGACTCTAATACTGTATAGAAATCGGAAAAACCTGAATCTCTTACCAGTTTTCTACAGAAATGGCTATTTTCCCAATCATTATTAGATTTTGTCTGCTCTTGCAGGCAGAATTTTTTGCCATACCTTAACTTTAGATCTAACTATTAATAGTAGAGGAAACAAGTTAAATTTTAAGTAATCTTGAATTTTGGCAGTTACTGTTATCCCCAAGTATCTCATCGAGTCAGATATTAATAACCGATTTGTACTGGTGTTCTCCATCGTTCCTCGCATTTCATCTACCGGGAGAAGAACAGTTTTCTCCCAATTAACTTCAAAGCCGGAAGGAACAGAAAATAGATTGGCCAACTCCATTATTCGAGGGAGTGTGGTTTCTGTCTGATGAATAAAAAACTAAATATCATCTGCATGAAGAGATATTCGATCCTGCATCCCCATTACACCAAAGCCAGACACTTTCAAGTCCTGCCTGATACTAGCTGCAAGAGGTTCGATATAGATATTAAATAAAAATGGTGACAGAGGACAGCCTTGACGGGTGCCTCTTCCTAATACAAAAGTCTCTGTAAGCGTATCATTAATCTTAATCCTAGCTACCGGGCATTTATATAACAACTGCACCATCGCCATAAACTTAGGCCCAAAACCCATCTTTTTCATCACCTCCCAAAGGAACCCCCACTCGACTCTGTCAAACGCCTTGGTGGCATCCAGTGACAGAATAGAGCGGGCGCCGTTCACAGGCGATTGAATATTAGCAAAAAGACTGTGTAAATTATGGTGGGTGCCCCTTTTTGGCATAAAGCCATTTTGATCTGGATGAATAACAGACGACATCACCCCAGAAAGTCTCCTAGCCAGAATTTTTGATAATATCTTAACATCCGAATTTAATAAGGAAATAGGTCTATATGAACTCAGATCGATCGGATCTTTATCTTTTTTAGGGATTAGAACTATCAGGGCTTCCATCATGGACTGTGGTAGGCCCCCTCCCTGTAAGGCTTGAGAGAATACCTCCAGTAGATGAGGAAGAATGATATCCCTGTACTTCCGATAAAATTCATAGGGATACTGTCAAATGACCTTTACATTGTCTGGTTGTCAGGGGCCTATATTTCCTTTAATCATTTGTTGTCTTGGTGGGAGACATTTGACTCTTTTTACTGTCAAATGACTGCCCCATTGTGTAGGTGTCAGGGGCCTATATGTCGTTTAATCATTTGTTGTCTTGGTGGGAGATATTAAACTCTTTTTTACTGTCAAATGACTGGCCCATTGTGTGGGTGTCAGGGGCCTATATGTCCTTTAATCATTTGTTGCTTTGGTGGGTGACATTATCCTCTTTATACTGTCAAATGATCTATACATTGTCTGGTTGTCAGGGGCCTATATTTCGTTTCATCGCTTGCTGCATTGGTGGGAGATATTAAACTCTTTATACTGTCAAATGACCTCTATATTGCCTGGTTTTCATGGGCCTATATTTAGTTTAATCGCTTGCTGCATTGGTGGGAGACATTAAACTCTTTTTACTGTCAAATGACCGCCCCCTTGTGTGGGTGTCGGGGACAATATTTCGTTTAATTGCTTGCTGTCTTGGTAGGAGACATTAAACTATTTTTACTGGCAAATGACTTCTCCTCTGTCTGGGTGTCAGGGGCCTACACAAATGATAATGGCCTGTTGCATTGCAGGTTGACCTAAGGCCTATGTTGCTGTTACGGGACCCCTCTCCTCTTTGCGGGTGCCATGGTCCTCCTGAATTAGTAAATGAGGCCTGTGGCACTGCTGGGTGAAATCAATACTGATTTGGCATGATTGTAACTCTCCTCTTTGTGGGTGCCATGGGTCTGAATCTGTGAATGAGGACTGTGGCATTGCTGGGTGAAATCAATACTGTCTTGGCGTGATTTTAACTCTCCTGTTTGTGGGTCCCGTGGGCCTGAATGTTTGAATGAGGCCTGTGGCACTGCAGGCAGACATGATTCCTTCTTGGCTGTGATGACAACTTTAACTCCAATGTATGGTTGCCATTGGCCTGAGTCTGTGAGTGAGGCCTGTGACACTGCTGGCAGACATGAATTCTTCTTGGCTGTGATGTGAACTTCAACTTCCATGCATGGTTGCCATGGCCCTGAGTCTGTGAATGAGACCGGTGGCACTGCAGGAAGACATTTATTGGTTAATTTAAATTTTTTTTATTTTATTTTAAGTCTTTTCCCTATCCACATTTGTTTGCAGGGGATTTACCTACATTTTGCTGCCTTTTGCAGCCCTCTAGCCCTTTCCTGGGCTATTTTACAGCCTTTTTAGTGCCCAAAAGTTCGGGTCCCCATTGACTTTAATGGGGTTTGGGTTCGGGGTCAAGTTCGGGTCGAGTTCGGATATCGAACCCGAATATTTTCGTGAAGTTCAGCCGAACTTCTCGAACCCGAACATCCAGGTGTTCACTCAACTCTACACTTAAGGCTTTTCGACATATACAGTAACATTGGTACAAACAGAACAAAGTCTACAATAACCTATCAATTTAACCAACAAGAGTTTCTTCTCACTTTTACACTACGCTAAAGGCTTTTCAACATATAACACCGGTACACACAGAACAAAGTCTACAATAACCTATCAATTTTCCCAACAAAATGTTTTCCCACTTTCATACTACACTTAAGGCTTTTCAACATATAACATCAGTTCATACATAACAAAGTCTACAAGTACCCATCAATGTTCCCCCAAAAACGCCTATTTCACATAAAAAATTTCACCACTATGTAATTCGGTCCATACCACAAAAAGGGCTTTAGAAAATATAACTGCACCGCTGAATGACAATTGGGCCCTAATTTTTTTCTACTTTTACACAACACAAGTAGCTTTTCAACAGATAAGTGCAAAACTGAACGGCGAATATATTTTTATTTTGCCAGTAATACACGGCAAACTGGGCTTCACAATATATCACTGCGCTGTAGTATGTCAATTTGGCCCAAATTTTGTTCTACTTTTACACAACAGGCTTTTGAACAGAGAAGTACAACACTGGACGGCGAATATACTTTTATTTCGCCACTAATACACTGCAAACAGGGCTTCAGAATAAATCACTGCACCACAGAACGTCAATTAGGCCCAAACATTTTTCTACTTTTACACAACAGGCTTTTCAACAGATACAGTGGATATAAAAATTCTACACACTCTTGTTAAAATGTCAAGTTTCTGTGATGTAAAAAAAAATGAGACAAAGATAAATCATTTCAGAACTTTTTCCAGCTTTAATGTGACCTATAAACTGTACAACTCGATTGAAAAACAAACTGAAATCTTTTAGGTAGAGGGAATAAAAAATATAAAAATAAAATAATGGTTGCATAAGTGTGCACACCCTTAAACTAATAATTTATTGACGCACTTTTTGATTTTATTACAGCACTCAGTCCTTTTGGGTATGAGTCTATTAGCATGGCACTTGGAAAGATTTGCCCATTCTTTGCAAAAACACTCCAAATCTGTCAGATTGTGAGGGCATTTCCTGTGCACAGCCCTCTTCAAATCACCCCACAGATCTTTAATCGGATTAAGGTCTGGGCTCTAGCTGGGCCATTCCAAAACTTTAATCTTTTGGTGAAGCCATTCCTTTGTTGATTTGGATGTATGCTTTGGGTCGTTTCTAGCTTTCTAGCAGAAGCCTGAAGGTTTTGTGCCAATATTGACTGGTATTTAGAACTGTTCATAATTCCCTCTTTCTTAACTAAGGCCCCAGTCCCAGCTGAAGAAAAACAGCCCCAAAGCATGCTGCTCCCCCCACCATGCTTCACTGTGGGTATGGTGTTCTTTTGGTGATGTGCAGTGTTGTTTTTTTGCCAAACATATCTTTTGGAATTATGGCCAAAAAGTTCAACCTTGATTTCATCAGACCACAACACCTTTTCCCGCATGCTTTTGGGAGACTTCAGATATGTTTTTGCAAATTGTAGCCTGGCTTGGATGTTTTTCTTCAGGAGAAAAGGCTTTTGTCTTGCCACTCTACCCCATAGCCCAGACTTATGAAGAATATGGGAGATTGTTGTCACATGTACCACAGACAGTACCTGCCAGATATTCCTGCAGCTCCTTTAATATTGCTGTAGACCTCTTGGTAGCCTCCCAGACCAGTTTTCTTCTCGTCTTTTCATCAATTTTGGAGGGACGTCCAGTTCTTAGTAATGTCACTGTTGTGCCATATTTTCTCCACTTGATGATGACTGTCTTCACTGTGTTCCATGGTATATCTAATGCCTTGGGAATTCTTTTGTACCCTTCTCCTGACTGATACCTTTTAACAATGAGTTCCCTCTGATGCTTTGGAAGCTCGCTGTGGACCATGACTTTTGCTGTGGGATGCGACTATGAAAATTTCAGGAAAGACCAACTAGAGCAGCTGAACTTTATTTGGGGTTAATCAGAGGCCCTGTAAATGATGGCAGGTGTATGCTGACTCCTATTTAACATGATTTTGAATGTGATTGCTTAATTCTGAACACAGCTACGTCCCCAGTTATAAGAGGGTGTGCATACTTATGCAGCCACATTATTTTTGTTTTGTTTTTGTTTTCTTCCTTCCACCTAAAAGATTTCAGTTTGTTTTTTAATTGAGTGGTATAGTTTATAGGTCACATTAAAGGTGGAAAAAGTTCTTAAATGATTTATCATTGTCTCATTTTTTTATCGCTTAGAAACCTGACATTTTAATAGGGGCGTGTAGACTTTTTATATCCACTGCATATGCAACGCTGGACGGCGAATATATTTTTATTTCACCACTAATACACGACTAAAAAAACAGGGCTTCAGAATATTTCACTGCACCGCAGAACGTCAATTAGTCCCAAATGTTTTTCTACTTTTACACAACAGGCTTTTCAACATATATGCATCTCTGAACAGCGAATGTATTTTTATTTCGCCACTAATACACGACATACAGGGATTCCGAATACCGTATTTTTCGTGCTATAAGACGCACTTTTCCCCCCTCAAAAGTGGGGGGAAAATGGCAGTGCGTCTTATGGGGTGAATGCTAACACTGATAAACCACCGGGCGAGATGCTGCACAGTGCAGCCAGCAAAGTATCAGTGGAGAGGGAGGAGGGGCT
The DNA here is from genome assembly GCA_033119425.1 of Bufotes viridis. Taxonomy (NCBI): domain Eukaryota; kingdom Metazoa; phylum Chordata; class Amphibia; order Anura; family Bufonidae; genus Bufotes; species Bufotes viridis. The sequence continues at coordinate 90,384,076 of CM065595.1, forward strand.
GGGCGCTGGCATCCGGTGTTGTAATGGCAGTGGGGCTCGGTGCAGTCACTGTATTCTATTACACCGGGCCCCGCTCACTGTAGTATTCATATCGTGTAGGCATTAAACTATAGCAATCGTCTGCAGCACTCACTTTAAACTCCATCACCCATAGCAAGCAGGTCGGGTGGCAGCGTTACTCACTACGTCATGCGCCTTCTCCTCCCACTTTATGAATGAAGCAGGTGGAGCAGGCTCGTGACGTAGTGAATGATGTTACGCTGCCACCCGGCCTGCCTGCTATGGGAGACGGAGTTTCAAGTGAGTGCTGCAGACGATTACTATAGTTTAATGCCATTATAGTCTAATGCAGTGACTACACCGGCTCGCTGCCATTACAACACCAGATGCCAGCCCCCAACCCCTATATTGGGGATCATTCACTCACAGGGACACTGTTATGGAGGGATCTGTGGATGACACATGTGTCATCTACAGATTCCCCCCATAACAGTGTCATCCGCAGATCCCCATAACAGTGTGATCCACAGATCCCTATAACAGTGCCATCCACAGATCCCCATAACAGTGCCATCCACAGATCCCCATAACAGTGTCATCCACAGATCCCCATAACAGTGCCATCCACAGAGTCCCATAACAGTGCCATCCACAGATCCCCATAACAGTGTCATCAACAGATCCCCATAACAGTGTCATCCACAGGTCCCCCATAACAGTGCATCATCCACAGATCCCCTTCATAACCGTGTCATCCACAGATCCCCCATAATAGTGTCATCCAAAGACCACCATTAGTTCAAAACCCACCAAAAACACACCCTTTGGTTCAAAATATTTTTTTTCTTATTTTCCTCCTCAAAAACCTAGGTGTGTCTTATGGGCTGGTGCGTCTTATAGGGCCAAAAATTAGGTATATCACTGCACCAATGAGCGGCAAAGAGGTTTCTCTTCTTCCACTAATACACAGAAAAAAGGCCTTTAGAACAGATAACTGCAGCGCTAAGTGACAATTTTTTTTTTCTTTTTCTACTAATACATGAAAAAAGGGCTTTAAAACAGATAACTGCACCGCTGAGTGGCAAATATTTCTTTTTCTTTTTTTCCACTAATACATGGAAAAAACAGCTTTAAAACAAATAACTGTACCGCAGAGAGGCAAATATATTTTAAATTTTTCCACTAATACACGTAAAAAAAAGGGCTTTAAAACAGATAACTGCACCGCTGAGAGGCAAATATTTTTTTCTTTTTTCTACTAATACCAGCAGAAAAGGGCTTTAAAACAGATAACTGCACCGCAAAGGGGCAAAGATATTTTTTCCTTTTTCGACCAATACACGACAAAAAGGGCTGTTATTTTCACCCTTCACCATATAAAGGCTAATAAAGCCTATTTTTCCCACTAATACAAGTCAAAAAATGCTTTAGAACATACAACTGCACCGCACAAGGGCAAATAAAACATAGAAATATTTCCTTGTAATAAACCCTGTTAATGCCTGTATCAAACAGCACTTGTTACCCTTATAAGACAGGTTTGCAGGAATTACATAGCTGTATAATGGCAATTTGGATCCCCAGTCAGTGCCGCAAGGTGTAATCGGATTGTTCCTATTACCCAGTCTGTCACCTCCCCAACTGAACCCTGTTCAACACAAATGCTGGTGGAATGATTCCTCCCTATCCTTTCCCTACACCTTGAGTAATCTTTCCCTTCACTTGTAAGTCGTTTTTTTTTTTTCCACCACAATTAAGTCTTTCCTATCATTGTCCCAAGCGCCTACAGACACGTCTCTCCCTGCACTAAGCACGCTGGTAAATGGCAGAATCTAAGATGGCCGCCGTATTTATAGGGCTGTAACATCACAGGGCTGGCTGACTGCTTATTGGCTGCATGCATGTCAGTATGGGTGATCCTGCCTTCCCAGAGTTCCTTGCCCCATGTCCTCACACGTGCAGCCATTTTAGGAAAATATGCGATTCGTTACCATGAATCGCGAGGAAATTCAGATTCGGTTCGACTCAAATTTTTCCTGACATTTGGATCGAATTCCACTTCGTCAGCTTCGATTCGCTCATCTCTAAAAGTAATAACTGGAATGGGTGAACTACAGTACCCTGAAAGATTATCAAAATTCGGGAGGTATAATATATCAGGGGTCAGTACAGAGATCTCTCCCATCATCTATTTATCCCCAGGACTGTGACTATGACGAGGGGACATCCTCTGCATCTCGAGGAAAGAAGTTTTGTACATAAACATATAAGAGGATTCTGTACAAGTAAGAGCAGTGAGACTATGGAACTTTCTGCCTGAGGAGATGGTGATGGTGAGTTCACTAAAAGAGTTCAAGAGGGGCCGGATGTATTTCTGGAGTGTAATAATATTACAGGCTATAGCTACTAGAGATGGGTCATTGATCCAGGGACTTATTCTGATTGCCTGATTGGGGTCGGGAAGGAATTTTTTTTCCCCTAAAGTGGGGATAATTGGCTTCTGTATGTAATTGGCTACTGTATGTTACATTCAGTGGGTCTTTGCAACTCTTTACTACATTTTATCTACAGTAAAAGGGAATGGTCCACTTTAATTGCTTAATTGTTTTCTTAAACATGTGACATGATTACGGCTCATGCACACTACCGTATGTATTTTGCGCTCTGCAAAAAACAAATCCACAAAAAATACGGATGATATCCTTTGTGCATTCCGTATTCTGCGGAACGGAACAGCTGGCCCTTAACCACCTCAGCCCCCCTAGCTTAAACACCCTTACCCTGGGAACACACCTGAGCGTTTTTCAGCGCGTTCATACGCGCTGAAAAACGCTCAACATGTGAAAAGCCATGCATCCCTATGGGCATGGTTCACATTTGGGCGTTTTACAGCGCGTTTGAACGCGCTGTAAAACGCCCAACGCCCAAACAAGTACATGAGCTTCTTTGGGGCGTTTTAACGCGCCTATGGACAATGTTGCCATAGGGGAGATTCACTGAATCGCGCGTATGACGCGCGTTTCTTAGTGACAAAAACGCGCATCCAAAAACGCGCGTAAAACGCGCGTCATACGCGCGATTCAGAAACACCTAGGTGTGTTCCCAGCCTTAATGACCAGGCCACGTTTTACAGTTCTGCACTACACTACTTTCACCGTTTATTGCTCCGTCATACAACTTACCACCCAAATTAATTTTACCTCCTTTTCTTCTCACTAATAGAGCTTTCATTTGGTGGTATTACATTGCTGCTGACATTTTTACTTTTTTTGCTATTAATCAAAAATGACTGAAATTTTTGCAAAAAAATGACATTTTTCACTTTCTGTTGTAAATTTTTATTTTAAAAACTACATTTCTCTATAAATTTTTCTCAAAATTTATTGATCTACATGTCTTTGATAAAAAAAATCCAATAAGTGTATATTTATTGGTTTGGGTTATAGCGTTTACAAACTATGGTGCAAAAAAGTGAATTTCTGCATTTTGAAGCAGCTCTGACTTTCTGAGCACCTGTCATGTTTCTTCAGGTGCTAGAATGTCAGGATAGTATAAATACCCCCCAAATGACACCATTTTAGAAAGAATACACCCCAAAGTATTCACGGAGGGGTATGGTGAGTTCATGTATAATTTCATTTTTTTTCACAAGTTAGCGGAAAATGACACTTTCTGAGGAAAATAAATAAATAAATAAAGTTTCCATTTCTGCTAACTTCTGGCAAAAAAAAAAATTAAATCTCAGACGGACTCACTATGCCCCTCAGTGAATACCTTGGGGTGTCTACTTTCTGAAATGGGGTCATTTGTGGGGTGTGTTTACTGTTCTGGCATTTTGGGCGGGGCTAAATTGTGAGCAGCCATGTAAAACCTAAAGGTACTCGTTGGAATTTGGGCCCCTTTGCGCACCCAGGCTGCAAAAAAGTGTTACTCATGTAGTATCGCCGTACTCAGGAGAAGTAGGGCAATGATAGAGATATTTCTCACACAAAGTATGGGTATATATAAAAATACACCCCAAACACATTGCCCTACTTGTCCTGAGTACGGCGATACCACATGAGTGACACTTTTGCAGCCTGAGTGCAAAGGGCCCTAATTCAATGAGTACCTTTAGGATTTCACAGGGCATTTTTACGCATTTGGATTCCAGACTTCTTCTCACGCTTTAGGGGCCCCTAAAATGCCAGGACAGTATAAATACCCCACATGTGACCCCATTTTAGAAAGAAGACACCCCAAGGTATTCCGTGAGGGTCTGGTGAGTTCATGTAAAATTTTATTTTTTGTCACAAGTTAGTGGAATATGAGACTTTGTAAAAAAAAAAAAATATATATATCAATTTCCGCTAACTTGTGCCAAAAAAAAAAAATTCTGTGAACTCGACATGCCCCTAACAGAATACCTTGAGGTGTCTTCTTTCCAAAATGGGGTCACATGTGGGGTATTTATACTGCCCTGGCATTTTAGGGGCCCTAAAGCGTGAGAATCCAAATGCGTAAAAATGCCCTGTGAAATCCTAAAGGTACTCATTGGTTTTAGGGCCCCTTTGCGCATCTTGGCTGCAAAAAAGTGGCACACATGGGGTATCGCCGTACTCAGGAGAAGTAGGGCAATGTGTTTTGGGGTGTATTTTTATATATACCCATGCTGGGTGAGAGAAATATCTCTGTAAATTGACAACTTTGTATAAATTTTTTTATACAAAGTTGTTATTTACAGAGATATTTCTCACACACAGTATGGGTATATGTAAAAATACACCCCAAAACACATTGCCCTACTTCTCCTGTGTACGGCGATACCACATGAGTGACACTTTTTTGCAGCCAAGATGCGCAAAGGGGCCCAAATTCCAATGAGTACCTTTTAGGAAGGCATTTTTACGCATTTTTCTTCTCACGCTTTAGGGCCCCTAAAATGCCAGGGCAGTATAAATACCCCACATGTGACCCCATTCCGTGCGGGACATGGCGAGTTCATAGAAGATTTTTTTTTTTGGCACAAGGTAGCGGAAATTGATTTTTTATTGCTTTTTCTCACAAAGTCTCCCTTTCCGCTAACTTTTGACAAAAAGTTTAATTTTTCATGGACTCGCTATGCCCCTCAGCGAATACCTTGGAGTGTCTTCTTTCCAAAATGGGGTCATTTGTGGGGTGTGTTTACTGTTCTGGCATTTTGGGCGGGGCTAAATTGTGAGCAGCCATGTAAAACCTAAAAGTACTCATTGGAATTTGGGCCCTTTTGCGCACCCAGGATGCAAAAAAGTGTCACACATGTGGTATCGTCGTACTCAGAAGAAATAGGGCAATGTGTTTTGGGGTGTATTTTTACATATACCCATGTTGGGTGAGAGAAATATCTCTGTAAATTGACAACTTTGAATAAAAAAATTTAAAAAGTTGTCGTTTACAGCGATATTTCTCACACAAAGTATGGGAATATATAAAAATACACCCCAAAACACATTGCCCTACTTCTCCTGAGTACGGCAATACCACATGTGTGACACTTTTTTGCAGCCAAGATGCGCAAAGGGGCCCAAATTCCCATGAGTACCTTTAGGATTTCACAGGGCATTTTTACGCATTTGGATTCTCACGCTTTAGGACCCCTAAAATGCCAGGGCAGTATAAATACCCCAAAAGTGACCCCATTGTGGAAAGAAGACACCCCAAGGTATTCCTTGAGGGGCATGGCGAGTTCACAGAAAAAAAAAATTTTTGGCACAAGTTAGCGGAAATTGATATATATTTTTTTTTTTTGCAAAGTCTCATATTCCACTAAATTGTGACAAAATCAAAATTTTACATGAACTCACCTTACCCCTCACGGAATACCTTGGGGTGTCTTCTTTCTAAAATGGGGTCACATGTGAGGTGTTTCTACTGCCCTGGCATTTGACGGTCTCTGCAATCATTACACGTATAGCCAGCATTAGGAGTTTCTGCGATTCTCCTTATATTGAGCATACGGGTAATGAGATTTTTTTTTTCCGTTTAGCCTCTGGGCTGAAAAAAAAAAAAAAATGAACGGCACAGATTTTTTCATTCGCATCAATCATCGTGGATGAAAAAATCTCTGCCAAAATCAGTGACTGCACTGCGGTGGGCTGGGCGCTAGCTACCTAGCAAGTAGCTAACTAACTGGTGGTGATAAGGGACCCTTATGCCCCATTCACACGTCCGCAATTCTGTTTGCGGAACAGAATTGCGGACCCATTCATTTCTATGGGGACAGACTTTGTCCCGCTTGGATCCGGAATTACGGATCCGCGCTGCCGGGTCTGCACTTCCGTTCCACAAAAATATAGAACATGTCCTATTCTTGTCCGCAATTGCACGTTGCCGGTGCCCGTGTTTTGAGGATCTGTGGATCCGTGGATCAGATCCGCGGATCCGTGAATCCACGGATCCGCAAAACACATATGGACGTCTGAATGGAGCCTTACAAGGGGTGTGATCAATGACAGGGGGGTGATCAGTGACAGGGGGGTGATCAGGGAATCTAGATGGGGTGATCAAGGGGTTAGCAAGGGGTTAATAACTGAGGGGGGGGGCGGAGGGCTGGGGTTAGTGTAGTGTTTGGTGCAACTTTACATAGCTACCTGGTCCTCTGGTGGTCGATCCCAGCAAATGGGACCACCAGAGGACCAGGTAGCAGGTATATCAGACGCTGTTAACAAAACAGCGTCTGATATACAGGTTTGATGCTATTTATTTAGCATCTACAGCCTGCCAGCGATGGATCATCGCTGGCAGGCTGCAGTAGAACTCCTGAGACGCGCGCGTTCTCACGAAGTCTCGCGTCTCGCGAGATGACGCGCCAATGCGTCAGATCAGAACTACAGGACCGCCCGCCGGACACATCCGTGTGTTAGGCGGTCCTGTAGTGGTTAATAGAACAGTACTATCCTTGTCCGCAATGCGAACAATAATAGGAGATGTTCTATCTTTTTGCAGAACAGACACACAGACATACAGAAACGGAATGCACACGGAGTAACTTTCCTTTTTATTAGGGACCCATTGAAATGAATGGTTCCACATATGGTCTGTAAAAAAAAACAGAACGGACACGGAAAGATAATATGTTTGTGTGCACGATCCCTTATACTACATATTATGTACATGATACTATGAATCCAGAACTTTCATGATCTGAATCTGGTGGGGCACCATGGTCAGGAGGAGATGGCCTGGTGTTTTTTGTGCTTGTCCAGTTCATTTTCACCTATTTTAAGTCTAAGTGAAATAAGAGTCAGTATCACACCACATGATTTGGTTCTGTATGAAACTAATACGGCAGGCTCAAATATGACAAAGTGATACATTTTTATGAAAAAAAGATTGTAGATTGCAGTTCAGAAGAACAATATTTCCATTGATTCATTATATTCCTTCATTAATATCCTACATTATTTATTCCAGTTTAACAAATAATTATACCTCTATAGTTCGAGTGAAATTTTTTTTTTAATAGTTTGTTCTAAAAATGCATATTTTTCTTGTTTATTAACCCCTTATGCCTCAGCATCATATGTGTACATCACTGCAAATAGGTAGTTAAGACTAGGCAATGTACTAGTACAGGCATGCTCAACCTGCGGCCCTCCAGCTGTTGCAAAACTACAACTCCCAGCATGCCCGAACAGCTTACAGCTATCAGCCTACAGCAGGGCATGGTGGGAGTTGTAGTTTTACAACAGCTGGAGGGCCGCAGGTTGAGCATGCCTGTACTAGTACATTGATGGTGCAGGCTCAAGAGCTGTGTCCTTGTCATCATTTACAGGTGTTATTATAGAACTGGCACCCTGCTCTTACAATTGGTGTCTTATAACTGAGATCCCAAAGGTATAATCACTCACATGTGTGGTAGGGCTGCACAATATGGGAATTTTGTGCAATTGCGATTAGGGCCCTATAAATTGCAATAACGATATGCGATATTTTAAGGGAATTGTGCTAGAGGTCTATTTGCTTGGATTTTCCCATATGAGCCGCTGAGGCGGCTGGGTATGACATTGTTATGGGGGATCTGTGGATGGCACGGTTATGGGGGATCTGTGGATGACGCTGTTATGTGGGGGATCTGTGGATGACGCTGTTATGGGGGATCTGTGGATGACGCTGTTATGTGGGGGATCTGTAGATGACGCTGTTATGGGGGATCTGTGGAGGACGCTGGTATGGGGGATCTGGGGAGGACGCTATTATGGGGGACCTGTGGAGGACACTGTTATGGGGACCTATGAAGGACGCTGTTATGGGGAAGGTCTGTGGATGACGCTGTTATGGGGGGGATCTGTGGATGACACTGTTATGGGGGACCTGTGGATGACACTGTTATGGGGGGATCTGTGGAGGTCACTGTTATGGAGGATCTGTGAATGACGCTGTTATGGGGGGATCTGTGGATGACGCTGTTATCGGGGGGATCTGTGGATGACGCTGTTATGGGGGGGATCTGTGGATGGCACTGTTATGGGGGGGAATCTGTGGATGACACTGTTATGGGGGGGATCTGTTGAGGACACTGTTATGGAGGATCTGTGGATGACGCTGCTATGGGGGGGATCTGTGGATGGCACTGTTATGGGGGGGAATCTGTGGATAGCCCTATGTGTCCCCTAATGTGTCCTAAACTGCGCACATAACTGGCTTTGTGTGTAAAGTGTTTTACTACTGTCTGAAACAATCTCTACCCTATTGATAAATCGGCCAGCCTCTGTACTTACTTTCACTATGAATGCACTGCAGCGTCACTCCCACTTCATTTAGGAAGCAGGAGCGTGATTAAGCGATGTCAGTCACGCGCCGGCCTGCTCCCTGCTGCTCGCTGCAGTGCATTCATAGTGAAAGTGAGTACAGAGGCTGGCCATTTTATCAATAGGAGGGAGATTGTTTCAGACAGTAGTAAAATACTTTACACACAAAGCCAGTTATGTGCGCGGGGCCCCTTCATATTTAATCGCCGCATTTTCAGGTCGGCCAAATCGCCATATCGCAATCTGTGCTTATCACAATTTGATTATTTTTTTGATATATCGTGCAGCCCTAATGTGTGGCATCTGAGCAGTTAGGTAAAGGGAGGGGGCTTCTTCGTTTCTTAGACCGGCAGTAGGGGATTAGCAATGAGGAGGAGTAAAGGATTAGCAGTAGTGGATTATCAGTGAGTAGTGTTGGGCGGGAATATCCGAATTGTGAATTTTAATTGCGATTATCGCCACTTCGAGAATTCGCGAAGATTTTGAATATAGTGCTATATAGTCGCATTCACGAATATTCTATATTTTTTTTCCTCTGAACCCATGAACCCTCCCTGCTTCTTGCTTGTTGGCAAATGAGAAGGCAGCAATTTCTTTGTCTGAGCTTAGTAACATCCCTAGCAACCAATCGGAAAGCTGCCTACCCCTTACTATATAAGAACCTCCCCAGCAGCCATTTTCTGCAGTTTTTTTTCAGTTCTGAGAGAGACAGCAGTGTCATTGCTGTGCTCTGTGCTTAACTGTGTTACATTACATTAGATATTTAGTTATTTAGCCTATATATATATATATAATAGAGATAGTTAGTGGGAGATAGTCAGTGTAGGTTAGATCGTGATATAGTGTAGCTGGTAGGGTGGTAGGTAGATAGGTTGTACTGTATATACATACATACATGCTACAGACAAGTTCACAACAATACTTAGTGCACCAATCACTAATATGTAGTCAGACCTGCTAAAGTGTCAAGTTGCACGTATTGGGCAAACATATGCGCATCATTAATTGCCGATTCGAGCAATCGCAAATATATTGGAGCACTTTATCTGCATATACAGCAATTGTAATGTTCTGCCATGCCAACCATTTTATCCAGTCTCAGGAAACAGAACCTAGCAGCTTTAAAAATGTAGAAATAGTGACTAGAGATGAGCGAACTTTAAAAAAAAGTTCGGCGTTCGGGTTGTGGTAATCGCCGCATCCCGTTATGGATTCCACTACCGCGGACATCCCGGCAAATGGAATCCATAAGGGGCGGCTTCAACGAACCCGAACTGTTGAACAGCTGAAGGACCTGGGGTGACGTCACCATCATGTGATCAGTGCAGGGGGCGTGGCTCAGCACGGGATCAAATCTAGTGCTGAGCCACGCCCCCTGCACTGATCACATGACGGTGACGTCACCCCAGGTCCTTCGGCTGTTCAACAGTTCGGGTTCGTGGAAGGCGCCCCTTATGGATTCCATATGCCGGGATAGTCCGCGGTAGTGGAATCCATAACGGGATGCGGCGATTACCACAACCCGAACGCTGAACACCGAACTTTTTTTTAAAGTTCGCTCATCTCTAATAGTGACCCATGACTGAATTGCGCGCACAATACGCGCATATTACATTGACGATTTTCACAATCAAGAAAATAATCGCAAATTCTCAAAGTCGCATATTTATGATGAATATTCGCAGAAATATTCATGAAATATCGCGAATTCGAATATTGCCTCTGCCGCTCATCACTAGCAGTGAGGAGAAGCAGCATCTGAGGTGGCAGCGGAAGCAGCAGCCATATGGTACATGTTGGCAGGCAGGCAGCAGCACGATGGAGGCAGCAGCAGCACCCATACAGAAGATTATGGTAGGCAGGCAGCAGCAGTGGCATGAATGCAGTGGTGTCATGACGGAAGCAGCAGCCACACAAAACTTGATGGCAGGCAGGCCACAGCAGTGGCATGATGGCAGCAATGATATGAGGGAGGCAGCAGAAGCTGTACAAGACATGATAGTAGGCAGAATGCAGCAGTCGCATAATGGCGGCGGTTTGATGATGGAGGTGTATCTTAGGTCTTGGGTACCTCCTCCACCAGCCTGCTGAAAGAAAAAAGAACCATGGACTAATGGGAACCACTTCCTGGACTGGACTTGACGGGTGAGGACTTGTTGGAGGGTTTATTTCTTCTTGTTGCCCGGTTTTGTCCTCACCCAGATGGCCATGCTCGTTTGGACTCCCCCATCTTCAGAAACATTCCCAGTTGTGCACGTCTGCGCGAAAATTACTTTTTTACCCCCTTCTTAGGTTAATTGGGAGCCCCTTTGCTTAAAAGGGTTCTCATTATTATTGCTGCTATTCTATATCTGATACCCATGAGGATTACAAATGACATTATTACCTCATACGGATTAAAATTAGTGACGTTGTTATTTCCCGTGGATTACAAAGGACTTTTGAAATACATTTTCCCGTTTGGTACATTTGATCCGCCAGCACTGAAGAAAAGGACTCTAATGTGAATTTATTTTAAGGACCACACCTGAGTTAAATATGTGAGTGTCACAGCAAAGGGTCTGAATACTTAGGACCATGTGATATTTTGGTTTTTATTTTTAATAAATCTGAAAAAATGTCAACAATTTTGTGTTTTTCTGTCAATATGGGGTGCTGTGTGTACAAAAATGAACTTAAAATATTTTAGAAAATGGCTGCAATACAACAAAGAGTGAAAAATTGATGGGGGTCTGAATACTTTCCGTACCCATTGTATTTGCATTGTTTTTGAACTAACCTTTAGAGTTTCAGCAACGTTTAAGTATTTTGCCCATTGTCTGTATTCTTTTATAGGAACAGCAATGTGACCAAGTATGCAAGTTTAAATGGACTCTGGACTTTATCTAGTTAGCATCTTACTTTCATAGCTCATATGGACTGCCTCTGAGGACGTTAATACTAATGGTTCTTATTTTACCTTGTGTTAGCTTAGAAAGCCTAGGCATTGTATTGTATTATTGCTACACAAGTGAGACCAAGTGGTAAGTCACAAGCAGATCTAACACAGTCAATGGTAACCTCGCTGTTAATGTTTATTTAGAGGGGTTTAGCCCTCATAGAGATAGGGGAGAGAACCGGCTCCTTCTCCTAGTCTGTTTATGTCCTAAGGCCTTGTGCACCGCCTTAAGGAAAAATATTTAGCTACCTGTTTAGTCATCAAGGTTACCATGCGAAAAGCTATTTATAGACCTTGGTGCTTGGAAGGGAATACAAGATGAAGCCACCCCTCTATTTGCGGGCTTCTCAAAGCATTGTGGAGGGATTACAGCACATGACACTCTGGTAGTACTAGGGTCCGGTATCAACACAAAACGGCAGTCTTTTTGGTTCTCTAGTTTATACCGAGAGGGAAACAATAAATAGAAACCCTACTCATATGGGCAGAGACCTAGTGGTAGCCGTTGCTATATCAGTCAGTAATAGTATATAGTCTAAAGCAGCACTCTAACTTTCCTTGGGTACTCTTACAGCAAGCATGCCCTAAGCACAAGATGAGGGTGGCTTGGTTTTAAGTAAGGGGGAATGTAACACCTCAGAGTGGTGTTACCACTTCTGCACCCTGCTATTGTTTCTAATGGGCTAACAAAGTGTCATCTTATGAATCTTGTTCCAGGTCCTCTCCACACTGCATTTCTAATGTTATGTAACGTACAGTTACATGTACAATGTAATGTGCTTGTTTCACCAGAAGATGGCGGCAAACAAGGCAGAGCTATAGTTATGTAGAATAGAGCATTCCATTATAACCTCCCTCTGTGGAAGGGTCCTGCAGGAAGGGTGGGGACCAGTTCTAGTTAGTCTAGATTACCCCCTGCTAGGGGAATGTGTGCAGGACATGTGTCTGCTGGACGTGCCCACGCCAGCCAGAGCACCCTAATCTCTGCTAGCCATGGAGGCCAAAGCCTAAAGCCTCAGAAACCAGGAGCATAGTTCCCTGGCATAACTTAAGAGTCAGACTACAAAAAGAAGTGTAGTGTACAAGTAGAAGCAAAGTCATACATTCTGCCTGTCAGGACAGCAGAGCCAGAGAGAAGCAGATGTAGTAGAGTCGAGTTTGCTTGCCAGTTTTAATGCTAAAGCCTGCTGCGACCAAGACAAAGCTGGAAGATTGTTTCTGATGAACATTTACCAAAGTAAAGGTGCTGTTCAACTTCATACAGGGTCTGGACTCAATATTTCTTTCAAATCCCTCAATTATTCCCCCTATTTATTGCCGTATTCAGCCTAAAAACTTATATATAAATTTAGCCTCTATTTCTGAAAAGTTTCTGCCGGGATTTGAACTCACAACCTTCTACATTAGATCCAAGAACCCTAAATACTACGCTATATAGCTGCATGTTAACCTGCAGTGAAATTTAAAATTATACTTCTGCCGTATAGGAATACTTGTTACATGACAAACTACTATGAGGTTTTTCTGACACAGTTTATCATTCAGCTTTATAGCTGATTGGTTAAGGTCCTTGCCTATAATGTAGAAATTTGTGAGTTCAAATTCCAGCAGAAACTTTTCAGAAATAGAGGCTAAATTAGATTTAAATACACTGGTTGTCTCAAGCACTAACTCCATATATGAACATAGCTATATATGGAGTCAGAGCAGGGACTCCTAAGCCGGGGACTCACACTGGGGGATTCCCTCACTGTACAGCGATCTTCTGCATAGACCTCAGGGTTACCTGGCACCCTCCCCTCTTCAGATCAGGGGGTGCCTGGTTTAATGCTTGGGTACTCTGTAGAGCACCCGAGCATCCCAAACTGTTCTACTCAAGCACCCAAGCACTTTGGTGCTCGATCAACAGTACAGGTCACCATTCTGGCCAGCGTGTCTGAGAAGTTATTCCAACTCTGAGGCCCATTGAGACAATTGGGTATTGTGGCCGGAGTCACCATCATCATCCTTTTGTTCCTCCAATTCTAACACCTCTTCATCCTCCATGGGAGTTTCTCATTGTGGGTCCCTAACAGCTACAGGGTGAAAAAAAAAAGATGTGTTAGCTGTTCTTCCTCCTCCTTCTTCACTACCTGTTGCATGAGCAACAGTGTCTCGTCAAAAATAAATATGAGGGTGATGAGGGACAACTGCAGCATGAACGGCCTGATCTGCCACTGCCCAAACAGAAAACAACATATGATCCCTGCTGAGGCAGTCTGGTTAATGACAAAATCGCAGTTTTCCGCTGCTCATACAGATGCTCGAGAATGTGCAATGTTGAATTTCAGCGAGTTCGAATGTCACAGATTAACCCCATAAGGACCCACGCCATACTTGTACGGAACTGGTGGAAGTAACTTAAGGACCAGCACCGTACATGTATGGCGGGCTGATCGGGCGTGTGCAGGACCTGTGCCCACCCAATCAGCGGCAGGGGACTGACGGTCACTGATAGACAGACCCCTGCTGTATGCATCGGCATCGGTGAAAACACCGATGCCGGCACATCAACCCTCACACTGCTGCGGTCAGCGTTGACTGTGGCACATGCGGGATCATGCCGTGTGCGGAGTGGCCATCGGGTCCTCGCGCTGCTGTGACTGGGACCTGATGGCAGGGAAGGCAGCCCGATGCCTTCCTTAGGCATCGTCGCCGCCTTCTGTGACAGCTTAGGTAATACACTTACAGCCAATGCATTACAATACAAAAGTGGATCAGACCCCCAAAAGTTGAAGTCCCAGAGTGGGACAAAAAATATAGTAAAAAAAAGTTAACAAAAATACGTTTTCCCCAAAAAATTTAAAGTTTAAAGTAAAAAAAGCGTCCTTTTTCAAAGATAAAGTAAAAAAAAAAAAATGTAAAAAATAGGGGGAAAAAAGAAAAGTAGACATATTAGGTATTGCTGCGTCCATATCAGCCAGCTCTATAAAATGATTACATGACCTAACCCTTCAGAACACCGTCAAAAAATAAAATAAAAACTGTGCTAAAAAAACATTTTTGTGTCACCTTACATCACTAAAAGTGCGACACCAAACAATTAAAAAGACATATGTTGCCAAAAATATCAATCTAACCGTTACTTCATCCCGCCAAAAATGAGCTCCTACCTAAGAAAAACATGATTTTTTTAGTTTCAAAAATGCTTTTATTGTGTTAAATGTAAAAATAAATTAAAAAAAAGTAGACATATTAGGTATAGACACATCCATAACAACCTTCTCTAAAAAAATACCACATGACCCAAACCCTCAGATGAACACCGTATGAAAAAAAAGAAACAGTGTAAAAAAAAGCCATCTTTGGTCACCTTACATCACAAAAAGTGTAATAGCAAGCGATCCAAAAGTCATATGCACCACAAAATAGTGCCAATCAAACCGTCATCTCATCCCGCAAAAATGATACCCTATCTAAGACAATCACTCAAAGAATAAAAAAAAACTATGGCGTTCAGACCATGGAGACACTAAAACATAATTTATTTTTTTGTTTAAAAAATTATATTATTGTGTAAAACTTAAATAAATAAAAATACACATATTATGTATTGCCACGTCCGTAACGACCTGCTCTATAAAAATATCACATTATTTAACCACACAGGTGAACGCCGTAAAATAATAAAATAAAAACTATGCCAAAAAAGCTATTTTTGTCACCTTACATCACAAAAAGTGTAATAGCAAGCGATCAAAAATTCATATACTCCCCAAAATAGTGCCAATCAAACAGTCATCTCATCCTGCAAAAAATGAGACCCTATCTAAGAAAATCGCCCAAAAAAAAAAAAAACTATGGCTCTCAGAATATGGAGACACTAAAACAGGATTTTTTTTTTTTGTTTAAAAAATTATGTTATTGTGTAAAACTTAAATAAATAAAAATAATATACCTATTAGGTATTGCCGCATCCGTAAGAATCTGCTGTATAAAAATATCACATGAACTAACCCCGCAGGTGAACACCATAAAAAAAAAATAAACGGTGTAAAAAAAAAGCCATTTTTTGTCACCTTACATCACAAAAAGTGTAATACCAAGCGATCAAAAAGTCATATGCACCCCAAAATCATACCAATCAAACCGTCATCTCATCCCGCAAAAAATGAGACCCTACCTAGGACAATCTCCCAAAAATTAAAACTATGGCTCTCAGAATATAGAGACACTAAAACAAGATTTCTTTTGTTTCAAAAATGCTGTTATTGTGTAAAACTTAAATAAGTAAAAAAGTATACATATTATGTATTGCCACTTCCGTAAGAACCTGCTGTATAAAAATATCACATGACCTAACCCCTCAGGTGAAAAAAATAAAATACAAAGTGTGTCAAAAAAGCCATTTTTTTGTCACCTTACATCACAAAAAGAGTAATACCAAGCGATCAAAAAGTCACATGCAACTTAAAATAGTACCAATCAAACCCTCATCTCATACCGAAACAAAATGAGCAACTACATAAGAGAGTCGACCAAAAAAATAAAAAAAACTATGGCTATCAGAATATAGAGACACTATAAAATAATTATTTTCAAAAATGTTTTATTATGTAAAACTGAAACAAACAAACAAAAAAGGTAGTCATATTTGGTATTGTCGCTAGTATTGGGCGCGAATATTCAAATCGCAAATTTTAATCGTGAATATCACCACTTCGAGAATTTAAGAAGATTTAGAATATTGTGCTATATATTCGTATTTGCGAATATTCTAGATTTTTTTTCCATCTGAACCCATGATCCCATCCTGCTTCTTGCTTGTGGGCAAATAATAAGGCTGCAATGTCTTTGAGCTTAACAACATCCCTAGCAACCAATAGGAAAGTTGCCTACCCCTTACTATATAAGAACCTCCCCAGCAGCCATTTTCTACAGTTTTTTTCAGTTCTGAGAGAGGCAACAGTGTCATTGCTGTGCTCTGTGCTTTGCTAAGTCATTGCATTAGATAGTTAGTTAGCTTATATATATATAATACAGATAGTTAGTGGGAGATAGTCAGTGTAGGTTTGATCGTGATGTAGTATAGCTGATAGGTTCCAGTGCAGGTTGTAAGATATTGTGATCATTTCTGCTGTCCATACATACATGTTACAGACATAGTGTTGTGATGTCACAAGTTCACAACAATACTTAGTGCATTAATCAGTAATATGCAGTCAGACCTGCTGAAATGTAAGGTTGCACATATTGCGCAAAAGTATACGCATCATTAATTGCCAATTTGCGCAATCGCAAATATATTGGAGCACTCTATCTGCATATAAAGCTATTGTAATGTTCTGCCATGCCAACCATTTTCTCCAGTCTCAGGAAACTTCTAGCAGCTAGGAAAATGTAGCAAAAGTGACCCACGTTTGTATTGAGCGCGCAATACGCGCATATTACATTGTCGATTTTTGCAATCAAGAAAATAATGGTGGATTCTCGAATTCGCTAATTTATGATTAATATTCTCCCAAATATTCGCAAAATATTGCAAAGTAGAATATGGCCCCTGCCGCTCATCATCACTAATTGTCGCGTCTGTAACATCCTTCTCTATAAAAATTCCACATGATTAGAGATGAGCGAACACCTGGATGTTCGGGTTCGAGAGGTTTCGGCCGAACTTCCGGAAAATGTCCGGGTTCGTGATCCAAACTCAACCCGAACTTCATCCCGAACCCCATAGAAGTCAATGGGGACCAGAACTTTTGGGCACTAAAAAGCCTGTAAAAGACTCCCGGAAAGGGCTAGAGGGCTGCAAAAGGCAGCAAAATGTAGGTAAATCCCATGCAAACAAATGTAGGGAAATGAATTAAAATAAAATAAAATAAATAAAAATTAACCAATATCAATTGGAGAGAGGTCCCACAGCAAGGAATCATGCGTCAAATCATCCACCACTGGAGAAGGCCACTCTCATTTATTTGGGACCAGCACCCAGACAGAGGATACGGGTCCCACAGCAAGGAATCATGCTTCATATCAACCACCACCGGAGAAGGCCACTCTCATGTATTTTGGACCAGCACCCAGACAGAGGATACAGGTCCCACAGCAAGGAATAAGGCGTCATATCAACCACCACCGGAGAAGGCCACTCTCATTTATTTTGGACCAGCACCCAGACAGAGGAGAGAGGTCCCACATCAAGGAATTATGCGTCATATCAACCCCCACCGGAGAAGGCCACTCTCATTTATTTTGGACCAGCACCCAGACAGAGGATACAGGTCCCACAGCAAGGAATCATGCGTCATATCAACCACCACTGGAGAAGGCCACTCTCATGTATTTTGGACCAGCACCCAGACAGAGGAGAGAGGTCCCACATCAAGGAATAAGGCGTCATATCAATCCCCACCGGAGAAGGCCACTCTCATTTATTTTGGACCAGCACCCAGACAGAGGAGATAGGTCCCACAGCAAGGAATCATGCCTCATATCAACCACCAACGGAGAAGGCCACTCTCATTTATTTCGGCCCAGCACCCAGACAGAGGATACAGGTCCCACAGCAAGGAATCATGCGTCATATCAACCACCACCGGAGAAGGCCACTCTCATGTATTTTGGACCAGCACCCAGACAGAGGAGAGAGGTCCCACATCAAGGAATCATGCGTCATATCAACCCCCACCGAAGAAGGCCACTCTCATTTATTTTGGACCAGCACCCAGACAGAGGATACAGGTCCCACAGCAAGGAATCATGCGTCATATCAACCACCAACGGAGAAGGCCACTCTCATTTATTTTGGACCAGCACCCAGACAGAGGAGAGAGGTCCCACATCAAGGAATCATGCGTCATATCAACCACCAACGGAGAAGGCCACTCTCATTTATTTTGGACCAGCACCCAGACAGAGGATACAGGTCCCACAGCAAGGAATCATGCGTCATATCAACCCCCACCGAAGAAGGCCACTCTCATTTATTTTGGACCAGCACCCAGACAGAGGATACAGGTCCCACAGCAAGGAATCATGCGTCATATCAACCACCAACGGAGAAGGCCACTCTCATTTATTTTGGACCAGCACCCAGACAGAGGAGAGAGGTCCCACATCAAGGAATCATGCGTCATATCAACCCCCACCGGAGAAGGCCACTCATTTATTTTGGACCAGCACCCAGACAGAGGATACAGGTCCCACAGCAAGGAATCATGCGTCATATCATCCACCACTGGAGAAGGCCACTCTCATTTATTTGGGACCAGCACCCAGACAGAGGATACAGGTCCCACAGCAAGGAATCATGCTTCATATCAACCACCACCGGAGAAGGCCACTCCATGTATTTTGGACCAGCACCCAGACAGAGGATACAGGTCCCACAGCAAGGAATCATGCGTCATATCAACCACCAACGGAGAAGGCCACTCATTTATTTTGGACCAGCACCCAGACAGAGGATACAGGTCCCACAGCAAGGAATCATGCTTCATATCAACCACCACCGGAGAAGGCCACTCTCATGTATTTTGGACCAGCACCCAGACAGAGGATACAGGTCCCACAGCAAGGAATCAGGCGTCATATCAACCACCACCGGAGAAGGCCACTCTCATTTATTTTGGACCAGCACCCAGACAGAGGATAGAGGTCCCACATCAAGGAATCATGCGTCATATCAACCCCCACCGGAGAAGGCCACTCTCATTTATTTTGGACCAGCACCCAGACAGAGGATACAGGTCCCACAGCAAGGAATCATGCGTCATATCATCCACCACTGGAGAAGGCCACTCTCATTTATTTTGGACCAGCACCCAGACAGAGGATACAGGTCCCACAGCAAGGAATCATGCGTCATTTCAACCACCACCGGAGAAGGCCACTCTCATGTATTTTGGACCAGCACCCAGACAGAGGAGAAAGGTCCCACATCAAGGAATAAGGCGTCATATCAACCCCCACCGGAGAAGGCCACTCTCATTTATTTTGGACCAGCACCCAGACAGAGGAGATAGGTCCCACAGCAAGGAATCATGCCTCATATCAACCACCAACGGAGAAGGCCACTCTTATTTATTTCGGCCCAGCACCCAGACAGAGGATACAGGTCCCACAGCAAGGAATCATGCGTCATATCAACCACCACCGGAGAAGGCCACTCTCATGTATTTTGGACCAGCACCCAGACAGAGGAGACAGGTCCCACATCAAGGAATCATGCGTCATATCAACCACCACCGGAGAAGGCCACTCTCATTTATTTTGGACCAGCACCCAGACAGAGGATACAGGTCCCACAGCAAGGAATCATGCGTCATATCAACCACCACCGGAGAAGGCCACTCTCATTTATTTTGGACCAGCACCCAGACAGAGGATACAGGTCCCACAGCAAGGAATCATGCGTCATATCAACCACCACCGGAGAAGGCCACTCTCATTTATTTTGGACCAGCACCCAGACAGAGGAGAGAGGTCCCACATCAAGGAATCATGCGTCATATCAACCCCCACCGGAGAAGGCCACTCTCATTTATTTTGGACCAGCACCCAGACAGAGGATACAGGTCCCACAGCAAGGAATCATGCGTCATATCATCCACCACTGGAGAAGGCCACTCTCATTTATTTTGGACCAGCACCCAGACAGAGGATACAGGTCCCACAGCAAGGAATCATGCGTCATATCAACCACCACCGGAGAAGGCCACTCTCATGTATTTTGGACCAGCACCCAGACAGAGGAGAGAGGTCCCACATCAAGGAATCATGCGTCATATCAACCCCCACCGGAGAAGGCCACTCTCATTTATTTTGGACCAGCACCCAGACAGAGGATACAGGTCCCACAGCAAGGAATCATGCGTCATATCATCCACCACTGGAGAAGGCCACTCTCATTTATTTGGGACCAGCACCCAGACAGAGGATACAGGTCCCACAGCAAGGAATCATGCTTCATATCAACCACCACCGGAGAAGGCCACTCTCATGTATTTTGGACCAGCACCCAGACAGAGGAGAGAGGTCCCACATCAAGGAATCATGCGTCATATCAACCCCCACCGGAGAAGGCCACTCTCATTTATTTTGGACCAGCACCCAGACAGAGGATACAGGTCCCACAGCAAGGAATCATGCGTCATATCAACCACCACCGGAGAAGGCCACTCTCATTTATTTGGGACCAGCACCCAGACAGAGGATACAGGTCCCACAGCAAGGAATCATGCGTCATATCAACCACCACCGGAGAAGGCCACTCTCATGTATTTTGGACCAGCACCCAGACAGAGGAGAGAGGTCCCACATCAAGGAATCATGCGTCATATCAACCCCCACCGGAGAAGGCCACTCATTTATTTTGGACCAGCACCCAGACAGAGGATACAGGTCCCACAGCAAGGAATCATGCTTCATATCAACCACCACCGGAGAAGGCCACTCTATTTATTTTGGACCAGCACCCAGACAGAGGATACAGGTCCCACAGCAAGGAATAATGCGTCATATCAACCACCAACGGAGAAGGCCACTCTCATTTATTTTGGACCAGCACCCAGACAGAGGAGACAGGTCCCACATCAAGGAATCATGCGTCATATCAACCACCACCGGAGAAGGCCACTCTCATTTATTTTGGACCAGCACCCAGACAGAGGATACAGGTCCCACAGCAAGGAATCATGCGTCATATCATCCACCACTGGAGAAGGCCACTCTCATTTATTTGGGACCAGCACCCAGACAGAGGATACAGGTCCCACAGCAAGGAATCATGCTTCATATCAACCACCACCGGAGAAGGCCACTCTCATGTATTTTGGACCAGCACCCAGACAGAGGAGAGAGGTCCCACATCAAGGAATCATGCGTCATATCAACCACCACCGGAGAAGGCCACTCTCATTTATTTTGGACCAGCACCCAGACAGAGGATACAGGTCCCACAGCAAGGAATCATGCGTCATATCAACCACCACCGGAGAAGGCCACTTCATTTATTTTGGACCAGCACCCAGACAGAGGATACAGGTCCCACAGCAAGGAATCATGCGTCATATCAACCACCACCGGAGAAGGCCACTCTCATTTATTTTGGACCAGCACCCAGACAGAGGATAGAGGTCCCACATCAAGGAATCATGCGTCATATCAACCCCCACCGGAGAAGGCCACTTCATTTATTTTGGACCAGCACCCAGACAGAGGATACAGGTCCCACAGCAAGGAATCATGCTTCATATCAACCACCACCGGAGAAGGCCACTCTCATTTATTTTGGACCAGCACCCAGACAGAGGATACAGGTCCCACAGCAAGGAATCATGCTTCATATCAACCACCACCGGAGAAGGCCACTCTCATGTATTTTGGACCAGCACCCAGACAGAGGATACAGGTCCCACAGCAAGGAATCATGCGTCATATCAACCACCACCGGAGAAGGCCACTCATTTATTTTGGACCAGCACCCAGACAGAGGATACAGGTCCCACAGCAAGGAATCATGCGTCATATCAACCACCACCGGAGAAGGCCACTCTCATTTATTTTGGACCAGCACCCAGACAGAGGATACAGGTCCCACAGCAAGGAATAAGGCGTCATATCAACCACCACCGGAGAAGGCCACTCTCATTTATTTTGGACCAGCACCCAGACAGAGGAGAGAGGTCCCACATCAAGGAATCATGCGTCATATCAACCCCCACCGGAGAAGGCCACTCTTGTTTATTTTGGACCAGCACCCAGACAGAGGATACAGGTCCCACAGCAAGGAATCATGCTTCATATCAACCACCACCGGAGAAGGCCACTCTCATTTATTTTGGACCAGCACCCAGACAGAGGATACAGGTCTCACAGCAAGGAATAAGGCGTCATATCAACCACCACCGGAGAAGGCCACTCTCATTTATTTTGGACTAGCACCCAGACAGAGGAGAGAGGTCCCACATCAAGGAATCATGCGTCATATCAACCCCCACCGGAGAAGGCCACTCTCATTTATTTTGGACCAGCACCCAGACAGAGGAGAGAAGTTTTCACAGCAGAGAATCATGCATTTAGATCACCCACCACAGGGGTAGGCCACCATTTAATGGGATCCCGGCAACCATGTCAGATGGCACAAACCTCAGCTTCACATCACCCAGCTCAAGAGAAGGCCACTTTGAGAGACTTTGACCCCTGCACCCAGGCGGAGGAGAGGGGTTTTCACAGCAGAGAATCAGGCATTTAGATCACCCACCACAGGAGTAGGCCCCCACCGGAGAAGGCCACTCTCATTTATTTTGGACCAGCACCCAGACAGAGGAGAGAAGTTTTCACAGCAGAGAATCATGCATTTAGATCACCCACCACAGGGGTAGGCCACCATTTAATGGGATCCCGGCAACCATGTCAGATGGCACAAACCTCAGCTTCACATCACCCAGCTCAAGAGAAGGCCACTTTGAGAGACTTTGACCCCTGCACCCAGGCGGAGGAGAGGGGTTTTCACAGCAGAGAATCAGGCATTTAGATCACCCACCACAGGAGTAGGCCACCATTTAATGGGACCCCGGCAACCATGTCAGATGGCACAAACATCAGCTTCACATCACCCAGCACAAGAGAAGGCCACTTTGAGAGACTTTGACCCCTGCACCCAGGCGGAGGAGAGGGGTTTTCACAGCAGAGAATAAGGCATTTAGATCACCCACCACAGGAGTAGGCCACCATTTAATGGGACCCCGGCAACCATGTCAGATGGCACAAACATCAGCTTCACATCACCCAGCACAAGAGAAGGCCACTTTTAGAGACTTTGACCCCTGCACCCAGACGGAGGAGAGAGGTTTTCACAGCAGAGAATCAGGCATTTAGATCACCCACCACAGGAGTAGGCCACCATTTAATGGGACCCCGGCAACCATGTCAGATGGCACAAACATCAGCTTCACATCACCCAGCACAAGAGAAGGCCACTTTGAGAGACTTTGACCCCTGCACCCAGACGGAGGAGAGAGGTTTTCACAGCAGAGAATCATGCATTTAGATCACCCACCTCAGGAGTAGGCCACCATTTAATGGGACCCCGGCAACCATGTCAGATGGCACAAACATCAGCTTCACATCACCCAGCACAAGAGAGGGCCACTTTTAGAAACTTTGACCCCTGCACCCAGACGGAGGAGAGAGGTTTTCACAGCAGAGAATCATGCATTTAGATCACCCACCACAGGAGTAGGCCACCATTTAATGGGACCCCGGCAACCATGTCAGATGGCACAAGCATCAGCTTCACATCACCCAGCACAAGAGAAGGCCACTTTGAGAGACTTTTACCCCTGCACCCAGACGGAGGAGAGAGGTCCCACAGCAGAGATTCAGGCATTTATATCAGCCAGCACAGGAGAAGGCCACTTTCAGTGACTTAGGCCTTAGCACCGACACAGAGGAGACAGGTCAGATAGCACAAGCATCAGATTTACATCAACCACCACAGGAGAATGGCACTTTTAGAGACTTTGACCCCTGCAGCCACACGGAGGAGAGAGGTCCCACAGCAGAGATTCAGGCATTTATATCAGCCAGCACAGGAGAAGGCCGCTTTCAGTGACTTAGGCCTTAGCACCGACACAGAGGAGACAGGTCAGATAGCACAAGCATCAGTTTCACATCAACCACCACAGGAGAAGGGCACTTTTAGAGACTTTGACCCTGCACCCAGAAAGAGGAGAGAGGTCCCACAGCAGAGATTCAGGCATTTATATCAGCCACCACAGGAGAAGGCCGCTTTCAGTGACTTTGGCCCCCTGCACCCACACAAAGGAGACATGTCAGACAGCACAAGTATAACATTCATATCACCCAGCACAGGAGAAGGACACTTTCATGTACTTTGGCCCCGGCACCCAGACAGACGGAAGGTTCATTAAACTCTGGGTTGCACCCCAAGATCCTACTTAATTTCAAAAATTGATTTTTCAATGAAGAAGTGGCCAGGAGTACAAGACAACATGGTTTAAGGCAGTTATTAAGAACTACTCTGCACAAGGGAGGGTCAGGTCTTGTGGGATCCATGCCTGGTTCATTTTTATAAACGTCAGCTTGTCCACGTTGGCTGCGGAAAGGCGGCTGCGTTTGTCAGTAATGACGCCCCCTGCCGTGCTGAATACACGTTCAGATAAAACGCTGGCCACCGGGCAGGCCAGCACCTCCAAGGCATAACATGCTAATTCTGGCCACGTGGACAATTTGGAAACCCAGAAGTTGAATGGGGCCGAACCATCCGTCAGTACGTGGAGTTGTGTGCAGATGTACTGTTCAACCATGTTAGTGAAATGTTGCCTCCCTTTAACACGTTCCGTATCAGGTGGTGGGGCAGTTAGCTGTGGCGTGGAGACAAAACTTTTCCACATTTCTGCCATGCTAACCCTGCCCTCAGAGGAGCTGGCCGTGACACTGCTGCGTGGGCGACCTCTAGCTCCTCCTCTGCCTTGGCCTTCCACCTGTTCCCCTGTGACAGTTGGGAATGCTCTCAGGAGCGCTGCTCTACCAGTGTGCGCTTGTACTCGCGCATCTTCCTATCACGCTCCAGTGCAGGAAGTAAAGTGGGCACATTGTCTTTGTACCGTGGATCCAGCAGGGTGGCCACCCAGTAGTCAGCACACGTTAAAATGTGGGCAACTCTGCTGTCGTTGCGCAGGCACTGCAGCATGTAATCCCTCATGTGTGCCAGGCTCCCCAGAGGTAAGGACAAGCTGTCCTCTGTGGGAGGCGTATCGTCATCATCCTCTGTATCCCCCCAGCCACGCACCAGGGATGTGCCTGCGCTGTGCTGGGTGCCACCCCGCTGTGAACCTGCTTCATCCTCATCCTCCTCCACCTCCTCCTCATCCTCCTCGTCCTCCAGTAGTGGTCCCTGGCTGGCCACATTTGTACCTGCCCTCTGCTGTTGCAAAAACCTCCCTCTGAGCCACTTCTAACAGAGTGGCCTGAAAGTGCTAAAAACGACCCGTCATCCTCCTCCTCCTCCTCCTGGCCCTGGCCCACCTCCTCTTCCATCATCACCCTAAGCGTTTCTCTAGGAGACATAGAATTGGTATCGTCACGCTGATAACAGTGGCATCGCCACTGGCCATGTTGGTGGCGTACTCTAAACAGCGCAACAGGGCACACAGGTCTCGCATGGAGGCCCAATCATTGGTGGTGAAGTGGTGCTGTTCCGCAGTGCGACTGACCCGTGCGTGCTGCAGCTGAAACTCCACTATGGCCTGCTGCTGCTCGCACAGTCTCTCCAGCATGTGCAAGGTGGAGTTCCACCGGGTGGGCACGCCGCATATTAGGCGGTGAGCGGGAAGGCCGAAGTTCCGCTGTAGCGCTGACAGGCGAGCAGCGGCAGGATGTGAACGCCGGAAGCGTGCACAGACGGCCCGCACTTTATGCAGCAGCTCTGACATGTCTGGGTAGTTGTGAATGAACTTTTGCACCACCAAATTCAGCACATGCGCCAGGCAAGGGATGTGCGTCAAACCGGCTAGTTCCAGAGCTGCCACGAGATTTCGCCCATTATCGCACACCACCAGGCCGGGCTTGAGGCCCACCGGCAGCAACCACTGGTCGGTCTGTTGTTCAATACCCCGCCACAACTCCTGCGCGGTGTGGG
This sequence comes from Bufotes viridis, assembly GCA_033119425.1. Classification (NCBI taxonomy): domain Eukaryota; kingdom Metazoa; phylum Chordata; class Amphibia; order Anura; family Bufonidae; genus Bufotes; species Bufotes viridis. The sequence continues at coordinate 90,410,426 of CM065595.1, forward strand.
GCCTGTCCCCAAACATATGAGTTTCAGAATGGCCTGCTGACGTTACCCCGGGCTGTGCTGAAGTTGGTGGTTAAGGTGTGTGGCTGACTGGATGAGCTGGTGGAAGCAGAGGAGGAGGAGGAGGAAGCCGAGTAGGAGGAGGAGGCTACAGGAGGCAAAGAATGATGCCCTGTGATCCTTGGCGGCGGAAGGACATGCGCCAAAGGAACTCTCCGCCTGGGGCCCAGCCGCCACTACATTTACCCAGTGTACAGTTAGGGAGATATAGCGTCCCTGGTCGTGCTTACTGGTCCACGTATCTGTGGTTAGGTGGACCTTGCCACAAATGGCGTTGCGCAGTGCACACTTGATTTTATCGGACACTTGCATGTGCAGGGAAGGCACGGCTGTCTTGGAGAAGTAGTGGCGGCTGGGAACCACATACTGGGGACAGCCATGGCCATCAGCTGTTTGAAGCTGTCTGTGTCCACTGAGCCGGAATGACAGCATTTCAAAGGCCAGTAGTTTAGAAATGCTGGCATTCAGGCCAAGGGCTCAAGGGTGACTAGGTGGGAATTTGCGCTTCCTCTCAAAGGTTTGAGAGATGGAGAGCTGAACGCTGCTGTGTGAAATAGTGAAGACGATAGGTGATGGTGGCAGTGGTGGTGGTGGTGTCGGTGGCACATCCTCTGTTTGCTGCTCGGCAGGTGACAACATTCCTCTCGAGGCGGAAGCCGAGGCAGCAGCGGTAGAGGGAGCAGGGGAGCCTGAGCGGGTTCCTTGTTTTTAAGGTGTGTACTCCACTGCAGTTCATGCTTTGCATGTAGATGCCTGATCATGCAGGTGGTGCTCAGGTTAAGAACGTTAATGCCTCGCCTCAGGGTCTGATGGCACAGCGTGCAAACCACTCTGGTCTTGTCCTCAGCACATTGTTTGAAGAAGTGCCATGCCAGGGAACTCCTTGAAGATGCCTTTGGGGTGCTGGGTCCTTGTTGGCGCTGGCCAATAGCAGGCGAACTCTCTGGACGGCGGCTGTTCTGCTTTTGCCCCCTGCTCCCTCTTTGGCTTCGCTGTTGTCTCGGTCTCACCACTGCCTCTTCCTCTGAACTATTTAAGTCAGCGGCACCTTCAGTCCATGTGGGGTCTAAGACCTCATTGTCCTCTGCATCGTCTTCCACCCAGTCTTCCTCCCTGACCTCCTCCTGTTCAGTCTGCACACTGCAATAAGACGTGGCAGTGGGCACCTGTGTTTCGTCATCATCAGACACTTGGTCACTCTGCTGTGGTGGTATTCCCATGTCCTCATCATCTGGATACATAAGTGGTTGTGCGCCAGTGCATGGAATGTCTTCCACCGCTGGGGAAGGGATAGGTGGACGCCCTGGAAAACGTGGGAGCAGAGTCTTCAAACAGAAGAAGAGACTGCTGCATAACTTGAGGCTCAGCCAGTTTCCCTGATATGCATGGGGGTGATTTGACAGACTGATGGGCTTGGTTTTCAGGTGCCATCTGTGCGCTTCCGCAGAAGACTGGGCGGAAGACAATGTGGTGAACGTGCTGGAAGCACTGTCGGCCACCCAATCGACTAATGCCTGTACCTGCTCAGGCCTTACCATCCTCATAACGGCATTGGGCCCCACCAAATATCGTTGTAAATTCTGCCGGCTACTTGAGTTGTTTCACTACTTTATGCGCCTGAGGCCGAACGGCCACGTCCTCTGCCAGCAACAGAGGCTCCACGGACACCACCACGACCGCGTCCTCGTCCCTTAATAGAATGTTTCCTCATTGTTGCGATTCAACTCGCACCACAATAAAATATATTATTTTTTAGCCCCAAAATTCTTTTTCCGGTATTAATTACAAGAACACTGCTGCTAATTGGACACCAGATTTTTTATAATGCTAGTTTTGGTACATAGATTCCCACACGGGAAATATAATTCCTTTTAGAGGAGTGAAAACGTGAGGCCTAGTTTTTCTGGTCTAACAAACACCAGATTGATTAAATTGGCCTTTTTTTCACCAAAATTACAACACTGGACAATAATGCCTTTTGGCGGTATTAATTACCAGAACACTGCTGCTAATTGGACACCAGATTTTTATAATGCTAGTTTTGGTACATAGAGTCCCACACGGGAAATATAATTCCTTTTAGAGGAGTGAAAACGTGAGGCCTAGTTTTTCTGGTCTAACAAACCAAGCTGTCCTCTGTGGGAGGCGTATCGTCATCATCCTCTGTATCCCCCAGCCACGCACCAGGGATGTGCCTGCGCTGTGCTGGGTGCCACCCCGCTGTGAACCTGCTTCATCCTCATCCTCCTCCACCTCCTCCTCATCCTCCTCGTCCTCCAGTAGTGGTCCCTGGCTGGCCACATTTGTACCTGCCCTCTGCTGTTGCAAAAACCTCCCTCTGAGCCACTTCTAACAGAGTGGCCTGAAAGTGCTAAAACGACCCGTCATCCTCCTCCTCCTCCTCCTGGCCCTGGCCCACCTCCTCTTCCATCATCACCCTAAGCGTTTTCTCTAGGAGACATAGAATTGGTATCGTCACGCTGATAACAGTGGCATCGCCACTGGCCATGTTGGTGGCGTACTCAAAACAGCGCAACAGGGCACACAGGTCTCGCATGGAGGCCCAATCATTGGTGGTGAAGTGGTGCTGTTCCGCAGTGCGACTGACCCGTGCGTGCTGCAGCTGAAACTCCACTATGGCCTGCTGCTGCTCGCACAGTCTCTCCAGCATGTGCAAGGTGGAGTTCCACCGGGTGGGCACGTCGCATATTAGGCGGTGAGCGGGAAGGCCGAAGTTCCGCTGTAGCGCTGACAGGCGAGCAGCGGCAGGATGTGAACGCCGAAGCGTGCACAGACGGCCCGCACTTTATGCAGCAGCTCTGACATGTCTGGGTAGTTGTGAATGAACTTTTGCACCACCAAATTCAGCACATGCGCCAGGCAAGGGATGTGCGTCAAACCGGCTAGTTCCAGAGCTGCCACGAGATTTCGCCCATTATCGCACACCACCAGGCCGGGCTTGAGGCCCACCGGCAGCAACCACTGGTCGGTCTGTTGTTCAATACCCCGCCACAACTCCTGCGCGGTGTGGGGCCTGTCCCCCAAACATATGAGTTTCAGAATGGCCTGCTGACGTTTACCCCGGGCTGTGCTGAAGTTGGTGGTTAAGGTGTGTGGCTGACTGGATGAGCTGGTGGAAGCAGAGGAGGAGGAGGAGGAAGCCGAGTAGGAGGAGGAGGCTACAGGAGGCAAAGAATGATGCCCTGTGATCCTTGGCGGCGGAAGGACATGCGCCAAAGGAACTCTCCGCCTGGGGCCCAGCCGCCACTACATTTACCCAGTGTACAGTTAGGGAGATATAGCGTCCCTGGTCGTGCTTACTGGTCCACGTATCTGTGGTTAGGTGGACCTTGCCACAAATGGCGTTGCGCAGTGCACACTTGATTTTATCGGACACTTGCATGTGCAGGGAAGGCACGGCTGTCTTGGAGAAGTAGTGGTGGCTGGGAACCACATACTGGGGGACAGCCATGGCCATCAGCTGTTTGAAGCTGTCTGTGTCCACCAGCCGGAATGACAGCATTTCAAAGGCCAGTAGTTTAGAAATGCTGGCATTCAGGCCAAGGGCTCAAGGGTGACTAGGTGGGAATTTGCGCTTCCTCTCAAAGGTTTGAGAGATGGAGAGCTGAACGCTGCTGTGTGAAATAGTGAAGACGATAGGTGATGGTGGCAGTGGTGGTGGTGGTGTCGGTGGCACATCCTCTGTTTGCTGCTCGGCAGGTGACAACATTCCTCTCGAGGCGGAAGCCGAGGCAGCAGCGGTAGAGGGAGCAGGGGGAGCCTGAGCGGGTTCCTTGTTTTTAAGGTGTGTACACTGCAGTTCATGCTTTGCATGTAGATGCCTGATCATGCAGGTGGTGCTCAGGTTAAGAACGTTAATGCCTCGCCTCAGGGTCTGATGGCACAGCGTGCAAACCACTCTGGTCTTGTCCTCAGCACATTGTTTGAAGAAGTGCCATGCCAGGGAACTCCTTGAAGATGCCTTTGGGGTGCTGGGTCCTTGTTGGCGCTGGCCAATAGCAGGCGAACTCTCTGGACGGCGGCTGTTCTGCTTTTGCCCCTGCTCCCTCTTTGGCTTCGCTGTTGTCTCGGTCTCACCACTGCCTCTTCCTCTGAACTATTTAAGTCAGCGGCACCTTCAGTCCATGTGGGGTCTAAGACCTCATTGTCCTCTGCATCGTCTTCCACCCAGTCTTCCTCCCTGACCTCCTCCTGTTCAGTCTGCACACTGCAATAAGACGTGGCAGTGGGCACCTGTGTTTCGTCATCATCAGACACTTGGTCACTCTGCTGTGGTGGTATTCCCATGTCCTCATCATCTGGATACATAAGTGGTTGTGCGTCAGTGCATGGAATGTCTTCCACCGCTGGGGAAGGGATAGGTGGACGCCCCTGGAAAAACGTGGGAGCAGAGTCTTCAAACAGAAGAAGAGACTGCTGCATAACTTGAGGCTCAGCCAGTTTCCCTGATATGCATGGGGGTGATTTGACAGACTGATGGGCTTGGTTTTCAGGTGCCATCTGTGCGCTTCCGCAGAAGACTGGGCGGAAGACAATGTGGTGAACGTGCTGGAAGCACTGTCGGCCACCCAATCGACTAATGCCTGTACCTGCTCAGGCCTTACCATCCTCATAACGGCATTGGGCCCCACCAAATATCGTTGTAAATTCTGCCGGCTACTTGAGTTGTTTCACTACTTTATGCGCCTGAGGCCGAACGGCCACGTCCTCTGCCAGCAACAGAGGCTCCACGGACACCACCACGACCGCGTCCTCGTCCCTTAATAGAATGTTTCCTCATTGTTGCGATTCAACTCGCACCACAATAAAATATATTATTTTTTAGCCCCAAAATTCTTTTTCCGGTATTAATTACAAGAACACTGCTGCTAATTGGACACCAGATTTTTTATAATGCTAGTTTTGGTACATAGATTCCCACACGGGAAATATAATTCCTTTTTAGAGGAGTGAAAACGTGAGGCCTAGTTTTTCTGGTCTAACAAACACCAGATTGATTAAATTGGCCTTTTTTTCACCAAAATTACAACACTGGACAATAATGCCTTTTGGCGGTATTAATTACCAGAACACTGCTGCTAATTGGACACCAGATTTTTTATAATGCTAGTTTTGGTACATAGAGTCCCACACGGGGAAATATAATTCCTTTTTAGAGGAGTGAAAACGTGAGGCCTAGTTTTTCTGGTCTAACAAACATCAGATTGATTAAATTGGCCTTTTTTTCACCAAAATTACAACACTGGACAATAATGCCTTTTGGCGGTATTAATTACCAGAACACTGCTGCTAATTGGACACCAGATTTTTTATAATGCTAGTTTTGGTACATAGTTCCCACACGGGGAAATATAATTCCTTTTTAGAGGAGTGAAAACGTGAGGCCTAGTTTTTCTGGTCTAACAAACACCAGATTGATTAAATTGGCCTTTTTTTTCAACAAAATTACAACACTGGACAATAATGCCTTTTGGCGGTATTAATTACAAGAACACTGCTGCTAATTGGACACCAGATTTTTATAATGCTAGTTTTGGTACATAGAGTCCCACACGGGAAATATAATTCCTTTTAGAGGAGTGAAAACGTGAGGCCTAGTTTTTCTGGTCTAACAAACACCAGATTGATTAAATTGGCCTTTTTTTCACCAAAATTACAACACTGGACGATATAATGCCTTTTTGCGGTATTAATTACAAGAGGACTGCTGGTATTTCAGAACACCGGAATTGTTAAAATGCTAGTTTTGCTAGATAAATTTCCCACACTGGGAGAAATATTGCCTAAGCCTTTTTACAGTATTAATTACAACAGGAGTGCTTCTTCTGGTCTAACACCAGAATTATTTTATTATTACGGTGAAAGCTTTTTCTAATATATATTTTTCCGGCACATATAAAAAAATTTTTTCTGGCTGACAGTATTGGACAAAGTAGTGGCACTGGCTAGCCTAGCTGGAACAGCACATTCATGGGATTTGCTATCCAAGTGGGTTACTTTCAGTTTTACCACTGATATATTAAATATCATTGAAGTTAGTATGGGTGACCCAAGCACAGCCAAACCCCTGATGTAGTATATCTATGAAAAAATCGACTATTACATGAGATTAATGGACGTTGTGGCAGCTTTTGCTGTAGCACCACAAGTCCCAAAATGGCCGCCGCCTATCAGCCCAGTAACATGTGCCAGAAAACGGTCTGCCCAGCCAGAAAAGAAATTGACTTTGACTGAGCAGCTGAATCGCTGTTGTTCTGATTCACAGGTGTAGATTTTTAAATTCTTTGGAGCTTTGGTTTACACTCTGTGGCAGCAAGTGCTGGCGCACCACAAGTCCCAAGATGGCCACCGCCGGTCAGCCCAGTTACATGTGCCAGTAAAAATCGCTCTGGCCAGTCTCAACAAAATAGTGACTTTCAGTGAACAGCTCAGCTGAGTTGTTCTGATGCACAGGTGTAGAAAGGTAGATCATTCAATCACTTCTTTATCCCTGCCTATCTCGCCCTCACAGAAGCTGCATCCTCTCCCTACACTAGTCAGAGCAGTGTGACGTGCGGCGCTACGTGACTCCAGCTTAAATAGAGGCTGGGTCACATGCTGCACTTGGCCAATCACAGTCATGCCATTAGTAGGCATGGCTGTGATGGGCTCTTAGGGCAAGAAGTAAAACGCTAGCTGATTGGCTGCTGTGCAGCCCTTCAGAAAGCAGGAAGTAATCGACGAACACCGGACCCGAACCCGAACTTTTTTGAAAATGTCCGGGTTCGGGTCCGTGTCACGGACACCCCAAAATTCGGTACGGACCCGAACGATTTTCGAACTGTTCGCTCAACACTACACATGATCTAACCGGTCAGATGAACATTATAAATAACAAAAAAAAATGGTGCCAAAACAGCAATTTTTTGCTATCTTGCCTCACAAAAAGTGTAATATAGAGCAACCAAAAATCATATGTACCCTAAAATAGTACCAACAAGACTGCCACCTTATCCCGTAGTTTCCAAAATGGGATCACTTTTTGGGGAGTTTCTACTCTAGGGGTGCATCAGGGGTCTTCAAATGTGACATGGCAACTTAAAATTATCCCAGTGAAATTTGCCTTACAAAAACCATATGGCGTTCCTTTCCTTCTGCGCCCTGCCGTGTGCCCGTACAGCAGTTTACGTCCATATATGGAGTGTTTCTGTAAACTATAGAATCAGGGCAATAGATATTGAGTTTTGTTTGGCTGTTAACTCTTGCCTTGTTAGCAGAAAAAAAATGGATTAAAATGGAAAATCTGCCAAAAAAGTGAAATTCTAAAATTTCATCTACTGAATTATTATCACATCAGTTTTCACGCAGCCCCATTCACTTCTATGGGGCTAGAGCTGCGTGAAAAAAGCAGAATATAGAACATGCTGCAATTTTAACGCAATGCAGAAGTGATGTGTGAAAAACAACGCTCATGTACACAGACCCATTGAAATGAATAGGTCAGGATTTAGTGCGGGTGCAATGTGTTCACATCACGCATTGCACCCGTGCGGAAAACTTGCCCCCTGTGAATGCAGCCTTAAAATGAATGGGTCAGGATTCAGTGCGGGTGCTATGCGTTCACGTCACGCATTGCACCTGGGTGGAAAACTCACTTGTGTGAAAGGGGCCTAAGACTCAATCACCCTCATTCATAGCCCAGCATAGAACAACATTATGCTTGTTCTTCTAGGGCACCTCCCTGCCTGCTGCAGCACTGATTGGCTTATCTATGCTGTCTGTCAGACTGCGAGCCAATCAAGGCAAGCCTTCCTCCCACTTCTTCTCAGGGTCATGTAAGCACCCTTCTTCTTCCACCATAGTGCTTTTTCCTACCACCATGTGCAGTAAAATAGTGATATGCCGTGTGGCGATTGGAGGAACCGGAGCTTGTGTGTGGCAGCCCCTGTCATAGTGAATGACAGGAAGCTGCTGCTCAGTATTTCCTAGGGAGCCCTTGCTTGGAGTCTATGAGAGTAGCAATCTAATGGAAACTATAAAAAAGTGTAAAAAAAAAATAGTAAAGTTTTTAAAAAATAAATAAAAAACAGAAATTAAAATCACCCCTCTATCCCGAAAATAAAAATACCATATTTTTCGCTTTATAAGACGCACCTGATGATAAGACGCACCTAGGTTTTTGAGGAGAAAAAAATATTTTGAACCAAAAGGTGTGCTTTTGGTGGGTTTTGAACTAATGGTGGTCTGTGGATGACACTATTATGGGGGATCTGTGGATGACACTGTTCTGGAGGGGATCTGTGGATGACACACTGTTATGGGGGCATCTGTAGATGACACGTATGTGATTATAACACCCATCATCCTAAAAAATACACTGCTGTACTGTAGGTACTGTACATTGATGTATTCTCAAGGAGGAGGGGAGTTATAGTCAGAATAAATATAAACACTATCCAGGGACTGTTCTGTAACTGGCATGTGTTTATATTAAATTATTAAATATGACTATAACACCCCTCATCCTTGAGAATACAACACGGATCATGCAGTACATGGGTGGATTCCTATGGATGAGGGGGGTTATAGTAATATTTAATATAAACACATGCCAATTACAGAACAGTCCCTGGAGAGTGTTTATATTAAATATGACTAACCCCCCCCCCCCCCCTCATCTATAGTAATCCACTCATACACTGCATTATATGGGTGGTATATGAGCAGAGAGCAGCAGGGCTGGCAGGCACAATAACAGAGGAGCTGGAGGCATCCGGTTTATACTTACTGGAGCTGCGGGCTTCAGTCCCGGGTGAGCACCAGACGTGCGGGCTAGAGGCTGGAGGAGGGGACAGGGGGGAAACGTTTTTACTTACTGGAGCTGCGGGCTCTGGTCTCCAGTGCAAACCGGATGCACGGCCTGGCGGCAGCGGAGCACAGTTAATTAAAGCCGCGAGCCCTCCCATCCCTGGTGCGGTCTTGTTAAGGAATCATGGGCTGGTTGCAGAAGCCTTCAGTGAAGCTGCCAGCCCACCCAATAGTTTAATGGCAGTCTCAGGAGCTTTTAGTGAGAGCTCCTGAGCCAACTTATTTGCGTCGCTTTCTTTTTAAATGACACAGTGACTTTTTCCCTCCACTATAGAGGGGAAAAAAGTGGGTCTTATAAAACGAAAAATACGGTCCAAAAAAATAAATAAAAAGAATACAAAATCATGGGTATCGCCATGTGAAAAAATGCCCATACTTTAAAAATATCTTCTCCATACAGCAAACGGTGAAACGGAAAAAAAGCGCCAAAATGGCAGATTTGCCGTTTTTGGTCGCTTTATTTCTTACAAAAAATTAAATAAAAAGTGATCAAAAAGTCATACACACCTCAGAATGGTATCAATGAAAAGTAAAGATCGCCCTGCAAAAATGAGCCCCCACACAGCTCCATACACATAAATACAAAAAAGTTATAGGGGTCAAAATATGGCGTCAAAGAAATAAAACTTATTTGTTCCAAGTTTTTTATTATTTTATCAGTATCAAAACTTAAGAAAAACTATACATATAAGGTATCGCAGGATTTATACTGACCTGTAGAATAAAAGTAACTGGTCAGTTTTATCGCACAGCAAATGTCGTAAATAACAAAAAAACTAAAACTGTGGCATAATCTTTCCAATTTCACCCTATTTGGATTTTTTTACCGCTGCCCACTACATCATATGCAATATTAAATGGTGGCGTTGGAAAGCACAACTTGTCCTGCAAAAAACATGCCCTTATATGGCTATTAGGGCTGCACGATATATCGAAAAAATAATTGAATCCCGATAAGCGCAGATTGCAATATGGCGATTTGGCCGACCCGATGCTGTGATTATATATGAAGGGGCCCCGCGCACATAACTGGCTTTGTTAGTAAAGTATTTTACTACTGTCTGAAACAATCTCTCTCCTATTGATAAAATGGCCAGCCTCTGTACTTACTTTCACTATGAATGCACTGCAGCGAGCAGCAGGGAGCGGGCCGGCGCGTGACTGATGTCACTTAGTGAGTACAGAGGCTGGCCGATTTATCAATAGGGGAGAGATTGTTTCAGACAGTAGTAAAACACTTTACACACAAAGCCAGTTATGTGCGCAGTTTAGGACACATGAGGGGACACATAGGGCCATGAGGGGGACCAGCATAAGATGCTATATGTGTGTCATTCATGTGTGTCTTATGCTGGCCCCCCTCATGGCCCTATGTGTCATAGCACACATCCCCTATAACAGTGCTATCCACAGACCCCCCCCCATAACAGTGCCATCCACAGATGCCCCCATAGCAGTGCCATCCACAGAGCCCCCCCATAACAGTGCCATCCACAGATCCCCATAACAGTGCCATCAACAGATCCCCCCCATAACAGTGCCATCCACAGATCCCCCCATAACAGTGTCATCCACAGATCACCTCCATAACAGCGTCATCCACAGATCACCTCCATAACAGCGTCATCCACAGATCCTCCATAACAGTGTCCTCCACAGATCCCCCCCATAACAGCAGTGCCATCCACAGATCCCCCCATAACAGTGCCATCCACAGATCCCCCCCATAACAGTGTCATCCACAGATCCCCCCCATAAGAGTGCCATCCACGGATCCCCATAACAGTGCCATCCACAGATCCCCCCATAACAGTGCCATTCACAGATCATCCCATAACAGTGCCATCCACAGATCGCCCCCATAACAGCGTCATCCACAGATCCTCCATAACAGTGTCCTCCTGTCATTACACTATGTCTCATCTCCAGTAGATCGGTGGTATAGTGTAATTGCAAGTACTCAATCCATTCACTTGGATGGAGCGAGTACTTCTACTACACTGCACTTCCGAGACGAAGTGCAGAGTAATGAAGAGGAAGCGGTGCTCGCTTGGAGTGCCGCATCCTCTTCAAACAGCTGATCGGCGGTGATACTGGGTGTCGGACCCCCGCCAATCAGATATTGATGACCTATGCTAATGATAGGTCATCAATATTAACAGCTGGACAACTGATATAAGTACTAAATATGGCTTTCCTTTAAGGGGTTACAGATTTATAATTTTTTTTTACACCAAATATATTTATCCGCAGAATTGGATCTAAACATTCAGTTTGATGGCTATTGGACCTACCTCTGGGGCCTTCATTGTCATTAGAACAGGGGTTCTCCTCAATCACACAACTGTTTTATTTTGTGTTTCTTTTCTAGTTTAATTTTCCATACTACAATAAAATATCAACAAATCACTTTCACATCAAAAGTTTTTAGGAAAGCAACAAACAGAAAGGAGACAAAATAGGAGCATACAAACCGAATTTACAAACATTATATAACTCAATAACTCAAACAGCTTACAAACAGTAGAGTGGATTGTCACTTAAAAGGGTTAACCAACCTCTATAGTGCCCCTCTAATGCCCGGGCCCCTAACACAGGTTGTACTTACCTTGTTGTCAAGGCCGCGGATGCATCTCCCGATCAATTGGATCAAAACATCCGGCCGTGACAGGGATGAGTCTTCATAGCATGACAGGTGATGCTAGGGAGGCTCGTCCCCATCACGGCCTGCTATTGGTTGCCCCCCTTCCCCATCGCCGCAAGTTTTGATCTGCGAGACGGGGAGATGCAGGGGTGACCGTGCAGGCACCTGAAGCGATGCGGGTGCTGGGGAGACGGGTAAATACAACCTGTGTGAGTGGTACGGACATTAGAGGGGGCATTATCGGGTTTGGATAGCCCCTTTAACATTAGTAAGAAACTGTGATAGAATCCACGAACATGAAGTAAGTAAAATCACTGAAACTTGTATTATTCATTTTATTTTGGGTAGATAGACACATAAGTCATCAGTGGCTTTTTGCACATGTGTTTTTTCTGGAAAAAAAACTTCAGCTGGAAGTCTTTGAGAATTATGAAATGGGGGACACAAAATTGTTTTTTGCTACTGGCACTTTTTGGTGCCTCTGGTGGCTTTTTTGTGCCTCAGGTGTTTAAACACAGCATAGTGAAGCAATGGATTTTTTCAGGCACTTTCCAACTTTTTTAAAAGGAAACAAAATAACAACTTCAACAACTTATATGCTTAAAAATAAAACACCACAAAAATGACATAAAAATGAATGCCATGTGGAAAAAAAATACAAGTGATTTCTTTGGAATTTTTAGAGGTAAATAAATGTCAAATCAAATTTATGTGTGAAGGAATCCGTATTAAAAGCTATGAATACCTTTGGAGGTAATACTTTACACTTTTCATTATTGAAAAGTGTTTTCATTATTGATTAGCTAAAAAAAATATTTTTTCAATTGGTTAAAAAAATTCTGCCCCTTTCTCTGTACAGCATTGGGATTATCTAGCAGCATGCTCTGTGTTTGTCCCATCAGGGAACTCAGCTGACAGGGTCTTATCTCTGATCTCCTAACCTCATAAACTGGGCAGTTACAGGGTTACAGTCTGTTTAGAAAGGATAGTCAAAACCGGAGAGGGGGAGGGGTCTGCATTTATTTAAAGTTCTGTCTAAAGCCCACAGTCCGGGAAGATATAAGTGAGGGACATGAACATGTGAAGTCACTGTTGATTGAAATACATGGAGGAAAAAACTATAATAAAATACTAATCGGAGTTTATAATAAACCACCTAATATACCAGAGTCCACAGAAAATCTACTACGAAACGAGATAGACGAGGCAGCAGATCATAATGAGGTCACTATTATGGGGGACTTCAACTACCCAGATATAGACTGGGAAACTGAAACCTGTATATCTCATAAAGCAAACGGGTTCTTGGCAATAACCAAAGACAATTACCTTTCCCAACTGGTTCAGGACCTAACTAGAGGGACGCCCATACTGGACTTAGTACTAACTAATAGACCTGACAGAACAACAGATGTGCAGGTTGGGGGACACCTGGGAAATAGTGACCATAAAGTAATACCCTTCCAATTGTCCTTCAAAAGAGTGTTTCTTCAGGGAGGAACAAAAATACCAAACTTTAAAAAACAGAGAGGCCTAACTAACTGGGACAAAGTCCTCAAAAATAAAAAATACAGCCACAAAATGGGATATTTTTAAAAGCTATGAATACCTAAAATCTAATTGTGAGAGGTACATACCTTATGGGAATAAAAGGTTAAGGAACAAGAAAAAAACGATAAGGAGAAAGCAAAGCCTATTAAATATTTTTTTCTCCTCTGTATTCACTAAGGAAAATAAACTGTCAGATGAAAAACATAGTAACAGTATATAAGACCGAAAAAAGACATTTGTCCATTCAGTTCGGCCTGTTTCCTACAAGTTGATCCAGAGGAAGGCAAAAAACTAATGTGAGGCAGAAGCCAATTTTCCCCACTTAAGGGGCAAAAAATTCCTTCCCGACCCCAATCAGGCAATCAGAATAACTCCCTGGATTAACGACCCATCTCTAGTAGCTGTAGCCTGTAATATTATTAGACTCCAGAAATACATCCAGTCCACTCTTGAATTTCTTTATTGTACTCACCATCACCACCTCCTCAGGCAGAGAGTTCCATAGTTTCACTGCTCTTACAGTGAAGAATCCTTTTCTATGTTTGTGTACAAACCTTCTTTCCTCCAGACGCAGAGGATGTCCCCTCGTCACAGTCCTGGGGATAAATAGATGATGGGATAGATCTCTGTACTGACCCCTGATATATTTATACATAGTTATTAGATCTCCCCTCAGTCGTCTTTTTTCTAAAGTGAATAACCCTAATTTTGATAACCTTTCAGGGTACTGTAGATCCCTCATTCCAGTTATTACTTTAGTTGCCCTCCTCTGAACCCTCTCCAGCTCTGCTATGTCTGCCTTGTTCACAGGAGCCCAGGAGTCTGACTAGTGATTTGTAAAGTGGTAGGACTATGTTCTCATCACGGGCATCTATGCACCTTTTGATGCAACCCATTATCTTATTGGCCTTGCCAGTAGCTGCCTGACACTGGTTTTTGCAGCTTAATTTGCTGTTTATTAAAATTCCTAGATCCTTTTCCCTGTCAGTGTTACCGAGTGTTTTACCATTTAGTATGTATGGGTGATTTGCATTATTCCTTCCCATGTGCATAACTTTACATTTGTCAGTGTTAAACCTCATCTGCCATTTTTCTGCCAAAGCCTCCAATCTATCCAGATCCCTCTGTAGCAGAAAACTGTCCTCTTCAGTGTTAATTACTTTACACAGTTTAGTGTCAACTGCAAAAATTGATATTTTACCTCAGATCCTGGGCACCTTCCTTCAAAGTGTCCAGTGATTCCAAAATGGCTAAAGTTTCTTTTTCTTTGGCCTGTGTCCGCAAGATCTAAGGGCAGTTATCACACAAAATCCAAGCGTCACCTACCATCGAGGTAAAAACTTAAAGGATTTGCTGGTCCACAGTTTCTACCTACCTACACCGCCTAAAACCACCTGGCTTACATCCAATACAGTGGGTACTTACCCCTGTGGAGACTGCATTTTCTGCCCCCTTGTTAAGAGATGCCGGTCCTTTGTTAACCCTGTGGATAATAAGGAATACCAAATAAGACAATACATCAATTTTAAGACTAGGGGCACCGTGTATGCCATTCAATGTTCATGCCCTAAGATTTACGTTGGTAAAACGTCCCAGGAATTTAGAAGAAGGATCTGCCAGCATATAAGCAGCATTAACACCAAGGCGGATACGTCAATATCTAGGCACGTCAGGGCCTACCATGGTGGTAATCATAAGGAGCTCAAATTTTGGGGAATATGCAAAAAAACTCTGGGTGCCAGGAAGGGAGACCTAGATGCCACTCTATTGCAAGAAGAGACTAAGTGGATCTACTGCCTTGACAGCCTAAGTCCCACGGGACTCAATGAGGGCTTTGCGTTCACTGCTTTCTTATGAGAATTATGGAGAGGTTTTGTTGTTTGTTATTTTTTCTTTTCTTCCATTTTCAAGGTGGTAATGATATACCTATACGAGTGTATATAAACGCAATGAACCAAAGAACAGTGTGCACCCCTTCTGCTGTTCAGATCATTAACAATGGATACAAATATACTGTACTGGTAAAAATATGCCGCCAATTCAACTACTACTGTCATTTTGACAATTATCTAATTGCACTGGCCCTATGTCCATTTGTCCCTATGGTTAATACACTGCGATAATTTTATTCTATCGAATCATACCCAATAATGTAATGTTTTTATCTCTTTGCCCATGGCTGTATTTTTATAATATAGTTATTGGGCATGGGACTATATGCACTTTTGTTGGACGTAGCGCATGCGCAGTCCTAATAGCAGAGGTTAGCTTCATTCTGCCAAAGTACATTCGCTAATCAATCTGCATTATACGTAATATAGGATAAGTACGGGCGCATTATGAGACTGCGCAGCGCATGCGCGCGTCCATCAATAGCCACTTTATGTTGTTCAACAGCCAGCGCAGCTAAGTTCTGCGCAATATGACTACTGAAAATATAAAAAGGAAAATCTGCAGCACTCCTCAAGTTCCTTATCAATCCAAAGGTTTATTCACAGGCAGCAAGTACAGGCGACGTTTCGACCCGTAAGTCTTTATCAAGCCATAACACATAAAACAATGACACCCTTTAAATATCCCCCAGTGCAATTTGATTGGTGCAGACATACATAATTAAAAGCAATCGCCAATTGAATACGTGTACCTGGTTCCACATGTTTCTCCGGTCAGGTGTGGGCTTGGTCGTGGCGTACCGGAAGTGACACTGCGCAGGTGTCACTATATTTTAAGATAGGTGACGCCCCAAGGGCCGGCCTATCCAATCAGAAGGAGAGCATGTCCGTAGCGTCATCAGTTGCTATAGTGGTGGAAAGACTGATACCCTCCAATGGAAAAAAACCCATCTAGTGACGTCACTGGTTGCCAGGTAAAAAGGGGGGGTATAATCATCCTAGCCATCCGGCTGGATTCCCACAGTTTTACGCTAAACATACCTATATTACCTTACTCCAGAATCAGTCGGGATTCAACTCAGATCCTTCTCAGTATTTATCAAGTGTATCGCAAAGTTAGAGTGCGATCATGTGACATAGTCACATGACCTATCACCAGGCAACCGGACTGTTTATACATGCGTCACAAAGGTCCTAGACCAAAAGAGGGGAAAAGAATACACCACCAAAATAGTTCTCCCAATATTGCCAATTGTATTTTATTCATATTGATTAATAAATCGCCACGGTAGACAAAGAAGTTGTTCATTCTTGCATACTTTCTGTCTAGGTATCGCCACATAATACCCACACTTGAACACCGGATCCACATAGGACACGTACGCTCTCTACAATTCAAGAGAAACAAAACAAAAATTAGCGAATGCAAATAAAACCAAATCACAACACAATAAATGTTGGGCACATTTCTTATATGAAGTTATACAACGGATGAAGAAAGATCGCAATATGTAGCTCAAAGAAAAATATGTAATCCAAAGTCCCTATTTAATCCCCTAGGCTCTAAAGTGTCCAGCCTGTGGATCCATTTCAATTCCAGTTTTTTGAGCATAGTCGCACGATCACCACCCCTACGGGGTTGTGGTACCCCATCAATGATGCGGAATTTCAACTGTGACACACTATGTCTAAATTTAAAGAAGTGCTCAGGAACAGGGAGTTCAAGGGCCTCGCAGCGTATTTTAGATTTATGTTGAGTAAGCCTCCTTTTGACCTCCTGTGTGGTCTCACCCACATACAGGAGGCCACAGGGACATTGGAGAACATATATCACATAGGAGGAACAACAAGTGTAGTTACTCCCAATGCGATACCGCACCCCTGTACGTGGGTGAGTGAAGGAGTCCCCTTTGATCATACTATTACAGTGGCAACAATTAAGGCATGGGTAACACCCTGAACGTGTGGTTATCCCCTGTCTGACATTCTGATCGGCATGAACCAATCTATCTTTCAAATTCGATGTTCTTTTATATGACAGGAGTGGCGGTAGCTGGAATTCGGGCACATTCGGAAACGCTTGTTTAAGTAAGCCCCAATTTTTTCGTACAATAGTGGCAATTTTATTGCTATAACCAGTATAGCTCGTGACTAAGGGAATTCTTTTCTGAACCCTTTTAGCACCCCTGGGTCCCAATAGATCCTGTCGTTCCAGTCTTTTAGTATGTTCAAGATGCCTCTTAACTAATACCCATTGGAGGGTATCAGTCTTTCCACCACTATAGCAACTGATGACGCTACGGACATGCTCTCCTTCTGATTGGATGGGCCGGCCCTTGGGGCGTCACCTATCTTAAAATATAGTGACACCTGCGCAGTGTCACTTCCGGTACGCCACGACCAAGCCCACACCTGACCGGAGAAACATGTGGAACCAGGTACACGTATTCAATTGGCGATTGCTTTTAATTATGTATGTCTGCACCAATCAAATTGCACTGGGAGATATTTAAAGGGTGTCATTGTTTTATGTGTTATGGCTTGATAAAGACTTACGGGTCGAAACGTCGCCTGTACTTGCTGCCTGTGAATAAACCTTTGGATTGATAAGGAACTTGAGGAGTGCTGCAGATTTTCCTTTTTACAGTTGCTTGGGACCTTGGTCTGAGTTCCTATCTGCTTGCACCAACCTAGGACCGAAGCTCCGGTACCTAACAGAGAGACGTTGCCTATGAAAGGGTATGTGGAGTGCTGCTTGAATCTTTTTTCTACTGAAAATATAAGACTGAGTGCATCTTTGGAGTGCGCAGCGCATGCGCAGTCCGATCTATAGTAGTCTCGTAGTTATTACTCCTTGCGCAGCTATTAGTGCGCATCATGACACTGTTATCAGTGGCTGTTTAAATATAAGATAGTGCGCATCTTCGGTCTGCGATGCGCATGCGCGTACTTAGCAATAATAGCCTCGCAACCCTAAGTCTTTGCGCAGCTAGTCTCAGCGCAATTTGACTTTAGAAAACAAGTCTGTGCGCATCCTAGCTTTGTGCAGCGCATGCGCATTTAAAGTAATGATAGTTGTCGTATGTATGACTCCTTGTGCAGCCATTCAGTGCGCATCATGACACTGACATCAGTGGCTGTTTAAATATAAGATAGTGCGTATCTTCGGTCTGCGCAGCGCATGCGCGTCTTTAGCAACAATAACTTCACAACTCTAAGTTATTGCGCAGCTAGTTTCTGCGCAATCTGACTTTAGAACACAAGTCTGTGTGCATCTTAGGGTGGGTTCACACTTGCGTTATGCATTCCGTTATGGCCTTTTGTTATAACGTGGTTATAACGGAACATAACGGAATCCATAAGACGGAAGGACGGATCCGTTCTTTTGCCCATAGACTTCAATTAGACGGAATGTAAACGGAAGTTTTAAAGGCATTCCGTTTGCTCGTCATAATACAAGTCTATGGGAAAGCATAACGGATCCGTCTGGGTCTCGTTATGCAAGACGGAAAACGGAAGGACTTTGTTTTCCGTCTTGCATAACGGGACCCAGACGGATCCGTTATGCTTTTCCATAGACCTGTATTATGACGGAAAGCAAACGGAATGCCTTTTAAAGGCTTCCTTTTTGCATTCTGTCTGGGCATTCCGTTATTTTCCGTTATAACCATGTTATAACGTAAAGCAATAACGGAATGCCTAACGCTAGTGTGAACCCACCCTTAGTCTTGCGCAGCGCATGGGCATCTTAAGTAATAATAGTTTGCGGTTCTAAATCCATGCGCATCTTTCTAGTGCGCAGGACGTCACTGATTACAAATGTAGGGATGCCTGTAATTGGTGGCTTCCCTACCTTATTACCAAAAACAAGGCAAAAATACAATAATAATTCAAAATTCATCTTTATTCCAAATACATTATCATAATAAAAACAAGGAAGATGGGACATTAAAAGACAGGAAAATGTAATATCCATAAAGGGAGCAGTGATGTATCCAATGAACCACAGTAGGTACTACTCAAAACAGAGGAGCATAAAGACTCACATATAGTAATGACAAAAAGTGCAAAGTGCCTATTGATGAAGCTAACATCGCGAAACGTACGTCGGGTTCGGTGAGCAGTGCTATTGATGTATTTGTAGGTATTACTTGGCACTTTATGCCTTTATATTGTTTTTGTGAATTTGCTTTTCTTGTAATAGGCACTTTGCACTTTATGTCATTACTATATGTGAGTCTTTATGCTCCTCTGTTTTGAGTAGTACCTACTGTGGTTCATTGGATACATCACTGCTCCCTTTATGGATATTACATTTTCCTGTCTTTTTAATGTCCCATCTTCCTTGTTTTTTATTATGATAATGTATTTGGAATAAAGATGAATTTTTTGAATTATTATTGTATTTTTTGCCTTGTTTTTGGTAATATTATTGAGGGACTAGGTTCTAATAGGTTTTTGTCCCATACATTTATAGGTGTTAATGGCTTCCCTACCTTGTAAATGATTGGGAACTAGTGCTATTGGCTGGCTATTTTGCTCCTTTCAATGCGATAGGATGACATGGTTGTCAATCAGAACACAGCTTATTTAACTCTCCAGCTTGATGGGGACACTCATTGCTGCCCATTTACCCCTGAATAAGCCAGAAGTCTGGTGAAACATGTCGGGGGGCAGTGTTAGTTTTTAAATGCGGCCTCTCACTCCACTAGCAATCAACTAATAACAGTCTGGTTGTACTTTGTTCAAATGCTTGGCACTTTAGTGTACTGATGTAAGCCGCAGTACTTAACTGCAGCTACCTCTGTTTGCAGGGCTAACCGCCCTCAGGCTCAATGTCAGTTTGGACACATGCTAATGGTGGCTGTGTTAATCTGACAGTGGTGTGAAGGTACACAAGTCTTCACCACAAAATACGGCAAAGGTGTCGGATATACCTTATTAGCAACTTGCTCTGCAAACAGTGACATCATAGTACGCTATATCTAGCAGTGATAGGGTGGGAGATTGTGCACATCTCCCTACCCTCTCTCTCTCTGAATAACACCCCTATCCATAGGTGGAGTGTCGACTGTACTTTTAATAAATATTTTTTGGTTTATTAAAGTTGCATTCATCTCACACTTTAACTTTTACTGCATGTCAAATAAAAGTGACGTTTTATAATAACCTGGGTCAAGATAGGTTTACTGCCCGTCTGGGCATTTGTTAGATAATATTTGTGTTAAATAACCTTACCCAGGCTAGGTCCCATAAATGATTATATCAGCATGAGTAGGCCAAAGAGTGGCACTATGACAGAGTCTGGGGATGGCAGAAGCGTCAGAAGGAGGCCACAGAGTGGCAAAATGACAGAGTCTGAAGGCTGCAGAAGCATGAGGAAGCCACAGAGTGGCACAATGACAGAGTCTGGAGGTGAAAGCAGAATGATTGGGCCACAGAGTGGCACAATGACAGATTCTGGAGGTGGCAGTAGCATGAGTAGGCCACAGAGTGGCACAATGACAGAGTCTGGAGGTGGCAGCAGCATGAGTAAGACGTTGATTAACCTTGTGGCAATCTGCTTTTTCTCACTGGGAGTCGGGTTTCTACCCCACAACGTAAGTAAAGAAGAGAACTCCCAGAGCTTTGGTTGTGAAGAATAAGAGATTTTACTCAGAATGCAGCTGTACAGGATTTGGTGCAACGTTTGGTGTGACGTTTCAGCCCACCTGGGCCTTTATCAAACTTGTGCCGCTGAGTAGGCGGTCCTGGTAAGGCTGCGCTGATCAGGTATTGTGCCTCTACACTATTGGAAGGAGGGATCACTCCTTCCAATAGTGCAGAGGCACGATACCTGATCAGCGCAGCCTTACCAGGACCCCCTACTCAGCGGCACCAGTTTGATAAAGGCCCAGGTGGGTCGAAACGTCACACCAAATTCTGTACAGCTGCATTCTGAATAAAATCTCTTATTCTTCGCAAGTTTGCAACCAAAACTCCGGGAGTTCTCTTCTTTACTTAGCAGCATGAGTAAGCCACAGAGTGGCACAATGACAGAGTCTGGAGGTGAAAGCAGAATGATTGGGCCACAGAGTGGCACAATGACAGATTCTGGAGGTGGCAGTAGCATGAGTAGGCCACAGAGTGGCACAATGACAGAGTCTGGAGGTGGCAGCAGCATGAGTAAGACGTTGATTAACCTTGAGGCAATCTGCTTTTTCTCACTGGGAGTCGGGTTTCTACCCCACAACGTAAGTAAAGAAGAGAACTCCCAGAGTTTTGGTTGTGAAGAATAAGAGATTTTATTCAGAATGCAGCTGTACAGGATTTGGTGCAACGTTTGGAGTGACGTTTCGGCCCACCTGGGCCTTTATCAAACTTGTGCCGCTGAGTAGGCGGATCACTCCTTCCAATAGTGCAGAGGCACGATACCTGATCAGCGCAGCCTTACCAGGACCCCCTACTCAGTGGCACCAGTTTGATAAAGGCCCAGGTGGGTCGAAACATCACACCAAATTCTGTACAGCTGCATTCTGAATAAAATCTCTTATTCTTCGCAAGTTCGCAACCAAAACTCCGGGAGTTCTCTTCTTTACTTAGCAGCATGAGTAAGCCACAGAGTGGCACAATGACAGAGTCTGGAGGTGAAAGCAGAATGATCTAGAGTGCCTACAGAGTGAGGCACACGATGACAGATTCTGGAGGTGGCAGTGAAGCATGAGTAGGCCACAGAGTGGCACAATGACAGAGTCTGAGGTGGCAGCAGCATGAGTGAAGACGTTGATTAACCTTGAAGGCAATCTGGCTTTTGTCTCACTGGGAGTCGGGGTTTCTACCTCACAACGTAAGTAAAGAAGAGAACTCCCAGAGTTTTGGCTGTGAAGAATAAGAGATTTTATTCAGAATGCAGCTGTACAGGATTTGGTGCAACGTTTGAGTGATGTTTAGCCCACCTGGGCCTTTATCAAACTTGTGCCGCTGAGTAGGCGGATCACTCCTTCCAATAGTGCAGAGGCACGATACCTGATCAGCGCAGCCTTACCAGGACCCCCTACTCAGTGGCACCAGTTTGATAAAGGCCCAGGTGGGTCGAAACATCACACCAAATTCTGTACAGCTGCATTCTGAATAAAATCTCTTATTCTTCGCAAGTTCGCAACCAAAACTCCGGGAGTTCTCTTCTTTACTTAGCAGCATGAGTAAGCCACAGAGTGGCACAATGACAGAGTCTGGAGGTGGCAAGAGTATGAGTAGGTCATAGAGTTGCCCAATGACAGAGTCTGGAGGTGGCAGCAGCACGAGGAAGCCACAGAATGGCACAAAGAGAGTGTGGAGGTGGCAGAAGCAGCGTCAGAAGGAGGCCACAGAGTGTGAAGGTGGCAGAAGCATGAGGAAGCCACAGAATGGCACAATGACAGAGTCTGGAGGTGAAAGCAGCATGATTGGGCCACAGAGTGGCACAATGACAGACTCTGGGGGTAGCAGCAGCATGAGTAGGCCACAGAGTGGCACAATGACAGAGTCTGGGGGTGGCAGCAGCATGAATAGGCCACAGAGTGGCACAATGACAGAGTGTGGAGATGGCAGCAGCATGAGTAAGATGTTGATTAAACTTGTGGCACTCTGCTTTTTCTCACTGGGATTCGGGTTCCCACAACGTAAATAAAGAAGAGAACTCCCGGAGTTTTGGTTGTGAAGAATAAGAGATTTTATTCAGAATGCAGCTGTACAGAATTTGGTGTGATGTTTGGTGTGATGTTTTGGCCCACCTGGGCCTTTATCAAACTGGTGCTGCTGAGTAAGGGGTCCTGGTAAGGCCGCGCTCATCAGGTATCGTGCCTCTGCACTATTGGAAGGAGGGATCCAAATCCTGTACAGCTGCATTTTGAATAAAATCTCTTATTCTTCACAACCAAAACTCCAGGAGTTCTCTTCTTTACTTAGCAGCATGAGTAAGCCACAGAGTGGCACAATGACAGAGTCTGGACGTGGCAAGACCATGAGTAGGCCACAGAGTTGCACAATGACAGATTGTGGAGGTGGCAGCAGCATGAGGAAGCCACAGAATGGCAGAATGACAGAGTCTGGAGGTGGCAGCAGAATGAGGAAGCCACAGAATGGCACAATGGCAGAT
The DNA here is from genome assembly GCA_033119425.1 of Bufotes viridis. Lineage (NCBI taxonomy): Eukaryota > Metazoa > Chordata > Amphibia > Anura > Bufonidae > Bufotes > Bufotes viridis. Next base: position 90,433,554 of record CM065595.1, read on the forward strand.
TGATGATCGACCAAGTTACTTCTGGGGGAACCTGCCTGGCATAAACAGGCCTCTAGTAGCAACAGACAATAAGAAGACAAAGCGTCAAGATAGCTTTGAGCCCGGAAGAGTCGCAAAGTTCATCAAGATACGTCACTAAAGATTTTACCGCATATATCCGCAGCACTGACCACTGAATTAATTTTGTTTTTCGACCGACATAATTCAATAAAGATTTTACCGCATATATCCGCAGCACTGACCACTGAATTAATTTTGTTTTTCGACCGACATAATTCAATAAAGATTTTACCGCATATAACCGCAGTGCTGACCACTGAATTACCTTAGTTTTTCTACAGAAATACTTCAATAAAGATTTTACCACAGATCACTGCAGCGCTGAACAAAATTTGTTTTTCCACCGAAATACGTCAATAAAGATTTTACCACATATAACTGCAGCACTGAACACTGAATACAATTTGTTTTTCCACCGAAATACGTCACAAAATATTTTACCACATATAACTACAGCACTGAACGCTGAATAAAATTAGTTTTTCCAATGAAATACGTCACAAAAGATTTTACTACATATGACTGCAGAGCTGAATGCTTAATACAATTTGTTTTTCCACCCAAATAAGTCAATAAAGATTTAACCACATATAACGTAGCACGGAGATGGAGAGGGTCTTCAGATTCTCCCCCCCCCCCCACTATACGGAAGTCTCAGAAGTGAACCGCTGCTCCCGACAGCAGCTCCTGGGAAGGTCATGGAGCTTCCCGGTAATCCGGCATCTATTTGCCCCGCTGAAGGATTATTTCGAAAGTGTGTAGAAGCCACACGGGGCCCCCACACTGCAGATTTATCTTGGAGACATCATGGAGATTTTACCCCATATAACTACAGCGTTGAACGCGGAATACAATTAGTTTTTCGACGGTAATACATCAATAAAGTGTTTACCACATATAAATGCAGCTCTGAACACTGAATACATTTTGTTTTTCGACCGAAATATGTCACAAAAGATTTTACCACATATAACTGCAGTGCTGTACGCTGAATAACATTTGTTTTTCGACCGAAATACGCCACAAAAGATTTTAACGCATATTACTAAAGCGCAGAACGCTGAATAAAATTTGATTTTGAACAAAATATGTCACTAAAGGTTTTGCAACATATACCTGCAACAGTGAATGCTGAATTTATTTTGTTTTTCTACTGAAATACGTCACTAAAAGTTTTACCTTATATACTTATAACTGCAGCGCTGAAGGCTGAATACAATTTGTTTTTCCACCGGAATACGTCAATAAAGATTTTACCACATATAACTGCAGGGCTGAATCCTGAATAAAAAATTTTTTTCAACCGCAATACTTCAATAAAGATTTTACCACATATAACTGCAGCGCTAAACACTGAATAAATATAGTTTTTTGACCGAAATACCTCACTAAAGGTTTTGCCACATATACCTGCAACAGTGAACGCTGAATATATTTTGTTTTCTACCGAAATACGTCACTAAAGTTTTTTCCACATATAACTGCAAAAATAATAACTGCGAAAGTCAAATGCGTATATATTTTTCGTTTTGTACTGAAATAGGCCACTAAACTCTTTCACCACAAATAAATGCAAAAGTGAAGTGGTTATATATTTTTCCTTTTTGTACTGAAATAGAACACTGAATGCTTTCATCACATATAACTGCAGAAATAAAATGTGTATATATTTTTAGTTTTGTACTGAAATAAGCCACTTAAACTTTTTCACCACAAATAAACGCAACAGTGAAGTATGTACATTTTTTTCCTTTTTGGACTGAAATAGGACTCTGAACTCTTTCACCATATATAACTGCAGAAGTGAACTGAGAATACATTTTTCTTTTTGTACTGAAATAGGCCAGTAAACGCTTTTACCAGAAATAAATGCACTAGTGAAGTGCGTATATATTTATCTTTCTGTACTGACATAGGCCACTAAACGCTTTCAACACATATAACTGCAGAAGTGAACTGAGAATATATTTTTCTTTTTGTAATGAAATACGCCACTTAAGGGTTTTCAACATAGCACTTTCATCCCAAGAAAAAATTGTTAAAAATGACAGCTGTATAATGGCTATTTGGATCCCCAAATTATCTTTCCCTGCACTTTTCTAGCACTGTCCCTAGCGCCTTCTGACGTCTCTCCCTGCACTAACATGCTGTGAAATGATTTCTCCCTATCCTTTCCCTTCACTTGTAAATCGTTTTTTCAGTTTTTTTTTTCACAATAAGGTTTTTCCAATTGCTGTCCCTAGTGCCATCTCACATCTGTCACTGCACTTAGAACGCTGGAAAATGTCTGATTCTAAGATGTCCGCCGTATTTCTAGGGCTGTGACATCACAGGGCTGGCTGGCTGCTGATTGGCTGGATCATGCATGTCAGTCTGGGTGATCCCGGCTTCCCATACTTCCTTTCTCCAGGTCCTCACATGTGTAGTAGCCCTTTTAGGAAAAATGCGAGTAAATTCGCATTCGTTGCGAATCAAATTTTTCCTGAAATTCATATCCAATTCCACTTTGTCAGCTTCGATTCGCTCATCTCTAATACATACCATCTCAAAGTGAGATGCTTACAGCTAGGTTAAAACCTAATCCTTTATAACAAAAACTGCTGCAAATTTAAAAAAATATATTTTAACTAAAAGAGTAAAATGCAATCAGAAAAAGGCTTAAATAGACTTTAAAGTAAAACAAGCTATTGCCTTGCTGTCAGAGTATAGAGCATATATTTAGATTAACAGTAAACTATTAACAAATTCTTTGAAAATATTCTTTCCTCTAGGATCACCGACCTACGCACTTCCACAATCATACCAATTAGCTACAGTGTGATACTTAGAAACCTTTTGTCTGCTGTACTGTTGTTGTATTCAGCTAAGAGCTTTTGTTAACTTGCTTTGTTATAGTACCATGTGCATCTCGTGATATGCTAGTGAGCTAAATGTATTCACACGCAGCTATTGTCCTGAAATAATTTCTAGAACTGCTTGCTGTACATAGAAATGTCATTTCATAGGTGATTGAAAATAAAATAACTCATAGTTTTACTATTTTTAGCAATATAATTGTTTTACAAGGTAATGCAAAGTTGTTGTTTTTTTTTTTATCCTAACAATTACTACAAATTAATACACTGATCAGACATGATTCACTTTTCAAGAAAATTTACAAATCCTATTTTTCAGGGACCAATTCAGTTTTGAAGTGATTTTGAGAGGCCTATATATTAGAACCCTAATAAATCACAAGCTGCACCCCTCAAAGTATTCAAAATGGCATTTAGACATTTGTTACACCTCCAAAGGAGTTAATATAGTGGTAAGCATTTTGACCCCACGTGTGTTTTATAGAATTTTTTACAATTGTGAACGAAAATCAACAATTGCATGTTAAAAATAATATATAGATTTAGCTCACAATTTTGAATTTTTACATGGTTTAAAAGGAGAAAAAGCACCCCAAAAATCATTACACCATTTTTTTTTCAAGTAAAGCAATACCCCATATGTGGCTATAACCTGCTGTTTAAGCAGGCAGCAGCTTTTGAAGCCCATATTTTGCTGTAATGGCTTTGACTGTCTTGTCAAACTTGTAACACTCCCTTCCTAGGATACCAGTACAGTGGAAACCTCAAGAAATAAGTCCTCTAATAATTCAGCTAAGGTATGATGATGGTTTTGACTCCACAAATGTTTCATAAAATTTATTAACACTGGACAATGAAAAAAAACACATTCCAATAGCAGCTTTAATGCAAATTTTTTCATATCTGCAAGGGTTAAAAGGAGAAAAAGTATCACATAATGTGTTATGCAATTTTTCCTGAATATGGAAATATCCTAAATATGGTCCTAAACAGCTGTTTCTGGACTCAACAGTGATCAGAAGGGAAGAAGCAGCATTTGGATTTTGTAACATAATTTGCAGAAATGGTTTTTAAGAGCCATAACTTTTTTTTTTACTAACCTGAGCTGAGGGTTTTTTAAGAGATACACTATAGCTTTTATTGATACCATTTTGGGGTACATTAGCCTTTTTGATTGCTTTTTATTACATTTTTTGGAAAGTAAAGTGGGCAATAATTGCAATTATGTCAGTTTTAAAAATTTTATTTTTTTAGGGGGGGCCACATGCAGTGTATATGATATAATAATTTTATTCTGTGGGTTAATACAATTATGGTGATACCAAATTTATATAGTTGTTTCATGTTTTAATATTGTTGCATTACAAAAGCACTTTTATTTATTAAAAATCAGTTTTTGCATTGCTATGTACTAACATCCATAACATTTTTATTTTTCCATCAATGTAGTTTTGCGAGGGCTTGCTTTTCGTGGGATGGGTTGTAGTTTGGTTTTGTACAATTTTGGGGTACATACTTTTCTGTTTGCTTTTTATTTCATTTTTTGGGACTTCAGGTGGACAAAATTTGCTATTCCATTAGTATCTCATATTTCTTATAAGGTTTCCCATGCAGTATATATGATATGATAACATTGTTATTTGGGTTGATACAATTATGGTGATATGAGATTTATATAGTTTTTTTTATGTTTTACTACATTTGTATCATAAAGTCACTTTTTTGCAATTAAAAATCAGTTATATTTTGCATCAACATATACTTACATGCATAACGTTTTTATTTTTGCACTAATGTGTGACGGCTTGTTTTTTGCAGGACGGGCAATTGCCCAGGGCCCTCATCCACTAAGGGACCCCCTTGTGCTACTGAATGGACCCTAGGAACACACCTAAGCGTTTTACAGCGCTGTAAAACGCACAACATGTGAAAAGCCATGCTTCCCTATGGGCATGGTTCACATTTGGGCGTTTTACAGCGCGTTTGAACGCGCTGTAAAACGGGCAACGCCCAAACAAGTACATGAGCTTCTTTGGGGCGTTTTAACGCGCCTATGGACAATGATGCCATAGGGGAGAGTCACTCAATCTCGCGTATGACGCGCGTTTGTAAATTAACAAAACGCGCATCAAAAAACGCGCATAAAACGCGCGATTCAGAAACGCCTAGGTGTGTTCCCAGCCTTACTGTTCCTGTTTCAGGAGTCCCTGCTCTAACTCCACCCTGTGTATTTAAGTCTTATTTAGCCTCTATTTTTTAAGTGTTTTTACTAGGATTCAAACTCACAACCATTTACATTAAAGGCAAGAATATTAACCACTGAGCTATGGAGCTCAATGGTTTGATGTTAAACTGTTGCAGAAAAACCTCTTAGTAGTTTCTAATATATTAGGTATTCATATACAGCAGGGGTATAATTTTAATTAATTTTTTAGTAATTGCAAAGAAAAAAGGATATGAGCTGAACGCTGCGATTGGCCAGCACTCCAGCCCTGTGAGAAGGAGACGCCCAGGGCAGAAGAAGAAGTCTCCGCCCCAGGCAAAATTAGAGCAGCAGGAGCGCGGGTACCGGGGGCTACAGAGGACGAACAGAGCGGCACCCAGGGATACAAGTAAGTGTAGGGACATCCCTGGGTGCCGCTCTCAATGTACATAGCTTTAACTCATAAACTGTGGACCAGTGAAAGGTCCTCTTTAACTAAGAAAATATAAAATAATATTTCTGATATATGTGAATGTATAGTACATGGAAACTACTACTGAGATTTTTAGCCATAATATATTTTCAGGAGATTAAAATGGAACTCTATAGCTTAGTGGTTAAGCTTCTTGCCTTTCATGTAGATTGTTGCGAGTTTGAATTCTTGCAGAAACATTTAAAAAATTGAGGCTTAATAAAACTTTAATACACAAGGTGTCCCCCAACACTGGTAATTTTCTATTTTGTTAATCGTGTTAATCCAGCCCAACTTGTTTAACTGATGTAAACTTGGCCAGTAACTTTTGTTGTGAAAGGGGGCAAGCCTAGCAGAACCCCCACTCAGGACCTCTACAGGCCCACCCACTGCAGCATGCCCAGCCTCAGTCAGTGCTATAAACGTTAGGACTCACTTTGGAAAAAATTATTTTTTTCATCATTATATAATATTCCGACTCCCCATAACTAGTGATGAGCGAGCACCAAAGTGTTCGGGTACTCGGTCCGAACACATAGCGATATTCGTGCGTTGGGCCGAACACCGGAATATAATGGAAGTCAAAGGGAGACAACCAGGCACCCCCTGCTCGGATGAGGGGAGGGTGCCTGGTCCATTGGAAAAGGTCAGAAAGTGAAAGAAAAACCACCAAAATGGATCTGCAACAGCATGGGGACCATGTCTAGGTGCATCTTGGACCCCAATGTCGCAGCTGGGAACCATATTGTCCCAGTTGTCCGCCACTTTTACATAGCGACAAAATCATGCCCAAAATCCTGCACCCTTAAAAAAAAAAAGACATTTTTAGAAGTAAAATTGGTAGGAAACATTCTTTCCTATATATTCAATTGTATATACAGAGCAAATGTTGGCAAAAATTACAAGGAAGAAGCACTCCGATACAGCCTGTATATCACGTAAAGGAGGGCCTCATTCACATGGTGCTACAATTGTTCAGGTACACTGCTACACTCATAAAGCCTATGCACTAAGTGAAAGGGCGGCCAAAAATTACAAGGAACCGGCACTCCAATACACCCTTTATTACACATAATGGAGGGCATCATACACAGCCTTGAAAAATTATCATTGATGGCCTGCTGGTGACCCTAAAAAACATTTGGAACAAGGGCCTGCTGGTTACCCTTTAAAATATTATAGTTGAGGGCCTGAAGGTGAGCAGACCATAGAAAAAAAAAATTGTAGTTAGGGCCTGAAGGTGAGCGAACCCCATAAAACATTGCAGTGATGGCCTACAGGTGAGCAGACAGTATAAAACATTAGAGGTGAGGGCCTGAAGCAGAGCAAACCCCATAAAACATTGCAGGGATGGCCTAAAGGTTAGCAGACCGTATAAAACATTGTAAGTGAGGGCCTGAAGCCGAGCAAACCCCATAAAACATTGCAGGGGTGGCCTACAGGTGAGCAGACCATATAAAATGTTAGAGGTGAGGGCCTGAAGCTGAGCAAACCCCATAAAACATTTCAGGGATGGCCTTCAGGGGAGCAGACCTTATAAAGCATTGAAGGTGAGGGACTGAAGGTGAGCGAACCCCATAAAACATTTCAGGGATGGTCTACAGGTGAGCAGACCATATAAAACATTAGAGGTAAGGGACTGAAGGTGAGCGAATCACATTAAACATTGCAGTAATGGCCTACAGGTGAGCAGACCGTATAAAGCATTGGAGGTGAGGACCTGAAGCTGAGCTAACCCTACAAAACATTGTAGTGAGGGCATATATATTCTGTATGGAAGAGGAGGAGGAGGCGGAGGAGAAAACAAGATTCAAACATATACCCTTTCTTTTGCGGTTAAAAAGGTGCACCTGAATCGTGTGGATTGAGTACATTATAAAGCATACATTTAAAGGGGTTCTGCAGTTTGTTACCACTGATGATCTATCCTCAGGATAGATCATCAGCATGTGATCGGCCGGGGTCCGACACCCGGGACCCCCGCCGATCAGCTGTTTGAGAAGGCCGCGGCGCTGCAGGAGCACCGCGGCCTTCTCACTGTTTACTGCTGCTAGCGCCCCACCCAGTGACGTCACGACTTGTATCAATGGAGCTTAGCCCCGCCCACGCCACTTGATACAAGTCGTGACGTCACTGGGCGGGGCGCTAGCAGCAGTAAACAGTGAGAAGGCCGCGGCGCTCCTGCAGCGCCGCGGCCTTCTCAAACAGCTGATCGGCGGGGGTCCTGGGTGTCGGACCCCAGCCGATCACATGCTGATGATCTATCCTGAGGATAGATCATCAGTGGTAACAAACTGCAGAACCCCTTTAAATTGCGTTTTTGTTTCTCATTGGCTCAGCTTTCCTCTGGTGGAGTGGAGAAGTCAGGGGCAATTCAGTGTTGGACTGGGGTACCTAGGGCCCACAGGTAAAATTTATTTTGGGGGCCCACCGTACTGATACATTCAAATATAATAAATAAACTAACAAGTTTTTTTATATAAAAATAAGTTGGTTGAGGTGCTGAACATTGAATACATGTATGTAGTGCAGTAAATCTAATGTGTTATATGCCACTTGTGCAGGGAGAGGGAGACTAGGGGCCCACCTTTCTCGGGGGCCCACCGGGGGATTGCCCTGTACCCCTGTGGGCCAATTCTAGCCTAGATACGCTTATTAGTTATAATGCCACCAGCAGCACTAAATACACGCTCAAACAATACGCTGGCAGCAGAGCAGGCAAGCACCTCCAAGGTGTAGAGAGCAAGTTTGTGCCACGTGTCCAGCTTGGACACCCAGTAGTTGTAAGGCACTAAGGGATCATTTAGGATGCTGACACGGTCTACAATGTATTCCTTCACCATCTTCCAAAACGTCTCCGTCCTTGTAGCACTAGGCCACACTTCAGGGTGAGGTTGTGGTGGGGTGTCATGAAAGTGTTACATGCCTTGGAAAGTGTTGCCCTGCCTCTGTTGGAACTACTGTGTGTTCCCCTTGTCTCCCTTCCTCGGTTGCCTAAGGAAGTATGGACTCTGGCATTGTCAGATGGAAAATTTTGCAGCAATCTGTCAAGTTCCTTCTGGTATTGCACAGCTTTACTCGTCCTCTCCACCACAGGAATGAGAGATGAGAAGTTCTCTTTGTAGCAGGGTTCGAGAAAGGTGAACACCAAGTAATCTGTGTTACCTAAAATGCGTATATCGCGAGGATCACGGGAAAGGCAGCCTAACATAAAGTCAGCCACGTGTGCCTTTCGGAATTGGGCTCAAAAGCGCCTTCACTAGTAGCTCCTGCAAATTGGGGTCGATTTTGATAAACCGCTGAACCACTAAGTTTAAGACGTGGGCTAGGCATGGAATGTGTGTCAGGTTGCCGAGCTCCAAAGCTGCCACCAAGGTACAGCCATTGTCAGACACAACCATGCCTGGTTGTAGGTTCAGTGGCGAGAGCCACAGCTCGGTCTGGTGCCTTATACCCTGCCACAGCTCTGTGGCTGTGAGCTGTTTGTCCACTATGCAGATCAGCTTCAGCACGGCCTGTTGACGCTTACCCACACTAGTGCTACACTGCTTCCAGCTAGCGACTGATGGCTGACTGCTGTTGGAGGTGGAAGTGGAGGAGGAGGCAGCGGAGGAGGAGAAGTGGGGATTGTAGCCAGTAACGTAGCTGCTGGCGGAGACCCTGATGGATGTAGGGCCCACAATCCTGGGCGTGGGTAGCACCTGTGCCATCCCAGGGTACGACTCACTCCAGGCCTCCACAACATTCACCCAGTGTGCGGTCAGGGAAATGTAGCATCCCTGGCCACCAGCACTTGTCTATGTGTCCATGGTGAGGTGGACCTTCCCAGTAAGTGCTTTGGTCAGGGCATGGGTGATGTTCTGGGACACATGATGGTGTAAGGCAGGCACAGCACTCTATGAAAATTAGTGGCGGCTGGGGACACACTGTATTGGCTTGCTATAATGTATTGGATACAGAAAAATAAAGATTTTCGGCACTATTTTAGTACAGGGATAATGTAATTTTGACAACACACACTGTATTGGCTTGCTGTAATGTACTGGATACAGAAAAATACAGATTTTGGGCACTACACTATGCCAGGGATAATGTAATTTTGACAATACACAATCCATTGGCTTCCAGTAAGGTACTGGATACAGAAAAAAAAAAGATTTCGGCACTACCCTAGGACAGGGATAATGAAATTGTTTACAATACACACTGTATCGGCTTGCTGTAATGTACTGGATACAGAGAAATACAGATTTTCGGCACTACACTAGCCCAGAGATAATGTAATTTTGACAATACACACTGTATTCGGATGTAGTTCTATTTTGGATAAAAATTTGTCCCAAATAAAATGTATTCTCTGCGGGAATACTGTATATACGGTTGCGGTCTAAACACACACACAGATGTGCCCAAAACTAGTTAACTATGGCCAAAATATAAATCACTCTTTGCTGGAATAATTAATATAACGGTTGCAGATTGAACACACACAAATGTGGCAGAAGTTAGGTTAATTTCCCCAGATAAAAAATGCTCTAATGGTGCAGTGTATATCTCAGTACCAGGCACACTGTAGTGAATAGGCCCCTTTTTATAATGTCTGCCCAACACACTGCTTTATGATGGTGCAGTGTATATCTCAGTACCAGGCACACTGTAGTGAATAAGCTCCTTTTTATAATATCTGCCCAACACACTGCTTTATGATTGTGTATTGTAGATGTCACTAATCTGAAATCTTTCTATCTTTTAAAAGTTAAAAAAGCGATTTTCAAGCCCTGCACTATCTGTGCCTTCCTGGTTACACCTGTCCCTGATAGTGCTGAAGCAAACCCCTTCTTAAAAAAAAGGTGCTGCACTGCTGTCAAACACACACTGTAGCCCTTAAAGGACTGTTAGGTCTTTTAATAAGGTTTTTGGAGTAAAATCAGTAAGGTTAGAGCAAAACGCTATCTGTCCCTACCTACTGTCTGCTCTCCCTGACGCTGAATGAGCCGAGTGCCGGACCTCAGCTCCAATATAAAATATATTAGATATATAGTATCACGTGTTCCAGGCAGCCAATCAGTGTAAGGCTTACAACTAACATGGCTATGGCCTTACACTGAGGGGAATTACTTACCTGGACCTTGATTGGCTGCTTAGAAGGTGCCAAACGTGCGGGGAGGAGACTAGAGCAATGCTACGAATACACACAGTGCTCGTCCAAGTAAAGCCGAGCGCCGAGCATAGCAATGCACAAGCCAAACCAATACTCGGCCAAGCATGCTCGCTCATCACTACCCATAACTTTTTTATAGTTACGCTGACTAGCAAAAATGTACAATTAGTGTTGATCGAGCACCAAAGGTGCTCTGGTGCTCGAGTAGAACACTTTGGGATGCTCGGGTGCTCTACAGAGCACAATGGAAGTCAAAGAGGAGAACCAGAGCATTAAACCAGACACCCCGTGCTCTGAAGAGGGGAGGGTGTCTGGTTGGCAGGAAATGGTCAGAAATTGATGGAAACACCACTGAAATGGTTCGGGAATAGCCAGGGGATAATGTCTGGATGCATCTTGGACTCCCAGGTCGCTGCTGTGAACGATGTTGTCCGAGTAGTACGCCACTTTTACAGACTGACAATAATACGCATAAAACCGAAGATAAAACCGATTGTAGAGTAAAAATTGTTAGGAAACATTCTTTACTGTATATTTATTTGTATATAAAGTGCAAGTGCTGCCAAAAATTGCAAGGAAGAGGCACTCCGATACAACCTGTATATCACATAAAGGAGGGCCTCATTCACATTGTGGTACACTTGTTCAGGTAGTGGGTCTCCTACACTCATAAAGACTATGCATTAAGTGAAAGGGCTGTCAAAAATTACAAGGAACCGACACTACAATACACCCTTTATTACACATAAAGGAGGGCATCATACTCACCCTTGAAAAATTATGATTGATGGCCTGCTGGTGACCGTCAAAAACAATAGGAGCAAGCTTGCTGTTGACCCTCTAAAACATTAGGGGCGAGTGCCTGCTGCTGATCTGACCATCCAAAACATTAGCGGTGAGGGCCTGCTGCTGATCTGACCATCTAAAACATTATGGACAACGGCCTGCTGGTGACCCTCTAAAACATTAGGGGTGAGGGTCTGCTGCTGAGCTGACCCTCTAAAACATTAGGAGCGAGGGAAGCCTAATAAGCATGTTGATATGATGGAGAAGGAGGAGGAGAAAAGGAAGATTGAACCCTATACCCTTTTTTGTGGTGGAAGGGGTGCATGGGAATACAGTGTATTCAATACACCATAAAAGCCACATTTAAAGTGCCGTTATGTTCAGCCGCTTTCCTCTGGTGGATTATAGAAGTCAGGGGAAATCCAGGCCTTGTTCATTTTAGTCAACCTGTCAGCATTTTCAGTTGACAGGCGGATACGCTTATCAGTTATTATGCCCCCAGCAGCACTAAATACCCACTCTGACAATACGCTGGCGGCAGGGTAGGCCAGCACCTCTAAGGCGGAGAGCGCCAGTTCGTGCCACATTTCCGGCTTGGACACCTAATAGTTGTAAGTACACTGACACGGTCTGCTACGTACTCCTTTACCATCTTCTAAAACTTTCCCTCCATGTGACACTAGGCCACGCATCAAGGTGAGGGTGCTGGCGGGGTGTCATGAAACTGTCCCAGGTATTGGAGAGTGTTGCCCTGCCTCTGTTGGAACTGCTGTCTGTTCCCCTCATCTCCCCTCCTCGGTTGCCCAAGGAACTAAGTACTCTGCCTCCAGTGTTGTCAGCTGAGAAGTTCTCTTTGTAGGGGGTGTCAAGAATGGTGAACAACCAGTAATCGGTGTTGGCCAAAATTTGTATAACGCGAGGGTCACGGGAAAGGCAGTATAACATAAAGTCAGCCATGTGTGTCAGAGTCCCAACAGACAAGACTTCGCTGTCCTCATCAGGAGGATCACTCTCAATCTTCTCATCCTCTCCGCGTTTTAGTAGACATAGAAGTGGGATGGTTACGCTGATAATAGCGGCATCACGGCTTACCATCTGTTTTGATTCCTCAAAGTTGCATAAAAGCTCACAGAGGTCAGACATCCATGCCCACTCGTTGTTTGTGAAGAGCGGAAGCTGACTGGAAAAGGGATGACCATGTTGCAGCTGGTATTCCACTACTGCACTCTGCTGCTCACAAAGCCTGACCAACATGTGGAACGTGGAGTTCCAGCGCGTACTCATGTCGCACAACAGTCGGTGAGCTGGAAATTGCAAGCGCTGCTGCAGCGTTGCCAGACCGGCGGCAGCTGTAGATGACTTTTGGAAATGGGCACACATGTGGCGCACCTTCACTAGTAATTCAAGCAAATTGGGCTAGGTTTTGAGAAACCGCTGAACCACCAAGCTGAACACTTGGGCTAGGCATGGTATGTGTCTGAGCTTGCCGAGCTCCAAAGCCGCCACCAAGTTCCGGTCATTATCAGACACAACCATGCCTGCTTGTAGGTTGAGTGGCGAGAGCCACAGCTCAGTCTGGTCCCTTACACCCTGCCACATCTCTGCGGCGGTGTGCTTTTTGTCCCCTAAGCAAATTAGTTTCAGCACTGCCTGTTGCTGCTTCCTCACTACAGTGCTACACTGCTTCCAGCTACTGACTGATGGCTGACTGGTGCTGCACGATGAGAAATCTGAGGTGGAAGTGGAGGAGGAAGAGGAGAAGGGGGGGTTGCAGCCACTAATGTAGGTGGTGGCGGAAATTCTGATGGAAGTAGGGCCTACAATCCTTGGCGTTGGTAGCACCTGTGCCATCCCAGGGTATGACTCGCTCCCAGCCTCCACAATGTTCACCCAGTGTGCCATCAAGGAAATGTAGTGTCCCTGGCCAAAAACACTTATCCATGTATCAGTCGTTAAGTGGACCTTCCCAATAACTGCGTTGGGCAGGGCACGGGTGATGTTACGGTACACATGCTGGTGTAAGGCGGGGACAGCACACCGGGAAAAATAGTGGAGGCTGGGGACTGAGTAACGAGGGACAGCCGTCATCAGGCTGCGGGAAACCTCAGTGTACACAAACCTAAATGGCAACATTTCCAGGGCCAGCAATTTGGAAAGTTACGTATTTAGTGCTATGGCCTGTGGGTGGGTGGCTGGGTATTTGCACTTTCGTTCAAAGGCCTGGGGTATGGACATCTGTACTCTACACTGGGAAACAGAAGTGGACGTGCTAGCTGATGGTGCTTGTGAAGGTCAAGGTGCAGGGTGGGAGGCATCCCGGCCTGCGTCTTGGACAGGGGATTTGCCAGCATGTAACACAGGGGAAGAGGAGGCAGTGGTGTGACCCGCAGACACTGACTGTGGACCCAGGCGTTCGGCCCACATATTAGGGTGCTTTGATGCCATGTGGCGGATCATGCTGGTTGTGGCGAGGTTGCTAGTGTTCACACCCTTACTCATTTTGGTACAGCACAGGTTGCAAATGACAATTCTCTTATTGTCCGCACTTTCCTCAGAAAAGCGCTCCGGGGAACAGTTGAGGGGCCTGTTTGGTGTGGCCTGCCTTCTCCCTTTTTACCACCCCACTGCCTCTTCCAGCCTGTTGTGGTGCTGCGGATCCCTCTACCTCTGTACTGCTGTCCTCGCTCGGCTTGCCACCTTAGCAGGCTGGGTCAGTGATTTCATCTTTCGCCACCTCCTCTTTCACTTCCTCACTCTGGTCAACCTCCTTACTTGTTGACCTAACAAGAACCTTACTTATTGACAACTGTGTATCATCCTTATCATCAAACTCTTGAGACACTAATTGCCATTGACTTATTGGCAACTGTGTCTTATCATCATCCTCGTGAAACACTAATTGCCTTTCCCCACTGTCATCTTCTTCTGGGAATCAGTGAACAAGATCTCCTCATGTCCCACTTCAAGTAGGCTTGGCGAGAGGCCCAAATCAAGGAATAGCAATGAAAAGAGCTCCTCTGAATATCCAAGTATGGGATCACTTGTTTGCCAAGACTCTCCATGGTGGGAGGAAGGAGGATCAGAGTGAGGATTCTGTTGACCAAACTATTGGCTACTGAGATTTGACTTTGTGGAAGACAGGGTGGTGCTTAACCGACTGGAAGCATTATTTGCTGCAATCCAACCGACCACCTGGTTGCCTGTTGTGACTTTGAGAGTGGTGTCTTGGGCCGCCCTGCAAACTGGGACATGAAGACATGAAGCTAGGTATCATGGATGAATGTGTTTCTTGTGCTCTGGCAGCAGGCACCATTTCACCGTGCCCAGGACGAAGGTCTCTGCGTGCACCATAAGTAGCCACTTCTCCGTCCGTTACTGCTCACCTTGAGCATATTAAATGGTATATATGCTTGCAAGTATGTCACACGTACAGTAGCGCAGGTTTTGTAAGTGTATGCGCAAATAAATTACACTGAATGTCACAGATATTTAGGATCTGCAAACGTTATACAAGAGATGTAGCGCAGGTAATGTCGCTGTCACCAGCGGCTAAGAAAAAATTACAGTGAATGTCACCAATATTTAGGATCTGCAAATGTTATACAGGAGATATAGCGCAGGTAATGTCGCTGTCACCGGCGGCCAAACAATTGCACGCAATTTAGCACAGGTAATAACATATATTGCAGCAAGATAAAACAATAGTCCTTAAAAGGACTTTTGGGTCTCTAACACCTTTCAACACTAAACCCTGCCTGAAAAAAAAAAAATATTCCTGTCCCTACACTATCTGTCCTTTCTGCTGCAGCTCGCCCTTACTAAGACTGAGCTGAACCACATGTCATCGGGTGCTATATAGAACCCTATGGCGCATTCCGGCGAGCCAATCACTGTAATGCCAGGAACCAACATGGCTACGGCATTACAGTGAGTGCCAGTATCTCCCCGCATGTTTATTGGCTGTGTAGGGGAAGAGACTCGAGCATCAAACACCGCGATGTGCAGAGCATAGGGATGCTCGAGTCAAAATGGTGTTCGGCCGAGCATGCTCGCCCAACACTAATAACAATGTTATGAACTTTTGACTTTCAGGCTCCATATCTTACTGTCTACTATAGCTTCAAACGTGAGGCTACCATCATTATATAGACAATCATCATGGCTATCTCATACATAAATTGGACTTGCAACTATTTAGCTTATGATTAGTTATGCAGATTCTTGTCATGTAACTGCATTGTTACTGTTTTGCTCCTGGTGTTGGAACAATCTTTTTCTTCTTGTATACTCCAAATTACAACCTGTTCTTACATTCTCCAGTATTCGCTAGTGTGTTATTAGGTTAATTCCCAAGTAAAAGGTCACTGGCTTGAACCCTGAAGCAGCCATGAAGAAGATTTCCCAAGAAATAAGAAACAGCATCTTCCAGCTCATCGATAAACTTCCTCATGGCTGTTTCAGGGTTTGAACCAGTCATAACATCGTTACCCATTTGCTCTTCAGTCGTGTATGTCTACGGAGATGTGTGGGGGCTTATTTTTTGCGGGACGATCCTAAATTTTTCACAATACCATTTTGGGGGGTGTATAATCACTATTTATTTAGTTTTCATGGGAGATAAAGTGATTAAAAAAACTGCGAATAAACCTTGTTTATTTTTTTTCTGTTATGCCATTTACCATATGGGCTAACTATTTTTATATTTAATAGTATGGGTGTTTTCCCATGCGGCGATGCCCATGATATTATTTTTCATTATTATTTTTTTATTATTATTATTATTTTGGGAAAAGGGGGGTGATGTAAATTTTTGGGGTTTTTTTTATATTTTTTTTTAACTTTTTGTTAGGTCACCAAGTTGACCACAACTTAATCATCAGATTGCAACTTTTATACAGAACAATAGAAATTGCTCCATTATTCTATATAGAAATCACTATATCACAGTTCAGTGCTGCCACCTCGTGGCTTGAACTGTGATATATTATTGATGAGCCTGGAAACCTAGTACAGGCTGCGGCTCATTATTAGAACATGGTGTTTTCCCCGATCTCCGCCAGGGGAAAGCGTGCTGGAACAAGAAGCCCGCACTTCTGGTTTTTAATACTCTCAGATGCCGTAGTGACATTTGACCACAGCATCTGCGTGGTTAAATGATCAGGTCAGCATTACCGCAGACCGTAGACATTGGCCTTAGATGCCTGCTGTATGAAACAGCAGGCACCTGGTTGCTATGGCACCCGCACTGCTCCACAGTGGGCACCATCATTAAAGTCTCGACATGCGCAATACATTTACGGCGGATGTCGGAAAGGGGTTAATAGTCACTCTTGTGAGGAGAGGGGGCATGTGGAATAGTCTGGGGCCATGAGAGTTCAGATCTATGTGCAGAACTTTACAGGGTGTAAATCAGTATGGGAGGGGGCATGTGGATAATTCTGGGGCCATGAGGGTGCAGATCTGTGAGGAGCTTTATGGGATGTAAATCTGTGAGGGAGGGCCAGAATCCACAGAATGTAACTGTGTTGTTAGTTCATTATTGCAAGATTTGGGACCCCACTTTTGATTTTGCTCATTTTATCTAAAACCGGCCCTCTGGGCACATGAGCATCAGAAGTAGTGCAATGAAAGAAGGTGGACTGTTCTAAGTATTCACTCTCTATGTGGATGACTGTGTGTAACTGGCCTGTAGAAGAAATGGCACCATAATGAGCTATGAGAAGAATATACATAAGCTGGTGGAGGCAGTGGGATGTTCTGGACAATGCTCTGCTGACAAATGTTGGGTCCTAACATTTATGTGAATATTACTTTGATATGTACCACCTGTCTAAATATTACTGCAGACCAAGAACACCTCTTCTATGTAATTGTCTTTCCAAATTGCCTTGGTCTCTTTCAGCAGAATAATATACCCTGCCACAGTGCAAAAATTGGTCAGAAAGATGACAAGGGACATTTGTGTATGACTGCATTTCACTCAATTTTTAAATTAAATTCTTTTTTTAATTACATTAAAAATTGTGTGTTAAATAGGAGCTTAGAAAGCCCAAAGGAGGAGCATGACTGTAGGCAAGCCACAGGCTTACTTGAGTAAGGCAAAGGATGGGGCATGTCAGGCAGCAACTGGATGAGGTATGTCTAATCCTTATATAAGTAAAAGGTCAGCTCTCAATGCAGGTTCAAAGTCAGGATTGTCACACAGCAGAACCTATGTAAGTGGAAATAAAGGCAGCTAGTGCAAGGTTAGAAAGTGTAGAATCAGCATATGCAAGCTTCCAACCTGACCAACTGCTTGGTACCCCTAGACTAATCTTTTCCCATAATTTACCTTAAAATTGCTTAAGAAGAGACAACATGCACCAATATTGCTCAGAAATTGAGGTGGAAACATTTTGGAGCAAAGTAAGCCAAACAATAATTGGTGAAAAGTTAGACAAATACATGTAAGCATCCACTAAATTTATTATACACCATGAGCTGTGATGAAACATTGTGTGCTTCTTTAGACTGCCTAAGTTTATGCTATCGACATTTTAAACAGCATTAATAAATCTGCCCCATTAACTATATGCAATCATTTTTAGACATGGACAAAGATTTTGTCACCGGGCCTACAAGGCCTCACAGGTAAATAAACAACCTCCATTTACTGGAGCTGCCAGTTCCTTTTCGAAAAAGTAGATGCTCAACCTCTATTTGAATGTCTATTGGTTTTAATGCAAAATGAAGTTCAGAAAAGCATTACAGTTACATTTTGATTACTGTAGAGCTTCTGCCAGTGTTTCTGATAGCATGGTGCCAAATGTAGTATCAAATAGACTAAACATTTAGTGAATGTGACAGTCCAGTGAAAGCAGCATTAGAGAAAGACAGAGTAAATCATTTTACTAAACAGAAACAAACAGTTCTTTGTTCACTTTTTCTGCAGATACAGCACAGGAGCTAACAAATATAAAGGCTTTTTTTCCAGCCACACATCCGAGGAGCAATATCAAGCAATAGCTACACAATGGGAAAGGTAATCACAAAACTGATAATATTGTACTGCCAAGTATTCTGTACCATATCTGAGCTTTAGCAATTCATTTTTAAAAACCCTTTGTCTAAACTAAACCAAGGTTAGCTAGCTACATAATAATTGACATTAAATTAACCACATTCAGGTTCCATAGGAGCCTCCATAATATTGCATGATTGTTAATGATACATTTCAATTTTAGATAATATTTTATGAGGATAGAAACTTCCAGGGCCGTTCCTATGAGTGCATCAGTGACAATCCTGACCTGCAACCTCACTTCAATGCTTGCAACTCTGTCCGAGTGGAAAACGGCTGCTGGATGCTTTATGAACGCCCCAATTATATGGGTCATCAATATTTCCTGAAGAGAGGAGAATATCCTGACTATCAGCAATGGCAAGGACTCAATGACTCCATAAAATCATGCCGACTAATCTCACAAGTGAGTTACATACAAAACGGTTTCTGATTTGTTTTCTGTTTCATAAATGGCTTTAAAAATAACATACTTTTCTACTACGAAGGAATATTAAAAAAGCTATTGTTAATTGTTATCAAACTACTATTAAATTTATGTGCTGCCTGCTGTATATTACTAATATATCAAAATGTTGTCTTATTATTAGGTACTGCATCATTTACAAGACTTACACTTTCAGTAGTGACATAATGAGGCTTGCATCCCCATAAAGCTCCTACATCTACATTGTAATTTTTTTCAGTCCCTGACTGAGCCATTTGCATGGGGCCTAAGACTCTTTTACATGGAATCCCTCTAATATTGCTCTATGTGCCTGTGTAGTGTCTACTTATTATACCACATTATGGAAGTATTCTACAGTACCTTAGTCAGATGTGGCAGATGTACAGTATGGTTCAATAGAGTGCAATATGCCAGGGTTGTAATAGGGTTGTATTCCTGAGCCCTAGTAATCATATATACTGTAGGTTATAATTAAATTGCACTATTTATGTAAACTTAAAGGGGTTTTCCAGGACTTGGATATTGATGACCTTTCCTTAGATCAATATCAGATCAGTGGGGTTTCAACATTTGGCAACCACCACTATCAGCTGTTTCAGGCAGAGACCTGTGCCAGAAACTGTATACTGTAAAATGCTGGAAGAAGGCAGCTTCATGCATGGTGTTGTGGCTGTGCTAGGGTACTGCAGCTCAACTTCTAGTTAAGTAAGTAGCAGCTGAAAACTACAGATCCTCAACAATCTAAAATTGATGATCTGTTCTGAGGATAAGTCACCAATATCTTTAGCCCGGACAACCCTTTCAAGTACAGCTCTTTGAAAGTTGAATATTTCTAATTCATTTTACACAAAGGTACTGTAATTGATATGAAATGACATTTATTCCAATGACATAGAAAATGAATCATAATAATTTAATGTTTATTTTCACAGCATTTGGGATCTGGCAATCATAAAATTCGAATTTATGAAAGAGATGATTACAAAGGAGAAATGATGGATTTTATGGAAGACTGCCCAAATGTGTATGATCGTTTCTGTTCCCATGAAATTCATTCCTGCAATGTATTGGATGGCCATTGGATTTTCTATGAACTTCCTAACTACAAAGGCAAACAGTACTTGCTGAGACCTGGCGAATATAAGAAGGTCACAGACTGGGGCTCCTCAACTGCTAGGGTTGGATCTTTTCGACGAGTGTTAGATCTTCATTAAAAGTTGGAATTTTACTAAAAGATCCGAATATTCCTATCATAATAAAAGAGTCATAAACTGCCATGAGAGTGATCTGTTTTTTACTAATAATTTTGTATCTTATTTAAAATGTAACATAAATACTAGAGGTCAGCAGGCTTCTTGAAATTCGTTTTGTGTCCGATTCAACGAATGTTTAGTAAAATGAATTTTGGATCCAAATCGATTTTACATAAATCAAATATTATCCAGCAGGAAAACTGGTATATGACACTCTGATGTCTTCTAGAACTCAGATTTTAGCACAGAATGGAAAATAATATCGGAGTGACACTGACATATATGAAGCTAAGGGTAAACACATGTTTGATGGAGTTACCAAACAGTGTGTTTATAAACATACTGCTACGTCTCATCTGTTATGCTTTTCATATTAGAAGGCTTCAAGGCAGATGGTATTTAACCCTTTCTACCCAGTGCCAGTTTTCGCTCTTCTGCCCAGGCCATTTTTTGCAAATCTGCCATGTGTCACTTTATGTGGTAATAGCTTTGGAACACTTTTACTTATCCAAGCCGTTCTGAGACTGTTTTCTCCTGACACATTGTACTTCATGATAGTCATAAATTTGAGTCAATATATTTCACCTTTATTTGTGAAAAAATCCCAAATTTACCAAACATTTTGAAAAATTGCCAACTTTCAATTTCTCTACTTTTATAATAGATAGTGATACCTCATATAATAGTTATTACTTTACATTTCGCATATGTCTACTTCATGTTTGGATCATTTTGAAAATGACATTTTATTTTTGGGGATGTTAGAAGGCTTAGAAGTTTAGAAGAAAATCTTGAAATTTTTCAGAAGATTTCCAAAACCCACTTTTTAAGGACCAGTTCAGGTCTGAAGTTACTTTGTGGGGCTTAAATAATAGAAACAAAAACAAAACTCAATATTTATTACCCTGATTCTGTGGTTTACAGAAACACCCCACATATGGTCGTAAACTGCTGTATGGCCACACGGCAGGGCGCAGAAGGAAAGGAATGCCATATGGGAGGCAGATTTAGCTGAACTGGTTTTTAGATGCCATGTCCTATTTGAAGCCCCCCTGATGCACCCCTACAGTAGAAACTCAAAAAGTGATCACATTTTGGAAACTACGGGATAAGGTGCCAGTTTTGTTGGTACTATTTTTGGGTACATATTATTTTTAATTAACCAAAAAATGGATGTTTTGGCACCATTTTATTTTTTACAACATTCATCTGACAGGGTAGATCATGTGCTATTTTTATAGAACAGGTTGTTACGGACGCAATCATATCAAATATGTCTACTTTCTATGTTTGTTTGTTTCACTTTTACATAATAAAAAAATTATGTTTTTGTGCCTCCATTTTCTGAATGCCCTATTTTTTTTATTTTCTGCTGATCGTCTTGTGCAGGGGCTCTTTTTGCAGGAAGAGTTGACGTTTTTATTGGTACCATGGTTGGGTACATATGATTTTTTGATCATTCATTATTACACTTTATTGGGCCAGGTGACCAAAAAATTGATTGTTTTGGCGCACTTTTTATTCATTTATTTTTCCAGCATTCCCCTGAGGAGTGAGGCCATGTGAGCAGATCGTTACAAACTTGGCAATACATAATATGTCTACTTTTTCTTATTTATTAAAGTTTTACACAATAATAGCATTTTTTTTTTTTTGACCGATTATCTTAGGTAAGGTCTCGTTTTTTGCGGGATGAGGTGATGGTTTTATTGGTACCATTTTGGGAACATATGCCTTTTTGATCGCTTGCTGTTGCAATTTTTGTGATGTGAGGTGACAAAATTGGCTTTTTTTTTACAGTTTTTATTTATATATTTTTATGGTGTTCATCTGAGGGGTTAGGTCATGGGATATTTTTATAGAGATGGTTGTTACGGACGTGGCGATACATAATATGTATTTTTTTTATGTATTTCTCTTTAGCACAAGAGGCTGGATCTCCTCGGCACCCGTAGAAGGCAGGTCCCAATGTCGTGCAAGGCATTGGGCAACCTCTGCACGGCATCGGGCTGTCTTCTGACACATCGAGTCCCCGCCACAGCAGCGCAGGGACTCGATGCGCTCCCTCTCCTAACACAAACCCCTTCTATGTCTCGGTCAGCGCAGACCACGGCATAGAAGGGGTTAATCCACTGGCATCAGCTTTTACAGCGATGCCGGCGGTTTCAGCAGGGGCCCGGCTAGCAGGGACTTCCCGTGAGAGGTTTGGCGGCAGGGCTCTACATTCATCTGTATGCCCATCCTCAGGACAGCGATACAGATGGATGCTGCGGTGCGGCAGGGGAGAGGCGCTTCCCCCATAGAGGCACTATGGGGGCATCTACTAGGGGGCATTATACTCGCACAAATGGAGGGAGAGGAGCACTATGTAGGTATCTACTAGGGGGCATTATTTGCTGGCACAGATGGGGGGAGCACTATTGGATCATCTACTAGGGGGCATTATTTACTGGCACACATGAGGAGAGAGGAGCTCTATGGTGGCATCTACTAGGGTTCATTATACTGGCACACATGGGGGGAGAGAAGCACTATGAGGGCATCTACTAGGGGGTATTATACTGGCACACATGGGGGGAGAGGAACACTATGGAGGCATCTACTAGGAGTCATTGTTTACTGTCACAGATGGGGGAGCACTATGGGGGCATCTACTAGGGGGCATTATTTACTAGCACATATGGGGAGAGAGGAGCACTATGGAGGCATCTACTAGGGGGCATTATTTACTGGAACACACGGGGGAGAGGAGCTCTATGGGGGCATCTACTAGAGGGTGTTGTTTACTGACACAGATGGGGGGAGCACTATGAGGGCATCTATTAGGGGGCATTATTTACTGGCACACATGGGGGGAGGAGCACTATGGGGGCATCATTTACTGGCACACATGGGGGAGAGAAGCACTATGGGGGCATCTAATGGGAGCCCTATATATTAGAATTATACTGGCGTTCTGAGGGGGAGAGGAGCCATATGAGGGCATCTACTGGCGGCTCTATATATTGGCATTATATACTGTCACACATGGAGGCACTATGGAGAAATGAGGGAGAGGAGCACTAGGTGGCATCTGCTGGGGGGAATTATATAAGGGGCATTTTATACTGGAACAAACTATATGTTCAATATGGCTGTGGGGATGAGTACTATAGTGGCATTTTATACTGGCATACATTATGGGGGCACTATGGGGAAGGGCGGAGAGGAAAATTATTGGGAAATCTACTTGGGGCACTCTAAAGGGGCATTTTATACTGCAACATTATGTCAGGCTCCATGGGACAGGGGAGGAGCACTATGGGGGCATCGACTGGGGGCACTATATAGGAGTTTTTTATACTGGTGAAAATTATGGGGCACTATGGGGACCTTAGCTCAACTGGAGGCACTAAGAGGTATTTTTTGGGCACACAGTAGGGGGCATTGGCACACATTAGGAGGGCACTATAGGGAAATTGGCTCTACTGTGGCCACTAAAAGAAGGTATTTTTGTTTGCTGCCACACAACAGGGCATTTTTTAGTATAATTTTTTTTGGGGGGGCATTATGTTTACACTATTAGTGTCGGAGACACTGTTTCCTGGGCGAAGTTATTTTTTAGGGCACTGTGTGCTAATAATTATTGAAGGGGCACTATCTGGTACAAGTATTTTCAGGGGGTTTATCCATTTCTGCAGTATAGTATTAGAGAGCACAGTATTAGAGGTAGCAGGATGGCATGTTCAGAAGGTTGGATGATTTTGGAAAAGTAGGAAACTAAGATGTCTGTCTGTCAAACTCTGCAGAGAGAAGAGATGGTGAAATCATCATGGTGGGCTGGTCTAAAAGGAGAAGATGAGGAAAGAGAAGGTCTACATCTAAGGAGATGTCACTGGATGTACAAGGTATGTGGCGCTGTATTAGGCAACTTTCACATCAGCATTAGTGATTCAGGCAGGCTGTTCCAGCAGAAAACAGCCTGCCAGAATTCACTGGAATTGACACTGTTGGATGCAGACAGAATTCCTGCCAGCCCCATTAATTATAATGAGATACGGCAGAGATCAGTCCACAATCTGCCAAAAATGCAGTGGGACACAAAACACTGCATGTTGTGGTTTGTGTCTGGACGAACGTAGTGCTGCAGGTGTGAAAGTAGCCTTAACCTTTATGTTTTGTATTGCTGTATGTAATGTTAGGAGGGAATAGGTTAGTTTTAGAATTTGGCATTGAGGGTGGAGGGACCCAGGCACATTCTTTGCACAGGGGCTCTCTGCTGTCTGTGTCCACCCTGCAAACCTCAAAAGCAGCTACCAGCAAGGAAATTCTTTACTTTATTTTCCCATTTTCACAGAATTCCTTTTTTTTGGGGGGATGGGGGCGGTACAGGGTGGAATAAGCGAAAGCATGTTCTACCATCAATCTAGCATAGCATATAGAATACTAGTGAGAAGGTTGTCAGGTCATCTCACATATTTAATTTAAATTTTTTTTTAAGTTTGAAAAAGTGTATACATCAGTGATTGAGAATGAAATATTAGAGCTAAATCCATTTCTAATCTCCACACACACACAGTTCCTTATTTTTTGGGCGGTGAGGGGGTTATTGAATTTAATTAAACCAGCATATAGGTGATCACTACACCAATATAGAAGGTAGGGCAACAATTTACCTGTGAGTGTTAAGATGAAAATAAGCATCGGGGCTCTGATTCCGTTTACTGTGTTGGAATTTCACTTTTTTTTTTTTTTTAACTTGTTCAACTGAATTAAACCATCAGTACACAAATACACAGGAGTAGGGAACAATTTACCTGTAAGTGTTAACGTGAAAATAAGCATCAGGCTTTAATCAACTGTTTCTGTTTCTTGTATTTAATTTTTTTTTTTTGGAACTTGTTCAATTTAATCGTCACACAGTTTTTTTTTGTTTTTTTTTGAGGGGGTGGTTAAATATATTTAAACAAGCATATACATGATTACTACACCAATTCACAGGGTAGTGCGCAGTATTATCTGAGAGGCCCAAAAATATCAGAGCTACGGAAGGGTTCCAAACAAAAGACCCAGAGCAAGAATGTGGGTAGTAGCAACACCAGCTATCCGTCCAGAATTAGTATTAGGCTGCAATTGTCCCTGCAGACTTTGGAAAGCCACAATATTATCATTGAGGAGAAAGAGGATGAAATAGTGGATTGGATGGCTTACTCCTCCTCTCAGTTGCAGCAGGATAATGTGGAGGTGACTTCAGAGTCAGTGTTCCTCCTGCTCCTCCTCCTTGCATCCACAAAAAAGGCTTTCAGTGGAGTCTTCCCTACCCTTTCCTAATAGGGCGCTTTCCTTTTTAATAATGCAGCGTCCCCACATTTGTGTGAAAGGGACACTTTAAATCTCTGTATTCATCTAAATTACTGAATTTATGGTATTTCACATTATCAGTCCGGTATTGTCATTCCACCCATTCACCCCTAGATTGTGCTGGCGCCACTCATTTATATAGCTTAGTGTGCTAGAACAGAAGGAGAATTTAGTCTAGCTCAGCGTGGTAGAAGTAGAGGAGAGTTTCAGAAACAAAGAGTTAGTTAGTGAAGTGTTAGTGTGTATGGAGGAGAGTTAGATG
This sequence comes from Bufotes viridis, assembly GCA_033119425.1. Lineage (NCBI taxonomy): Eukaryota > Metazoa > Chordata > Amphibia > Anura > Bufonidae > Bufotes > Bufotes viridis. Next base: position 90,459,454 of record CM065595.1, read on the forward strand.
TAGCTGCAAAACCTTTCCTCCAGGACCTGATCAACCCTGGAGAAGACAGACTAAGATTCACTATAGCAGCCAAGCACCAGACCGTGAGTCTTTGTCTAAGTATGAAGTAAGCCTAGTGAGGGTTACAGCTCAGCCTAACGTATGGACCTCATCAGCACAAGTGCCTGAGAGTAACTTTCCAAGTGCCAGGACATATGGATAATTAGTGCGCAGATTTGTCCTTGTCCACTATTCAAGCTTTCCGGGACAAAGTGGAAAACTTAAACCTTTTAGGAGAGCATCCTGTAAATAATGAAGCAGAGTGTTTGTCTGCCACGAGGGAGATCACCCTATTGGATAGATCAGGATAAGTAGAAAACAGCATATTTAGTACCAGAGTGCTAAAGTTTGGACTTAGAATAATTACAGAAGTCTTGCCTGTAAGGTGTCAACCCTAAAGTGAATTCCTCAACTGACAATTGCCTAAACCTGATAAGTAATATGCAAAATAACTGTCGAGCCCCAGTTATGGGTCTTCAACACAGTGTAAGCCAGATATCCCTCAAAGGAAGGAAAACCAAGCAAAGGGGTATCTCCATTACAGAGAACACCAGATCCATCATATTAAGTGGCCCCTATGTCAAGATCCTGCTAGTTTACAAGCCTTAAGGATGTGACGGGTAGGGTTGAGCAAACCCGAACGGTAAAGTTCGGGTTCATACCGAACATTACGGTTTTTCGCACCCGGACATTTCCGTAAACGTTCCGGTTCCGGGTTGTTGCTCTGCGTTTTCTTCACGCTTTTTGAAAGGCTGCAGGGCAGCCAATCAACAAGCATTTCACTACTTTGCCCTAAGAAGCCATATACAGCCATGCCTACCATTGGCATGGCTGTGATTGGCTAAGTGCAACATGTGACCCAGCCTCTATTTAAGCTGGAGTCACGTAGCGCCGCACGTCACTCTGCTGCTCTTAGTGTAGAGACAGGTTGCTGCTGGTGCTCTCAGGGAGAAATTAGGGAAGAAATCTGTTGAACTTGGTGGTGTTAACTCTTCAAACTACAGCAATTATTGAGGGTACTATGCTACAAATTTGTACCCAGCCCTGAGCCCAGTAATACTGCTAAATAATTTTTAATTCATCTGTTACTGAGGTGGGGGTCGGTGGCCATGTTAGCAACTGCAGAGTCCTTGGAACTGCATGTGACCTGCATGTGTGCCAGTCTGCCAGGGACATCCATCTAATTATTTCTTGGTAGCTCAGTCAAGGAAAAATTCCTTTTTTCTGGCAGGTCAAGTCCCCCTACATTACCAATTTTATAACTTAGGGGTGACATAGTGCATTTCTGTAGTTGGGGGAATAAAACCATACTGTCGTACAGCAGAGCGTGTTTGCATACACCGCTGAAAAACCTATTTTAAAATTTTGCGGTGAAAAACTGCATTTCTGTAGTTGGGTTAATAAACGCGTACTGTTGTGCCACAGAGCACATTTTGCATACAACGCTGAAAAAACTGTTTTAAAATTTTACGGTGAAAAACTGCATTTCTGTAGTTGGGTTAATAAACCCATACTGTTGTGCCACTGAGCACGTTTGCATACAACACTAAAAACCCTTTTGGGTTGACATACTGCATTTCTGTAGTTTGTTGCAATAGACACAGGTTTTGTGCTACCTAGCAGATCTGAGACCTACGATGCAGTTCAGTCATTTTAAGTAACCTGTGAAACTCTGCATTTACATAGTTGGTTTAAAAAACACAGGTTTTGTGGTAGATAGCACATTTGCAGTGTACACTGCATTTCTGACAGTCAAATTAAACCGTTAACCTCTGCTGTTACATTGTTAGTTTGAAAAATCTAATTTTTGGTGATAGTGAAGTATTTGTATTGAATTGCTCCGTTACACTGTTGTGTGTCTTAAAGAAATGTATTCTGTTTATGCCACGGGCACTGCCTTACTGTTAGTAAACTTAATTGTTGACTTTTGGCAGTTAAATTGACACCTGAGATAAACCATCTGTTAGTTTGTTCGGTGAACGCAAATAATTAGGAGCACATCAAATAAGGGATGTGGACATGGTGGTGTTGGTGGAGCTCCTGTTGCCGAGAGAGGACGTGGCCATTCTGCGCCAGCTACAGGTACAAGTGAAACCCCTTCCTCAGGTGCCAGTAGGCGACAGAACCTGCAGCGTTATTTGGTAGGCCCGAATGCCGCTTTACGGATGGTGAGGCTATAACAAGTACAGGCGATAGTAGATTGGGTGGCTGACAGTGGCGCCAGTTCCTTCACAGTATCTCCCACCCAGTCCTCTGCAGAAAGCTCAGAGTTGGCACCTGCAGCTCATGCCATCAGTCTTTCACCTCACCCCCTTGCAAAGCAGCCAAGCAGCCTGAGCTCCAAGTCATGCAGCAGACTCTTATGCTTTTTGATGACTCTGCTGGCAGGGTTTCCCCGGGCCATCCACATAGCCCTGCCCTAGAAGAGGAAGACATTGAATGCACTGATGCCCAACCACTTATGTTGTAGGATGAGGACATGGGAATACCACCGCAGCACGTCTCTGATGATGATGAAACACAGATCCCAACTGGACTCAAGTCATTATTCTTTGCAACAGCACAGCACAGCAAAAGAGGGAGCAGGCTGCAAAAGTGGAGCGGCCGTTCCCGAGACAGTATGCCTGCTACTGCCCACCGCACCCAGAGACCTAGCACACCAAAGCCAGCTCCAAAGAGTTAATTGACGTGGCAGTTCTTCAGACAATGTCCTGACGACAAGACACGAGTGGTTTGCATGTTGTGCCATCAGAGCCTGAAGCGAGGCATAAACGTTCTAAATTTGAGCACAACCTGCATGACCAGGCATGTACATGCAAAGCACGAACTGCAGTGGAGTAAAACACTTTAAAGTTCTCCGGATGCCCTTGCTTCCTCTTCTGCTGCTGTCTCTGCCTCTTCCTCCACCTCTGGAGTCACAGTGGCACCTGCCACTAAGCAAACAGAGGATGTGCCACCAACACCAACACCTCCGTCATCATCACCAAGCATCTACACCATGTCACACGCAAGCGTTCAGCTGTCCATCTCCCAGACACTCGAGAGAAAGAGAAAATACCCACCCTCGATCCTTGATCCTGAATGCAAGCATTTAAAAATTACTGGCTGTGAAATGCTGTCATTCCGTCTGGTGGAGACAGACTGTTTTAAACAGCTGATGGCAGTGGCTGTCCCACTGTACGTCGTTCCCAGATGCCACTACTTTTCCAGGCGGGCCGTCCCTTCCCAGTACAACCAACTGAAAGATAAAATCAAGTGTGCACTGCACAATGCTATCTGTGGCAAGGTTCACATAACCACAGATACATGGACCAGTAATCACGGGCAGGGATGCTATATCTCCCTAACTGCACACTGGGTAAATGTAGTGGTGGCTGGGCACAAGGCGGATAGCAGTTTGGTGCATGTCCTTCCACCACCGAGGATCGCAGGGCATTATTCTTTGCCTCCTGTTGCCTCCTCCGCCTACTCAGCTTCCTCCTCCTCCTCTTCTACCACCTCTTCATCCGGTAAGCGAAAGACCTTCACCACCAACTTCAGCACAGCCAGGGGTAAACGTCAGCAGGTGGTTTTAAAACTCATGTGTGTGGGGAACAAACTCCACACTGCACAGGAGCTGTAGAGGGTGTAAGAGGGTGCAAGGTGTTGTATTTGATAGCAGGTACGTGTCACCGAGGTTGCTGGCCTCGGTGAGGTAAGAGCCGGGGTTTTTGGTCTGCAGCAGCTAGTGCTGCTCTGTTAAATAGCATGGCTGCAAAGCCGATCCGGGCCGGCTCTTACTGGGAGCAGCTAAAGAGTAGGGTGGGTGGCTGCTCCCCACGGTCCAGTCCATGTTTTGGGCTGGGTATAAAACGCAGCCAGCAGCTGTGTCTGAGGGTGTGATTATCCTGGAGCCTGCAAACAGGGCTGAGGAATTCTCTGTCCTGGAGGAAGGAGCTCAGCAAGGTGGTGTTGCCCTGCGACCTGAAGGTGGAATCGCCTGCGGCTGAGCCGACTGCTAGGTGTGAACCCGCACCTAAACCACCCAAGGTGACTGGACCCTGTGTTGGCCTGTTTTTGGTTTTGCCACATGATTTCTGTTGTGTATGAACTGTCACCAAGAGACTGTTTTCATTTCTGGTGTGCAAGTGTGAATAAAACACTGTTTGATGCACAATCTGGACTCCTTGTTTTGCCTCTAAACTGCACCCGCACCGCTGTCTACCAGAGCGACTCCCCACATTTGGTGTCGGATGCGGGCATGCGCAGTGAGGCTGGCGTGAACGCCGAACTTTGTTTTTTGCTGGGCAAAAGTGAATGTCCTATATTAAGCCGGCAAAGTTGCAGCCTGTGATCCCCGACAAAATGGAGGCGGCTGTGAAAGCCCTCATAGAGGCTAACGTGCAGCAGCGGGAGACCAACCAGCTACTGCTACAGCACGTGATGGCGCTGCAAGCGGCAGGAGCGTCCCACCGCGCCCACGATGCCCGGAAAGCTGTCCGTACCGCGATCCCTAAGATGACCCCCTCGGATGATGTTGAGACCTATCTGGCGGTGTTCGAGAAGGTGGCCGTGAGGGAGAAATTACCCCGAGAACAGTGGGCAGAGGTCATCGCTCCGTTCCTGGCGTCTGGACCCCAGCAAGTATTTTTGACCTCCCAGGTGACCAAGCAGCTGACTACCCGACTGTGAAAGGTGAGATCCTGGCAAGACTGGGGGTGAATGTTTTGGTCCGGGCCCAGCGGGTGCATCAGTGGGAGTTTAACCCGGCTGAACCCGCCCGGCCACAATACTATGACTTGCTACAACGGTTGCAAAAATGGCTGCAGCCAGACATACTGACTCCCACTGCTATGCTCGACCGTCTGTTAGCCGATGTCTTCTGGAGGGCTTTGCCTTACCCTCTCCAGCACTGGATCGGCCAGGTATCGCCCACCAATGCCCTGGAGATGGTCGACCTGGTGGAGCGGTACGAGGCCACCAGAAACCTGCAGGGGAGTCTTGCTGGGAAGGGGTCAGTTAAACCCCGGAGGCCTCTGCCCCAGTTCCAACGTCCGGCGACAGAGCGGCCTGCACGGAATATACCCCTGCGAGCCCGCCTCCCGTGGTATGCTGGAGGTGTCAGGAGCCAGGCCACATCAGGGCCGACTGTCCGCATCGGGATGAGCTGATGGAGGTGAACTACGGGGTCGCCACTCCTTGTATGCACGGAAGCTGTGCGCAACTGGCACCCGTGAGGTGCAAGACCATAACCACCTGTGTCAGGTAGAGGTGGGAGATTCGCTGGCGGTGGCTCTGCTGGACTCCGGGAGTTTAGTCTCCTGGTAAGGGCTGCCCTTGTACGGCCTGGCGGAGTATACTGGCCGTAAAGTCGGGGTCCTGTGCATCCACGGAGACCTGAAAGACTACCCCACTGCACTAGTGACTTTGTCCACAGCGGCTGGTAGGTGGACCCACGAGGTGGCTGTCGCTACTACACTCCCACACGAACTAATACTTGGGAGGGACTTCCTCGGTTTTCCGGCGCTGTGGCCGGCAATAAAGGTATCTGAGGGACCCGAGACAGGGGTGACCCTAGCAGAGTGGCCTGATACCGCTGGAAGGCCAGAACCCTGGGAGCCCGAGTCTGAAGGGCCGGGCGGTAGGGGTGACCACTGCTCCAGCGGTAGAGGGGGAAACAACCCCACTGAGTGTAATGGTGGGAGACACGGAGGACTTGCCACCGGGACCTGAGTTGGCAGACCTCAATGTCTCCGGGGAAAATTTTGGGACCGCACAACACCGGGACCAAACCCTAACCAGGGCCTGGGAGAATGTGCTGGAAATTGATGGTAAACCCCAGAAACCAGGGGCTGAATTAATGTTCCCACGATTTATTGTTCTACAGGATATGTTGTATCGGGTGAACCAAGTCCGAGGTGAACCTGTTGAACAGTTGGTGGTGCCCACAGCGTATCGCAAGCTTGTCATGGAGCTTGCCCACCAACATGTTCTTGGGGACACCTGGGGTGGCAGAAAACCCAGGACCGCATACTGCAGCGGTTTTATTGGCCCGGTGTGTTCAAGGAGGTAGAAGATTATTGTAAGTCCTGTCCAACCTGTCAGATAACTAGCCCCCAGCCTCATTTCCGTAGTCCTCTGGTACCTCTGCCAATTATTGAAGTACCGCTTGAGCGAATCGCTATGGATTTAATTGGGCCTGTACCAAAGTCTGCCAGGGGCCACCAACACATTCTGGTAGTTCTCGACTATGCCACTCGGTATCCGGAGGCGGTGCCTCTGCGACATACCTCAGCTAGGCTCATTGCCAAAGAGTTAATGGAGATGTTTTCCCGTGTGGGCCTGCCAAAAGAGGTTCTGACAGACCAAGGGACCCCTTTATGTCCAAAGTAATGAAGGAACTGTGTAAATTGTTGCGTATAAAGCAGTTACGGACGTCCGTTTACCATCCGCAAACAGACGGTCTTGTTGAGAGGTTTAACCAAACTCTAAAAATATGTTAAAAAGGGTGGTGTCTAGAGATGGGAAGGACTGGGACCTGCTTCTGCCCTATCTCATGTTCGCAGTGCGAGAGGTACCCCAGGCCTCTACTGGGTTCTCGCCCTTCGAACTGCTTTATGGCAGACACCCTCGGGGCCTGTTGGATATCGCCAAGGAAGCATGGGAACAACAGCCTGTCCCCCACAAAAGTGTCATTGAGTATGTCACCCAGATGCAGGAACGGATAGAAAGGGTGTTGCCGCTGGTCCGGGAGCATATGGAGGCAGCGCAACAAGCCCAGAGTAGGGTGTATAATCGTCAGGCTCGGGTACGGGCTTCCATCCGGGAGATCGGGTTTTGGTTCTGGTACCCACCCTTGACAGCAAGTTCCTAGCAAGGTGGCAGGGCCCCTATGAGGTGATCGAGAAAGTAGGAAGTAAATTACAAAGTACACCAGCCAGGCGGCGCAAGCCGGAGCAGGTGTACCACGTGAATTTACTTAAGCCGTGGAAAGATAGGGACACAGCCGACGACCACAGCCCCCGGCCAGGGCTTCTAGGTGAAAAGGGTCCAGCCCCACAGTTCGAGGCCTGTGAAGCAGTAACCACGGTAAAAATTGCAGACAGCCTGTCTTCCAAACAAGTTCAGGAAGTCAGGAGTTCCTCAGTCGGAACACGGATGTGTTCTCGGACCTCCCTGGCCGCACGTCTCTCATCCAACATGACATCGTCACTGAGCCTCAGGCCAAGATCCGGTTAAAACCATACCGGGTACCCGAGGCTCGGCGACGGGCCATCGCGGAGGAAGTACAGTTAATGTTGAAGCTCGATGTCATTGAGGAGTCGAAAAGTGAGTGGGCCAGTCCATAGTCCCTATACCCAAGCCGGATGGGACGTTGCGGTTCTGCAACGACTTTATGAGATTAAATGAAGTATCCAAGTTTGCGCATTATCCATGCCCAGTATAGGCGAGCTGGTTGAAAGTTTACAGGACAAGCCCAGTTATTTTCTGTGCTGGACCTCACTAAAAGTGCTGCTTGGGTACCTTAGCAGTCGACTAAGGAAAAAACATTTGTACCCACTTGAGGCCTGTATGCTGAAGGTGTTGCCCTTTGGCCTGCCTGCATGGCGCCCCGCCACTTTCCAAGGTTAATGGACATGGTGCTGCGACCACATCGTCGGTCGCCTCGGCCTACTTAGATGATGTGGTCATCCACAGCACCGACTGGGAAAACCATTTACCCAAAGATTGTAGCGGATAGTGGATGCCCTGAGAGGAAAGCAGGACAGCATGGCAGTGCTCCATAGGGTTAGGGAGACAAAATATCACAGGATATGTCATCAAACCTCAGGTAACCAAGGTAGAGGCCATTCGTAACTGGCCCCGACCCGGTCACCACCAGGCTTGAATGAAATCGTTCCTGGGGATTGTAGGTTACCATGGGTTGTGCCCCACCTTACAATAGCAGCGCCGTTGACCCAGACCTGTTGAAGGGGCGAAAGTCTGGGAGGTTGGCTGGGTGAGCGGAGGAGGCTTCGCCGGCGTGAAGTCGGCCTGTGTGGGTCCCGGTTTTAGTGACACCACGACCAACAAGGGTTTGTCACCATTACAGACCGACGCCTGGAGAGTGAGCCTCGGTGCGGTACTGTCTCAGGAGGTCTTGAGGGAAGAACATCCCGTTGTCTTCCTGGTATCAAGCTCAATCCCATGAGGTCAGATATGAGTATGAGTGGAGGGTGCCTGGCTATCAGAGTGGGCACTCAGTCTCCGCTACTACTTGTTGAGGAGGAGGTTCCGTCCTGGTGACCGACCATTCCCCTCAAATGGATGAGTCAGGCCAAGGAGAGGAATGCTCGGGTCACCAGGTGGTTCCTATCTCTTCAGAATTTCAAATTCTCCGTGGAACACAGGGCAGGCCGCTTGCAGGGCAACGCAGAAGGCCCTGTCCCGAGTCCACTGCCTCACGTGTGTTCACCCCCTCAGGGTTGAACAAAGGGGGGGGGGGAAGAGGGTGCAAGGTGTTGTATTTGATAGCAGGTACGTGTCACCGAGGTTGCTGGCCTCGGTGAGGTAAGAGCCGGGGTTTTTGGTCTGCAGCAGCAGCTAGTGCTGCTCTGTTAAATAGCATGGCTGCAAAGCCGATCCGGGCCGGCTCTTACTGTGAGCAGCTAAAGAGTAGGGTGGGTGGCTGCTCCCCACGGTCCAGTCCATGTTTTGGGCTGGGTATAAAACGCAGCCAGCAGCTGTGTCTGAGGGTGTGATTATCCTGGAGCCTGCAAATAGGGCTGAGGAATTCTCTGTCCTGGAGGAAGGAGCTCAGCAAGGTGGTGTTGCCCTGCGACCTGAAGGTGGAATCGCCTGCGGCTGAGCCGACTGCTAGGTGTGAACCCGCACCTAAACCACCCAAGGTGACTGGACCCTGTGTTGGCCTGTTTTTGGTTTTGCCACATGATTTCTGTTGTGTATGAACTGTCACCAAGAGACTGTTTTCATTTCTGGTGTGCAAGTGTGAATAAAACACTGTTTGATGCACAATCTGGACTCCTTGTTTTGCCTCTAAACTGCACCCGCACCGCTGTCTACCAGAGCGACTCCCCACAAGGGGCATAAAAGAACTGACCGATGAGTGGTTTCTGCCCGTGAGCCTCAAGCCCGGCCTGGTGGTGTGCGATAATGGGCGAAATCTCGTAGCAGTTCTTGGACTAGCCAGTTTGACACACGTCCCTTGCCTGGCGCGTGTGTTGAATTTGGTGGTGCAGAAACTCCTTAAAAACTACCCAGACATGTCAGAGCTGCTGTAGAAAGTGTGGTCCGTCTGTGCGCACTTTCGGCGTTCTCACCCTGCTGCTGCTCTCCTGTCTGCGCTGCAGCTTAACTTGGCCTTCCCGCTCACCGCCTCATATGCGATGTGCCCACCAGGTGGAACTCCACCTTGCTTATGCTGGAGAGACTGTGCGAGCAGCAGCAGGCGATAGTGGAGTTTCAGCTGCAGCACGCACTGGTCAGTCGCTCTGCGGAACAGCACCACTTCACCACCAATGAGTGGGCCTCCATGCGAGACCTGTGTGCCTTGTTGCGGTGTTTCGAGTACTCAACCAACATGGCCCGTGCCGATGACGCCTTTCTTAGCGTTACAATACCACTTCTATGTCTCCTTGAAAAAACACTTAGGGCGATGATGGAAGAGGATGTGGCACAGGAGGAAGAGGGGGCACTTTACAGGGTTTCAGGCCAGTTATTCAGAAGTGGCTCAGAGGGTGGGTTCCGGCACCAGCAGAGGCCAAGTACACATGTGGCCCGCCAGGGCACAGTTCTGGAGGATGAGGAAGAGGAGGTAGAGGAGGAGGAACCGAGTTCACAGCACGGTGGCACCCAACGCAGCACATGGCCATCACTGGAGCATGGCTGGGGTATACGGAGGACACAGATGATACACCACATACAGGGAACAGCTTATCCTTACCTCTGGGCAGCCTGGCACACATGAGCGACTACATGCTGCAGTGCCTGCGCAACGACCAAAGAGTTCACCACATTTTAACTTGTGCTGACTACTGAGTGGCCACCCTGCTGGATCCCAGTTACAAAGACAACGTGGCATCTTTAATTCCCTCACTGGAGCGTGATAGAAAGATGCGCGACTACTAGCGCACGCTGGTAGACGCGCTATTGAGGGCATTCCCAACTGACACTGGGGGACAAGTGGAAGCACAAGGCGAATGCAAAGGAGTAGGAGTAGGAAGAGGTCACCAACGCAGCTGGGTCATGGCCAGCAACTCAGAAGGCAGGGTTAGCATGGCCGACATGTGGAAAAGCTTTGTCACCAGGCCACAGCAACCGGCACCACCAGCTGATATGGAATGTCTTAGTAGGAGGCAGCATTTGAACAACATGGTGGAACAGTACATATGCATACACCTACACGTACTGACTGATGGTTCTGCCCCATTCAACTTCTGGGTCTTCAAATTGTCCACATGGCCTGAGCTTGCCCTTTATGCCTTGGAGGTGCTGGCCTGCCCTGCAGCCAGTGTATTGTCTGAACGTGTATTTAGCACGGCAGGGGGCGTCATTACAGACAAACGCAGCCGCCTGTCCACAGCCAACGTGGAAAAGCTCACGTTCATTTTTTGAGAAGTTCGTCCAAACCCGTCATACCCGAACTTCCAGGTGTCCGCTCAACTCTACACTTTACTAGGCCCAGATTAATGCAAGTTGTTATATAGACAGAGTTTTCAGATTTAGTTCAGTATGGGATACAAAAACCCACAGATTGTGGACACTTTACTAGGCCCAGATTAATGGAAACTGTAATATACACAGTGTTTTCAGATTCAGTTCAGTATTAGATACAAAAAGACACAGATTTTGGACACTTTACTAGGCCCAGATTAATGGAAGTTGTAATATACACAGTGTTGTCAGAATTAGTTTAGTATGGGATAAAAAAAAAACACAGATTGTGGACACTTTACTAGGCCCAGATTAATAGAAGTTGTAATATACACAGTGTTGTCAGATTCAGTTCAGTATAAGATACAAAAAGACACAGATTTTGGACACTTTACTAGGCCCAGATTAATGGAAATTGTAATATACACACCTCTTTCAGATTCAGTTCAGTATGAAATACAAAAACCCACAGATTGTGGACACTTTACTAGGCCCAGATTAATGGAAGTTGTAATATACACAGTGTTTTCATGTTTAGTAAGGAATACAAAAACCCACAGATTGTGGACACTTTTCTAGGCCCAGATTAATGGAAATTGTAATATACACAGTGTTTTCAGAATTAGTTCAGTATTGGATACAAAAAGCCACAAATTTTGGACACTTTACTAGGCCCAGATTAATGGAAGTTGTAATATACACAGTGTTTTCAGATTCAGTTTAGTAAGGAATACAAAAACCCACAGATTGTGGACACTTTTCTAGGCCCAGATTAATGGAAATTGTAATATACACAGTGTTTTTAGAATTAGTCTCCCGGACGTTCAGGGAGTCTCCCGCTATTAGATAGCGGCTCTCTGATGCCCGCATGTGAAACAACATATCCCGGAAAGGTTTACTCGCAGTAAACCTTTCCGGCAACCTGTAGCAGTGTCCCCTTCTCGGCCGATCCTCTGACTCCTTCGAGAACTCCGACTGGTGACGTCACGTCCTATGACTTGCCAGTCGGAGCTTTAGCCCACCTGCAGCTACTGAGCGTGCACCAGCCTTACTCGAACTACCGCCACTGCGGCTGTGCGACATCACATGCTACGGTCAGAAGCCTTGATTCCCCTCATTGCGCCGTCACCCAGGCATAGTATAAAGTTATTTTTAGTCATACATTATATAATGTTTCACTATGTTACCATATATGTTTTGTTCATGTTATACTTGCCTTTATACTGCATGAGCACAGTAACCTTGTTATATGTTATGTTCTGCATATGTTTGGAAAATGTAATAAAAAGTTTGTGAAAGAAAAAAAAAGAAAACCTCCCTGAAATGAGAAGTGCACCTCCCTGAAATGGGTTTTCGCAGGTTGGGATGTCTGAGTATGGGATAAAAAACACACAGATTGTGGACTCTTTACTAGGCCCAGATTAATGCAAGGTGTAATATACACAGTGTTTTCAGATTAAGTTCAGTATAGGATACAAATTTGTCCGAAATAAAATGTATTCTCTGCTGGAATACTGTATATACGGTTGCGGATTGAACGCACACACAGATGTGCCCCAAACTAGTTAAATTTGTCCCAAATGCAAATAATTCTATGGTGGAATACTGTATATATGGTTGCGGCCTAAACACACACACAGATATGCCTTAAACTAGTTAAATTTGTCCCAAATAAAATGTATTCTCTGCTGGAATACTGTATATATGGATGCGGCCTAAACACATACACAGATGTGCCCAAAACTAGTTAAATTTGCCCAAAATATAAATAATTCTCTGCTGGAGTAATGAATATAATGGTTGCGGACTGAACGCACACACAGATGTGGCACAAATTAGGTTAATTTCCCCAGAAAAAAAATATTTCTCTGATGGCGCAGTGTATATGTCACTAGCAGGCACACTCTAGTAAATAAGCCTCTTTTTAGGATGTCTGCTAAACACACTGCTTTCTGATGGCGTACTGTAGATCTCACTTGCAGACACATTCTAGGGAAAAAGACCCTTTTTATAAGGTCTGCTAAACACACTGCTTTCTGATGACGTACTATAGATCTAATTAATATCAAATCTTTCAGTCTTTTAAAAGCTTTTGGGTACTTTTGCACTATCTGTCCCTTCCTGAAGACGCCTGTCCCTGATACTGCTGAATTTAACCCCTGGTTAAAAAAAGAAATGGTGCTGCACTGCTGTCAAACACACACTGTAGTCCTTAAGAGGACTGTTTGGTCTTTCAATAGTTTTTTTGGGAGTTAAATCTGTGAATTTCCAGCAAAACGCTATTTGTCCCTGCCTACTGTCCGCTCTCTCTGGCGCTGAATGATTCGAGCACAGGACATTGGCTCCTATATAAACTGGTATCATGTGTTCCGCCCAGCCAATCAGTGTAAGGCTAATAGCTAACATGGCTATGGCATTACACTGAAGGGAATTACTTACCTGAACATTGATTGGCTGCTTAGGAGGCCCCAAGCGCACAGGGAGGAGACTCGAGCAATGCGACGAGCATACGTGGTATTTGGCCGAGTACCGCCACATGCCGAGCATAGTGATGCTCGAGCCGAATCGGTACTTGGCCGAGCATGCTCGCTCATCACTAGTTGGAACTGCTGTGTGTTCCCCTTGTCTCCCTTCCTCGGTTGCCTAAGGAAGTATGGACTCTGCCGGACCCGTTGTCAGATGGAAAATTTTGGAGCAATCTCTCAACAAGTACCTACTTGTATTGCACAATTTTACTCATCCTCTCCACCACAGGAATGAGAGATGAGAAGTTCTCTTTGTAGCGGGGGTCGAGAAGGGTGAACACCCAGTAATCTGTGTTTTTTAAAATGCGTATAACGCGAGGGTCGGGGGAAAGGCAGCCTAACATGAAGTCAGCCATGTGTGCCAGAGTACCAACAGGCAAGACGTCGATGTCAACATCAGGATGACTCTCCATCCCCTCATCCTCCTCCACTTTCTGCCCATCCACGCTGAACAGATGGAATTAAAGTTCCATGGGTACTAGCTTCTGTAGCAGAGGCAAGTGTCTCCAGCTCCTTCCCCTCCTCCTCCTCCTCTTTTTCATGGCCCAATTTGCGCTGAAGAAGACGAACTGGGGGAGGTCTGCCTATCACCCTGTGTCATCTCATCCCCATTTACCTCGTCTGCCACATTCAAAGCATCCTCCTTAATTGTGAGCAGCGATTGTTTGAGTAGACACAGCAGTGGAATGGTTACGCAGTGGATGTTGTTGCTGACGGTTCATGCAAAGGTCCAGGTGGGGCATCCGGGCCTGTGCCTTTGACAGGGGATTGACCAGCAGTGCGTAACACAGGGGAATAGGAGGCATTGGTGTGACCCGCAGACCCAGATTGTGGACCCAGGCGTTCGGCCCACTTATTAGGGTGCTTGGATGCCATGTGGCGGATCATGCTGGTGGTGTTGTTGTTCACGCCCCGTCTCATTTTGGTACAGCACAGGTTGCAAACTACCACTCTTTGTTGTCTGCACTTTCTTCTAAAAAGCGCCATAATGCGGAACACCTACTCATTGGCAAGGTAGATTTACGCATGGGGGTGCTCCGTTTAGCGGTTGCGGGCCTGTTTGGTATGGGTCAACTTTTCCATTTTGCAACCCCACTGCATCTTCCAGACTGCTGCGGTGCTGCGCATCCCTCCCCCTCTGTACTGCTGTCCTCGCTCAGCTTTTCACCTTCCCATGTTGGGTCAGTGACCTCATCGTCCACCACCTCCATTTCCTCACTCTGCTCATCCTCCTGACTTGACCTAACCACAACCTCAGTGATTGACAACTGTATCTCATCATCATCCACCTCTTGAACGAATGATTGCCGTTCACCACAGTCATTTTCTTGAGACTGTGAAGGCTCAAGAGGTTGGGAATCAGGGCACAATATCTCAGGTACCTCTTCAAGCGTGCTTGGCGAGAGAGCCAAACCAAGTACTGGCGATGAAAAGAGGTCATGTGAATATCCGAGTTTGGGATAACTTGTTTGGCCAGACTCGACTTGGTGGGAGGAAGGAGGATCAGAGTGAGGATTCAGTTGACTAGACTCTTGACTACAGAAATTGGACTTAGTGGAAGAGAGGGTGGTGCTTAACCGACTGGAAGCATTGTCTTCAGCAATCCAACCAACCAACTGTTCGCACTGGTCCTACTTGGACAGTGTTGTCCTGCGCTGCCCAGCTAAGTTGGACATGAAGGGTAAGGTGGATTTTTTGGTTTTCTCTGGTGCACTTGCAGCAGGCACTGTTTCATTGCGCCTAGGGCCACGGCCTCTGCTTGCACCATCAGCATCACGCCCACTTCCCCGTCACTTTGTACTCGCCTTCTTCATATTAATGGTTTTGTCTGTAGATGTGGCACAGATTGTTTTACTGTCAGCTAAAGACACAGTTTTCTGATGCAGGATAGTATTGGATACAGAACACCACTGATTTTGGACACTATACTAGGCCCAGATTAAAGGAAGTTGTAATATAGACAGTGTTTTTAGATGCATTTCAGTATTGGATACAAAAACCAACAGATTTTGGGCACTATACTAGGCCCAGATTAATGGAAGTTGTAATATAGACAGTGTTTTTAGATGCATTTCAGTATTGGATACAAAAACCAACAGATTTTGGGCACTATACTAGGCCCAGATTAATGGAAGTTGTAATATACACACTGTTTTCAGATGCAGGTCAGTATTAGATACAAAAACCCACAGATTTTGGACACTACACTAGGCCCAGATTAATGGAAGTTGTAATATAGACAGTGTTTTTAGATGTAGTTTATTATTGGATACAAAAACCCACCGATTTGAGACACTACACTAGGCACAGATTAATGGAAGTTGTAATAAAGACAGTGTTTTTAGATGCAGTTCAGTATTAGATACAAAAACCAACAGATTTTGGACACTATACTAGGCCCAGATTAATGTAAGTTGTAATATAGTATGTAGTATGTATTGGAGGTGTGGCAGCCTTCAGTTACTCGTGCACACCTGACCAGTTCGTCTTCCCTAGAGGCTGGTTTTAATCAGAGTAAGTATAAAGCTGAGCTTTCCTCTACTAGTAGCCATTTTGATTCCAGGAGGAGGACATAGTGGGCTCAGCGTGCATATTGGTACCTGCGTCCCTGGATCTAATGGAGGCTGTTATGGCACCAAACAGGGTTACTAAGCAAGGTGCGTCCAGCATGCATACTGGGCCTGCACTCCCTGGATTTTATGTGGCTGTCATGGCCCATAACAGGTAGGATTTAGCATTAGGACCACTCATTGAGGCGGCCTTGGCGCGGCGAGTGGCTTATTACCTTTTGATCAAAATGTACACTGATGCCTCACTTTTCCAGCATATAGGCAGGACAAAGTGCTGGTTGCAGAGTGCTGTTGCATTTTTTCTGTGTTTGTATGCATATTTCGCTACATGCACCTGCTTTTAGGGACGTGCTGACTGACCCCCTTTTTTGTGTAGTATGTATTGGAGGTGTGGCAGCCTTCAGTTAGTCATGCACACCTGACCAGTTTGTCTGCCCTAGAGGCTGGTTTTAATCAAAGTAAGTATAAAGCTGAGCTTTCCCCTACTAGTAGCCATTTTGGCTCCATGAGGAGGACATGGTGGGCTCAGCGTGCATGTTGATACCTGTGTCCCTGGATCTAATGGAGGCTGTTATGGCACCAAACAGGGTTACTAAGCAAGGTGGATCCAGCATGCATACTGGGCCTGCACTCCCTGGATTTAATGTGGCTGTCATGGCCCATAACAGGTAGGATTTAGCGTTAGGACCACTCATTGTCAGGGCAGAGTGCTGTTGCATTTTTTCTGTGTTTGTTATGTATATTTCGCTACGTGCACCTCCTTTCAGGGACGTGCTGACTGACCCCCTTTTTTGTGTAGTAAGTTGTAATATAGACAGTGTTTTTAGATGCTGTTCAGTATTGGATACAAAAACCAACAAATTTTGGACACTACACTAGGCCCAGATTAATGGAAGTTGTAATATAGACAGTGTTTTTAGATGCTGTTCAGTATAGGATACAAAAACCAACAGATTTTGGACACTATACTAGGCCCAGATTAATGGAAGTTGTAATATAGACAGTGTTTTTTTGATGCAGTTCAGTATTGGATACAAAAACCCACAGATTTTGGACACTACACTTGGTCCAGATTAATGGAAGTTGTAATATAGAAGTGTTTTTAGATGCAGTTCAGTATTGGGTATAGAACACCACAGATTACTGACACTATATTAGGCCCAGATTATTGGAATTTGTAATACTGACAATGTTTTCTGGGGCAGGACAGTATTGGTTATAGAACTCCACAGATTTTGGACACTATATTATGCCCATATGATTGAATTTAGTAATATTGACAGTGTTTTCTGAGGCAGGACAGTATTGGTTAAAGAAAACCACAGATTACGGACACTATATTAGGACTAGATTATTGGAATTTGTAATATTGATAGTGTTTTCTGAGGCAGGACAGTATTGGTTGTAGAACACCACAGATTTTGGACACTATATTATGCCCAGATTATTTGAATTTGTAATACAGACAGTGTTTTATGATGCAGGACAGTATTGGTTACAAAAAACAACACAGATTATGGACACTAGATGTGACTCAGATTATTAAAGAGTCAATCTGCGGATGATGTACAGTATATATCACTAATAGTTATAAACTAAAAATATCTTGTTTAGCCCTTAAAAGGATTTTGGGTTCTTTGAAAAGCTTTTGGTATTAAAGGGAATCTGTCAGCATCATATTACTATTTTTCTTTTTTCATGCATCCTAATAAAATCAAATACCTGAAATCCATATGTGTCCTTCGTTTTTATTTTTGTCCAGTAGTTTCTTTTAAAAAGAGCTTTTTCTGATATGCTAATTAAGGGTTAGGGAGCCCAGAGGGGCGTTCCTCCTGTAGCAAGGAGCCCAGGAACGCCCCCCTGATGTAATGTGCCCGGCGAAAATTTCAAATCCATAACTCCTCCATTGCCCTAAATCGCCTCCCACGGCGTCTTAAAGCTCCGCCCCCCCCCCCGCGCCAGGTCCTGTCTCCTCTTCTCCTAAGGATGCGTCTCCCCGGCCGGCCGAAATCTCGCGCAGGCGCAGTACCGCCTCTCGCCTGCGCGATCGCGAGTAAACTGAGGGCAAGAGCCTCATCGGCATCACTGGGCATGCGCCGAGCCCAGTGACGTCGTCCCTGCGCGAGATTTCGGCCAGCCGGGGAGACGCATCCTTAGGAGGAGAAGAGGAGACAGGACCTGGCGCGGGGGGGGGGCGGAGCTTTAAGACTCGCCGTGGGAGGCGATTTAGGGCAATGGAGGAGTTATGGATTCGAAATTTTCGCCGGGCACATTACATCAGGGGGGCGTTTCTGGGCTCCTTGCTACAGGAGGAACGCCCCTCTGGGCTCCCTAACCCTTAATTAGCATATCAGAAAAAGCTCTTTTTAAAAGAAACTACTGGACGAAAATAAAAACGAAGGACACATATGGATTTCAGGTATTTGATTTTATTAGGATGCATGAAAAAAGAAAAATAGTAATATGATGCTGACAGATTCCCTTTAAATACAGCAAATTTCTCTCCCTTCACTATCTTTCCCTTCCTTAGCACGGATGTCCCTGACACTGCTGTTAAATATATTGTTGATCTAAAACACACACTTAGTAGTCCTGAAAGGGACTTTTGGATCTTTCAAAAGCTTTCTCTAACTAAAATCACTGAAATTTGCTCCCTGCTTTGTCTTTCCCTTCCTACCCGATGCTCTCCCTGCGTTCCTGGAAGCCAATCACTGTAATGCCAGCAGCTACTGGCATTACAGTGAGGGCAGTACTTACCTGCACCTTTATTGTCTGCTTAAAACCCACAAAACGTGTGGGGCATTTCGCTCAAACACATGCGGTACTCGTCCGAGTTCCGCCATGTGCCGAGCATAGCGATGCTCGAGCCGAACGGATTTTCAGCCGAGCCTTCTCGCTCATCACTGCCAGTAATCAGAGGACACTTCATAGCCCTAGGAGCTTATCTAAACAAATTTAGACAACAGACCATCCTAGATTTACAGGAGAAGATCTCCCATCTTGAGCGGTCCCATAAAAACAGGCATCCTCTGATGTGCTTAAACAACTCCCCCAAACACGCACGGAATTGAAAAATCTCCTTAACACCAAAACAGCTAAACTGGAGTACAGGCCCCAAACATTAGGCATTCACCTGACAGAAAAGGCCTTTTATGCCGCTGTATATACATAAGAGAAGGACCATTCTTTGTTCTGGGTCGTGGCGGATATGTGTGGGCTGGCATAAGGAAATTCAATTAAACCTGGTCATCACAGGTGTTGAATTCCTTCGAGATTAATGCCTCATTCATTTTAAGAAATGTGAGGTAGTCCACACTGTCGTGAGCTAGACGACTGATCAGCACAAGACACTCGACAAGGGGCAAGCCAAGAGTTCCATGGCAAATTGTGACAGCTCTGGCCACAGGTCAAGCATGCACACCCAGTAGTCCAGGGGTTCCTCGCTTCTCAGAGCGTCCACATCGGCCGTTAACCCGATGTAGTTGGTCACCTGTCGGTCTAGGCGTTCCCTGAGGCTCGATCCAGAGGGCGGCTGTCGATGGGTTGGCAAACAAAAATGATCTCATATCCCAAGTGACCAACACATCTTCAAACCGCCCTATTCTTGCAGATGCGGTAGGATTGGTACCTGCACCTGTTTCGCTGTGGGTGGAAATTCCTCTGCCAGCACCTGCAACAGAAGAATGGAGCATCTCTCGCAGCAAGGCCTTGAAATGCTCCATTCTGCCAGCCCCCTGTGATGCTGGTAACATGTCCGCCATTTTGTGTTTGTTCCGGGGGTCTAAGTATGTTGCCAACCAGTACTGGTCCTTGCCCTTTATGCTTTTTATATGGGGGTCCCTCTTCAAACACTGGAGCATGAAGGCCACCCTTTGCGCTAAATTGGAAGTGTTGGAGCACCCTGGCTCTGGCTTATCGCCCAGGAGAATGTCGTGCTCGGTCTCCTCTTCCCAGCCACGGACAACACCAGAGATCCCCGTAAAGTTTAAAGTCCCCCTCAAAGCCTGCTCTTCTTGCTCCTCCTCCTCCTCCCAGCCACCATCTTCCTCTGACTCCTCTTCAGACTCCTGCTGACTTCTCTCAGATGTTGTAGCCCCCCCTGGGAATTCATTCAGCATTGCGACTGCCTCATCTTTCAGCTCCTGCTCCTCGATGGCTTTACCAATGACATGACGCAATGCACGCTCCAGAAAGAAGACATAATGTACGATTTCACTGATGGCGCCCTGGCTGCAACTGACCAGTTTGGTGATCTCTTCAAATGGCTGCAGAAGTCTGTATGCGTCGTGCATGAGCAGCCACTGGCATGGTAAAAAGAAACCTCAGAACCTGTCCTGCTGCAAAGTTAGTCCATGTAGTCGGTAACAGCACGTTGCTGCTGGAGCAGCCTATCAAGCATATACAAGGTGGAGTTCCAGCACGTCGGGCTGTCACAAATCAGACATCTGACGGACAGGTGGTGTTGCCGCTGAATGTCAGCAAGGCGAGCCATGGCCGTGTAAGATCTTCTAAAATGGCTAGAGATTTTTCCGGCCTGCTGCAAGACGTCCTGGCACCCAGGGTATTTGGCAATGATTCGCTGCACGACTAAGTTCAGGACATGTGCCATGCATGGCACGTGTGTCATTTTTCCCTTTTTTAGTGCGCTCAGCAGATTGGCACCATTGTCACACACCGCTTTACCAACTGCCAAATTGAGCGGGATTAGCTACTGATTGGCCTGTAACCAGAGAGCTGAAAGCAGTGCAAGACCGGTGTGGCTCTTGGCTTCCAGACGCAGCACAGCATGGCAACGTCTTACCTGGCACATCGAATAGGTTCTGGGGAGCTTGGGGGGTGCAGGGGAAGAGGCAGCAGCAGTGGAACAGGAGGAGTCAGCCGAGGAGTAGACAGAGGAGGAGAAGAAGAGGCAGGCCTGCATGCAATCAGTGGCGGTAACACCAAATCCACACAGGAGCCCCAGGTTACATGCTTGACTGCCGTCAGCAAGTTCACCCAGTGGGCAGTAAAAGTTATATACCTTCCCTGCCAGTGTTTGCTAGACAACGTGTCTGAGGTGAGATGTATCTTGGCACCGACACTGTGTGCCAGAGATATATTCACTTGCCACTGAGTGTGGCCATATAGCTCTGGAATGCCCTTCTGGGAGAAATATTTCCTTCCGGGGACCTTCCATTGCGGTGTGCCAATGGCCACAAATTTTCTAAAGGCCTCGGAGTCCACCAGTTTATATGGCAGTAGTTGGCAGGATAGCAGTTCCGACAATCCAGCGGTCAGCTGTTGGGCGTCATCAACTATTTATGCTCGAACATTTGGGCCACGGAAGCCTGCATTCTGCCAGATTAATGCCACGATGGGTGGAAGCTGGAGTGGAGGACAAATGGGAGGAGAGAGGAGGAGGAGAAGAGGAAGGACATTCTTACTTCCACCTTACGAACTTCATAAATTAGGCCTTGGTTCTTGCCAATCTTCTGCGTTCTTGCGAGAGGCAGAGGTAATTTCTTCTCCACTTTTTCCAGAACTGACTGGTGAGATGTTGTACAGTACCTGCTTACACCAAAACTTATAAAGGTTGTGCTCTTTGAAAACACCAGATGGCACAGGAATATTTCCTATCTTTTCTGGTTTATTCTTGAGTGATCTGTTATGCACCCCAGATGTGGATTTCTTCTTTTTTACTACAGGAGATTGTCTGTTGCTTTCATTAGAAGCTGAGCAAGACTTGGTTCTCCTTGCCAAATATTTAGAATGTGACTTTAATTTCTGTGTCACCGATTTAGAGAGCTTATTTTGTGAGGCTGATTTAGATGTAGATTGCTTTCGGTCTATGAATTGTGAACGCAAATGCTCATGTCTGCTTTTCACTTCTGAAATGGGATCTGTTTTTGTACATACATACTTGGGTTGTTGACATGCATTTTGTGATGGACATTGGCGGTGAACTTTTCCCTGTGGTTTCCAGAAAAGGCTGAGCAATATGAAGGTGGAAGTTGAAGACTGGGAAGAATTATAATCCTCTTGGGTGCAATCAACAACTGCAGATGGAACTGAATGTTCTTGCAAAGTAACTGAAATAAACTCTTCCTCTGTTGAAGGAACCTCCTTTATAGAACATTCAGAAGATACTTCATTTACAGAATTAAACTAATTGTCAAAAGGTTAACTGGAAGGCTCACATTTCTGTGGTATCTCATCAGAACTACATGAATCAGCTTGTTGTCAGTGATGATATAGGATTCATTATGATAAACTGTGTGAGGACTGCAAAGCTGGGAAGGTCTTGAAGAGAGCACCAATTGAGATCCTGAAGGCATTGCTACAAGCTGCCCTTCTGTCCAGGAACATTCTTCTGCAGCTGACTCCTTGGGACTTAAGCTGCTTTCTAATGAACAAGTTTTTAGAATATTTGGACAAAGAACCTCTTGCACATAGTAGTGGTTAGGATACCGCGTTAAGTAAGAAGTTCATCCCCCTATTAATACGTCAGTTCTGAAGGAGTGTACTTGGCAGGGTCTGCGGGCTCTGTCGAGTCATACATTCCCCACGATAACCCAACCCACTGCAAGTTTCTGGGCATATGGAGCGTTGAAAGTGCCATTGCAAAGATCAAGGACCTTATGAGCCTCAAGAATGTCTCTACCTAGCAAGAGTAAGATCTCAGCATAGTTATCAACTGGAGGAATCTCTCTGGCTAAGTTCCTGAAATGAGGATAATGCTGTGCGGCTTCAGGTGTAGGAATCTCATCCCTTGCGTCCGGCAATTTGTCACACTCTATAAGGGCTGGAAGAGAGAGTTTCTTATCTCCTTTGATGGGCTTCAAGGTGAAACCATTAGCTCTTCTTCCTGAGGTTGTCACAAGACCAGAGCATTCTCCAAGGTTGTAGGGTGTAGTCTTTCCCTTTATCCTGAACAGATCAAAGAACTTAGGGCTAGCTAGGGAACGATTACTTTGGTCATTTAGAATAGCATACATTCTTATGGTCTTCTCTGGTTGTGTAGTAGGAAACACATCCACGAGGCAAATCTTAAAACAAGACTTACCACACACGTTCTTCTCCGCATACCTCTGTGCATCTGGGAGTGACGGTAGTGGTTGGTCGGTTGGCACTCTCCCTGCCATGACTCTCCCCGCCTTGATCGGAATGGGTCTTGTGCCAGCTAACTGGTTCTAGGTTCCGCCTGATTGGTCCTGGGTGAACAACGGACACATGTACATCTCTATTACATTCAGAACATTTGACTGGCACCTTACAGTCTCTGGCGAAATGATCAGTGGATGCACAGCATCTGAAGCAGATATTATGACTCCTTAGGAACGCCTTACGTTCCTCAAAGGGCTTGCTATGAAGAGACGACATTTCCTTAAAGGATGTGGTTTATCAAGGATAGGGCTAGGATGATCAGGGTCCTTAGGGCTTTCATTTCCATTGTTAGTAGTGGGCACAACCCCTGTCTTTTTTTACAGAAATTAGACCTTTAGGGTTTCTCTGTCTGGGACTGAAAGTCTTGTGTCTCTGTTTAGTAGAGCCAAAGATGTTGGTTCCCAAGGTGTTGAAGCTCGGATCGTTTTTAGCTCTAGCTAAGTCCTTGATGAACTTACAGAAGAATGAAAATGGTGGAAAGGGAACACGATGTTGCTCCTTGTATTTTGAACCTGTTGTTGCCCAATGGTCTTAAATATTGAGGGGGTAATTTCTCCACGATCAGGCCCACACCATGGGAGCTATCAAGAAAGCTAAGACCTGGTAGCTGCAGGTCTCCCTTGACGATTTCAAACTCAAGAAGAAGGTCGCTTAAATCCTGAAACCCTCGGTGGTCTGTATTGGATAAATCAGGAATGTCGTATAGTAATTTAAGTAAGGCACGTTCAACTACTTCCGAGCCGCCGTATGTCTGCTGTAATCTTTCCCATGCGAGATGGAAGCCTTTGACTGGTGTGTAGATATGAACGGTTTTGAGTCTCTTAACACAGTTTGACGACCATGGACCTAGCCATCTAATTAGTAAATCAAGTTCTTACATAGGCGGTACACCAAGAGTTTGAACTGTTAACTTGAATGTGGCCTTCCAACTTCTATAGTTCTCTGGGTGATCATCAAAGTTCATAAGGCTAGTACTGAGAAGGTCCCTGAGGGTGAGGTACTTAGCGATTTCTGATGCGTCATTTCTTTCATGCATCATTGCGACAGGAACTTCTCCCTCACTGGTGTTGTTAGCACAATCTGATACCCTATGTTTGGGGGTTGGAAGATGGAATGGAGTGGCAGCTGGGTTAAGTATAAGTGAAGGCTTCACATCTGGTAATGTTGCGCCACCATCTTGTTTGCTATGCAACAAGTCTCAGGAGGTGTTAATGTGATTTGATGAGCTTGAAGCGGCTTGGTCTCTAATGGCCCATGAAATACTGTGTAAGGTTTTAGAGGTTTGAAAGAAAGAGAAATGTCCATTGGACTGGGGTCAACTGTACAGTTATCAGCTGCCTCTTTTTCTACTCGCATGAGTTCAGCAGGCTGGCGTGGAGAGACCAAATCTTCTGGTGCAAATGCATTGACCTTGCTTTGGTCTAGGACGAATTGCAGGGTACGCCCTTCTGAGTCATTAAATATCTTGGACATAGGATAAGCTTCTTCTTCTTCTTCAGCAGCTTCATCAAGAACTCTGAGTTCAGCCATGGCTGCTGCTTCTTCTTCCCTTTCCTTAAGAAGGACTTCCAACTCAGCTTCAGCCTTGGTCGCTTGCGCCTGAGCCTGTATAGCTGCTTGATTAGCTTGAGATTGGGCATGTGTCTCTGTGACTTGTGCCTTAATGGCTGCTTCCTTTCTAATGCAGTGAGCTTCTACCTTCACTGCTTCCACTCTTGCGCGTGCCAACACCAATGAGGTAATCAGCGAAGAGTGCGGTGAGCGAGACCATAGCGATGTGGACTGAGCAATAGATTTCGAGGAACTGGATAAAGCCTTGGAGTGCCTTGAAAGGTTAGAATGTCGGGACGCAGTTTCATAATGTTGTGATATCTTGTCCTCTAGTATTGGCTTGATTGCCATAAATATGCTAGATCTTTAATCATTAAATGCAGTGTGGGTCTTTAATTCTAGGATGAATTCCTCTGAGTTGAGTCTTGATAACAGAGAAGAATATTTTTCTGACAGTCTATTATAACTTTCATAGGTGTTATTCAATTTTGTACACATGGACCATAATTGATCTTCATTATAGCCTGATCCATGTGCTGCATCCATACATTGTTCAGTCTGTTCCCACAAAAAGGATAAGTTATTACATATTTCAATTTTGTTAGGAGCGCCTCCTTCCTTTTTAATAAACGGCTTAGAAATCCTTCTAGCTGTGTCCTGCATTTCCATCTGTAACCAACAGTGACCTCTAATGAGATGATATTTACCTCTGAAAACAGGCTGAATGCAGTTCCTAGTCTGTATGAAACTGTAATTGCTAGAAGCTTCTGCGATCCTAGTAAATGCAGTACTGAGCAGTATAAGATATTGCCCTTATTGATGCAGCATAACAGAAGACAAATGGTAATGGCTTATTACTTGGAGGAGGAGAATATTCTTTTCTGAGCAGGAGAAGGAGAGTACTAAGACAATTATTTTACTGTGGCGTTTCCAAATGTCAGCTTTTTACAATCACGCATCTGTGAGAGAACTGCCTCTATGCGCACTGAGGTGACTTGTTGAATCAGACATTCTCCACTTACAGTTTACATATCAGACACTCAGGAGTTAATCAAGTAGTCTTTTAATCCGGAGATTGTATTACAAGATGTTCAGGGAATTCAGATGGTAAAAGAATTATGCCAACAACATTCTCTTTAATAAAAAGATGGAGATTTTCCTTAGAAGTAGAGCACACACTAACAGCAATACAAGCAATAGTTCAAATGGCTGCAGCTCTCACCTCTACCTTTAATCCAAGAAGCACAGAAAAGAGACCAGAACTGGGCTTTATGAAGTATCCAATGGAAAAATGGAATCCAGCTTCTTATGGAATAATAAAGGTTCTTTATTGGCTCATCATATAAAATCCACCAAAGTCACAGAAAATGACATCAAAGTGACGCGTTTCGGGCTACAGAATCCAGCCCTTCATCAAGACATAACAAAATCTATTAAAACCATTCCTTTTATACAGCACAGGGTCCAACCCCTTCTAATTAGCAAGGCATCCTGAACCTGGAACCTAGAATGTGAGCCATTTAGTGATCCAGGGGAGGGGATCCAGCATCACAGGTGGTGCATACATATACATAATGAGAACATCTTAGTTGTATTGCAGAGTAAGATCATGTTTTCTATTTAGCCCTTTTGGTATACAGGTGTCAAGCGAAAACATCCAGAAGGTTTCCCTACTGAGAAGTTTTTGTCTACGATCCCCTTCTCTCATAGGAAATGTCACTATTTCGATCCCCTGTGCACAAAATGCAGATGCGTCTCCTTTATGAACAGTGGCGATGTGGAAAGTCGCTGCCGATACATTACGAGTCTGAAAATAAGGGATGTCACTAAGATGTTTTCTAATGAGTATTTTCAACTCTTTCATAGTGCATCCAACATACTGAAGTTTACAAATTTTACATGTGATAACATACACAACAAATTCCGTGTTGCAATAAATATATTGTTTCAAAGTGTGTCTGTCATTATTCACTGTAGACGTAACCACCTTAGTAACGCACATATATCGGCAGCATATACATCTCCTACTTCCACATGTGGTTTTTGGCCAGGAGCATATCCGAGGTATAGTGTCAATAAACAAACTGGGGCTAAGTTTTTGTCCCACTGTGGGTGCTTTTTTAGATATACATTTGATGCCTGCAGATACCACTCTCGCCACTCCTCATCATAATTGAGGACAGGGAGATGTTTTCGGATGATCTTGCATATGTGTGGATATTCTCTACAGTAATTAGTGATAAAAACAGTCAGCTTTTTATCCACTTGAGCAGAATTTAATTCTTCGCCTTTTTTACGTTTATAGGGTTTTTTCATAGTCTGAGGAAAAATCAAGGACTCTCTATTTTTTAATTTGGCAAGTCCAATGCCTTTATTAATATTTTGAAGTGTATAACCTCTACTGAGAAGTCTATGTGTGATAACCTCTGTTTCTTTTTAGAATAAGCCCTTTGTGGAGCAATTGCGTCTTGCTCTAATACTTTCCCCTTTTGGTATATTGTTTATGACATGTGGTGGCTGGCAGGAGGAGGCAAGAAGAATGGCATTCCCAGATGTCTTTTTTCTAAAAGTACAAGTAGTGATCACTCCCTCAGAGAGGTCCGATTCCAAATGTAAATCACGAAAGTCGATTTTAGCTGAATCGCTAACATAAGTGAGTTTAATGGTATCTGTACAGTTATTGAGATAATTGACACACTGGGCTACCATATTCTCCTTTCCCTGCCAAACCCACAGCATATCATCTATATAACGTCCATACCATTTTATGTATCCAGCAAAGGGGTTGTCATCAAGAAGCAAAAAATGTCGTTACCACCACGCCATATATATATTTGCTATGGATGGTCAGTATTTGGCCCCCATTGAGACACCTGACATTTGGAGGTAGTATTTCCTATTAAACATAAAGAAATTATGTCTTATAAGAAAATCCACACATATGCACAAAAAATCCTGTAATTCCAAACTATAGTTGCTGTAGTGCTCCAGAAACCATTTAAGAGCCATGATGGCCGAATCCTGAGGAATGTTAGTGTATAGTGCGGTAATATCACCGCAACCCAGATATAATCACCACTCCACTTGAAATTATAGAAATTCTGAAGCACTGTGCGACTGTCCTTCAAGTAACCCGGCATCAGGGATATGAGTGGTTGTAGCAGGGAATCGGTCCACTTTGATCATTTCTCTGAATACGATCTGATGCCCGCCACAAATCGGACGCATAGGGGGTGAAAATCCCAGTTTATGCACCTTGGGGAATGCGTGAAAAATTGGTTTGGTGTGATCTTACTCTGCAATACAACTAAGATGTTTTCATTATGTATATGTATGCACCACCTGTGATGCTGGATCTCCTCCCCTGCATCACTGAATGGCTCACATTCTAGGTTCCAGGTGCAGGATACCTTGCTAATTAGAAGGGGTTGGACCCTGTGCTGTATAAAAGGAATGGTTTCAATACATTTTGTTATGTCTTGATGAAGGGCTGGATTCTGTAGCCCGAAACGCGTCACATTGATGTCATTTTCTGTGACTTTGGTGGATTTTATATGATGAGCCAATAAAGAACCTTTATTATTCCATAAGAAGCTGGATTCTATTTTTCCATTGGACACTAACAGCAATGCATAACTGGGAAAACAGGAAGTGGCTAGGCTGAACTAACTAGAAGCTGAAACAGAGGGGGGGGGGGGGAAGAGAGCTGAAACAGTTCGGGTTCGCTCAACCCTAATTATAGGTTACAATGTGCGGTGTGTGTGTGTTGTTGCATGAATGTCATTCAACAGCTACTGAAGTAGTGTTGGACAAGTGTGCAGGTCATTGAGTGCGTTTGTTCTCAGCACAGCAACATTTATAGGATTGTCACCATCTAGGATCAAACCGCAGGTGGCTCACTCCCCTAGCTCTTCCATGCACCGTGTCTCAGAGTCATGTCAGTTAAGCGGCTGCTAGCTATATAGTGAATATACACTGGCCTCATACTTACGCTAGTACAGACAGCTAGTAGTTATTTAGAGATTGGGCACATCTCTATTTTCCAGCATATCAATCACTTCAGTGCTTTTCGGTGACAGCATAGTTTTTAACTGTTCGTCTTGGCTTACAGCCATTTTATTATTAGATATGAATAAAAGTCAAGTATTAATCACTATATTATACCTGGGTCAAGATAGGGTTAAGCCTTTTAGGCGTTTTAAATAAGTGTTATATATTCATGCTTACCCATGTTAGGTCCATTTATTTGTTAAACAAGTACTTCCATATTTGGTGGCAATGCCCCAAGATCAAGGAATTTTGGATAATGGTATGTGAGCAGATATCTAAAATACATGGTCCCATCTTCCAGTTTTCTCTCAGATAGGCCTATTGGTCAGAGATACACACCACCATAGCTGCCAAACAATTAACCAAAATGCTCTTGCGAGCAGCCTGAATATTAGTAGCTAGTTTTTGGAAAAGCACGGAGTCACCTGCGATAACCCACTGGCTAAATAAAGAAGATCAACTTTATCGCTTTAAACAATTGGCCCATAGGGAGCCCCACTCTTCACAAAAATTTGTGACCATCTGGAGCCCATGGTCAACATACAGAGGTTTCGATAATACTGGTCTCTAATTATTTATAGTCACTGAGAGACACCAAAGAAAGTTACAAATATTAGACTATCTAATCTGGATATCTATCACCTTTGACAGGATATATCCCCCCCTCTCCCCACCCCCTTCTCCCCTATTCTATTGTTTATTTGGTTGATAGCTTTATTTTGATTTGAATATATACCATCATTTTGACTGGACAATACCATGCCAAATTGTAATTGACTTTTATTTGATACACTCGAGGGGATTACGCCCTCGTGCAATGATATGTATGTGATAGGTCCTAAGGACCGCAATTTGTAAATGCTTAATGTCCTGGTATTTTTTTAAATAAAACATGTTTGAAAAAAAAACAATAGTCTATGAAGACAACCAAGCATGCATGAAACTTGCAAGCAGTGACAAAATTAGCGCAAGAACCAAGCACATTGATATAAAATATCACCTGCGTTATTTGGTCGAATTAGTTTGCTTATTGTTAAACTAAAGAAAACTCAAGCCGCTATGGGACTAACAGGATAAGTAGTTATTGAGTGGGGGTGTTAGAATAACGCTTATTACTGTATTTGGACTGGATATGACACCCCCACGGAAGGGTACCAGGGCCTTTCTGAAACACATGCTCCTCTCCCCTCCTGACACCTTGCCCTTCATGTCTGTACAAGGTGATTTTCCTTTACCCCTTCTAATGTTATGTGATTGCTTTTCTTCTTTGGACCCAGGTTACCATACATTGCCACACTCTATTGGTTGTAATGACAGCCTCCTCAAAGACCTTTTTGATGGGAAAGGTTCTTTAACTCATCAGGCCCTTTCCAGCTAAACTGTACCTCTCTTCATGATATGCAATATACCCATCTTTGTAAAACTCTTTTTCCTACCAACTGGTCAGTCTAGAGATCATTCTTGCTTTGAAAAGTTTCTCACGCAAACTCGTTCCCCTATGAAATTGATCTCAAAGATTAGCAAACAGTTATCAGATCTCTGAGACTGTCCAGTACCTTTCTTTGTAAGGGAAAGGAAGAGCGATTTGCAGACTAAATTCTAAATTCATGCCCATGCAAATGACACGATTACTCCGAGCCCTTACACCAGGGATCAGCAACCTCCGGCACTCCAGATGTTCTGAAACTACAACTCCCAGAATGCTCCATTCACTTCTATAAGAGTTGTGAGAACAGCTGAGTATGTTTGCATGCTGGGAGTTGTAGTTTCACACCAGCTGAAGTGCCGAAGGTTGCTGATCTCCGCCGTAGACTTTCCTCCACATGTGTAAGTATTCGCGAGAACTCATAAAATATTGTTACGCTGGTACCTAACTCCTATCAGATTGCAAAATGTGTTCAACCATATTATTTGGTATGCATTTATAACTTCCTTCTTGCTCCTGAGATTGCACTTCTTTCCCTCTTCCCAGATAGCATCCCAAAAGAACATATGGACATATTTTGGTTATTAATCCCACTCAGATGGAAATCCAAAGATATCATAGAGTTACATTGGGTTAGCAAAGTCGACAAAATTTGGGGACTTGAGGAACTATTATCTTGGGAACTCCATTCACACCCCACATTTGAAACAAGTTGGTCCCCTTGGTCTTCATCCAAAACACGCATTTACAAGTTTATTGGAGACACTGACCAGGATAGATGCCCCTAGGTCGTAATTCCTTTGGTTGAGTAGGTAGGTCACACGATCTCAACACAATCTTTGTACCACCCCCCTCTCCTTATACTCTCCCTCTCCTTCCTTTCCTTTACTCCTTAGTCCAGTTTTGATATTTCCATTTTTGTTCATATTTGCTTTTGTTATAAAAAATAGTAACCATAATTTCATCCTTGCAGAGAGACTGTCTTGACACAACTATGCTCTATGTAGAGGAATTGGAGTAGTGTTTTCCAGGTATCAGTCTCAGTTGCTGATGTATGCAAATGTAACCCAATACGCTCTTTCTGCTTTGGCTACTGTATTTAGATTTTATTGCGACAGGAGGCTCCCATTGTGAATTATCTTCCTTGACTACTCCCTTAGCAGCAAGAAGTATACAAACAAAAGAAATAAAGTTTTTTTATAACAGCTGTCGAATATGCAAATGAGATGAATCTGACTAGCCAATACTAGAACGACCTAGTATATATAAAATGAGGGTATTGTAGAAACTGCCTCTTTCTTGCTGCTCCCTCAAGAGAACAGGATACATATATTTACTGTTTGATTAATTTATATACCAGGGAAAGTATATATCCTAGTAACATAGTAACATAGTAACATAGTAACATAGTATATAAGGCTGAAAAAAGACATTTGTCCATCCAGTTCAACCTGTTTCCTGCAAGTTGATCCAGAGGAAGGCAAAAAACCCCTGTGAGGTAGAGCCAATTTTCCCCACTTAAGGGGAAAAAATTCCTTCCCGACTCCAATCAGGCAGTCAGAATAACTCCCTGGATCAACGACCCATCTTTAGTAGCTATAGCCTGAAATATTATTACGCTCCAGAAATACATCCAGGCCCCTCTTGAATTCCTTTATTGTACTCACCATCACCACCTCCTCAGGCAGAGAGTTCCATAGTCTTACTGCTCTTACCGTGAAGAACCCTTTTCTATGTTTGTGTACAAACCTTCTTTCCTCCAGACGCAGAGGATGTCCCCTCGTCACAGTCACAGTCCTGGGGATAAATAGATGATGGGAGAGATCTTTGTACTGACCCCTGATATATTTATACATAGTTATTAGATCTCCCCTCAGTCGTCTTTTTTCTAGAGTGAATAACCCTAATTTTGATACCCTTTCAGGGTACTGTAGTTGCCCCATTCCAGTTATTACTTTAGTTGCCCTCCTCTGAACCCTCTCTAGCTCTGCTATGTCTGCCTTGTTCACGGGAGCCCAGAACTGTACACAGTACTCCATGTGTGGTCTGACTAGTGATTTATAAAGTGGTAAGACTATATTTTCATCACGGGCATCTATGCCCTTTTGATGCAACCCATTATCTTATTGGCCTTAGCAGCAGCTGCCTGACACTGGTTTTTACAGCTTAGTTTGTTATTTATTAAAATTCCTAGATCCTTTTCCATGTCAGTGTTACTGAGTGTTTTACCATTTAGTATGTACGGGTGACTTGCATTATTCCTTCCCATGTGCATAACTTTACATTTGTCAGTGTTAAACCTCATCTGCCATTTCTCTGCCCAAGCCCCCAATCTATCCAGATCCCTCTGTAGCAGAAAACTGTCCTCTTTAGTGTTAATTACTTTACACAGTTTAGTGTCATCTGCAAAAATTGATATATTACTGTGCAAGCCTTCTACAAGATCATTAATAAATATATTGAAGAGAATAGGGCCCAATACTGAACCCTGAGGTACCCCACTAGTGACCGTGACCCAATCTGAGTGTGTACCGTTAATAACCACCCTCTGTTTTCTATTACTGAGCCAGTTACTTACCCACATACAGATATTTTCTCCTAGTCCAAGTGTTCTCATTTTATATACTAACCTTTTATGTGGTACAGCGTCAAATGCTTTGGAGAAGTCCAGATATACGACATCCATTGATTCGCCGCTGTCAAGTCTAGAACTTACCTCCTCATAGAAACTGATTAAATTAGTTTGACATGACCGATCCCTCATGAAGCCATGCTGATATGGTGTAATTTGCTTATTTTCATTGAGATACTCCAAGATAGCATCTCTTACAAAACCTTCAAACAGTTTACCCACAACAGATGTTAAACTTACCGGCCTATAATTTCCAGGCTCTGTTTTTGGACCCTTTTTGAATATTGGCACCACATTTGCTATACGCCAGTCTGGTGGAACATTCCCTGTCAGTATGGAGTCCGTGAATATCAAAAATAAGGGTCTGGCTAGGACATCACTTAATTCCCTTAGGATACGGGGTGTATGCCATCCGGTCCTGGCGATTTGTCTATTTTAATCTTTTTAAGTCGCTGCTGTACTTCTTCCTGGGTCAGACAGGGCACTTTTAAAGGGGAATTTACTTTTACATTTTGCATTTCATCTGACAGTTTATTTTCCTCAGTGAAAACAGTGGTGAAGAAAATATTTAATAGCTTGGCTTTATCCTCATCGCTTTCTGCAACTCCCCCTCATTGCTATGTAGAGGGCCGACTCCTTCAGGTTTATATTTTTTACCATTTATATAATTGAAAAACATTTTAGGGTTAGTTTTGCTCTCTTTGGCAATTAATCTCTCGGTCTCTAGTTTGGCAGTTTTTATTAGTTTTTACATATTCTGTTTTTTTCCTTATAGTTTATCAGTGCTTCCTGGCTCCCCTCCTGTTTTAGTGATTTATATGCTTTCTTTTTGTCATTTATTGCTTTTTTACGGTTCTATTTATCCACATTGGTTTCTTCTTATTTCTTAGCCTTTTATTTCTATAAGGTATGCATCGATCACAATTTGATGTTACAATGCTTTTAAAAATCTCCCATTTTGTGGTTGTATTTTTATTTTTGAGGACTATGTCCCAGTTAATTGGGCCTATGGCCTCTCTTAGTTGGCTAAATTTTGCTTTTTTGAAGTCCGGTATTCTTGTTCCTCCCTGTAGAAACTCTCGTTTGAAGGATAATTGGAAGGTTATTACTTTATGGTCACTATTTCCCAGGTGTCCCCCGACCTGCACATCTGTTGTTCTATCAGGTCTATTGGTTAATACTAAGTCCAGTATGGCCGTCCCTCTAGTTGGGTCCTGAACCATTTGGGAAAGGTAATTGTCTTTGGCTATTGCCAAGAACCTGTTTCCTTTATGGGATGTACAGCTTTCAGTTTCCCAGTCTATATCTGGGTAGTTGAAGTCCCCATAATAACCACCTGATTATGGTTTGCCGCCTTGTTTATCTCGTTTAGTAATAGATTTTCTGCGGACTCTGGTATATTAGGTGGTTTATAGTAAACTCCTATTAGTAATTTATTATTGTTTTTGGCTCCATTTATCTCCACCCACAATGACTCCACATTTTCGTGTCCCTCACAGATGTCTTCCCGGAGTGTGGGCTTTAGAGAGGACTTTATGTAAAGGCAGACCCCTCCCCCTCTCCGGTTTTGACGATCCTTTCTGAACAGATTGTAACCTTGTACATTAACTGCCCAGTCATAGCTATCATCCAGCCATGTCTCAGTTATTCCCACTATGTCATAATCCTCCTCACACATCACTAATTCCAGTTCCCCAGTTTTATTAGTCAGGCTTCTGGCATTAGTATACATACATTTGAGAGGTTTATGCATATTTTTTGCCCTACACCTTTCCTTCTGAACTTTTCTAGTCCCTCCTTCCATTTCTCCCCCAGTCCCACTACCTTGCCCCGGTCTCTATCTGCACTATCTTCCCTCCTATAATGTAATTTCTCTCCCCCCCAGTCCCTAGTTTAAACACTCCTCCAACCTTCTAGCCATCTTTTTCCCCAACACGGCTGCCCCTTCCCCATTGAGGTGCAGCCCATCCCTACGATAGAGCCTGTAGCCGATAGCAAAGTTGGCCCAGTTCTCCATGAACCCAAAACCCTGCTTCCTACACCAGTTCTTGAGCCACTTGTTAACCTCTCTAATCTCCCGCTGCCTCTCTTGTGTGGCCCGTGGTACAGGCAGTATTTCGGAAAATACTACCTTTGAGGTCCTTGCCCTAAGCTTTTGACCTAAATCCCTGAAATCATTCTTAAGGACGCTCCACCTTCCTCTAACTTTGTCATTGGTTCCGATATGGACCATGACCGCTGGATCTTCTCCAGCCCCTCCCAGTAATCTGTCAACCCGATCTGCGATGTGTCGAACTCTAGCGCCAGGAAGACAGCACACTGTTCGGCGATCACGATCTTTGTGACAGATCGCCCTATCCTCATATACATTTATAATTATATATATTTATTGTGTTCTTTAACCCTTCTTTTATTTCGTTCACATCGCTCTCTCCCTTTCTGTAGTCTGTCTGTGAGGGAGATTATTATATGCGTCTATATCGTGATTATATTGCGTCTAATTTTATGCCGTGTTTAATTTCCTTTGCTTGCTGCTTCGGTGCACTGCCGGTCTCCATAGCGTTTCCTCGAGCTGAAGTCTCAGTTATCGCGAGACCTCGCTCCCTCAGTATTCTGTGAGGTGATCTGCGCGCCATTCCAGAATCACCTCAGAACGCTGCAGCATGACCTCAGGAGCTTCTCACATTCTACTCTGTTAAGGACATATTTTATATATAGATATATATATATATATATATATTATATACATACACACACTCCTTCTGTTCATTAATTATAGGTTAGTTTTTGCTCATGTCGCATATGTATAGTGACTGTAGTATGGATAATTTGTAATTTTGAGAATTTCTGTGCTACAGTTATGTATGTGTGTGTACATGTGTAAAAAATATTATTAATAACCCTTTTCTCTTATTTCTTTATTCATATCCTAGTAAAATGAACCCCTCTGACACACATCTCAATCCCCCAGCTGGTAACCCCATACCCTCTAATTTTGAGATTTTAGATACAGACTCGAGCTTAGATGACGTCATCGCTCCGCCGGACCTGTACAGCTCGAGACACAGGCCGGAAGAGGCCTGCATCGCATCGCTGGAGGTAAGTATAAGTGTTTTTTTTTTTTTTTTTTTCTTGGGGCTACTGGCACATAAAGGGGACGGCTACTGGCACATAAAGGGGACGGCTACTGGCACATAAAGGGGACGGCTACTGGCACATAAAGGGGACGGCTACTGGCACATAAAGGGGACGGCTACTGGCACATAAAGGGGACGGCTACTGGCACATGAGGGGGGACTAATAACACATAAGGGGGAACGGCTACTAGCACATAAGGAGGGACTAATGGCACATGAGGGGGGCCTAATGGCACATGAGGGGGGCCTAATGGCACATAAGGGGAGACGGCTACTGGCACATAAGGGGAGGCGGCTACTGGCACATATGGGGGGGCTACTGGCACATAATAAGGGGGGGGCTACTGGCACATGGGGGGAAGCACAAGAGGGGCACTTATTACTAGCACATGTGGTGGCATGGAGAGGCACGTGTTACTGGCACATTATTATGGGGCACTATGGGGGCTTCTACTGAGGCCACAAAGAATGGGTATTTTATATGGGGGGCTCTGTGTGGTACTAGTATTACCAGGGGTATTATCTGTTTCTGCAGTGTAGTACTGGGGAGCACAGCGGCACAGTATTGGGGGTAGTAGGATGATTTGTCCAGAAGATGGGAGGATGATGGAAAAGTAGTAAACTAAGATTTTTTTTTTATTAAACTGCAGAGATGGAAAATGGCGACAACATGGCGGTCTGGTCTGAAGGTCTGAAAGGATAAGACAAGGACAGAAAACATCTACATCAAAGAAGACGTCACTGGACGTAATTGGTAAGTGCCCTGTATTTCTGTAGTGATGGGATCAGAGGCATAACGATGGCGGTGTGACCAGGTAGTGGAGGCGGGATATAGGTGTGGCTGGAGGTATAACATGGGCGTGGCTGGAGGTAGGGCATGGATGGGGCCTGGAAGGGGGCCCTTGATTTATTTTGCCCGGGGGCCCCGAGGGTTCTCAGTCCGCCCCTGCTCATAGATCTTTTACCCCTAACGGAGTAACTTTTCAAATTTATAGACGTACCAAAA
Source organism: Bufotes viridis (assembly GCA_033119425.1). NCBI lineage: Eukaryota > Metazoa > Chordata > Amphibia > Anura > Bufonidae > Bufotes > Bufotes viridis. Next base: position 90,496,165 of record CM065595.1, read on the forward strand.
CTAATTTACATACAGTTTTTTACCCAAGTTTTCCTTCACATGATAAACCTTGCGTTGTTCAATGTCTTAAAGAATATGAAAACAGAACCCAATCTATTCGTAATCCTCTATCCTCACAACTCCTTATTTCCTTTTGTAAACCTCATTTACTGGTATCCTCCTCCACTTTAGCCAGGTGCGTTAAACTTACCATGCAAATTGCTGGAATTGATACTTCAACCTTCGGTCCTCATTCTATCAGAGGAGCAGTTTCTACAAAAATCTTCCAAAAAGGAGGTTCCCTATCAGATATCCTTAAAGCCGCGGATTGGTCTTCAGAATCCACTTTCAAAGCTTTTTACTTCAAACCAGACGTTCATATTTCTACATCCATTATTTAAGTCATATTGCATTAAAATTGTCTTTTAGCTTTTAACTTGCACAATGGGAGCCTCCTGTCACAATAAAATTGAAGATTTTCCTAGTTTTCATGACGGAAAATATAGATTTTATTGAAGACAGGAGGCGAGCATTGTCCCTCCCTATTAACCCACCCTAATGATATCTTTATTTTTTATTTTTCTGTAGTTTAACAGAACATCGTCAACTCTCTTCCTATTGCCATCTATCAAGTTTCTTTATATTCAAGTTCTATATGTTCTACTTCTTCACTTCGTTGACTACTAGCAAGATCCAGTTACTTCAGAATCACATCGTTTATGGTCACCATCAAGAAAGAGGCAGTTTCTACAATATCCTCAGTTTATATACTAGGTCGTTCTAGGATTGGCTAGTCAGATTAATCTCATTTGCATATTCAACAGCTGTTATCAAAAAACGTTATTTCTTTTGTTTGTATACTTCTTGCTGCTAAGGGAGTAGTAAAGGAAGTTAATGCACAATGCTTGCCTCCTGTCTTCAATAAAATCTATATTTTCCGTCATAAAAACTAGGAAAATCTACAATTTTTACCATGGTTGCCATTCTTTCTATGAAAATATATTATAGACGGAAAAAATAGCTGTGTATTTTCCTTTCAGATTTTGTCATGGAAAATTCTCAGCAGTTTATAGTTTGAGATGAGCGAATCGAAGTTGACAAAGTGGAATTCGAACCGAATTTCAGTAATAATGTCATTCGTCCCCAAGTCGAATTTCCTTGCACTTCCTGGTAAAGAATCAAATTTTTTCTAGAATGGCTTGCTGCACGTGTTACAAAGTGAAAGTAAGAAGCCCGGGAATGAGGGAGCACCGACAATGCATTGCAGACAGCCAACCAGCAGATAGCCAGCCCCTGTGATGTCACAGTCCTATAAAAAGCTTCCTCATGCCATTTAATAGTGAACTTAGTGCATGGAGAGATGTTGCAGGCTCTTTAGAAAAAAATTTAATAAAAAAAAAACAAAAAAAAAACGATTGAGCAGTTCAGGGATAGATTATTCATATTGTAGGGAAAGGACAGGGAGGCGTTATCCACACTGTAAGGATAGAGCAAGCACCAATAGGAGAGTATAAAGCCTGGGTAATAAGAGATATTCTTTTACAGCTTGCTTCACTAATTAGGGTTATTAAAAGTGATCTAGTACTAGAGATTTTAGGTTGTATTGAACAGTAACCGCAGTAATCCTAGCATCTGTTATTTGGTTGAAAGTGTTGTCTGATAAAACCAGTTTTGGGGTGTGTTTATTTTAAATATATCAAAGTACGTCCATTCATTCTTGCTTTTTGGGTAAATTAGCAGTCTGACAACCAGTTTTCGGGTGTGTAAATAATAAATATATCAAAGTACGTCCATTCATTCTTGCTATTGGGGTGAAGTTGCAGTCTGATACAACCAGTTTTGGGGTGTATTTATTTTAAATATATAAAAGTACTTCAATTCATCCTTGCTTTTAGGGTGAATTTGCGCACTCATACAACCAGTTTTGGGGTGTGTTTATTTCATATATAAAAGTACTTCCATTAATCCTTGCTTCTGGAGTGAAATTGCAGTCTGATAGTATTGCTCCTTTTCCCTTGCAATTTCTTTTAATTTACAGTATGTCAGACACACAGGTGACTGCTCCTCCTCCTTCCCGTCAATCATTTTATCAGCAATTGATCCCAGAGGTGATTGCAAATAGACAACAGTATGATTGCACTCATCCAACAGTGCAGAAGCTGAACTTGCTCCTAGCCAAGTTGTATGGTACTACAGTCCTTCCCTTTCCATGTGGTGGACCCTGCACCTTTCAGGCTGACTCCTATTGCAAAGGGAAATTCGGACTGTAACTCATACTGTATAAAGCATTTATTTCCCATCATCTCTGTCTACACTGACTCCTCCTAGTGGGGTGCCTTCTTTTCTCCTAACTAAAAAACACTCTGGGTGCTAACAAACATATTGTGTTCCTGTTGATCAGTTATATAAAAACAATCAGAGTTTGGACTGCCTTAAGGATGAGGTTCAGGCGTAGAACAAACACATGATGACTGAAATGTATTTGGTGATGGTAGTAGTGGTAGGAGCACTGATAGCATGATGGTAGGGGCACTAGGGGTGTGAATCAAAGGGGAGGTTTAGGAGCCGTTGAGATGTTACAGTCTCAGAAAAGTGTCAGGAATGATGACAACGATAATAATTGTGTTTTGGACAGGACCTGGGAACTGGATCAGCAAGATGAGGATGTGATGACATCAGAGGAGGAGGGTGGTAGTAATAATGAGCTAAGTCAATATTCGGCCAAAACATAAAAAAAAACTACCAGGTGCTTCTTCTGTGCTCAGCTTGGGTGCAGCTCAGGTGCCGCTGCTGTTGGAGTATAGTCAAAAGCCGTCATACCTAGGGCAAGCTCAGGTGGCAACTTCTCTGTATGTGCATCACCCATGTGGGAATTCTTTATAACATTGGTAGCCGACAAAACCATTACAGTGTGCAAGCTCTGCAGGCAGTGAATAAGACATGGACTTTTATGCAAAAATGTAGGAACAATGGTCTTCCTTCAGCACATGAAGCGGCACCACAGGCTCACGTAGGAAAATCTAACTGACCAGCAATGTGAGCAAGACTCCAACTGTCATCACTGTAGTAGCCAGGACACATTATCATCAACATCTCCTTCTCCTGCTCTACTACTCTTCCTTTGATCCATCAGTCATCCATAATGAGATGACCCATACAAGTCTTCTACAAGAATACCATTAATGGGACAGTACCTACATTGTTGGTGAGAAGATTGCTCCTTTGGAGTAAAGCAGGTGTTATTGACTGCACTGCTGACCACTACTACAAATATAGAGAGCTTTTGTAATTTATATTAACAATGGTGTGCTGGGAAAATTAGGTTCACCCGTTGCGCTATGGGTCCTTACTAGGTTTATGTTTTTTAATCTCAATACAATGGTCGAAAACCAAATAAAAGACAAAACTATAGTCAAAATATATAAGTAATAGGAAAGGAAAGAAGAACATACAAAAGCAAAAAATTAAACATGCATAGTTAAAGAATCCATTGATCCAGGGGTGTATATCTACAATAATTAATCATATAATGAAATGTTTAGTGTCACATAATTATCTCATGCAGAGTGTTATTTTATTAGAAATGAGAGCTGTAAGGTACAGTATTCCATTCTGTACACTTCCTTGATTCCAGAGCAGTCTGAGCTATAAGGCACTTGGCAGCCATGAGTATATGCATAATTAGTTTGGTAGGAAGTTTACCTGCACTGTTAGGCCAATACATTAAAAAAGTTAAAAGGTCCATAGGCATGTTTACATTTAGTTTTTAAAAACAAAAAAGCCTCCTCACTTTTGTCTAGAAAGGGCTGATTAATGGGCAAAGCCAATAAAATGGTGGGTAATGTTCCCCCAGACATGCCACAGCACCAACTGAAATCCAGGATTTTGGGGTTAAAAGAATGTAGAAACAGCATATGATACCAGAACATACGTAGCTTGAATTGAGTTTTACAGTATATGGCATATATTAACGTTTTAGTCACTCAATGTCATATAAGGCAACACGTACCTGAAAGAAGGACCTAGGAAAGCCTCCCATTTAACCATTTATGGTAGTCAGACAACACTATTTGGGGAGGGACGAACAAGGATTTTATATATTGCCAAAATCAGCCCCTTCATAGAGGAGTTCGCCTTGCCTTATCTTTCAAGTGTGGGCACAGAAACAGTTTGCCCTCTGAATAAAGTAGTGAGTAGTGATGAGTGAGCATGCTCGGCCGAGTACTGGTTCGGCTCGAGCATCGCTATGCTCGGCAAGTGGCGGTACTTGGCTGAATACCACGTGTTCTCATTGCATTGCTCGAGTCTCCTTCTTGCATGTTTGGCGTCTCCTAAGCAGCCAATCAACGTTCAGGTAAGTAATTCCCTTCAGTGTAATGCCATAGCCATGTTAGCTATCAGCCTTACACTGATTGGCTGGCCAGAAGACATGATACCAGTTTATATAGGAGCCGATGTATTGCGCTCGGATCATTCAGCGTCAGAGAGAGCAGACAGTAGGCAGGGACAGATAGCGTTTTGCTGGAAATTCACAGATTTAAAGGGAACCTGTCACTAGGAAATTCACTGATAAAGCAGGCATGCTGCCTTGTAGGGCTCACTCTGCTGAATATAATAATACCTTTCACTTGGTGATCTGTTGCTTTATCGTGGAGAAAAAGTACTTTTAATCCATATGCTAATGAGCTGATTTGAGTCCAGTAGTTGATATGAGTCCAGTGTTTTTTCTATTCAGAGCTGTAGCCCCTCCCCTATTCACTTCAGATGTAAAAGGTGCATGGTTTATTACATCCTTCATTTAAATAATTGTTTATCAAATATGTGTTTATCACTCCATGAACAAATTAGCCCTTATTATAATCACTAACTTCAATAGTATATTCCTCCCCCTTTTTTTTAACTCAGTAATATAATACCTTAGCATTCCCTGTTATTAATTTTCCCGCCGATTATTAAAATGAATGAATGATGTAATAAACCACGCCCCTTTTATATCTGAAAAAACAATTGAAAGCTTTGAAAAGACTGAAAGATTTGATATTAGTGAAATCTACAGTACCCCATCAGAAAGCAGTGTGTTTAGCAGACATTATAAAAAGGGGCTTATTCACTAGAGTGTGCTAGTGAGATATACACTGCACCATCAGAGCCGCCATCAGGGAGGCCCGGTACCCACTGGATCTTTTGTGTTACGGATCAGCGGGACAATTGGACAACCTCCTGAAAACATACACCACAACCTAATTGTATATTCACAAAAATAATAGAAACACGTTATACAACAGATCCCTTATTTGCAGACACAATTGGACAATTCTTTATGAATAAACTAACATGATTTCTCACTTGCAAACAAAATATGACAAGCTAACAGAAATCATCTATATTTTCAGATATACATTTATATCTACTTCCTATTATTATGTCCAACTTATTAATATGGAAATGTCACTCATTGATGTTTGGATAATATCACATCACCAATTACCCAGCTTTCCTACTCTTTTGACATCAGTCATCAAACAAACACCAAACTATCCCATTCACCATTCTATCAGGTGGAAACAATTGGTGCCATAATGTGTAATGAGACTACCAATGAGATGATGAACCTCACACTATATAAGTCTGACATCCACAAGCAATCCTCCGCTTACTGATGAAGGGAGAGTCTCCCGAAACGCGTTTAAGCAGAGGATTGCAACCGCTATTGAGAGAGAGGATCGCCACCATATATGTATACAAGGATATCTATGAGCCAAGAACTTAAACAACTATTGAAAAAACACGTTCCAGATAGCAATATACACTACCGCACCGGCAACGCTAACATCCGTGAGAGGTACAGCCCGTGACCGGTGACATCACACAAGCGCGCGCATTTTACCAGAGAAACCACGAGGGACGCCGAGATCTCCAACACAGGACGCAGGATAGAGCGATCAGAAGCCCATAGAGACCACAACACCAGCCGGTGAGTAAGAGCCCTCTGAGCCAGAGACAGCACGGGACGCCGCGCCGAGGCTCAGAGTACCGCACTCCCATCTACTCATATTTTGCTTTCAGGACTTACAACCATAATGTTTTATAGGGTCAGCTCACCAGCAGGCCCTCAACCATAATTTTTTACAGGGTCAGCTCACCAGCAGGCCCTCAACCATAATTTTTTACGGGGTCAGCTCACCAGCAGGCCCTCAACCATAATGTTTTACAGGGTCAGCTCACCAGCAGGCCCTAAACCATAATGTTTTATAGGGTAAACTCACCAGCAGCCCCTTAACCATAATGTTTTACAGGGTCAGCTCACAGCAGGCCCTCAACCATAATGTTTTATAGGGTCAGCTCACCAGCAGGCCCTTAACCATAATGTTTTATAGGGTCAGCTCAACAGAGGCCCTCAACCATAATGTTTTATAGGGTCAGCTCACCAGCATGCCCTCAACCATAATGTTTTACAGGGTCAGCTCACCAGCAGGCCCTCAACCATAATGTTTTACAGGGTCAGCTCACCAGCAGGCCCTAAATCATAATGTTTTATAGGGTCAGCTCACCAGCAGGCCCTTAACCATAATGTTTTACAGGGTCAGCTCACAGCAGGCCCTCAACCATAATGTTTTATAGGGTCAGCTCACCAGCATGCCCTCAACCTTAATGTTTTACAGGGTCAGCTCACCAGCAGGCCCTAAATCATAATGTTTTATAGGGTCAGCTCACCAGCAGGCCCTCAACCATAATGTTTTACAGGGTTAGTTCAGCAGCAGGCCCTCGCCCATAATGTTTTATAGGGTCAGCTCACCAGCATGCCCTCAACCATAATGTTTTACAGGGTCAGTTCACCAGCAGGCCCTAAATCATAATGTTTTATAGGGTCAGCTCACCAGCAGGCCCTTAACCATAATGTTTTACAGGGTCAGCTCACAGCAGGCCCTCAACCATAATGTTTTATAGGGTCAGCTCACCAGCAGGCCCTTAACCATAATGTTTTATAGGGTCAGCTCAACAGAGGCCCTCAACCATAATGTTTTATAGGGTCAGCTCACCAGCATGCCCTCAACCATAATGTTTTACAGGGTCAGCTCACCAGCAGGCCCTAAACCATAATGTTTTATAGGGTAAACTCACCAGCAGGCCCTTAACCATAATGTTTTACAGGGTCAGCTCACAGTAGGCCCTCAACCATAATGTTTTACAGGGTCAGCTCACCAGCAGGCCCTTAATCATAATGTTTTATAGGGTCAGCTCACCAGCAGGCCCTTAACCATAATGTTTTATAGGGTCAGCTCAACAGAGGCCCTCAACCATAATGTTTTACAGGGTCAGCTCACCAGCAGGCCCTAAATCATAATGTTTTATAGGGTCAGCTCACCAGCAGGCCCTTAACCATAATGTTTTACAGGGTCAGCTCACAGCAGGCCCTCAACCATAATGTTTTATAGGGTCAGCTCACCAGCAGGCCCTCAACCATAATGTTTTATAGGGTCAGCTCACTAGCAGGCCCTCCACCATAATGTTTTACAGGGTCAGCTCACAGCAGGCCCTCAACCATAATGTTTTATAGGGTCAGCTCACCAGCAGGCCCTCAACCATAATGTTTTATAGGGTCAGCTCACCAGCAGGCCCTCAACCATAATGTTTTATAGGGTCAGCTCACCAGCATGCCCTCAACCTTAATGTTTTACAGGGTCAGTTCACCAGCAGGCCCTAAATCATAATGTTTTATTGGGTCAGCTCACCAGCAGGCCCTTAACCATAATGTTTTACAGGGTCAGCTCACAGCAGGCCCTCAACCATAATGTTTTATAGGGTTAGTTCACCAGCAGGCCCTCAACCGTAATGTTTTACAGGGTTAGTTCAGCAGCAGGCCCTCGCCCATAATGTTTTAGAGGGTCACCAGCAGGCCCTTGCTTCAAATGTTTTTGAGGGTCACCAGCAGGCCACCAATCATAATTTTTCAAGGGTGTGTATGATGCCCTCCTTTGTGTGTAATAAAGGGTGTATTGTAGTGCCGGTTCTTGTAGTTTTTGGCAACCCTTTCACGTATTGCATAGGCTTTATGGGTGTAGGAGTCCCACTACCTGAACAATTGTACCACAATGTGAATGATCCCTCCTTTATGTGATAGACAAGCTGTTTCAGAGTGCCTTTTGCTTGTAATTTTTGGCAGCACTTGCACTTTACATACAATTGAATATACAGGAAACAATGGTTCCTAACAATTTTTCCTGTGAAATAGTATTTTTTTTTTTGGGGGGGGGGGGGTGGGGGGTTGTGCTTATTTTTGTCAGTCTGTAAAAGTGGCGTACACCTCGGACAACAAGGTTGCCAGCAGCGACCTGGGAGTCCAATATGCATCCATACATCGTCCTCATGCTGTTCCCAATCCATTTTTGTGGTGTTTCTGTCACTTTCAGACCTTTTCCAATGGACCAGGCACCTTCCCCTCTTCAGAGCAAGGGTTGCCTAGTTGTCTCCTATTGACTTCCATTATACTCGGATGCTCGGCGGAGAGCACGAATATCGCTATGTGATCAGACCGAGTACCCAAACACCCGAACACTTTGGTGCTCGCTCATCGCTAGTAGTGAGAAAATGTTTAATTTGGAGATAGAAGTAATGAGTTCTAACAGGGAGATATAAATAGAACTCAGTTTGTCAAAGGGTAGGAGATCCAAAGTTTTATAGTCTATAATATCTGGGATGTGGAATTTGCCTTTCTCAAGCAATGATTGTGAGAAATCTAGTGTTGCTTTGTCTGGGAGTAAAGGAATATACATAAGGAGATCACTGAAAAAGGACATAGGTCTTAATACCAGCCAAATAAAAGTTCTGAGAATACAATTTGGTATTCGTAGGTGGCAAGTTTAGCAAAGGGACAAATCCCGCCATCAGTATAGATAATTATGTTTCAAAGAGTCTAAAGCTTCCTTAACCACTACCCGACTGCCTAACGCAGGGATGCGTCCTGCGGGCTGCCGGGTTATTCCTCCAGGACACATCGGCGTGTCATCTCGCGACATGCGAGATGACGTGCTGATGCCGCCGCGCATGCGCACTGCACGGCGATAAAAGATTTAGAAGGAATTGGTCATCAGCCTGCCAGCCAATGATTAGCGCTGGCAGACTGATGACTTTTAAAAAATCTAATCAAAAGCCATCTAACACATTATATTTATAAATATAATGTGTTAAATGGCTTCTGTGCTCTCTGCTGGGTCCTTTTCGTCGGTTGGACCCAGGAGAGAGCACATGTGATTGTGAGTACACCAAGCACAAACACAATTAGCCCCAGATCACCCACCCATCAACCCAATTAACCCCTTGATCACCCCTGTCAATCACTAGTGAAAGGGAAAAAAGTGATCAGTGTAAACTGTCACTATTTTTTCACTAGTATTGACTGTTAGGTTTAGTTTAGTTTTTAGGCCCCTTTAGGTAGTCAGTTAGCGCCCACCGCACCGCATTCGCTGATTAGCGTAGCGCTAATCAGCATTGGTACTTTATAGTATATGTAAGTGATCAGAACTGATTACAGTCAGATCTATAATAGTATTAGTGTCACCTTAGTCACCCTCCACCCAAAACGCAGTGTTTGCCCGATCAGGCCTGATCGGTCGCCCACACGTGCGATCACCCACGCCCGCCCCGCCGCAGTCAATCGCAGCGGCTTCCTGTACTTCGCTAGGCTCCCATTTGTAAGACAGGCTTGCTTTTTCTCTTGGGTAGTCTCAGGGAATACCCCCTAAATTTAGTTGTCCAAATGGCAAGTGAGGGGTATTCTTCTGAAGAGGCCTACAGGATTCTGACAAGAATAAAAACTTGTAGAAAGCAGTGGCAGTAGGACCCAAAGTTCGGACCATGAGGTTGAGGTCCCTGATAGCATCAGGCGTACCCGGCCCTGTGTTGCTAGACCACAGGTTGCGCAGGATCTGCTTCAAGGGCAGCAGAGTGGGGCTGGCGCTGTCGGATTACGTGGTGAGGCATACACCAGCTGCGCAGCAGCCCATCCTGGACCTAGTACCAGCACTGCCGTAGAACATGGTGAAGTGGCGAGCACCAGAAGGGCAGTTGAAGCAGGTACGGTGAACATGCACTAACTCCCCTGTCGCTGCCACTGCAAAGACAGGCCCGTAGAGCCCCTAGAGTCCCTGAGGTGCTGGCAAACCCTGATTGGCAGCCCCAATCTTCAGCCGCACAAGTAGTTCCCCCTTTCACCACCCAGTCAGGAGTTCGGGTTGAGACAGCTCAGATCAGATCGGCACTGGGGTTTTTTGAGCTGTTCTTCACTGCGGAGCTCTTTGACCTAGTCGTGGCAGAAATAAACCGGTATGCCACTCAATTTATAACCGCCAACCCGGGGAGCTTTTATGCCCAGTCTTTCCAGTGGAAACCTGTCCAAGTTTCTGAAATTAAAACTTTTCTGGTCCTTCTCCTCAACATGGGCCTAACAAAAAAGCATGAATTGCGGTCATATTGGTCCATGAACCCAATTCATCACATGCCCATGTAATCTGCTGCCATGTCCAAGACACGATTTGAGACCATCCTGCACTTTAGTGACAACAGCACCTCTCGTCCCAGAGGCCACCCAGCTTTTGACCGGCTCCACAAAATTCAGCCCCTCATAGACCACTTTAACACCAAATTTGCAGATTTGTATACCCCTGAGCAAAACATCTGCATAGACGAGTCCATGATACATTTTACCGGGCGCCTTGGCTTCAAACAATACATCCCAAGTAAGCGCTTGGTATGGGGTCAAATTGTATAAGCTCTGTGAAAGGGCCACAGGCTATACGCACAAATTTAGTGTCTATGAGGGTAAAGATTAGACCCTGGAGCCGGTCGGTTGCCCAGACTACCTGGGGAGCAGTGGGAAGACAGTCTGGGACTTGGTGTCACCCTTATTTGGCAAGGGGTACCATCTTTATGTGGATTTCTACACAAGTGTGCCCCTCTTCAGGCATTTGTTCCTAGAACAGATTGGCTGCTGTGGCACCGCGCGACCTAGTCGCCGGGGCTTCCCCATATGGCTCGTTACCACCAGTCTTGCAACGGGGGAGAGGGCTGCCTTGTGTAACAAAGAACTGCTCGCGGTGAAATGGAGAGACAAGCGTGACGTTTACATGCTCTCCTCCATTCACGCAGACACGACAATCTAAATTGAACGGGCAACCAGTGTCATTGAAATGCCTCTCTCGGTCCACGATTATAATTTGCTAATGGAAGGGGTGGACTTCAATGACCAGATGTTAGCTCCTTATTTACTTTCCCGCAGGACCAGACGCTGGTATAAGAAGGTGTCTGTACACTTAATTCAATAGGCTATGTATAATAGTTTTGTTCTCTACAGTAAGGTTGGGAGAACAGGATCCTTCCTCAAATTTCAGGAAGAGATCATCGAGAACCTCCTGTATCCAGGAGGTTCTGTGGCCCCAAACACCAGTGTAGTGAGCTGTCTACACGAGCGACATTCCCCAGTGTCATTGCTGGTACCTCAAACCAACCGCCACCCCGAAAAAGATGTCGTGTCTGTAGCAGGAGCGAATTAAGGCGTGATACCCGCTATTTCTGTCCTGACTGCCCTGACCACCCTGCCCTATGCTTAGGGGAGTGTTTCCGGAAGTACCACACTCAGGTACACTTAGGGACATAGGGACCACAGGATACAGGTAGATTTTACACAAGGGTCTCTCAGGATACTAGGTTTTGAAAGACCCTAACACACAGGGGTGCTAGTGTGCTACTGCAGATATGTGAAACCTCTCCTTTCACTTTGGATAAAGTGCATAATGTACTTCGCACCATCTCTGTGCGATTTACACTTTACACATTGTCCTATGGGAGAGGAGAGGTTTCTGCTAGGTAAGTAAAGAGTGAAAAGTAAAAAACAAAAAAAAATTTAAACAGGTAGCAAGAAAAAGAAATCTTGAGTTAGTTTAGGTTTTAAAAGTTTTATGATGTTTTATAAAGTTTGTAACGTTCAAATTTATGAGCCTGCTGCATGTTTTTTCTTCTTTTTTTTTTTTTTTTTTTTACTAACCCTCTTTACTTTCCAGCTGGACCACCTGACGAAAATGGGCATTCTGAGAGAAGCATTGCGCTGCTGTCAGTTTACATGTGAAGTCGGTGTATGCGGCGCTGCAGGACGAGATTTCATCTCCGCAGTACAGGTACGTTTCCCCAGGCATATGAGCTGAGGAGAGGTGTTGGAGTTCATATGCTTTGGGAAACACTTTGTATAAAAAATCTGGCAAAGATGTCTTCCTCCACAACGATCGATTGATCGATGTGATTGGAGAAATCACGTTTGCCAGGACATAGTAGCTGAAGTGGGTATGGATGTTTGGGCGGAGCCCCTATGTCCTGGCAATCGCCAGGCCCCTCTTTTTTATTTTTTTTTCTTGCATATTTTTTGGCAGAGATTTTTTCATCCACATTGATCGATGCGAATGAAGAAATCTGTGCCGTTCATTTTTCATTCAGCCCAGAGGCTGAACAGAAAAAAAAAATCTCATTACCCGTATGCTCCATATAAGGAGAATAGCAAAAACTCCTAATGCTGGCCATACATGTAATGATTGCGGAGACCCTCAAATGCCAGGGCAGTACAAACACCTCACATGTGACCCCATTTTGGAAAGAAGACACCCCAAGGCATATTGAGTCCATGAAAGATATAACCTTTTGTCACAAGTTAGCGGAAATAGAGACTTTGTGAGAAAAAAAAAATCAATTTCCGCTAACTTGTGCCAAAAAAAAATCTTCTATGAACTCTCCATGCGCCTCACGAAATACCTTGGGGTGTCTTCTTTCAAAAATGGGGTCACTTGTGGGGTATTTATACTGCCCTGTCATTTTAGGGGCCCTAAAGCGTGAAAAGAAGTCTGGAATCAAAATGCGTAAAAATGCCCTCCTAAAAGGTACTCATTGGAATTAGGGCCCCTTTGCACATGGGGTGTATTTTTACATATACCCATGGTGGGTGAGAGAAATATCTCTGTAAATTGACAACTTTGTATAAACAAAATGGAAAAAGTTGTCATTTACAGAGATATTTTTCACACACAGTATGGGTATATGTAAAAATACACCCAAAAACAGATTGCCCTACTTCTCCTGAGTACGGCGATACCACATGAGTGACACTTTTTTGCAGCCAAGATGCGCAAAGGGGCCCTAATTCCAATGAGTACCTTTAGGATTTCACAGGGCATTTTTACGCATTTGGATTCCAAACTTCTTCTCATGATGTAGAGACCCCTAAAATGCCAGGGCAGTATAAATACCCCACAAGTGACCCCATTTTAGAAAGTAGACACCCCAAAGTATTCACTAAGGGGCATAGTGAGTTCATGGAAGTTTTTATTTTTTGTCACAAGTTAGCGGAAAATGAAATTTTTTTGAAAAAAAAAATTCAATTTCCGCTAACTTGTGACAAAAAATAAAAAATTCCATGAACTCACTATGCCCCTCAGTCAATACCTTAGGGTGTCTACTTTCCGAAATGGGGTCATTTATGGGGTGTTTCTACTGTCTGGGCATTGTAGTGTGTCAGGAAACAGGACAGGTGCTCAGAAAATCAAAGTGCGGAAACTCACTTTTTTGCACCATAGTTTGTAAACGCTATAACTTTTACCCAAACCAATAAATATACACTTATTGCATTTTTTTTTTATCAAAGACATGTAGAACAATAAATTTAGAGAAAAATTTAAATTGAAATGTAGTGTTATTTGAAAATTTTTACAACAGAAAGCAAAAAAATGTCATTTTTTTGCAAAAATTTTGGTCATTTTCGATTAATATCAAAAAAAGTAAAAATGTCAGCAGCAATGAAATACCACTAAATGAAAGCTCTATTAGTGAGAAGAAAAGAAGGTAAAATTCATTTGGGTGGTAAGTTGTATGACCGAGCAATAAACCGTGAAAGTAGTGTAGTGCAGAATTGTAAAAAGTGGTCTGGTCATTAAGGGTGTTTAAGCTAGGGGGGCTGAGGTGGTTAAGAGTGTTAAGAGGGATGGCTTAGAAGTATTAAATTTATTACCAGAGAGATCGCCAAAAGGAAAGTAATATGAGGATGGGTTAGGGTTAATAATACTTTATCCACAGAAAGTGATAACTTAAACTCTTTATCTAACTAGAATCCCCCAAATATCAGGATTAAGATGAACTGCAGCTGCAAGTAACATAGCTCAATACATGAAACAGAAAATAAGGAGGAAAGCGGACAACTCTGTCAAGCACCATTAAAGGGCAACTGTCAGCAGATTTGCACCTATGAAACTGGCTGACTTGTTGCATGTGTGCTTGGCAGCTGAAAGCATATGTGTTGGTCCCATGTTCATAAGTGCTCACATTGCTGAGAAAATGTAAGTTTTAATATATTTGTCTCTGGAGCAACATGGACAAATAATTTTCCAGGGTAAGCTCCAAGGTCATAAAAGGGGTCATTATGAGTGTAGCTCTTAATTTTTTCCCACAGGAGTGAGACTAGATTCCAGCAGATTCTCATGTGTAGCCACGGAGAACAGTTGCTCCTGAGTTATGCGGCCATCTCGAACACGATCCAGAAAATGTCCTCCTATATTTAAATGTTTTTATTAATATTTTGGTTTATTGCTCTCATTAAGAGAAACAAAATAAGAGTAGGCATGATACAGTTTAATGGCTAACAAAAATAGTGTTAGCCCAGTGGTCTATACCGGAGCTGCTGCCCCTAACCACGGGCTCCCTCTTTCCCTGGTGCCATGCGCCATGCTGACAAGCGCGGTCAGCAGGTAGCTTAACCATGGTATCTGTGTTCCATGCCAGAGATTTCTTCCTGCTGGAGACTTGTACTGGTGTTTGAGCTTGCATAGGTGTGTCTCTCTTTACCTATGAAGCGCCCTCTGTCTCACCAGCCTATGGCTGGATTGCAGGAGGTATTTAAAGGCGCTTCCTGCCAAAGGAAGATGCCTGAGCAACCTCATGCTCTCTAGCTTGTCTAGCTTCAAGTGGAAAGGTGTTTCTCTTGTCTGCTTCACTGTGTACCAGACTCTGCTTATTGAACTCCTGGATTTTGCCTGTTTGCCTCCTGCCACTGACCTCGGATCTCATTTATGAACTTTGCCTGTTGGCCACCTGCCTCTGACCTAAGGACTTTGCTTACTGACCTTTCTTGATCACTGCCTGTCCAGACCCGGATCCTCCTGGCCACGCACGTCCCCTTGGTGCTTGCATCGGGGACTCTGACCCCGTTGTCAGCTGGAACTGACTCGTGGACTGCTCTGGAGCCTATACTCACCATCTGAGGCTCTAGTGTAGACCAGGTAGCTGCTTAGTTACGCCCCTCCAGAGTACAGCCAGTCAGTGGCGCAATGGGGCCACACCTGCTTGCATAACAAATAGAAGCAATGCTGTTAGATAGCAACCTTTCAAAAACTGAGGGCTCTTCATCAGGCATAATATCAATTATATCCGATGAAGAGACCTAAGTTGTCTCAAAAGCTTGCTTTTTAACATCAATGCTTCTTAGCTTGTCAGCTATTAACCCCTTAAGGACATGTACGGCGCTGGTGGACATGTATGGCATGCTGATCGGGTGGGTGCAGGAGCTGCACCCGCCCAATCAGCGGCATGGACCCGGCAGTCACTGACAGCCAGGCCCCTGCTGCATACGCCGGCATCGGTGAAAACACTGATGCCAGCATGTTAACCCTTTGTATGCCACGGTCAAAGCTGACCGCGGCATGCAGAGGGTTCGTGGAGGGTACGGGTGCAATTTCCTTATCGGGTCTGCAGTAGCGGGTACCTGGTGGCAGAGAAGGCAAGCCCGATGACTTCCATAGGCATCGGAGCTTGCCTTCTAAGGAAGCCTGTAAAATCCAGCCCTGCATTACAATATAGGTTGGATTTGTAATGCATTGCAGAGGGAATCAGAAGTTGAAGTCCCAGATTGGGACAAAAATAAAAAGTTTTTAAAAAGTTTTAAAAGAAAAGTGCTTTTCATAATAAAAAAAAGTACAAAAAAAATTCACTAAATAAAACACATAAAATAGTAAAAAAATAGAAAAAAAAAGAAAACCAGACATATTGGGTATTGCCGCATCCGTAACGACTGGCTCTACAAAAATATCACATGATGCACCCCCTCACCTGAAAGCCGTAGAAAAAAATAAAATAAAAACTGTGCTAAAACAATGATTTTTTTGTCACCTTACATCACAAAAAGTGCAACACCAAGCGATCAAAAAGGCTTTTGCCCCCCCAAAAATGGATTAAAATGGAAAATCTGACAAAAAAGTGAAATTCTGAAATTTCAACTACATTTTCCTTTAATTCTTGTGAAACACCTAAACAGTTAATAAAGTTAATGGGGGTCACTTTTTTGGAGTTTCTATTAAAGTGCATCAGGGGGTCTTCAAATGTGACATGGCAACTTAAAATTATCCCAGTGAAATCTGCTTTCCAAAAACCATATGGCGTTCCTTTGCTTCTGCGTCCTGCCGTGTGCCCGTACAGCAGTTTACGACTACATATGGGGTGCTTCTGTAAACTACAGAATCAGGGTAACAAATATTGAGTTTTGTTTGGCTGTTAACCCTTGCTTTGTTACTGGAAAAAATTTATTAAAATGGAACATCTGCCAAAAAAGTGAAATTCTGAAATTTCATCTCCCTAAAGGGTTAACAAAGTTTGTAAAATTACTTTTGAATACCTTGAGGGGTGTAGTTTCTAAAATGGGGCCATTTTTGGTTGTTTTTTTTTATTATGTAAGCCCCACAAAGTGACTTCAGACCTGAACTCGTCCTTAAGTGGGTTCACACTCATTGGTTCATGACAAATTAGCAAAAGGTTTGACAATTCTGTTTTTACTTTGTCATTATGGGATAATGAATACAGAATGATGAGGAAAATCTTCAATTTTCCCCATAACAACTTTTCCTTACAAAATAAAAAAAAGAGAAAAAAGGCAAAGGGTTGGGAGACTTTCTGAATGCACTGTGCAGTAGTAAAAACATGAGATTCTGAAAAATTCTGAATAAGCAAATTAATGTAGGAGATAGATTTAGTATACCAGATAATGATATTAGACAGTGATACTAGACAACAGCAAAGGGAAATTAACCCTTTCACTACCAGTGCTGTACATCGCAGATAATAACTGCGACTGGCAATAATGCCGATCTCGATCATTAAAGCCTTTAGATGCTGTGATCAAGTGTGAAGCTTGCGCTTCTGGGCTTCTTACCGGAATCCTCTGTGGCCAATGAGGATGCTGGCAATTGAATTCAATACACTGAGCCTCTCTGAAGAGACTCAGGGTATTGAAGCTGCAATTCTGATTTTGGGTAGCAGGTGTCAGGCCAAGATAAAAAAATTAGCAATTCTAGTACCAGTATGGATATATAAGAAACATAATGGTACAGAAAAAAAAAGTCTTGTAGCTTCAAACATGAGCTACAAAACCATTAAAAAAGTAAAAAAAGTAAAAAAAAAATATGAAATCACCCCCCTTTCCATAGAATAAAAAATAAATACATAAATAGCAAAAATATAAACATATAATTATATAAATTTAATTTCCAAGTTTTAATTCATTTTTAAAAGTTTTACATTTATTATTTTTTAAATTAATTTTTACACTATTTTGACTACTTGTACAATATGTGGTATCGTTGTAATTGTACTGACCTAGTGAATGATGGACATGGGTCAGTTTTGCCACAAAGGGAGGGCCGTAGGCACAAAACCCATAAAGCGGTGGAGGAATTGCACTTTTTTTCCAAAAAAGTTATGGCTCAAGGAAGATAGGGAAGAAAAATGAAAACGCAAAAACAAAGAAACCTCCGGCATCCTAAGAGATAAGAAAAATTAAAGAAGATCAACATCTAATACTTCCAGATACATCAAGACAGGATGACCTTGTAAAAGTGATTAAGCTAAATAATCAGCTTCTCGGTGGCCCATTAGCACTACAGCACCGAACAACAGTTTAACATGCTGTACCACTGATTCCTTTCAGTGAAAACAGTAAAGCAGGGGAAAATAAAACAACTTGCTGGAGTTTGTGATTTTGTTGTGTTACAATCCCATGACTAGAGTAGTGCTGACATTATCAGTCTGAAGTACATTTACTCATTGTTACACAAAATACATTGTGAGCAGTTTGTATAAATGAGAAGGTTGCAATAGTCTATCCATAGCACTTCATCAACATTCACCATGGGGAAGGTAATGTGATTACTGCATTAAACTACATATATTAGCATAATAGTATTTAAATACTACATTGAAATATTGATAATTTCTAGCATAAAGCAATGGGAAAGGTAACCTGACTACTACATTAAATTGCATAGATTAGGGCAAGTTCACATCACCATTTAGCTTTTTTGATCTTCTCATCTGTGTGTTCAGTGTGCATCAGTTTTTGCCAGTTCTGTCAGACATGTTATTTTTGACTGCATGCAGGACTTTTTGTCCCATGAAAAA
Organism: Bufotes viridis; assembly: GCA_033119425.1. Lineage (NCBI taxonomy): Eukaryota > Metazoa > Chordata > Amphibia > Anura > Bufonidae > Bufotes > Bufotes viridis. The sequence continues at coordinate 90,514,618 of CM065595.1, forward strand.
TAAGTAATGTCTAATGGAACTGCTAAAAACTGAGCACAACTGATGCTCAAAATAAAGGATCCTTTTTGTTTCCTTCTGACCAGAAGAACAGAAAGTTAAACAGTGACGTGAACTTGCCCTAAGGCCTCATGCACACAACCGTATGTATTTTATGGTCCGCCAAAAACGGATCCGCAGAAAATATGGATGACGTCTGTGTGCATTCCGTATTTTGCGGAACGGAACAGCTAGACCATGATAGAACAGTACTATCCTTGTCCATAATGTGAACAAATAGGACATGTTCTATTTTTTTGCGGAACGGAAATACGGACATACGGAATGCACACTGAGTAACTTTCATTTTTTTTGCGGACCCATTGAAATGAATGGTTCCGTATACGGTCCACAAAAAAAGCGGAACGGACACGGAAAGAAAATACGTTTGTGTGCATTAGGCCTAAGTATAATAACATCCAATTATTTTGCATATAATTCAACTAAAAAACAGTATATACTTAATTATTGTGGTCACACATTGTTAGGTTTAGTGGTGGCACTGGCAAAGCTTTATTTCTGATCATTCCCACTTTTATATGGCTAGGTCTACACGACGACATGTGTCGCACGACACATAGGGTACAACTACACTGCAACATTTGTCGCACCAATGTCGTGCGACAATATTTATAATGATAGTCTATGGTGTCGCACTGCGACATGCGACATGCTGCGAATGCGACACAACAGTCGCAGACAAATCCATTTCGTATGGATTTTGTGCAACTGTTGTGCTGTAGCATGTCGCAATACGACAACATAGACTACCATTATAAAAATTGTCGTGCGACATTAATGCGACAAAATGTTGCGCGACAAATGTCGTCATGTAGACCTAGCCTAGTTCCTATGGGTGTGACCACAGGCTCAGTTTTTTTTTAAACCTAAACCAGGAGTGAATAAAAAAATAAGGAGGTCATATCTGTCCTTTATACTTTCTCTACTTTTATGATCCTCTCCTGATTTTAGCTTTCAGAGCTGCATTCAGAAACCTGTGTGGCTGTACACTAAGGCTAGTTTCACACTAGCGACATGGACCTCCAGCAGGCTCTTCCGTCCGGTGAACAGCCTGTCAGATCCGTCCTGTCGTAGTTTTATTCCGGTGGCCTATCGGCGTGCGATGCCGTGCTTCCACTGAAACTCCGCCCCGCCCCCATTATAGTCAATGGGGCCTGCGTGGTAGTCCGGGGGCACACGTTCAATAGCGGCGGGGCGAATCTGACAGGCTGTACCCCCGGGTGAACAGCCTGCCGGAGGTCCGTGCCGCTAGTGTGCAAATAGCCTAAGTGATCTGAACCAACTGTGATTTTAGCCTCCCTTTTGTGTAATTAGCATATACTATATCACTACCACTCTATAGGCTGCAAATGGAAATATTGCAAAGATATATTGAATATACCCTGCATAAAATATCATACTGCAATGCTCTACAAATTACTCAAATGAACTAGCATTTATTAATTTTTTTAGTTTTTACATTTTGGGGGGCAGTGAGAACATGCCAAATCTGCTATTGCTTTTCGGTAGGTTTCTCTGTAAGTCAGTAGGATTACATCATAAGGTTTTTTTGCTTTATTAGTTTTGCACAGTTAAACACGTGTTTTGTGTATTATGTTCCAAGACCCGTGCAATTTTTGTCTCTCAATATCTCTCTGTGGCCTTGTTAGGGCAACTCGTAATTTTCATTGGTGCCATTTAGTGAATATAGACTTTTTTTATAATATTTTATTTAATTTTTTAAATTGTAAGATAAGCAAAAACAACAATTTTGTTGTGCATCGATATCTCAATTGATTAGTCCTTCTTAAAATTATTTCCAGATTATCTTCTATGAGGACAGGAACTTCCAGGGTAGATCCCATGAAAGCAGCAGCGACTGTTCAGAACTGAATTCTTATTTCAGTCGCTGTAACTCTATCCGAGTAGAGAATGGAAACTGGATGATCTACGAGCGCCCCAATTACACTGGTCAACAGTACTTTGTGAAGAGGGGGGAGTACCCAGAATCTCAGCACTGGTTTGGCCTGAGTGACTCCATCAGGTCCTGCCGTTTAATCCCTCAGGTAAGAAGGCCTCCCTGGAGGAATTCCTTGGAGACAAAAAGTAACTTATGGGACAAAAAATTGCATCTTTGTGCTGATATATGTATAAAAATGCTCCATTACTGAGAAAGTTTTTTTCCTTCCTGGTCAAGAAAATAGTAATTTTTATATCAAAAGACATACAATAAGGTAAAATACAAGCCTTTTTAGTATTAATACTCATAATCACATCATCGCTAGTAATTTCCCTTGTTCTGTTTTGTTAGAAGAGCAAAGCAACAAAAATAAGGAAGTGCTTGTTTCTGCAAATAATTGAACTGAACAGGGCTAGCAGACGCATTGCTTTTTACCAGATTAAAAATTCCTGCATGCAGGACATTTTTGTTTGTTCTTTTTCACATAATCTGGGATGGAAGTTCCTCTGGTACAGATATAAACATAGCCCAATTCAGCATTGCTAAAACCAAAAGTTTACAAGTGTTTTTCAGCATTTTTACACACTTGTAGAAAACAACATATGTTTGAAGTGTTTTTAAAGCCAGTTTCCCATACATTATTGGTGTTGTTTTTACTAACATTTTTTTCTGCCTTTTATAACTCTTATAGAGAAGCCTATAGAAAAACAGAAACAAAAAAGTCATACCCACATTTGAAAAATATTGCACAAAAGCAACCAAAACTGTATATTACACTATAGACTTTAAAATTGCAAGTGACAGAAAAAGGCCAAACTTTAAGCTTCCTTAAAACATTGGCTTTCTTTTCGATTTTCGGGGGGAGTGGTAAAAATGGCATGCATTTTTTGTGTCCTATATACAGCACTTTAAACAGGCATTGTTTCAGCATTCTTCAGCTGCTATAAAGATTCCTAATGGAAAAATGCATATCTAGAGCATTGTCTAAAAAAAACTGTAAAATTGTACAAAAACATGCTTTGTCTGTAGTGAATTTACTTAAAAAAACACACACACAAAAACACCAAGAAAAAAAAATGGCAAAACCACAAATAGCGGTATGTTTGAAACTAGCCAAAAGGATAAAAGAGCTGAACAATTCTTTGTGCAAGAATAATGATGGCAAATTGAGTGGATTTTGGATTACAATTTTACGGGGTCTGAAGACCACCTCAGGAATTTGAAGTGGAACATACTTTGGCCAACTGATTTGACTTTATGTAATACAGTATTAATATGTGTGCTATTTTGTGTTTACTGTGAAGCACCGTGGCTCCTTCAGAATCAGGATCTATGAGAGGGAAGACTTCAGGGGTCAAATGATGGAATTCACTGAAGATTGCCCTCATGTGAATGAAGAATTCAATTATCATGACATCCACTCCTGCAATGTCTTAGAAGGACACTGGATCTTTTTTGAACAACCCAACTACAGAGGACGTCAGTATTACCTGAAGCCTGGAGAATACAGAAGATTTACAGATTGGGGAGCCATGAATGCTAGAGTTGGCTCTTTTAGACGCATAAGTGATTTGTACTGAAATGGTAAACTTTTTCCATGTGCTTAAATTAATTACAATATACATTATACATTCATTTTTCTTTAAGATTAAAACCATGCATTCAAATTGTGTGCTTATGATTTGATTATTGGATGAATATTTATTGGCACCTGTACAACCACCAAAACTCAGTAAATTACTAACCGTTATTTACTTTAATTACATCTTAACTATTACAAGGAAAATTATTATGAAGGTTAGGGAATATATATTTAGTCGTTTGTGCCAACTAAAAAACTAGCAGGGTGGCTCTGTTCAAATGTAAATTATTCTACCATATCCTTTCATGTAACTATACAAGGTCTCTTTTAGTATAAGGCTATATATATATATATATTTATATATATATATATATATATATATATATATATATATAAACACACACATCAGGAAGTACAACCATATATGTGTGCAATGGTAATTAATAGTGTTGAGCGCGAATATTCTAATAATGAATTTTAATCGCAAATATCGCCACTTTAAGAATTTGCAAATATTTTGAATATAGTGCTATATACTCTTATTCGCGAATAGTGTGGATCTCGAATATTCGAAATTGAGAATTTATCGAGAATTTATTGCAAATTTCGGCACTTAGCAACATCCCTAGCAACCAATAGGAAAGTTGCCTACCCCTTAGTGTTGATCGCGAATATTCTTATCGCGAATTTTTATAGTGAATATATTACATTGACGATTTTCGCAATCAAGTAAATGACTGAAGATCACGAATTCTCGAATTTGCAAATTTATGGCGAATATTCGGCCAAAAATTTGCAAAATATCACAAATTTGAATATTGCCTATGCCGCTCATCACTAGTAATTAATACCGAATGCATGTAACCAACAGTATAATAATCATAATCGCCTTATGCCTGACCAAACAGTACCTATATTTTGTGCAGATATGACTAAGAATATCAATATTCGTGTAAGTTCCCTGCAATGGCATGTTGTATTCATTTGTCTGCATTTGAACCTACTTCTGTCCATCTACTGGATTTTGACCCTCCATTTCCTGACCTGTGCCTGACCTTTATACTGACCCTCCACTGCCTTCCCTGACCTTGGCCCGTTTACCATATTGCACATACTCTGCTAGCCTTGAACTTAGCCTGTCGCTGACTATGATTTTGCCTAAATCCTCTGTGATCCACACTTGTGTCTCTGACGTGAAATCTGGTGGTTGACACAGTGGTTCTACACCCACTGCCACAGCATGTTTTATGATAACCTGGTGCATCTTTATACTACCTAATTGTTGGCTTAGCTTATGCCAAATATGTGTTAACATGCCCTGAAAATCTGTCCCCATTTGCCTAAATTAGGTTTTTTTTAGTCATAAAAGTGTCCCAGTGTCCCAATGCAAAAAAATTGTCTCTGAGTTAAAAAATGTGTCTCATCGAACCAAAACTCTGTCCACCAAAAGTATCAGACCAAGTCTAAGTTGGTCTAATCTGAGCCACTTTTATCCTCTAGAATCGTGGATATTGAAAATATAAGCAAAAGCTGGCTTACCCAAATTCAAGTTTAAAACCAGGAAATGTCAGTACATCTGAATAACAAATATGTCTAAAATGAGGTGTACCAAGGTTTTGGAGCAATGTCAAGAAAGTGCTGCACTTAATATAGTACTTTGGGTCAGAAATTCTGAATATTTAGCAAAGGTAAAGACAAAGAGCAGTACAATACATATAGTACTGGTAAGAGAGTCATACAATACATGCAGTACAAATGTTGTAGTATAGGTAGCTAGCAGTGTAATGCATGCAGTACTGGTAAGTAGTGTAGCAGTACAGTACACATAGTACAAGTACACAGTACATGATATACAATCATTTTTTAGCCAAAGCTTGAAATGGGAAAAATGTACAGGTAAACGTGATGTGCACAAAATGCACAAAATTCACATTTTATTGTGTGTTTCAGTGTACACATTTTGGCTCAAAGAAGAGGTAGAACTGCCGCTATAACAACCATAGCAGGTGCAATGAGGCTTAACAGTATCAAGGGGGCCCAGCATGTAGCTAAGACTATAGTCAACTGAAAGAAGGGGCTGCTTTAACCTGTTCTATCCTAGGCAGTATAACAGCTAAAAAAAAAAAAGAGCCAATCTAAGCTTTAAACACAACCAAGACTATGATGCTAGCCACCACACAGTCAAAAATAGATTCTTTAGAAACCTACAGATATCATTCCTAACCGTGTGTTTAAAGGTTATATTTGGGGGCTGTATGGCAGCTAGCGTACAATCCTGGTCTTCTTTTAAAGCTTAGATTGTTAGCTTTAAAACAAAACCTGTCTAACAGTCTGAGATAGAGCAGATTAAAGCAACCTCCCTCTTCAGCTGGCTAGGGTCTTGGGCAGCATGAAGGAGGAGAGTAAAAGCTACAGTGGGATATGTGCTGGCTGTCTGCAGGGAGAGAAGAGTAATATATATCATGCTCTCCCTGTGTAATTACTATACATGACCCCACGGTAGGTAACATAGACTTCTGTGCATGTAATCCCCTCTTCCCTCCAATCTATCACAAAGCATACTTGCTCTCTGTCATATATTGGGTTCTTTTTTAACAGAAAATGAGTTAAAGGTTAAACCTTCTCCCCCTGTTCCTAATTAGGTTGTATTAATACATTACACACCAGACAGTTGCCAGTAGAGATGAGCGAATTTCTCAAAAATTCTATTTGGTCAGTTTGGCAAATTTTCAAAAAGATTTGATTTTATCCGAATTTATTTGTGAGGGATCACGTTAAAAAATAGATATTTCCTGGCTGCTGAGAGCCTGCATAGTAGTGTAGAACAGTGTGCATTACAGAAACATGCATAGGGAGTCCATTGTGCTATTGAAACAGTACTGTGAGTCAGTATCACACACAGATGGTAGGCATTGCTGTTAGAATCACTTCACATTTCACTTATTTGGTCAGTTACGGGACCAACTAACTCAAATGTAATCTCAGCCTTACAGGTCAATGTTAGTGTAAAGAAGAAGCGCACTCCTTTTACACCGTTGTAAGCTGATTCCACATAGATTTCCACAGAACCTGTCTTGTTACACACTAAAACAAGTAGTGCCACCATGACCGAGTGGTAAGGTGGCAACAGCATGAGTCGTCAACACAGTGGCCCAGACACAGAGTGGTGAGGTGGAAACAGCATGAGGAGACCACAGAGTGTTGAGATGGCAGCAGCATGAGTTGTCAACAAAGTCTCAGAGTGGTGAGGGTGGGAATCTCATGATGAATCACATGTGTCGTCAACACAGTGGCCCAGTCACAGAGTGGTAAGGGTGGAAATCGCATGAGGAATCACATGTCTCGTCAACACAGTGGCCCAGACACAGACAGGGGAGGTGGCACCAGCATGAGAAGACCACATAGTGTCCCAGTGACAGAGTGGTGAGGTTGTAGCAGCATGCGGAGACCACAGAGTGGTAAGGTGGCAGCAGCATGAGGAGACCACAGAGTGTTGAGGTGGCAGTAGTATGAGGAGACCACAGAGTGGTGAGATGGCAGCAGCATGAGGAGAAAACAGAGTGGCTCAGTGACAGAGTGTTGAGGTGGCAGCAGCATGAGGAGACCACAGAGTGGCCCAGTGACAGAGTGTTGAGGTGGCAGCAGTATGAGGAGACCACAGAGTTGTGAGGTGGCAGCAGCATATAGAGACCACAGAGTGACCCAGTGACAGAGTGTTAAGGTGGCAGCAGCATGAGGAGACCACAGAGTGGTGAAGTGGCAACAGCATGAGGATACCTTATAGTGGTGAGGTGGCAGCAGTATGAGGACAAAACTGACCTTTGTGAAGATGAATCAGGCGTGGATCAGCCAGGATTTCCACACAACAGTGCCTGAAGCATCAGACTAGATCATCCATGGTGCCACACCTAAACTTTGCCAAAAGAGACCTGTTTCTTCTGGCTACCTGGTTCAACTACTATTCTGATGCTACCACCCGCCTAATGTCACACACCTGCTGCTAGGTGTTCCTACTGCCACCCACCATATTCAGCTGGTACTGGTGTAGGAGGACGAGGAGCAGGAGCATCAGGAACAGTAGATTATGAGAAGGACAGACAGCTCCCTTCAGCTAAGGTGGTGGAGCCTTGAATGCATGAAAATGGGTGTGTGCCACTGGGTGATGCTGCAGTTGCTGCGGCAGGGTGGATCACCACAGTGGAGCCATGGTGATGCTGCATGTATTGACGCAGGGCCATGATGCCAACATTGGCACCATGGCCACACTTCACCTTCTGCCCACAGATTCGGTAAATATCCATGTTCCCAGCCTCTGGCGGCTTAATAAAAAAAACTGCCACACCGCTGAGTATGTCATTTTCCCCCCAACACTCTTCACTGACTGCCTGCTACCGCAGCCTCCGTGAACCCTGCCTGCTACCGCAGCCTCCGTGAACCCCTGCACTGCTACTTTCCAGCAGGTAGGCTCCTGCAAAGCAGGCGGTCTACCCCGGGCACGTTTGGCTCCTGACCTCCCACTGCTTCCACCCTGCTGACTCACGGCCACGCTACCACCTTGCTGGCTCAACCGCTGGCTCACACACAAGCTTCCACCCTCTTCTGATGATGATGAAGCCCGTTCTTCATCCGGCTCCCAAGTGCGATCGGCTACATGACCATCCACTACTGTCTGCATGTCACTGATGTCTGCCTCAAATGTCTCAGGGCCAGGAGCCTGAACACTCGCAACACTAGTTGGCATGCAACTCTCATCATCACTACTTGCCCGCCTACCGGAGAAAGCGGCAAATCTCTACTGCAGATCTTGGCTGGGCAGTAGCTGCTGACTGTCCTCGTTGAAAAGTGGAGCCGAGCCTACAGCCTATTATACTTCTCGAGCTGAGGGAACAGAAAATTACATAGGCAGGTTAGGGACAGGTGAGGGCACAGGACCTGCTCCCGGGCCATGACAACTAAGCTTTGCGGTGGCGTTTGAGAGGAGAAAGAGGCGCTCATAGGGTGATAATGTCAGAGACTGTCAGATTTAAAAGAATATGTGTATTGCTCCCCTATTTCGGTTGTACCAAAATTGGGCACAACCACAATGTAGGCCTAAAGAGATGGTGAAGATCCGACGGTGCAGGTGCAGCCAGGGCTTGTCCAGGTGGCTTTAGGCTGCGGCCAAACCGCCGGTCAGCTTAATGTGGAGAAGGAGGAACGTCAGATCTATCGAGTCAGACACAGGATAGCCAGGGGCGCACTCAAACGGTCAGAGTTGTAAGAAGATAAAATCAACTGTTCTTACAACTCTGACCGTTTGAGTGCGCCCCTGGCTATCCTGCGTCTGACTCGATAGATCTGACGTTCCTCCTTCTCAGCTAAGATTTGTGTCAGAGGAACCCACCGACTCTTGGCTGGGGGTGTCTGATGTCACTTGCGATGAGGTAGAAGACCGAGTGAACCATTCAAGCACTGCTGGGTTGCTGGTCAAAACACGACTGCTAGATGACACTGAGAGCTTAGGCCTCTTGTTGAGATTCCTGCTGCCACCCCCCTTCTTTTGCTGCTACTTGTGCTTGCCGCAGAAACATTTGGGTCACTGTCTGTTCCCTTTGAAGGGCCTGTCTTTTATCTGTCTGACATACTTTAAAATAAAAGAATTAAATTAAATTAAATTAAAAGTAAATTAATACACTCCAAAAATTGCTTCAGAACAATGTACGTTCACCGCACAACGGCTAAGATGTCCTTTTTTTCCTATTAATACGCCAGAAAAATGTCTGTAAAACAATGTACGGTCACCGATGAACGTCTACTAACACGTACTTTTTTTCCTATTAATACACCAGAAAAATGACTCTAAAACAACGTACGTTCACCACAGAATGGCTAATAACACATGTTTTTTTCTGATTAGTACACCAGAAAATTGGCTGTAGAACAAGGTAATATCAATGCTGAACGGCTACTAACAAGTACTTTTTTTTCCTATTAATACACTGGCAAAATGGCTGGAGAACAATGTATTATCACCGCTGAACGGCTACTAGCGTACTATTTTCCTATTAATACACCAGAAAAATGTCTGTAAAGCAATGTATGTTCACCACAGAATGGCTAATAACACATGCTTTTTTTCCGATTAAGACACCAGAAAATTGGCTGTAGAACAAGGTAATATCAACACTGAATGGCTACTAACATGTACATTTTTCCTATTATTACACCGTAAAAATGGCTGGAGAACAATGTAAAATCACCACTGAACGGATACTAACGTACTTTTTTTCCTATTAATACACCAGAAAAATGTCTGTAAAACAATGTATGTTCACCGATGAACAGCTAAGAACACGTACTTTTTTCCTATTAATACACTGTAAAACAATGTATTTAAAAAATCATATTTTCTTGTAACATCTACAAATTAATATTTTTGAATAAATCAATTAACGTCAGTCTCTACATCGAGACCACTAGGGGGTGTAATGGTTTTTTGTCTAATAAGAAAAAAAACTGCATCTCTTTCTGAGACAGTTTCTTAATGACACTTCACCCTCTCCAGTACTCTTCTACTTTATAGAGTCCTGACATTTTTAATCCAGGGGATTTTCTTGGAACATACTCTGAAAATGGGCAGAGACTCTATGAGACAACAAGCAAGTTCTAATATTGCGAATATGTTTGTTGACTCTCATTTGTAATTTACGCTATTCTGACCCACATACTGTAGGCCACAGTGGCACTCCAGTAGATATCCTACGTTCTATTACATGTAACCATTTATTTTATGTCATACAGGGATTATTCCAGAGGAACTATTAACCACTTTCCAACTGCCCATTGACTATTAACATCCTGGGCGGTTTGGTTTATCTCTAAATGGCTGTTTTAGAAAGTTTTTTCATAGATCGTCCAGCTGCTGCACTGGGGGCTTGCTGTTAGCGACAGCAGGGCACCCCATAGAGAAGGGACTATTCCTGTGTGTCCCTGTCTTCTAAATTGCTGTATACACAGCTGAATAAATGAGCGCTGTGTATACAGCTAAGGAAGCGATGTGTCGCTTTCTGCTTGGCCAGGGCCGGGGGAGTGAAAGAGCTGTCGGGTCTTCCTTAGACCTGAATCAGTCCTAAACTGAGGCTGTATAGTGCTGTAGAGCCTCACTGGTGGCTATATTTCCTCTGGTAACTGTATTCAATGGTAGCAATGAAAACGTCATCTCATCCCGCAATAAATGAGCACTTACACAAGACAAGAGCCAGGAAAATTAAGAAAAAAATACTCTAAGAAAATGGCAACACAAAAGCATGATTTTTTTTTCCAAAAATGCTCTTATGTGTAAAACGTAAAAAAAATGTTTTGACATATTTGATATCACAGCATCTGTAACAATTGGATCTAAAAAAATATGACATAATCTACCCCATCAAGTGAACGACATAAAAAAAAATTACTCCACAGCTTTATTTATGACCTTAACTCACAAAAAATTAGATAAAAAGCAATCAGAAAGCCAAATGTACCCCAAAATGGTGTCAATAAAAACTACAGCCCTCACACAGCTCAGTCAACAGAAAAATAAAAAAGTTATCATTCTTAAATTAAATGTATCACCATAAATGTTATCTGCTAGTTAAAATCAGATAGTAGCACATCTCCTTTTTTGTTAATCTGTTTTTATTGTCTGATTTTTAGATTTTTTATTTTATTTGCTATACATGATTATGGGGAAGCCATCTTGCCTGAGCTGTTCTTAACAGCATTTACAAAGCATTACATTTTTTTTTTATTTATGGCAGCCCCATGGGCCATAGACACGGTCAGGAGGGGACCCTGTTGCCTTCTATAGGAGAGTTTTCTAGGCATGCTCTGTGCCCTGTGCAGAGGTCATTGTACAAGGAAAGAATAGATAAGCTCTGACAAGCACCTATTGTGAATGGTGAATCCTGTCTTATCTATACACAGAGGTGATATCATTACAGGCAGAATTAGACATAGTGGCCACTGCAAAAACTGTAGTATTTTAGTTTAAATATAAAAAGTGACATGGAAAATTTAAAATATCATCAAAGATATTTAAAAAGACGTTAAACATGAAAAAGTGATTTAAACAGCAGATCATTTTCTGATGACACGTTCCCTTTAAAAACGATTTCAGCAAATTTCATGTTAGAAAATCCAGATCCCGCTCTTTCCCTTCTGAGCCCTGGCGTATCCCCAAACAGCAGGGTTACTCTATTCAGGAGACATTGGGTAGTAAATTGTGTAATATTCTCCCATTATCCTTTGTGGAAAAAAAATTCACAGCCAAGTGTTATAAATTCTATGAAATGCCTGTTGGCTCAATTTGCTTACTACACCTCTTTAAAATTCCTTAGGTGGTATAGTTACCAAAATGTGTTCACTTTTTGGGGGTTTTCAGTGTAGGGCTACCTCAGGGTCTTTTCAAATTCAACATGGCGCCTAAAGGCCATTCCAGCAAAATCTGCCTTCCAAAAACCACGTGGCACTCCATGCTTTCTGAGCCTTTTACCCTACAGAAGTTTACGATCACATATCTGGGGGGAAATGCCCCTGCGTCTTATGGGGTGAATACTAATGAGCCGCTTCCATTATGGAAGCGCTCATTAGTACCAGAGGACTGGGAAGCGGTGAAGGATCTGTACTCACCGCTTCCTGGTCCTCGGCTGTCCTCTGTCCTGATGAAGGATCTGTACTCACCGCTTCCTGGTCCTCGGCTGCAGCCGACAGCCGGATGAAGAGGATCGCGATGGTGAGGAGCGGTGGAGTCCAGGAGCAGGAGAGATAAGTGACTGTTTTTATTTTTTCATCTGAAGCAATATGGGGCTGATTAAGAGGCAATGGGGGCTTATAAAGAGGCAATGGGGCTGATAAAGAGGCAATGGGGCTGATAAAGAGGCAATGGGGGCTTATAAAAAGGCGATGGGGCTTATAAAAAGGCAATGGGGCTGATAAAGAGACAATGGAGCTAATAAAGCGGCAATGGGGTCCTATAAAAAGGTAATGGGGGCTGATAAAGAGGCAATGGGGGCTAATAAAAATGCAATGGAGGCTTTTAAAAAGGCAATGGGGCTGATAAAGAGGCAATGGGGGCTTATAAAAAGGCAATGGAGGTGTATAAAGAGGCAATGGGGGCTTATAAAGAGGCAGTGGAGGCTGATAAAAAGAGGCAATGGTGGCTGACATGAGATTAGGGCTAGCCTAAAGAGGCATGTGGGCTGATTTGAGACTGGAGGTCTGAACTGAGGTCTGAATAGGGTCTTATTTATATTGGGGCTCATATCTGAGGTCTGATTGGGGGTTGATAGGATGATAATAAAAGATGACTAGATGAATCAGCTTGGTTTAAGTCTTTTCTGGTGCCAGGAGAGCGAATATGACCATATCAGACACGACACATATGATGATCAAAATCACTCTGTTTATTGATAATAATGTTCAAGCTTATATAGGACATTATACGCCCTTTCATTATTCAATCATCTTTTTCCAAGCAATATAGCCTCCAATCATAATGAGACACATACTGTTATACAACATACTTTCCCCAGTTACATCCTGGCCTTCATACTCCAAATACTAGCTGACACAGACAAGATAAGGAATTCCTGTTAGATACTCGGCTCCCCAAAACATTCTGGTTATGACAGAATGTTCTTACACAAAGTTCAAGACAGCACATTCCTTCAGGGGTCATTCACTTTTGGGTGTAAGCTGAGGTCTGATTGTGGGTCTGATCTGAGATCTTATTGGGGTCTTATTAACATTGGGGTAAGGAAGCCAGTCAGCACTCGCTGTATGCACGCTGCACGGGAGAGGAACGGACTCCAATGTTGACATATAAAGAATCCCAGTGGCTGTGTCTTTAAAGATATATTTTATTGTAATATTTTTTTGTGTGTCCTATAACCAGGATGCATTTTGATAAACATGCCTTTATCAACAGGTAAATTCTACTACAAATACATGCCATATATATAGGTAACTCATGATATTGCCTATCATGACGTCAGATGCCCAATGTGGGTGGTAATCAACAGGTGCTCATTAATCAAATACAGAAAACAAAACAAAACAAGACCGAACGACTAGAGGTACTGTACCACTCTAGATATCACATTTAAACAAATATCACATTCATATGTAAAGGATACCACTGTATCAACTTGAGGATCCTTCAATGGGGAGTCGATGTCTAAGGAAGTATAATGTGAAATTATTAGTCATAAAATAAATGAACAAATCCTTCATCTAAGCATAATCTCATAGTCCCTATTGAGACCCCTGGAATGTAATGTATCCAACGTGTGGATCCAGTAGGCTTCCCTACGTAATAAAAGTTTCTTGTTGTCTCCTTCTCTTATTGGTCTTTTTATTTGTTCCAATACCTGAAACCTTAATAGGGCTATAGTATGTTTAGTACATTTGTCAAAGTGATATGGAATGGGTAACATCAGATTTTTCATCCTAATAGTAGATTTGTGCTTACCAATCCGATCCCTGATTATCTGCATTGATTTTATAAATGTACAACAAATCAAGGGTCTGGTTTTACATCATCTTCGCACAGTGCGCTCCTTTGAGGTAAGGTTTTTTCATGTGTTAATCCACGAATGTGATTTATCTTATAAAATGCCCATGCCCATGTAAAATGTGCAGTACATTAAAACAAAATATGAAAACACAGTTTTAAATATATTAAACTAGGGGCAAAATGTATGATATAAAAGAATAAATGCATACAATAGTATGAATATGGTATATATGCTGGATTTGATTTATGTGAATAGGTCTCACATGAATATTTCGACATTGAATTGCTGTGTGGAGTGCAGCATTGGACCCATCAAGTCAATGGGAAGAACAGTTGTAATTACATTGCACCACTACTGCAAGCTAGAGAGTGTGCAGTTATACATGGAAGAGGATACAAGACTCGCATGAGCACCACAGCTCCTTTAAACAACTTATCGTCAAAGGCGCTGGGAGTCGTACCTCCACAATTAGATATTGATGAACTACTGTACCAGACCACCTCCTCCTTTAGACCTATTGTGAGAGGGGAAAAATTGTAGATTCGCCCACAAATCCCCTTTGCAACAGAATCTTTAATAGATATACAGCAAAAATTGGCATAAATGTAATAATTAATGCTGTGGTCAGCCAATCAGCAGATACCATCCCCTGTGATGTCACAGCCCTTTAAAAAAGCCTTATCCCACGCAGTCACTGCCATTTCACTAAGAAGTGAGCATAGGGAGAGACTTGGCAAGCACTAGGTACAGTGTTTTAGAAAGCTTTTAATTGTAGATTATTGGATAGGGAGAGAGAAGGGACAGTGTAGGGAGATCGTAGGGAAAGATTTTAGACACTGTAGGGTGAGCATAGGCATACTATATAGAGACTGCAGGGACAGTGCAGAATCAGTGTTATTAATATGTAAATGAGGGGTTGCAAGTGCCCAGGGGCAGCGTTTGGCTGTAAGTGCCCAGTCGCTCTTCCTTCTTCTTACATAACCCTTCCCCAGCCTGTTGCTTGGCCCGCCCTATAAGCCTCCTACGTCATCCAGTGTACTGGCCGAGATCCCGCTGGCGCATGCGCACTGTGATGACCATTGTGAGCAGGAGCATCATTCCATGCAGAGTGCATGCACCAGCGGGATCATAAGTGATGAACAGACAGTAGTGGATGATGATGTAGCTGATGACACTGGGAGCTGGGTGAAGAGGGGGCATCATCATCATCATCAGGGGGTGAGGGTGGCAGCATGCCTGTGAGACAGCAGCAAGGAAGCAGTGTGCTAATAAGTCAGCACGGTAGAAGCAGAGGGAGATCTGGAGCCAAACATGCCGGGGGTAGACCGTCTGCTATTCAGGGGCCTACCTGTCAGGAAACAAATAGTGGTGCATGGGTAGTGGGGGTAAAATGCCATACTCAGCAGTGTTGCAGGAGGACGTTAGCGTGGCAGTATGCAGGATATGTGGGCAAAAGGTTAAGCGCAGTCAGGGTGCAAATGTTAGCACCATGGTCCTACGTCAACACATGGCGCATCACCATAAACTGGCCTGGGAAAACCATGGCACTAATGTAGTGGTACAGCCTGACGCAGCAACCGGTGCATCACCCAGATGCCCGCAACCCTTCTTTAGCAGTCAGGGCTGCTCAACCTCAGGAGAAGGAAGCTGTCGTTCCTTTAATTCCTTTGCTCCTAATGCTCCTCCTACTCCTCGCAAAGTGTTTCGCCAGCAATTGATCACTGAGGCGATTGCCAAGCGACAAGAGTATGCATGCACTCATCCAACAGCGCAGAAGCAAAACGTGCACCTGGCCAAATTACTGGTACTACAGTCCCTTGCTTTCCATATCGTGGAATCTGATCAGTTCAGAAAACTCTCCACCTAAGATGGAGAGTCCTAAGCCATCATTACTTCCCTAAAAAAGCTGTACAAGCCCTGCACACATATGTTGAGCAGAAGGTTGGCCAGTCCTTGAGCCTGTCGGTGTCTGGTACAGTTAATGCCAGAGCTGATGTGTGGAGGTATACATAGTTACATAGTTAATACGGTTGAAAAAAAACATAAGTCTCTCAAGGTCAAGGACAATATATGTCCTTTATAGCCCACTGGGTAAATGTAATTCTGGCCCATGCATACCAGGAACTTGGCCAGGTGATGGCAATGTTGCGTTGTAATTGTGGGCTGTCAGCACCAATATTCTTCTCTGCCTCCTCATCCTCCACCTCATCCTCAGCCTCCATTGTAGGCACAGCTCAGAGTGGTCCTCCAGCATACCACCTATGCAAAGCACGGCATTGTCACATGGTTCTATGGTCACTGGTAATGGCAAAAAGATTCTGTCTGTGCTGTGTCTGACACATGTAGCCTGTTGTCACCCAGTTCCTGAAGTCTTCCACCCAACTGCAAGACCTCTTGAAAATGTCAAGGAAACTATACATGCACTTCGGCTACTTTTACCATGCAAAACACGCCCTCATTGACCTGCAGAGTCAGAATGGTCTTCCCCAACATCTCCTCATATGCGACGTTTCCACACAATCTTCCGTCTTTATTTGGCTTCATATAAAAATACACCTCCACAAGGAAAGTGGTTAGATTGAAATACATTACTTGTGTTACCACTTTCCTTGTGGAGATGTATTTTTATACGAAGCCAAATAAATATTGAAGATTTTCATCTCAGTGCTGGACAACTATTTATTTTTTTCCTACAAACACTGAATTGCTTGTGTAGTAACAGCCTCTCCACAATGTTAGACCCTTGCTACCAGTTCAAAATGTGGGCCTTTTTTATACCTTCTGAGAGGGCAGAAAAACAACCACTATCAAGCCTTTCCTGCCCAGCCAGTAGTGTGGCATCAGTGCGGGTGTTTAGTGCAGCGGGTGGCATAGTTACCCTAAAGATAACTCGTCAACACAAAATGTTGAGAGACTAACCTTTATAAAGATGAATCAGGCCTGGATCAACCAGGATTTTCAGACACTGGTGCCTGATACAACAGACTAAGGCTACTTTCACACTGGCATTTTTGGGTCCACTTGTGAGATCTGTTTCAGGACTCTCACAAGTGGTCCAAAACAGAATGCATCAGTTTGGCTTGCAGTGTTTTGGTGTCCGTCTGATGAAACTAAGCCAAAAGGATCCGTCTTGACATACAATGTAAGTCAATGGGGTCGGATCTATTTTCAATTACACAATATATCACAATAGAAACTGTATCCATCCCCCATTGACTTTCAATGGTGTTCAAGACGGATCCGTTTTGCCTATGTTCATGATAATACGAACTGATCCGTTCTGAGCGGATGCTTTCGGTTGTATTATCAGTGCGGATCCATCTGTGCAGATACATGACGGATCTGCACCAGACACCAGTGTGAAAGTAGCCTAAATCATTCTGGCAGTAATGATATGATCTGTAGTGTGCTGCCACAATGGAACATTGTGATATATGGCCTGAGACACATTAAGGATGTCATACCAATTCTCCAGAAGTCTTGCAGTTGTTTGTTTTTAAGGTAGTTCAGTTATCTCCATGTATAGACTAATGTTGAGCAAAGTGAAGCCTGCACCCCTTAGAGGGGCCAGGTCTTGATGATTAGTGTTGGGCGCGAATATGTAAGTCACGAATATTAATCGTGATTATCGGCACTTCGAGAATTCACAAATATTTAGAATATAGTGCTATATATTCGTAATTTCGAAAATTCGTGATATTTTTTTTTCCCTCAGTAACGTCCCTCCTGCTTGTGGGACAATGAGAAGGCTGCAATGTCTTTGTCTGAGCTTAGCAACATCCCTAGCAACTAGTGTTGAGCGAACAGTTCGAGCATCGTTCGGGTTCGTACCGAATTTTGGGGTGTCCGGGACCCGGACCCGAACCCGGACATTTTCAAAAAAGTTCGGGTTCGGGTTCGTCGTTCGGCATGTATTTAGGCGCATTTTGAAAGGCTGCAAAGCAGCCAATCAACATGCATCATACTACTTGCCCTAAGATGCCATCGCAGCCATGCCTACTATTGGCAAGGCTGTGATTGGCCGAGTGCAGCATGTGACTCAGCCTCTTTATAAGCTTGTGCGCACGTCGGGACGTGCTCACTCCCGATGTGAATAGAACAGGGATAGACGCAGCTGATGCTAGGGCGAGAATAGGCAGGGATAATTGAATAACTGGAAGCAAATTTCTCTCCTCCACCTGTGATTCATCTGAACAACTGCAGCTGAGCTGCTTTTTTGATAGGGATTGGCTATTTTTAGAGTGGCCAGAGTGATTTTCCATCCACATGTACCTGGGCTGACCGCCGGCCGCCATTTTGCGACTTGTAGTGCTGCAGCAGAAGCTGCCACAGTGTGCATTCAAAGCTCCAAACAAGTCAGACATCTACACCTGGGATTCAGACCAATAGCGATTTAGCAGCACAGTCCAAGGCTATTTTTTTAAAGGTTGTGCAGACCATTTTGTGGCACATGTTACTGGGCTGATAGGCGGCGGCCATCTTGGGACTAGTGCTGCAGCACAATCTCTCCCAACGTCCATTAATCACTTGTAATAGTGGTCTGTGCCATAGAAATCCTACATCAGGGACTTGGGTGTGCTTGTGTCACCCCTACTAATACCAGTCCACCTGTAATCCATACAGTCAAAAGACTGAAAGTATTCCAGTGAGGGAATTTTTTTATTTAAAAAGGCCAAGTTAGTTTATCTGGCGTTCAATATACTAGATACAGTTAGGCCTGCGTTTCATACATCTGGAATTAGCAAATTAATGTGCTGGGGTTGGGAAAACATATATGTACCCATACTAGAATCTGTCAAAGAAAGCGGTACTCACATATAACAGTCATTCCATCTGTAATCCATACAGTCAAAAGACTGAAAGTATTCCAGTGAGGGAATTTTTTTATTTAAAAAGGCCAAGTTAGTTTATCTGGCGTTCAATATACTAGATACAGTTAGGCCTGCGTTTCATACATCTGGAATTAGCAAATTAATGTGCTGGGGTTGGGAAAACATATATGTACCCATACTAGAATCTGTCAAAGAAAGCGGTACTCACATATAACAGTCATTCCATCTGTAATCCATACAGTCAAAAGACTGAAAGTATTCCAGTGAGGGAATTTTTTTATTTAAAAAAGGCCAAGTTAGTTTATCTGGCGTTCAATATACTAGATACAGTTAGGCCTGCGTTTCATACATCTGGAATTAGCAAATTAATGTGCTGGGGTTGGGAAAACATATATGTACCCATACTAGAATCTGTCAAAGAAAGCGGTACTCACATATAACAGTCATTCCATCTGTAATCCATACAGTCAAAAGACTGAAAGTATTCCAGTGAGGGAATTTTTTTATTTAAAAAAGGCCAAGTTAGTTTATCTGGCGTTCAATATACTAGATACAGTTAGGCCTGCGTTTCATACATCTGGAATTAGCAAATTAATGTGCTGGGGTTGGGAAAACATATATGTACCCATACTAGAATCTGTCAAAGAAAGCGGTACTCACATATAACAGTCATTCCATCTGTAATCCATACAGTCAAAAGACTGAAAGTATTCCAGTGAGGGAATTTTTTTTTATTTAAAAAGGCCAAGTTAGTTTATCTGGCGTTCAATATACTAGATACAGTTAGGCCTGCGTTTCATACATCTGGAATTAGCAAATTAATGTGCTGGGGTTGGGAAAACATATATGTACCCATACTAGAATCTGTCAAAGAAAGCGGTACTCACATATAACAGTCATTCCATCTGTAATCCATACAGTCAAAAGACTGAAAGTATTCCAGTGAGGGAATTTTTTTATTTAAAAAGGCCAAGTTAGTTTATCTGGCGTTCAATATACTAGATACAGTTAGGCCTGCGTTTCATACATCTGGAATTAGCAAACTAATGTGCTGGGGTTGGGAAAACATATATGTACCCATACTAGAATCTGTCAAAGAAAGCGGTACTCACATATAACAGTCATTCCATCTGTAATCCATACAGTCAAAAGACTGAAAGTATTCCAGTGAGGGAATTTTTTTATTTAAAAAGGCCAAGTTAGTTTATCTGGCGTTCAATATACTAGATACAGTTAGGCCTGCGTTTCATACATCTGGAATTAGCAAATTAATGTGCTGGGGTTGGGAAAACATATATGTACCCATACTAGAATCTGTCAAAGAAAGCGGTACTCACATATAACAGTCATTCCATCTGTAATCCATACAGTCAAAAGACTGAAAGTATTCCAGTGAGGGAATTTTTTTTATTTAAAAAAGGCCAAGTTAGTTTATCTGGCGTTCAATATACTAGATACAGTTAGGCCTGCGTTTCATACATCTGGAATTAGCAAATTAATGTGCTGGGGTTGGGAAAACATATATGTACCCATACTAGAATCTGTCAAAGAAAGCGGTACTCACATATAAATTTTACAAATTTTATGAAACCCACAGTTGAATGAAACTCTTCTCTGTCTGGGCGCCGGGGCCTAACCAGATGAAAGTGGCCGGTTAAACTAACGGGTGACATGAAGCCATAACCTCTGCCATGCTACCTCTGTCCTCTGTCTGGGTGCTGAGGCCAAAGTCAAATAAAGCGGTCTTCTGCTGTGCTGGGGGATATGAAGCTAATCTCTGACCTCTCTCCTCTGTCTGGGTCCAAAGGCCTAAATCACTGAAAGAGGCCTTCTCCTGTGGTGTGTGATATGATGCCAGAATATGTGCTGTGGGGCCTCTCTCCTCTTCCTGGGTGCAGGGGTCAAATAAACTAAATTGTGGCCTACTCCTGTGGTGGTTGATATGATGCCTGATTCTCTGATGTGGAACCTCTCTCCTCTGTTTGGGTGAAGGGGTCAAAGTAACTCAATGGTGGCTTCTCCTGTGGTGGCTGATATGATGCCAGAATATGTGCTGTGGTGCCTCTCTCCTCTTCCTGGGTGCAGGGGTCAAAGTAACTCAATGGTGGCTTCTCCTGTGGTGGTTGATATGATGCCAGAATATGTGCTGTGGGGCCTCTCTCCTCTTCCTGGGTGCAGGGTCAAAGTAACTAAATGGTGGCTTCTCCTGTGGTGGTTGATATGATGCCTGATTCTCTGCTGTGAAACCTCTCTCCTCCATCTGGGTGTAGGGGTCAAAAGTCTTTCAAAGTCGCCTTCTCCTGTGCTGATTGATATAAAGCTGATGGTTGTGCCATCTGACATGGTTGCCAGGGTCTGATTCAATGGGGGCCTACTCCTGTGGTGGGTGATCTAAATGCCTGATTCTCTGCTGTGAAACCTCTCTCCTCCGTCTGGGTGTAGGGGTCAAAAGTCTTTCAAAGTCGCCTTCTCCTGTGCTGATTGATATGAAGCTGATGGTTGTGCCATCTGACATGGTTGCCGGGGTCCCATTAAATTGGGGCCTACTCCTGTGGTGGGTGATCTAAATGCCTGATTCTCTGCTGTGTAACCTCTCTCCTCCGTCTGGGTGTAGGGGTCAAAGTAACTAAATGGTGGCCTACTCCTGTGGTGGGTGATATGATGCCAGAATATGTGCTGTGGGGCCTCTCTCCTCTTCCTGGGTGCAGGGGTCAAAGTAACTCAATGGTGGCTTCTCCTGTGGTGGCTGATATGATGCCAGAATATGTGCTGTGGTGCCTCTCTCCTCTTCCTGGGTGCAGGGGTCAAAGTAACTAAATGGTGGCTTCTCCTGTGGTGGTTGATATGATGCCTGATTCTCTGCTGTGAAACCTCTCTCCTCCATCTGGGTGTAGGGTCAAAGTCTTTCAAAGTCGCCTTCTCCTGTGCTGATTGATATGAAGCTGATGGTTGTGCCATCTGACATGGTTGCCAGGGTCTCATTAAGTGGGGCCTACTCCTGTGGTGGGTGATCTAAATGCCTGATTCTCTGCTGTGTAACCTCTCTCCTCCGTCTGGGTGTAGGGGTCAAAGTAACTAAATGGTGGCCTACTCCTGTGGTGGGTGATATGATGCCAGAATATGTGCTGTGGGGCCTCTCTCCTCTTCCTGGGTGCAGGGGTCAAAGTAACTCAATGGTGGCTTCTCCTGTGGTGGCTGATATGATGCCAGAATATGTGCTGTGGTGCCTCTCTCCTCTTCCTGGGTGCAGGGTCAAAGTAACTAAATGGTGGCTTCTCCTGTGAGTGGTTGATATGATGCCTGATTCTCTGCTGTGAAACCTCTCTCCTCCATCTGGGTGTAGGGTCAAAGTCTTTCAAAGTCGCCTTCTCCTGTGCTGATTGATATAAAGCTTATGCTTGTGCCATCTGACATGGTTGCCGGGGTCTGATTCAATGGTGGCCTACTCCTGTGGTGGGTGATCTAAATGCCTGATTCTCTGCTGTGTAACCTCTCTCCTCCGTCTGGGTGTAGGGGTCAAAGTAACTAAATGGTGGCCTACTCCTGTGGTGGGTGATATGATGCCAGAATATGTGCTGTGGGGCCTCTCTCCTCTTCCTGGGTGCAGGGGTCAAAGTAACTCAATGGTGGCTTCTCCTGTGGTGGCTGATATGATGCCAGAATATGTGCTGTGGTGCCTCTCTCCTCTGTCTGGGTCCAAAGGCCTAAATCACTGAAAGAGGCCTTCTCCTGTGGTGTGTGATATGATGCCAGAATATGTGCTGTGGTGCCTCTCTCCTCTTCCTGGGTGCGGGGTCAAAGTAACTCAATGGTGGCTTCTCCTGTGGTGGCTGATATGATGCCAGAATATGTGCTGTGGGGCCTCTCTCCTCTTCCTGGGTGCAGGGGTCAAAGTAACTCAATGGTGGCTTCTCCTGTGGTGGCTGATATGATGCCAGAATATGTGCTGTGGGCCTCTCTCCTCTTCCTGGGTGCAGTGGTCAAAGTAACTCAATGGTGGCTTCTCCTGTGGTGGCTGATATGATGCCAGAATATGTGCTGTGGGGCCTCTCTCCTCTTCCTGGGTGCAGGGGTCAAAGTAACTCAATGGTGGCTTCTCCTGTGGTGGCTGATATGATGCCAGAATATGTGCTGTGGGGCCTCTCTCCTCTTCCTGGGTGCAGGGGTCAAAGTAACTCAATGGTGGCTTCTCCTGTGGTGGCTGATATGATGCCAGAATATGTGCTGTGGGGCCTCTCTCCTCTTCCTGGGTGCAGGGTCAAAGTAACTAAATGGTGGCTTCTCCTGTGGTGGTTGATATGATGCCTGATTCTCTGCTGTGTAACCTCTCTCCTCCGTCTGGGTGTAGGGTCAAAGTAACTAAATGGTGGCCTACTCCTGTGGTGGGTGATATGATGCCTGGTTCTCTGCTGTGGGACCTCTCTCCTTTGTCTGGGTGCTGTGGTCAAAATAATAGTAAGTGACCTTCTCCATTGGTGGGTGACTTGAAGCCTGATTCTGTGCTATGGGACCTCACTCCAATTAATATTGTTTAATTTTTATTTATTTTATGTTAACTCATCATTTCCCTATCTACATTTGTTTGCAGGGGATTTAACTACATTTTGCTGCCTTTTGCAGCCCTCTAGCCCTTTCCGGGTGTGTTTTACAGCCTTTTTAGTGCCCAAAAGTTCGGGTCCCCATTGACTTCTATGGGGTTCGGGTTCGGGATGAAGTTCGGGTCGAGTTCGGATCCCGAACCCGAACATTTTTCGAAAGTTCGGCCGAACTCGTCGAACCCGAACATCCAGGTGTTCGCTCAACTCTACTAGCAACCAATAGGAAAGTTGCCTACCCCTTACTATACAACCATTTTCTTTAGTGTAATGGAGTTCTGAGAGAGACAGCAGTGTCATTGCTGTGCTCTGTGCTTTGTTGTATATACATTAGACAGTTAACTTACTGAATATATATCATTCAGATAGTTAGGGGGAGATAGTCAGTGTAGGTTAGATTAGTGTAGGGTGTTAGGTAGTGTGATAGATTCTTAGGTAGTGTGATAGATTCTGCTGTCCATATACATACATGCTACAGACATAGTTCTGTGATGTCACCAGTTTCACTTATTGCGCCAAAATATGCGCATCAATAATTGCCAATTTTGGCAATTGCGAATATATTAGGGCACTCTATCTGCATATAAAGCTATTGTAATGTTCTGCAGGGCCAACCATTATCTCCAGTCTCAGTAAACTTCTAGCAGCTTGAAAAATGTACCCAAAGTGACCCATGCCTGTATTGCGCGCGCAATACGCAAATATTACACAATCAAGAAAATAACTGCGAATTTGCGAATATATTATGAATATTCGCCCAAATATTCGTGAAATATCACGAATTTGACTATAACCCCTGCCACTCATTACTATTAATGATGACTATCCTTATCTTTTCCTGGCTTTACTTCTTCCAAATTATCCTTTAAAGTCTCCATGTCCTAGAAAAGTCAACACGATGCAGAGAGAGGACGAGCTGGATGTTCCTGATGACATATTCTCATTGATATTAGATGATGTGGAAAAGGAGGGAAAGCAGATAGCAGAAGAAAGGCTCCCACCTGTAGGGTAGGAGAGTGCTGGGGTTGGAGAAGTAGATATGCCAGGGCTGATTAACCACTTGAAGACCACAGGTTTATACCCCCCTAGTGACCAGGCCCTTTTTTACAAATCCGCACTACACTACTTTCACCGTTTATTGCTCGGTCATAAAACTTACCCCCCAAATTAATTTTACCTCCTTTTCTTCTCACTAATAGAGCTTTCATTTGGTGGTATTTCATTCTTGCTGACATTTTTACTTTTTTTGATATTTAACTTTTTTTTTTTTTGCAAAAAAATGACATTTTTCGCTTTCTGTTGTAAAAATTTTCAAATAACACTACATTTCAATTTACATTTTTCTCTAAATTTATTGTTCTACATGTCTTTGATTAAAAAAAAATGCAATAAGTGTATATTTATTGGTTTGGGTAAAAGTTATAGCGTTTACAAACTATGGTGCAAAAAAGTGAGTTTCCACACTTTGATTTTCTGAGCACCTGTCCTGTTTCCTGACACACTACAATGCCCAGACAGTAGAAACACCCCATAAATGACCCCATTTCGGAAAGTAGACACCCTAAGGTATTGACTTAGGGGCATAGTGAGTTCATGGAATTTTTTATTTTTTGTCACAAGTTAGCGGAAATTGAATTTTTTTTTTCAAAAAATTTCATTTCCGCTAACTTGTGTCAAAAAATAAAAACTTCCATGAACTCACTATGCCCCTTAGCGAATACCTTGGGGTGTCTACTTTCTAAAATGGGGTCACTTGTGAGGTTTTTCCACTGCCCTGGCATTTGAGGGTCTCCGCAATCATTACCCGAATTGCCAGAATTAGGAGTTTTTGCTATTCGCCTTATATTGACCTTGACCATATGGGTAATGAGATTTTTTTTCCATTCATCCGCTGGGCTGAAAGAAAAAAATGAACGGCACAGATTTCTTCATTCACATTGATCAATGTGGATGAAAAAATCTCTATAAAATGTTCAAAAAAAAAGAGGGGAAAGCTGTAAAGCTGCGATTGCTAAGGGACCCTTAGGCCTCATTCACACGTCCGCAATTCTGTCCTGCAAAATTTTGCGGAATGGAATTGTAGATACATTCAATTCTATGGGGACAGACTTTGTCCCGCTCGGATCCGGAATTGCGGATCTGCACTTCCGGATCCGCAAAAATATAGAAGGTTGGAGGAGTGTTTAAACTAGGGACTGGGGGGAGGGTAATAACATTATAGGAGGGGAAGAGAGTGCAGATAGAGACCAGGGGCGAGGTAGTGTGACTGGGGGAAGAATGGAAGGGGGGACTAGAACAGCTCAGAATGAAAGATGTAGGGTAAAAAATACACATAAACCTGTCAAATGTATGTATACTAATGCCAGAAGCCTGACTAACAAGACTGGTGAACTGGAATTAGTGATGTGTGAGGAGGACTATGACATAGTGGGAATAACTGAGACATGGCTGGATGATAGCTATGACTGGGCAGTTAATATAAAAGGTTACAATCTGTTTAGAAAGGATCGTCAAAACCGGAGAGGTGGAGGGGTCTGCCTCTATGTGAAGTCGTGTCTAAATCCCGTAATTCAAGAATACATCTCTGAGGGACATGAATGTGTGGAGTCACTGTGGGTAGAAATACATGGAGCAAAAAACAATAATAAAATACTAATAGGAGTGTATTATAAACCACCTAATATACCAGAGTCCACTGAAAATCTATTACTAAACGAGATAGACGAGGCGGCAAATCATAATGAAGTCGTTATCATGGGGGACTTCAACTACCCAGATATAGACTGGGAAACTGAAAGCTGTACATCCCAAAAAGGAAACAGGTTCTTGGCAATAGCCAAAGACAATTTCCTTTCCCAACTGGTTCAGGACCCCACTAGAGGGACGGCCATACTGGACTTAGTATTAACCAATAGACCTGATAGAACAACAGATGTGCAGGTTGGGGGACACTTGGGAAATAGTGACCATAAAGTTATAACCTTCCAATTATCCTTCAAACGAGAGTTTCTAAAGGGAGGAACAAAAATGCCAAACTTCAAAAAAGCAAAATTTAGCCAACTAAGCGAGGCCATAGGCCTAACTAACTGGGACAAAGTCCTCAAAAATAAAAATACAACCATAAAATGGGAGATTTTTAAAAGCATTGTAACATCTAATTGTGAGAGGTACATACCTTATAGGAATAAAAGGCTAAGGAACAATAAGAAACCAATGTGGATAAATGGAACCGTAAAGAAAGCAATAAATGACAAAAAGAAAGCATATAAATCACTAAAACAGGAGGGGAGTCAGGAAGCACTGATAAACTATAAGGAAAAAAATAGAATATGTAAAAAACTAATAAAATTTGCCAAACTAGAGACCGAGAGATTAATTGCCAAAGAGATTAAAACTAACCCTAAAATGTTCTTCAATTATATAAATAGTAAAAAATATAAATCTGAAGGAGTCGGCCCTCTACATAGCAATGAGGGGGGTGTTGCAGAAAGCGATGAGGATAAAGCAAAACTATTAAATATTTTTTTCTCCACTATATTCACTGAGGAAAATAAACTGTCAGATGAAATGCAGAATGTAAAAGTAAATTCCCCATTAAAAGTGCCCTGTCTGACCCAGGAAGAAGTACAACAGCGACTTAAAAAGATTAAAATAGACAAATCGCCAGGACCGGATGGCATACACCCCCGTATCCTAAGGGAATTAAGTGATGTCATAGCCAGACCTTTATTTCTGATATTTACGGACTCTATACTGACAGGGAATGTTCCACAGGATTGGCGCATAGCAAATGTGGTGCCAATATTCAAAAAGGGTCCAAAAACAGAGCCTGGAAATTATAGGCCAGTAAGTTTAACATCTATTGTTGGTAAACTGTTTGAAGGGTTTCTAAGAGATGCTATTTTGGAGTATCTCAATGAAAACAAGCAAATAACGCCATATCAGCATGGCTTCATGAGGGATTGGTCATGCCAAACGAATTTAATCAGCTTCTATGAGGAGGTAAGTTCTAGACTTGACAGCGGCGAATCAATGGATGTCATATATCTGGACTTCTCCAAAGCATTTGACACCGTACCTCATAAAAGGTTAGTATATAAAATGAGGATGCTCGGACTGGGAGAAAATGTCTGTATGTGGGTAAGTAACTGGCTAAGTGACAGAAAACAGAGGGTGGTTATTAACGGTAGATACTCAGATTGGGTCACTGTAACTAGTGGGGTACCTCAGGGGTCAGTATTGGGTCCTATTCTCTTCAATATATTTATTAATGATCTTGTAGAAGGCCTGCACAGTAAAATATCTATTTTTGCAGATGACACTAAACTGTGTAAAGTAATTAACACTGAAGAGGACAGTTTTCTGCTACAGAGGGATCTGGATAGATTGGAGGCTTGGGCAGAAAAATGGCAGATGAGGTTTAACACTGACAAATGTAAAGTTATGCACATGGGAAGGAATAATGCAAGTCATCCGTACATGTTAAATGGTAAAACACTCGGTAACACTGACATGGAAAAGGATCTAGGAATTTTAATAAATAGCAAATTAAGCTGCAAAAACCAGTGTCAGGCAGCTACTGCCAAGGCCAATAAGATAATGGGTTGCATCAAAAGGGGCCTAGATGCCCGTGATGAGAACATAGTCCTACCACTTTACAAATCACTAGTCAGACCACACATGGAGTACAGTGTACAGTTCTGGGCTCCTGTGAACAAGACAGACATAGCAGAGCTGGAGAGGGTTCAGAGGAGGGCAACTAAAGTAATAACTGGAATGAGGGATCTACAGTACCCTGAAAAGTTATCAAAATTAGGGTTATTCACTTTAGAAAAAAGACGACTAACTGTATAAATATATCAGGGGTCAGTACAGAGATCTGTCCCATCATCTATTTATCCCCAGGACTGTGACTGTGACTGTGACAAGGGGACATCCTCTGCGTCTGGAGGAAAGAAGGTTTGTACACAAACATAGAAAAGGATTCTTCACTGTAAGAGCAGTGAGACTATGGAACTCTCTGTCTGAGGAGGTGGTGATGGTGAGTACAATAAAGGAATTCAAGAGGCAGACTGGATTTATTTCTGGAGTGTAATAATATTACAAGCTACAGCTACTAGAGAGGGGTCGTTGATCCAGGGAGTTATTCTGATTGCCTGATTGGAGTCGGGAAGGAATTTTTTTCCCCTTAAGTGGGGAAAATTGGCTTCTGCCTCACAGGGGTTTTTTGCCTTCCTCTGGATCAACTTGTAGGAAACAGGCCGAACTGGATGGACAAATGTCTTTTTTCGGTCTTATATACTATGTTACCATGTCCTATTCTTGTCCGCAATTGCGGACATGAAAAGGCATTTTCTATATAGTTCTGGCAATGTGCGGATCCGCAAAATGCGGAAAGCACATTGCCGGTGTCCGTATTTTGCAGATCCGCAGATCCATGGATCCGCAAAACACATACGGACGTCTGAATGAGCCTTACAGGGGGGTGATTAGTGACAGGGGGGGTGACAGGGGGTGATCAGGGGGGTGACATGGGTGATCAGGGGTTAATCAGTGATGGGGGGTGGGGGGGGGTGTGTAGTGATTGGTGCACTTTACTTATGTTTGCCCTGGTGGTCCCAGACAAATGGACCACCAGAGGAGCAGACAGCAGGCATATCAGAAGCTGTTTACAAAACAGCGTCTGATATGCGTTTTAAATGCGTTTTTTTTCGCATCTACAGCCTGCCAGTGCATGATCAGCGATGGCAGGCTGTAGTTTCAGTTGTCCTGGTTACGATCGCATGAACGCGCACGCACGGCGCGCGCACGTTCATGCGAAATCTCGGGTCTCACGAGATGACGCCGATAGGCGTGAGTGAGACCTGAGAGAGCCGCTGCGCTGACGCCTATCAATGTTAGCGTGGCGGCAGGTGGTTAATATTCTGTGTTTATTGTCAAATAACCGGCAGGAGAAGGAAAAGAACAGTAATAACATGCATATTGTCCCCCAACTTAACCAGACAAACCTCATACCTGCAACAGCCCCTGTTTAAAGATGCAGTAAAGGTGCAGCACAGCAAATAACAATGAAGACCCACTATACAGTACGGTCTTCATTATTACATGAAAGGCATCTGTGGGCTAATTGGTCGTGTGGTTCTGGCTGCTCCATCAAATTGTGATTTATAGCAATTTGTTAATGATTCAGAACAAATCAAATTTCTTGGCTAACTTAGGCAAAGTTGCCGAATCAAATTTTTCAAAACTTCCTCATCTCTAGTAAAGGTGATTTGGATTAGAAACTATTGATGAAAGAAACACAGTAGATATATAGAATGAAAACTGTCACCCCACTGGGATTAAATGGACAGATTCATTTTGTATACTTTATACAATTTGCCATTCATCGAAGTGACAATAAAGTTGTACCTACCAGCACTTACACTAGTTAGCCCCCCTTTTAAATCAACTTATAACCCCATACTCACCTCTACATTTGTTCGTCATGCTGCCCTGCCTCTTAGATTTTGCACCTGCGGCATCTACCACCGAACTAAGAGGGCAGGGTGGGCCTGAGGATTGCAAGGGAAGTGGTTAGGCAGGCACATCAGGGATGGGCCTGGGCACTTGCGACCATAACACCGCCCACGAGGGGGAACTGAGCAATAATGCAATATGACTAGATCACAGACTCTCTTTAATTAACATAGAAACATAGAATGTGTCGGCAGATAAGAACCATTTGGCCCATCTAGTCTGCCCATTAATTACTTTATTCAGTGTAGTATTGTCAACAAAAAACTATATTTTTCAGTGCAATTCCCCAACAAGATCATTAATGTGTATATTGAAGAAAATAGGACTGTGACAAACATAAAGGCTGTATAAGACAGCTGAATTCTGCCTGTGATTTCGGAAAGTAATCATTCCTTCCTGGCAATCGCCTGCTCCCTAGCAGAGAAGAACACTGCTATGACATGCAGCAATCTCCTCCACAGCATGCGAAGGAGCAATCGTTATACCATCGCTTGTCCCCATGCTGTCCAGTTGTTTGCTGGCAGCAGATCGTGATTAGACACCACGATCTGCCGCCAGCGAACAATAATTTTTACACATGTCAAAAGATTTGGATTGTCCGATAAACTCTTGTTAGCAATGAATGGCCTGACAATTGTTTGGTGTAATACAGCCTTAAGACGTTTATATAGATCCCTTTGTGTTTCCTATACCCATGCTTAATGTTTCAAAGGGTTAATAACGTCATCTTGCCTCGTTGAATAGAGTAAAGATATGCCTCAAGCCCATTTAACGCTGTTACCAAAAGGATTGGCTGGAGGGCAAGAAACAGATAACATTCTCAGTTGGCTACATTTACACAAATGTATTTAGTTTTTTGTGTCCATTCCGGGGTTTTTTGCGGATTGGATGAAGACTTATTCATTTCAATGGATACACAAAAAATGTGGACAGCACACCGTGTGCTGTCTGCATACATATGTCCGTTCTGTAGCCCAGCAAAAACTATAATACGGATGTCACACGGACGTCATCCATAGCTTTTGCGCAAAATACATACGGTCATGTGAATGTAGCCTTAATCAGATGATTGAGCAAAAGGAATGTAAAGTGTGTTTGCCCAGACAAAGTTTAAAAAACCCACCTTGTCATGTGTGGGGAGAGAGTTGTGTGTGGAACATCAGAACAGACCTCCCTGGATAACGGACAATGAACTGAACGCCACACTACACTCGCAGGAATACCTAACCACATCTTAAGGGACGTGAGTTTTGTTTTTATGTAATTCATTTTTTCTTTTAACTATCTTTGTATTGCCTGTCTGTAACTGTAAGGGCTGGTTTACATCAGCGTTACGAATTCTGTTAATGTTCTCCATTATAATATGGTTACAACGAAAAATAACAAAATTTGTAAGCAGGAAGTCAAAACGAAAACCTTTAGAAGCATTCCATTTTGATCCATCATAATAGAGATCTATGGGCATTCATAACGGTTCTGTCTGGTTTCCGTTATCCAGGACGGAAAACAAAGTCCTCAAGTGGTGATGTGCTTGTATATAACATGTGAATGTGATAGCCAGTCACTGTCCTCAGTGGTCTACTGCTGAGCCATTGATTAAAGGGGTTATCCAAAGTCTAAAACATGCCCCCCAATGCCTGGGCCTCTCATATACGTTATACTTACCCTCAGGGGCGTAACTATAGGGGAAGCAGGGGAAGCGGTTGCTTTGGGGCCCTGACCCAGAAGGGGCCCATCCAAGAGGAGGAGAAGTACTAAAAGATTTTGTCAGGGCCCCCTCAACATTATTACACAATGAAATGATATACAGTGGCAGTATAGACAGTGTAGAAAACGGATGGAACAGCTGCCGGGCCTGGTCTGAGAGAGCGATCTTCACTAGCCAAAGGAAAGGCGGTGGCATGAAAGGAAGGGGTTGTGAAAAAATTACTGGGGGAGGGGGCCCCATTCAAAAATTTGCTGTGGGGCCCAGTCATTTCTAGTTACGCCACTGCTTACCCTACTCCCCGGCAGCTACGTCGCTTCTGATCCCCGCATGGCCGACGTGGGTGCTATGGAGTGGGGTCAGTATAATCTATATAAGGGGCCCCGGCATTGTGGGGCATGTTTTAAACATTGGATAACCCATTTAACTGGAGAGATCACTTTCCATACATCTGAACAGCGCAGATCAGGTTCTGAAGAATAATGTTGAAGGGAGGATGAATGGAGAAGAGTTAGATT
Organism: Bufotes viridis; assembly: GCA_033119425.1. Classification (NCBI taxonomy): domain Eukaryota; kingdom Metazoa; phylum Chordata; class Amphibia; order Anura; family Bufonidae; genus Bufotes; species Bufotes viridis. The sequence goes on from CM065595.1 coordinate 90,546,900, forward strand.
AGAGAATATGATAGGCCACCCTAAAAAGGTGTGTGGTTTTAATAAACCTGTTTGTCTGGGGGAGCGCATTCCAGCGAAGTGATGGAGCACATGATAGGTTTAAGCATGTTTGTGTGGGTTTCCTCGGGGTGATCCAGTTTCCTCCCATAATCCAAAGGACATACTGATAAGGAACATAGATTTTGATCCCCGTATGGGACAGCTTGATGCTAATGTCTGTGCTGCAGAATATAGCACTTATAAGTGCTTAAAATAAATAAATAAGGGTCTGGAGTAAGAGGTTCCAATTATGGTGGATGCTAGTCATAAATTATTAGCAGAACGGAGAGCACAGGAAAGGTGGTAGAGGTGCAGCACTGTGGAGAGCTTTGTGGATGAGAATGAGAAGAATAAATTAAATCCTATACTGTATTGGTAACAAGTGCAGTGACTAGCACAAAGTGAAGGCATCAGTGTAGTGGTTGGACAGATAGATTAGCCTGGCTGCTGCATTCAGGACAGATTGTAGAGGGGAGAGTTTAATGAGGGGAAAACTAATTAATACTGTATTTTCTGGTGTATAAGACTACTTTTTAACACATGAAAATTTCCTCAAAAGTCGGGGGGTCATCTTATACACCGGTATACTGCATGCTGAAACTTGAGAGGACCTTTCACTGGTCCAATGATTGTTAGATAATCATATGTATGTGTAGAGCGGCGCCCAGGGAATTCCCTGCACTTACTATTATCCCTGGGCGCCACTCTACAAATACGGTATATATCATTATCTAACAATTGTTGGACCAGTGAAAGGTCTTCTTAACTTCCAAGCAGGACTGGAGAAGCTGTCCTTCTCCAGCTTCAGGGACAGACGCCCTCTAGCTGAGCCACCGTGCGCTGCATCCTGGCCAGTCGCTCCTGAAGCAGCCCCTCTCCCTGCTCTCAGTGGTTTTATCATGCTTGGTTCGTCTGTTTAATTTTTACTTGTTGGAAGAGGGGTAGTCTTATACGGCGAGTATAGCCTAAACCTTATATTTTAACAGTAAAATAGGGGGTCGTCTTATATGCCCAGTGATCTTAGACGCGGGAAAATACAGTAATTAGTTACAGTAATCAAGACAAGAATTTATCAGAGCAACAATAAGAGCTTTTGCTGTTTCCACAGTATGAAAAGGACAGATTCTAGAGATGTTTTTGAAGTTGCATAAGTGAGCAAGTGATTAAATACAGGATTGCAGGAAACATATTCCCAGCACCCAGGGGCAGACTGGGAATATGGCAACAAAAGCAGGTAGGGTCAGCAATACCATAGCAAAATGTACCATCTCAGCAGAACCATATACTACAGAGCAGCACAATATACTGCCCCAAAACCTGTCCTTCTGTGGTGGTCATCAATGGATGCCATTTCCTGTCCTCTTCCTCCAGTTGTCTCTGTCTCAGATTAATTTATGGAGGAAGGGGTTTAGGAGGTGAGATACAGGTCACAGCAGCTGAATTCAGGAGGGCATGTGCATCGCTGGACAGGTACCTGATTCTCACAGCATTAATTACCACTGAGAGCTCATTATGTACCCAGCCAGTTGCAGAGAGGAGGGTTTTGATGGCCCTCTGAGGCATCGGCCCACTGGGAAATTTTCCACTCCCGCCAGCATCAAACATAACGGGCATGCTGCCTAAGAGCTATGGTACTGCTTCACATTGACATAGAAATATCAGGTTTATGTAGGTTAGTTGATAGTGAAAACACAAATTTTACAATGTTTTAAATATTAAGACAAAGAGGGGACATGGTGTTAGAGGAGAGATAATCACTGGTGTTTTGTAGTAGAGCAGAGGTGATGTTACAGGATAAGGTATATAGTTGGGTGTCTTCAGCATAAGGATGGTAATGATAGTCTGAGAAAAACATGAGACAGCAGTATCCATAAAGCCAACAGAGTGAAACATGTTGAGTAGAAGTTGGTGGTCTATCACCATTGCATTTAGCCATCAGAAGAACATTTGATAATTTTTTTATAGTAACAGCATGGTACAGAGCACAGAAACACCTGTACTTTGGTACCGAGGAGGGAGTGAAAAGTGTTAGAAATCTCTTATAAACAAAACAATAGCTGATCGTAGGGAGACCAACTACAAAAAAACACAGTGGAGCCTCATTTAAGAGGCTTAACCCAGCAATCCAAAGTTCACAGCTCCCTGGGAAACTGTAATATGTAAAATAACTGTGGAGCCCCAGTTATGGGTCTTCAACACAGTGAAAGCCAGAAATCCCTCTAGAGAGCAAGCAAAGGGTTGCCCCCATTATAGAGATCATCAGATCTCTTATAGGCAACTGCACTTTAGGGCTGAGGAGGTAATGCAGGTGCCTATAACAAACCTCTATGTTATAGACACATGTACTTTAGGTCTGAGGAGGGAGTGAAAAGCATCAAAAAATCATTTTGGATTGTTGGACAGTGAAGTGATCTGTAAAAGTTTTTATCAAGCATATGTTGCTTTTAAAATGAACACTTTTTTTTTATTTTCACTCTCTGTCACATGTGATCTTTGTCTGCGCCTGCAGAGAATGTGCTGACAAGCTTTCATTCCACTATCCAGCATAAAAGACTTCAATAATAGAAGAGCAAATTCAGCACATAACACATCCTAAATTCAGTGATTGAAGAAATATGAACAAAAGCCTGTCTACAACCATTAATCTATGGTCCCAAATAAAAATAAAACGTTCATGATCAAATAACAATGTTATATGCAGAGTGCTGAATTTCTAAATAAGCTATTTAAAGGGTAGAAGATCATTTTGCCAGCAGCTCTGCAGTGTTCATCCTTCTGTTGGTATCAGGATGGGGAAGGTAATCCTATAAATTACTCTTATCATTTTATTCTGACATGTGAGTGGTTTTAGACATAATGTATAAAAATATAATTAGGAGTAAAATAAATGTAAAAAAAAAGTAGCTAAGATGACTTTATACAGAAGTTGCTAACCCCATGCTCACAATCTAAAGATGCATTTATTTTAAAAGTTGTATTGTGCTTACAGCAAATAAATGTTAATTCTTGTAAAGTAACATAGGAACATAGTAAAATAGATTGCAAGGCTGAAAATGACATATGTCCATCCAGTTCTTAAAAATATCTGTTGATGGTTATCTAGAAGAATGAATTTTCTTCACCTAGTGAAAAGTCTGGCAATCAGGATAAATCCCTGGGGCAAAGTCCTATCTTCAGAAATCTAGAATTATATAAATTTATATCCACGAAAGTGATCCAGGTCCTTTGTGAATTATTTTAGTTAATTCACTATGACAACTACCTCCTCCAAAGCACTCAATAGTCCCACTGCTCTTACTGTAAAGAATTGCCTGTAAAGGATGCCTTCTTGTTACAGTGCTGGGTATAAACAGATAATGGGAAATACCTTTTACTCACCGTTGATATATTTATCCATGGTTGTTAATTCACCCCTCATTAGGATACCCCTCTGCCATATATGTCCAATTTTGATAATCTTTCTGGGTACTGTTGTCCTATTATATTAGTTAAAAGCTATGAAAAACTTAAATGTTATCTTTTTATATTGAATTACAAATATTAATTACAAGACGTCTCACAGTTTACTTTGGAGCCCTTATCTGCGACCTACTGAACAATTGTAAACTGACATCTTACACACAATCCAGACTTCTCAGTCCCATTCAGAGTGAAATACTTCAGACAAGATGTCTGGCAGATCACCTTGTACCTCTTATAGTTGGTCTCCAGAATAATCTTTTATCAACCAAGTAAAAATAAACTTAAAGGGATTGTGTCACTTCAGCAAGTGGCATTTATCATATTGAGAAAGTTAATTTAAGCCACTTTCTAATGTATTGTTTTTATCCATATTGCTTCCTTTGCTGGCTGGATTGCTTTTTCCATCACATTATACACTGCTTGTTTCCATGGTTACGACTACTCTGCAATCAAGCAGCGGATTGGCCCATTGGGGAGGCAGGGAATTCCTCGGTGGGCCCCTGCACATTAAGTGAGCCTTCATGTTTGAAAGCTCACTGTCACAAAAACGTTTTCCTTGAGCTGCAGGCAGGTGGCGGTCAATAAGCTGCGTGGAGGGGCCTGCCTCCTGTCTTCATGGGCTCCGCCCCTGAACATATCCATGATCCCCTACTGCAATCTACAAAGATGTCAACCACTGGGGGACCCACCATGCTGCCCCAAGCTGTAGTACAGGCAGTGCTTCCTTCCTGAATAGAAATGCTGATAAAACGGAGGAGAGCCTGTGAGTACTTTTAACCCCTTAGGGACCGGGCTCATTTTCACCCTAAGGACCAGGCCATTTTTTGCAATTCTAACCAGTGTCACTTTATGTGTGAATAACTTTAAAACGCTTTTACTTATCCAGGCCATTCTGAGATTGTTTTTTTTTTATCACATATTGTACTTCATGACACTAGTAAAATTGAGTCAAAAAAAATAATTTTTATTTATAAACAAAAAATACCAAATTCTTCTACTTCTATAATACATAGTAATACTGCCAAAAAAAGTTATTAATTTATATTCCCCATATGTCTACTTCATGTATGGATCATTTTGGGAATGCCATTTTATTTTTTGGGGACGTTACAAAGCTTAGAAGTTTAGAAGCAAATCTTGAAAATTTTCTGAAATTTTCAAAAATCCACTTTTTAGGGACCAGTTCAGGTTTGAAGTCACTTTGTGAGGCTTACATAATAGAAACCACCCAAAATTGACCCCATTCTAGAAAATACACCCCTCAAGGTATTCAAAACTGATTTTACAAAGTCGTTAACCCTTTAGGTATTTTACAAGAGTTATTGGCAAATGGAGATGAAATTTTTTGGCAAATTTTCCATTTGAATCCATTTTTTCTAGTAACAAAGCAATGGTTAACAGCCAAATAAAACCAAATATTTATTGCCCTGATTCTGTAATTTGCAGAAACACCCCATATGTGGTCGTAAACTACTGTATGGCCAGGTGGCAGGGCGTAAAGGGAAAGGAGCGCCATCTGGTTTTTCTACACCATGTCCCATTTGAAGCCCCCCTGATGCCCCCCTGGGGTAGAAACTCCATAAAAGTGACCCCATCTAAGAAACTAAACCACTCAAGGTATTCAAAACTGATTTTACAAATGTCGTTAACCCTTTAGGTGTTTCACAAGAGTTTTTGGCAAATGGAGATGAAATTTCAGAATTGCACTTTTTTGGCAAATTTTCCTTTTTAATCCATTTTTTCCAGTAACTAAGCAAGGGTTAACAGCCAAACAAAACCCAATATTTATTGCCTGATTCTGTAGTTTGCATAAACACCCCATATATGGTCGTAAACTACTGTATGGCCACGGGGCAGGGCATAGAGGGAAAGGAGCGCTGTGTTGTTTTTGGAAGGCAGATTTTGCTGGACTGGTTTATTTACACCATGTCCCATTTGAAGCTCCCCTGATGCCCCTCTGGGGTAGAAACTCCATAAAAGTGACCCTATTTTGAAAACTACGGAATAAAGAAGCAGTTTTCTTGGGACTATTTTTAGCTTGGTTCTGTTATTGTATTTATGCACAGAGCTTGGTTCTGTTATTGTATCTAGGCACAGAGCTTGGTTCAGTTATCGTATCTAGGCACAGAGCTTGGTTCTGTTATCGTATCTAGGCACAGAGCTTGTTTCTGTTATCATATCTAGGCACAGAGCTTGGTATATTGACTTATCTAAGTACAAAGCTTAGTTATGATGCCATCTGTTAGTGTATGATAGTTCTGAGCATGGTTCTGTTAGCATTTCTTAGTGCTGAGCTTGCTTCAGATATTGTTTGTTAGAACTGAGCTTGGTTCTATTATTGGGTCTAAGTACTTGGCTCTTCTGCCATATCTATGTTTAAAGCTTATTTATGTTGCCATATCTGAGCATATCTTATTGCTAAGCTTAGTGCGGTTAGCATATCTAAGTAGCACCTTAGGATAATATAGATAATTTAGTGTATATATCATATGGATATGTTGCACATTCTTAACATTACTAAAATGTACTCCTTTCAAAGACAATAACTTATATGTAACAAAAACTGCCCTCATTCAGCTACACAGCTAGAAAAATAAGGTTATGGCTCTTAGAATACAAAAACATAAAAATTACTCTTTCTCCACAAACATGCTTTTACGGTTCAAAATTAGTAAAATATGAAATAATCTATATAAATCTTTTTAATAATGTTATTTATACTGCACTGTTCATGCAATATAAAAAGCCATGTAATGATAGTGGTTTTACTATTTAAAAAGTTATGTGTCCTAGAATTCTGTGTAAAATTGCTGTGTCATAAAGGCCTAACAATGAACTAACAATATTTGCATGCAATTGTAGGGTGGGCCCCCAAAGTCACTTCCACTGGTGGGCCCTAGGGTTCCCAGTCCGACACTGCTTGAACACTATAGGAAAATGCACCAGCCTATGTGTGCTTCCACAGTCCCGGACACCAGAGAGGCCAGCACTTTTTCCTATTGTGTGCAAGCACGGTTGTAACCATGGAAACGAGCAGTGTGTAAACTAATGGAAAAATGAATCCTGTCAGTAAAGGAAGCAATATGGAAAATAACAATACATTAGTAAGTGCCTTGTATTAACTTTTTTCTGCATGATAAATGCCACTTGCTGAAGTGACACAACCCCTTTAAGTTTATTTTTACTTGATCGTAAAGAGATTAGCATAAAAGATCATTCTGGAGACAAGCGATAAGAGGTACAAGGTGATCCGCCAGACATCATGTCTAAGGGATTTCACTCTGAATGGGACTGAGAAGTCTGGATTGTAAGTAAAAACATGCAGGCTTCAGAAAATAGTTGAGAATTTTTAATTACAACCAATTGCAAAAATGGCTTTCATCACATAAGAAGATTCAATAAAAATAATTAATGTGAAGGTGTCCACAGCTAAATCTCTTTAAATCTCTTTAGAAAAAAATATATTTTGTTGTTCCACCTGGTCTAGGTGATCTGTCTATTTTAATCTGTTTAATGTGGACCAGCACATCTTCCTAGGTTGAAGAAGTGCAATTTAAATGGGTTTTTCAGGCCCCTGGTATTGATGACTATCTCTACATTATGTCATCAATAACTAATTAGCCTCCAGCACTGGAATTAGCAATTTGAATACACAGGAAGCACGGCTCCATTCAAAGTGTAATGGCAAGGCTGGGCTACTGCAGCTCATTTTCCATTGAAGTGAATGGGCTGAAGAATTCTTCAGGTGGCACCTTCCAGAATAAAGATGTACGGTTTCATCCATTCTTGACACTATTGCTCTTCTGAAAATGTATTTTTAGCATCACATATTAATATATTTGTTCATTTAAAATAAAAAGGAAATTGGTGTGATAAATATAGTATTTTAGATATAAACCTCTTAATGACATAGCATATTTTGGCTTTCAGGAAGCAGCCCCATTTTTCAAATCTGACATGTGTCACTTTACATGCTAATAACTTGGGAACACTTTTACTTATCCAAGTAAATCAGAGAAATCTTGTATTAATTTATTTATTTATTACACATTGTATAATCATGTTAGTGATACATTTTGTCCAATATGTTTTGGTTTATTTATTAAAAAATTTGGCAAAAAATTACAGAAAATGTGGAAAAATTAAAAAATATGTAAAATTTGAATTTTTCTGCTCGTAAGGTATAGTCATACCACACAAATTATAACCACAATTTTCCAAATTTGTTAAGAAAATTTTCAAAACCTAAAGGAGCACACTATAATTTTTGAGACCTTCTTTTTACTAAGATGTTTTTTTAGGTACCATTTCTGGTTTGCAGATGGTATTTTGCATTAAGTCCCACCCCCTCATGATGTAATAGTATATCAGCCAACAATCTAAGGCTACATGCACACGACAGTTGTTTTTTGCTGTCCGCAAATCGCTGATCCGTCTTCCTTTTTTTTTCACATCCACATCCGTTACGTGTGTCCGCAAAATTTTGTAGGTTGTGTTTACGTGTGTCTTCCGTTTTTTTTTGCGGATCCGCAAAAAAAAACGGAAGGCTTGAACTAGTTTCTTAAAGTACATGTACAAGTGCCCTGGTTTCCAAGCAACCATCCGCAAAAAAAACGTATGCGGGTGACAAACTGATGGCTTCCGATGGTCATCCGCATTTTTTGCGGACCCATTGACTTCTATGGGTCCGCAAACCGTTTTTTGCGGTCAAGAATATGACATGCCATATTTTTTTTCCGGACGTGAAATGCCGACAACGGACGCAGACAGGCAACGGAAGAGGCATCCGCATTTTTAACGGATCCATAGAAATGAATGGTAAACCATCGGATCCGCAAAAAAAACGGAACGTAGGCCGCAAAAAAACACTGCCGTGTGCATGTAGGCTAATGTGAATGAAGAGCTTCCAAATTTCCCCAAATATATGATGGTAAAGGGCATCTGTCAGCAGATTTGTACCTACAGTATGTAACTGTCTGACCTGTTGCATATGCGCCCTTGGCAGCTGAAAGCATCTGTGTTGGTCCCAGTTTCATATATGCCTGCATTGCTGAAAAATGTTGTTTTAATATATGCAAATGAACCTCTAGGACAGTGATGGCTAACCTCCGACACTCAAGCTGTGGTGAGACTACGACTCCCAGCATGCTCTAGTCATTTGGCCTCATGCACACGACCGTTGTTTGATTCCGTGTCCGTTGTGCCGTTTTTTGTGATTTTCTGCGGACCCATTGGTTTTCAATGGGTCCGTGGAAAACTCAGCAAATGCAACGTTTGTCCTCCGCGTCCGTGGTCCGTGATTCCAGTCCGTCAAAAAAATATAACCTGTCCTATTCTTGTCCGTGAAAAACGGTTCACAGACCCATTCAAGTCAATGGGACCGTGAAAAAATGCGGATGGCCATCCATGTGTCATCGTTCCGCGTCCGTTTTTTTGCGGATCCCTTGGCAGGCACTTGGCAAAAATTGTCAGCCTCTCTTTTGGGAAAATCTTTTGGGTCATGTCCGCTAAAAAAACAGAAGACACACGGAAACACAACGGAAGCAAAAACTGACACGGATCACGGAACAACGGAACCCCATTTTGCAGACCGCAAAAAAATACTGTTGTGTGCATGAGGCCTTTCTATGGAGTTCTGAGAACTGACAAGCAAGTGTGCATCTGTGTTGGTCCCAGGTTCATATATGCCTGCATTGCTGAAAAATGTTGTTTTAATATATGCAAATGAGCCTCTAGGACAGTGATGGCTAACCTCCGACACTCAAGCTGTGGTGAGACTACGACTCCCAACATGCTCTACTCATTTCTATGGAGTTCTGAGAACTGCCAAGCAAGTGTGCATCTTGGGAGTTGTAGTTTTTTTGTCACTGCTCTAGGATAAACAGGGGCATTGCTATTTCTCCTAGAGGCCCAGCTGTCTTTGCAACTGTCACCCCCCTGAACTTTGATTAACAAGACAGGAGTGACAATTAGGGTTGAGCGAACCCGAACTTTAAAGTTCGGGTTCGTACCGAACGTTAGGGTTTTTGGTACCCGAACCCGAACATTTCCGTACAAATTCGGGTTCGGTGTTCGGCAATTTAATGGAGCTTGTTGAAAGGCTGCAGGGCGTTTAACTAGTGTGCCCTTAGAATCCATGCCTACTAATGGCTAGTGTTGAGTGTGAAAATTCGAATAGAGAATTTTAATCGCAAATATCGAAACTTCGAGAATTCGCTAATATTTTGAATATAATGATATATATTTGTAAAAATGAATATTCGTCAATTTTTTTTTATCTGAACCCATTACCTGCCTGCTTCTTGCTTGTGGGCCTATGAGAGAAGGCTGCAATAGAATATTCTATTTAATATAGTTTATGTTATGCAAAAAATCAATAATTAAATTTGCACATTAATTGAATCGCGTAAGGGCGTTAAGCAACTTTCCTATTGGGTTGGCTTGGTAGAATTGTCGAATACGTTTTTACGAATATATATCACTATATTCAAAATATTCGCAAATTCTCGAAGTTGCGATATTCCCGATTAAAATTCGCTATTCGAATATTCTAGCTCATTACTACTCCTAGTTCAAGATTATTATTTAAAATTTTTATTTATTTTATTTTAAGCCATTTCAATATCCACATTTGTTTGCAGGGCACTTGTCATGCTCTTACCCACATTTGGCTGCCTTTTGCAGCTCCCTAGCCCTTTCCATGACTTATTTAGAGCCATTTTAGTGCCCCAAAGTTCGGGTCCCCATTGACTTCAATAGGGTTCGGGTTCGGAGTCAAAATCGGGTCAAGTTCAGGTCCCGAACCCAAACTTTGCCGAGAAGTTCGGCCGATCTCGGCAAACCCGAAATTCCAGGTGTCCGCTCAACTCTAGTGACAATGTTTTCACTGCCTGGTCATGTCAAAGTGGAGAGGGTGCAGCAGTTGCAGAGAGAGCTGAGCCTCTAGATGTTATAAAAAATATCACACAAATATCACATAAAGCAAGCTAAAAATAACCACCCATAATGTTTTTTCAGTTTATGTTTCTGCATATTTCACACATTTTCTTAGACCTTGAGTCTTCTTAACAAATCAATTTGGCATGAAATTAATATATTTGTACTTTTCTTTTGCTGTAGATTGTTTTCTTTGAGGACAGAGACTTCCAGGGTCGCTCTTATGAGTGCATTTCAGACTCCTCTGATTTACATTCCCATGTAGATCAGTGCAACTCTATCCGGGTAGAGAATGGCTGCTGGATGATCTATGAGTGTCCTAACTATATGGGATATCAGTATTATCTGAAGAAGGGGGAATACCCTGATTACCAGAGGTGGATGGGTATCAACAACTGCATCAGGTCATGTCGCATGATTTTGCCAGTAAGTGATGTTATATAGTTCACTAAAAATGACTTTTACACTGGATATTGCAGGCATTCTACATGATAACACATCAGGCTAAAGTCAGGGCATGCATAAAGTGCTCAGATTTACAAATATGATGATCAGCAGGAATGGAAATACTTGTATGAAACCTCTAAGTGCATGTAATGTACAGATGCTCTACTGCCCTCAACTGAAGTACCAACCAAGGACAACATCTGCATGGAGTTTGTATGTTCTCCCTGTGTTTGCTCCGGTTTCCTTCCACACTCCAAAGACATACTGATAGAAAACTTAGATTGTAAGCCCCATTGTGGACAGCTTGATGCTAACTTCTATAAAGCGCTGAGGAATATAGCAGCGCTATATAAGTACAAAAAAAATAAAATAAGTAACATGCAACCTCTGTACCCGGAAAAGCGGCATACTCTGAGGCAGATTTTGGTATATTTGCACCCTAGCTCAGCTTGCTAAGCTGTCCCAGCAAAATTGCAATTGCTGGCATCCCCTAAAGTTAAATCCTGAAATCTATTTATGTTATAGTGTAGAATGCCTGTAAAAGTGTATGTAACAGATTTGTAGTTGTCTGCATCTAAGTTAAATTAATGGTCATAGAATATCACAAATATCTGTAAAAGTCAAGACTAATCTTTTATACAAAAGCAAAGATAAGCTTAGAATATACATCTATCAAGAGAAGAGTGAATCAATTGTAAACAAATCAACTTTGATTCAAATCTCCCAAAAATTTAGATTCAAGCTGAATCCGATATTTTTCAATACAATTTGGATGATTTACAATACAATTTGTAAAATTTTGGCCACTATTTTAGAGGTCTGAAGACAGAAAAGAAGGCATCTACTACTAAAAAAAGGATAACTTATGGATCATGTTTTAATTTATAAATAAAATCTAGATGTAAGCTATGTACTGGGGTGGGCTCCCCAGGATACAGTGAAGTCACGAACGAGGAAAGCAACCCCAACACCAGCTTTTGCCAAAACAAAATTTTACTTAAATGTGGCAATAAACACAACCACAAATGCTGAGAACATACAATAAATTTAAATATACCCAGCCCGAAGGCTGAGACCCTTGTGCGGCACAGCATGGCGCCCTCCGATAGATGCAGGAGGAAAGAGCAGCAATTTACCTAATGGCGGGCACAACTAAACTGCCACACCTTGCCTGTTATTACCCTAAAAGAACAAGAATCACTGTATGGGTGTGTGGTATGGGCTTGCCTGCAGTGCAGCACAACAGCTTACAATTTTACACAGATCTACAGTATTCCCCCTCCCATAACTGGTCCTGTAGCACATGCCTGAGTACTCCTTCTGAGCAAAACGCCAGGCTGGCTTGAGTTTGTGGGAATTTTATCAGCTCTCCAATGTGAAATGTCCCTTTAAGTTATGGAGTCCTTGCAATGAACAGTGGTAACACTTGTGGCCTGACACAGAGACCCTATCTAACTACAGGCCTGGTCTTAGTCTCTAGGCACCAACACTGTTATGAGGTGCATTCACGGGGCTCTGCATCCGCTAGTGACTCTGAACAGAACAAATGCCTCTCCAACAAGCATGCGGTACCGCAGTGTATGTAGCTTTGCTCCTCAGCTCTCATCAGTGTTCCTGGAAGCAGTCCTCTTTCCTCTGGACATGATCAGGGTCTTGAACATGATCAGCTTCACTTAGCTGCAGCTCTGGTTACTAAAGGCATGCTTTCACACCTGGATGCTGTCAGAATCTCTGCTCACACAATTCCTCAGTGTCTCTCACAGCCTCCTCTAAAATGGCTGCTGCCTTCCTCTCCAGACTTGTAACTACACCCCCTGAGAGTTCCCAAAATCACATGAAATGCAGTCTGTTGCTCTGCTTAGGAAACAGTGGCATCTTGTGGCCAAACAGCAGAATGTCAGTCCTGATCATTTAAACAAACACAATGTTCAGACAATGAGAGCTGTTTCCCCATCTTACACAACATTGCAGTACGTTTTTAACAGGTTTTTCATTACCACCAGCTACCATGAATTTACCCATATGTCACTGTGACTTTGACATACAGAGCAGAGTTAACACACATACTTTGTGAGTTATCACATCTAGTTAATGTGTTATGACTGTGACTGTTAACTCTACTGTATATTTTATGCAAGTATATGCAAGTGGAGCAAAAGTAACACAAACACTTGATAAATTATCACATCTAGTTAACGCGTGACTGTTAACTTTGCTACATCTAATAAATTTAATATTGAAACCATGATGTGCATATATGATTATTTTTCCTGAATAACTGAATAACATTTTAAGCTCATTTTTCATCTCTACTACATCCTACATCCTAATTATGATATCAGCAGTAGAAGAGGGATTATTGTTGCGTTTGATTTATACATTGATGTTGATATTTACCTTGTTTTTTTAAAGCAACAAGGATCCCAGCAGATAAAGATCTATGAGAAAGAAGAGTTTAAGGGAAAAATGGTGGAATTATCAAATGACTGTCCCAATGTCCATGAGCGGTTTCAGTACAACAATATCCATTCTTGCAATGTCATTCAGGGAAACTGGATCTTTTATGAAGAGCCCAATTACAAAGGAAGGCAATATCTCCTGAAGCCTGGAGAATACAGGAGGTTCAGTGACTGGGGCGCTGTGGATGGCAGAGTTGGTTCTTTCAGGCCCATCCTGGATATCTACTGATTTCACAACGAATGCTGCAATAAATCTAATATTGAAATCACAATGTCCATGTATGATTATTTTTCCTACCAGAATAACATTTTAAGCTCATTTTCCAATGATATACCATATTGGACATATCGATTTTTATATTATACATCTTCTACAAGCAACTTAACAATAGATATGTAATTACCACTGTTTTCCTCCAAAACTAATCTCTTAACCTCCTCTGGACCGCTGCACGCAGATACACGTGATCGCGGCGGCCCAGTTATTCCTTGTTGACGCGTCGGCGCGTCATCTCGCGGGAGGCGAGATTTCCTGTGAGCGCACGCGCGCGCGCTCACAGGATCACGTCGGGAGGAAGTTTAACTACAGCCTGCCATCGCTGATCATGCGCTGACAGGCTGTAGTAGTTAAAAAAAAACGCATCTCAGACGCTGTTTTGTTAACAGTGTCTGATATGCCTGCTGCCTGCTCCTCTGGTGGTCCCTTTTGCTTGGGACCACCAGAGGAAACATATGTAAGTGCACCAATCACCACACAGACACCCCCCCCATCCACCCCACCCCCCCATCACTGATTAACCCCTGATCACCCCATGTCACCCCCCTGATTACCCCCCCATCACTAATCACCCCCTGTAAGGCTCATTCAGATGTCCGTATGTGTTTTGCGGATCAATGTGTTTTGCAATTGCGTACAAGAATAGGACATGCTCTATCTTTTGCGGGGCCAAAACCCGGAAGTTCGTGGCCGCAGCTCCGCAAATGCTGATGCGGAGAGCACATAGTGTGCTCTCTGCATCACCGCCGGCCCCATTCACACTGAATGAGTCTGCATCTATTACGCAGAATTGCGGAACAGATGCGGACATTTTTGCAGACGTGTGAATGGGGCCTTACTTTGCAAGCACTCCTATGTCCTTTCCCCTCTTTTTTTTTTTCTTGCATATTTTTTGGCAGAGATTTTTTAATCCACATTGATCGATGCGAATGAAAAAATCTGTGCCGTTCATTTTTTCTTTCAGCCCAGAAGCAGAACGGAAAAAAAAAATCTCATTACCCGTATTACCCTCAATACAAGAAGAATAGCAGAAACTCCTAATGCTGGCCATACATGTAATGATTGCGGAGACCCTCAAATGCCAAGGCAGTACAAACACCTCACAGGTGACCCAATTTTAGAAAGAAGACACCCCAAGGTATTCCATGAGGGGCATGGTGAGTTCATAGAAGATTTTTTTTTGGCACAAGTTAGCCGAAATTGATTTTTTATTTTTTGTTAGTCTCATATTCCACCAACTTGTGACAAAAAATAAAATTTTACATGAACTCACCATACCCCTCACGGAATACCTTGGGGTGTCTTCTTTCTAAAATGAGGTCACTTGTGGGGTATTTATGCTGCCGTGGCATTTTAGAGGCCCCTAATGCGTGAGAAGTCGTTTGGAATCCAAATGCGTAAAAATGCCCTGTGAAATCCTAAAGGTACTCATTGGAATTAGGGCCCCTTTGCTCATCTTAGGTGCAAAAAAGTGTCACTCATGTGGTATCGCCGTACTCAGGAGAAGTAGGGCAATGTGTTTTGGGGTGTACTTTTACATATACCCATGCTGGGTGTGAGAAATATGTCTGTAAATGACAACTTTTTAATTTTTTTTTATACAAAGTTGTCAATTTAGAGATATTTCTCTCACCCATCATGAGTAAATGTAAAAATACACCACAAAACACATTGCCCTACTTCTTCTGAGTACGGCGATACCACATGTGTGACACTTTTTTGCAGCCTAGGTGCGTAAAGTCCAACGAGTACCTTTAGGTTTTACAGGGTTGCTCACAATTTAGCTCCGTCCAAAATGCCAGAACAGTAAACACACCCCACATGTGACCCCATTTTGGAAAGAAGACACCCCAAGGTATTTGCTGAGGGGCATATTGAGTCCATGAAAGATTTAACTTTTTGTCACAAGTTAGCGGAAAGGGAAACTTTGTGAGAAAAAATAAAAAGTCTATTTCTGCTAACTTGTGCCAAAAAAAAAAAATCTTCTATGAACTCGCCATTCCCCTCATGGAATACCTTGGGGTGTCTTCTTTCCAAAATGGGGTCAAGTGTGGGGCATTTATACTGCCCTGGCATTTTAGGGGTCCTAAAGCGTGAGAAGAAGTCTGGAATCCAAATGCGTAAAAATGCCCTCCTAAAAGGTGCTCATTGGAATTAGCGCCTTTTTGCGCACTTAGGCTGCAAAAAAGTGTCACACATGTGGTATCGCCGTACTCAGGAGAAGTAGGGCAATGTGTTTTGGGGTGTATTTTTACATATACCCATGCTGGGTGAGATAAATATCTCTGTAAATGACAACTTTTACAAAGTTGTCAGTTTACAGAGATATTTATCTCACCCAGCATGGGTATATGTAAAAATACACCCCAAAACACGTTGCCCTACTTCTTCTGAGTACGGCGATACCACGTGTGCCACTTTTTTGCAGCCTAGGTGCGTAAAGGGGCGTAAGGTCCAACGAGTACCTTTAGGCTTTATAGGGCTGCTCACAATTTAGCCCCGCCTAAAATGCCAGAACAGTAAACACACCCCACAAATGACCCCATTTCGGAAAGTAGACACCCCAAGGTATTCACTGAGGGGCATAGTGAGTCCGTGGGAGATTTTATTTATTTTTTTGGCAGAAGTTAGCAGGAATGGAAACTTTATTATTATTATTTTTTCCTCAGAAAGTGTCATTTTCCGCTAACTTGTAAAAAAAAAGGAAATGATACATGAACTCACCATACCCCTCCGCGAATATTTTGGGGTGTCTTCTTTCTAAAATGGTGTCATTTGGGGGTTATTTATACTATCCTGACATTCTAGCACCTGAAGAAACATGACAGGTGCTCAGAAAGTCAGAGCTGCTTCAAAGTGCGAAAATTCACTTTTTTGCACCATAGTTTGTAAACGCTATAACCTTTACCCAAACCAATAAATATACACTTATTGCATTTTTTTAATCAAAGACATGTAGAACAATAAAGTTAGAGAAAAATTTATATAGAAATGTAGTTTTTAAAAAAAAAATTACAACAGAAAGCAAAAAATTATTAACACCTATAAATGTATGGGACAAAAACCTATTAGAACCTAGTCCCTCAATAATACCAAAAACAAGGCAAAAAATACAATAATAATTCAAAAAATTCATCTTTATTCCAAATACATTATCATAATAAAAAACAAGGAAGATGGGACATTAAAAAGACAGGAAAATGTAATATCCATAAAGGGAGCAGTGATGTATCCAATGAACCACAGTAGGTACTACTCAAAACAGAGGAGCATAAAGACTCACATATAGTAATGACATAAAGTGCAAAGTGCCTATTACAAGAAAAGCAAATTCACAAAAACAATATAAAGGCATAAAGTGCCAAGTAATACCTACAAATACATCAATAGCACTGCTCACCGAACCCGACGTACGTTTCGCGATGTTAGCTTCATCAATAGGCACTTTGCACTTTTTGTCATTACTATATGTGAGTCTTTATGCTCCTCTGTTTTGAGTAGTACCTACTGTGGTTCATTGGATACATCACTGCTCCCTTTATGGATATTACATTTTCCTGTCTTTTTAATGTCCCATCTTCCTTGTTTTTTATTATGATAATGTATTTGGAATAAAGATGAATTTTTTGAATTATTATTGTATTTTTTGCCTTGTTTTTGGTAATAAGGTAGGGAAGCCACCAATTACAGGCATCCCTACATTTGTAATCAGTGACGTCCTGCGCACTAGAAAGATGCGCATGGATTTAGAACCGCAAACTATTATTACTTAAGATGCCCATGCGCTGCGCAAGACTAAGGGTGGGTTCACACTAGCGTTAGGCATTCCGTTATTGCTTTACGTTATAACATGGTTATAACGGAAAATAACGGAATGCCCAGACAGAATGCAAAAAGGAAGCCTTTAAAAGGCATTCCGTTTGCTTTCCGTCATAATACAGGTCTATGGAAAAGCATAACGGATCCGTCTGGGTCCCGTTATGCAAGACGGAAAACAAAGTCCTCTTTTCCGTCTTGCATAACGAGACCCAGACGGATCCGTTATGCTTTCCCATAGACTTGTATTATGACGGAAAGCAAACGGAATGCCTTTTAAAGGCTTCCGTTTTGAATTCCGTCCTAATTGAAGTCTATGGGCAAAAGAACGGATCCGTCCTTCCGTCTTATGGATTCCGTTATGTTCCGTTATAACCACGTTATAACAAAAGGCCATAACGGAATGCATAACGCAAGTGTGAACCCACCCTAAGATGCACACAGACTTGTGTTCTAAAGTCAGATTGCGCAGAAACTAGCTGCGCAATAACTTAGAGTTGTGAAGTTATTGTTGCTAAAGACGCGCATGCGCTGCGCAGACCGAAGATACGCACTATCTTATATTTAAACAGCCACTGATGTCAGTGTCATGATGCGCACTGAATGGCTGCACAAGGAGTCATACATTTGGCACTTTATGCCTTTATATTGTTTTTGTGAATTTGCTTTTCTTGTAATAGGCACTTTGCACTTTATGTCATTACTATATGTGAGTCTTTATGCTCCTCTGTTTTGAGTAGTACCTACTGTGGTTCATTGGATACATCACTGCTCCCTTTATGGATATTACATTTTCCTGTCTTTTTAATGTCCCATCTTCCTTGTTTTTTATTATGATAATGTATTTGGAATAAAGATGAATTTTTTGAATTATTATTGTATTTTTTGCCTTGTTTTTAGAAAGCAAAAAATGTCATTTTTTTGCAAAAATGTCGTTAAATTTTTATTAATAGCAAAAAAAGTAAAAATGTCAGCAACAATGAAATACCACCAAATGAAAGCTCTATTAGTGAGTAGTGATGTCATGAACATTAAATTTTCTGTTCGCGAACGGCGAACGCAAACTTCCGCAAGTGTTCGCAAACGGGCGAATCGGGCGAAACGCCATAGACTTCAAAAGGCAGGCGAATTTTAAAACCCACAGGGACTCTTTCTGGCCACAATAGTGATGGAAAAGTTGTTTCAAGGGGACTAACACCTGGACTGTGGCATGCCGGAGGGGGATCCATGGCAAAACTCTCATTGAAAATTACATAGTTGACGCAGAGTTGGGTTTTAATCCATAAAAGGCATAAATCACCTAACAATCCTAACGTGGTTTAAAACATCCAGTGTGTGTATACGATCAGGTATGATGTTGTATCGATCAGGTAGTGTAAGGGTTACGTCAGCTTCACAGACATGGAATGACCAAACTCCCCTTTTAATGCACCACAAACAACCTCAAACAGTCCATTTGCACAACCGCAAACTCCCCATTTGCACAAGGTTGGATACCAAGCTAGCCATGTCCCGGTGATGTCATTGAATTTTTCTTCCTCCACCCAGCCACGTACAACACCAAGGGTCCCCGAAAGGTGAATTGAATTGATTTTTAGGTGAGATAATTAAAAAAACGCTGGCTCCCTCCCCTTTGTTTTAATCCACGGCCATTGCGTCTGCGCAGTGCAATTTACTCTCACACCCGATATGAGTGTTATTTTCTGTAGTTCTCTTCTCATCAGTTCAATCCCTCTAACGTCCCCAATCTGGGGTCCATTTATTGAATTGATTTTTCGAACGGGGAGATGGTTAAAAAAACGCTGGCTCCCTCCCCTTTGTTTTAATCCACGGTCACTGCGTCTGCGCCGTGCAATTTACTCTCACACCCGATATGAGTGGTGTCTTAACTAGTACTATTTGTATCAGTGTAATCCCTGTTACGTCACATATCAGGGATTGCCTTTTGTGAAAAAAATGTAGGCCAGGTACCTTCGACTGCCTTCACAGTGACAGACCAAACTCTCATACACCAAACTGAATTGATTTTAGGAACCGGGAGATGGAAAAAGCCGCTTGGTCGGTCCTCTTACTCCCAAATTGGGGCACTGCGTGTGCACAGAGCAATGTGCTGTGACACCCTATATGAGTGGTGTCTCAACTAGCACTATTCCTATTAGTTTAATCCCTGTTATGTACCCTATCCGGGGACGTGTGTCGAATTGATTAACCATTGTTGAATTAACGAACCATTACGACATCATGAAATAATTTAGTTCTGAGCTCTGTACTTGCTTTGTATTGGAATTGATTTTTTTAATTGTCTGAATTATTTCTAATAAACTATTAAGAGACTTTATTATGATTTTTTTATTTTATGTATTAAAAACCCATACAACTTAAACATACAACTTAAAAACAAAAAAAGTTAAATTAATGTTTTTTCTATGAAATATTATCCAGCCGATCGCTTTTGGTCTGACCATAATGAAGCAACGGCCTTATCATCTGGGGTTTGGCAACATTGCCAACACACTCATAGAGGTGATGATTGCTTCATTGTGATACGCAAGCCCCTTTACCACAACAAGGTAACGATCACGAAGGGGAATTGACACTTGCATGTGCCTTTTTTTTTGTTTTGTTTTTGCAGTCACAGTGCTGCACCAAAGGACAGAAAAATTAGGCATGTACACATGCCTGAAAAATAATGGCATTGTTGCAGCCGCTGTTGTAGCAGCAGCCGGAAAAATTGATGTTTTCCAGGCAGAAAAGTGACTAAAACATTGCGGCTTGAACCCTAGTTGGTGGCGGAGAATTCACGAAAATCATCCAGTATGCAGACATTAAATAAAGCAGCGTGGGGACCATTTTGAGGCCAAGGCATGTCATCAGGCCTTTTGTTAGTCAAACGTATCCCCCACTGTCAGTCCCTTCGGGATCCATGCCTCATTCATCTTTATAAAGGTGAGGTAATCAACACTTTTTTGACCGAGGCGACTTCTCTTGTCAGTGACAATGCCTCCTGCTGCACTGAAGGTCCTTTCTGATAGGACACTTGAAGCAGGGCAGGCCAGAAGTTCTATCGCAAACTGGGATAGCTCAGGCCACAGGTCAAGCCTGCACACCCAGTAGTGAAGGGGTTCATCGCTCCTCAGAGTGTCGATATCTGCTGTTAAGGCGAGGTAGTCTGCTACCTGTTGGTCGAGTCGTTCTCTAAGGCTGGATCCCGAAGGGCTGTGGCGATGTGTAGGACTGAAAAAGCTCTGCATGTCCTCCATCAACAACACATCTGTATATCGTCCAGTCCTTGCCGCCGAGGTAGGCGGAGGATAACATTCACCTCTTCTCCAGTTAGATTCCCGTTGTGCGGTGACATCCCCCTTATAAGCTGTGTAAAGCATATTTTTTAGTTCAGTTTTGAACTGCTACATCCTTTCCGACTTTTGGTAATTTGGTAACATTTCTACTACTTTAGGTTGGATGCAGAGCTACTCACTTCCCATTCTTCATCCTCACTGATGTCATTGACGGTCTGTTATTCCCCCCAGCCACGTACAACACCACGGGTCCCAGATAGGTGACAACAACGAGCACCCTGGGGTGCCTGCTGTGGTTGGTCTTCCTCCTCCTCAAAGCCACATTCCTCCTCTGACTCCTCTTCCTCATTCTCCTCTTCCAGCGTTGCCGCAGGTCCGGCAAGCGATGATGACAAGGCTGTTTCTGGTGGTGATGGTGACCACAACTCTTCCTCTTCCTCTTCACGCTCATCTACAGCCTGATCCAGCACTCTTCGCAGGGCACGCTCCAGGAAGAAAACAAATGGGATGAGGTCACTGATGGTGCCTTCGGTGCGACGGACTAGGTTTGTCACCTCCTCAAAAGGACGTATGAGCCTACAGGCATTGCGCATGATCGTCCAGTAACGTGGCAAAAATATTCCAAGCTCCGCAGAGGCTGTCCTAGCACCCCGGTCATACAAATACTCATTGACGGCTTTTTCTTGTTGGAGCAGTCGAACATTAGGAGTGTTGAATTCCAACGTGTCGGGCTGTCGCAAATCAAGCGCCTCACTGGCATGTTGTTTCGCCGCTGAATATCGGAAAAGTGCACCATGGCCTTGTAGGAACGCCTAAAAATGGCCACACACCTTCCTGGCCTGCTTGAGGACGTCCTGTAAGCCTGGGTACTTAGACACAAAGCATTGTACAATGAGATTCAACACATGTGCCATACACATGTGACAACTTGCCCAAATTCAATGCCGACAACAAATTTGTTCCATTGTCACACACCACTTTGCCGATCTCCAGTTGGTGCAGGGTCAGCCACTGATCCACTTGTGCGTTCAGGGCGGACAGGAGTGCTGGTCCTGTGTGGCTCTCTGCTTTAAGGCAAGTCAACCCCAAGACAGCGTGACACTGTCGTATCCGGAATGTGGAATAGCCCCTGGGGAGCTGGGTGGATTCAGTTCAAGTGCAGCCAGACGCCGCAGCAGAAGAGGACTTAGCCGAGGAGGATATCGAAGAGGATGGAGTAGGAATAGTAGAGGAAGTGGCAGTAGGCCTGCCTGCCTGCAAGTCGTGGCGTTGTCACCAACTCCGCTGCGGAGCCACACATTCCATGCTTGTCAGCCGTCAGCAGGTTGACCCAATGCGCAGTGTACGTGATATACCTGCCCTGACCATGCTTTGCAGACCAGGTATCAGTGGTCAGATGGACCCTTGCCCCAACACTGTATGCCAGAGATGCCCTGACTTCCTTTTCAATAACATAGTAGAGGTTTGGGATTGTCTGTTTTGAAAAAAAAATTTGTCCGGGTACCTTCCACTGTGGTGTCCCAATAGCAACAAATTTTTTGAAGGTCTCAGACTCCACCAGCTGGTATGGTAAAAGCTGGCGGGCTAAGAGTTCCGTCAAGCCAGCTGTCAGACACCGTGCAAGGGGGTGACTCTGTGACATTGGCTTCTTATGCTCAAACATTTCCTTGACAGACACCTGACTGTGGGCAGATGAGATGGAACTGCTGAAGGTGAGAGGCGGAGTGGCGGGTGGTTGAGAGGGGGCAAGGAGGACAGCAGTGGTTGACGTGGTTGAAGATGCTGGACCAGGAGGAGGATGGTGGCTTTGAGTTTGTGTGCTGCTTGTACGCATGTGTTGATCCCATTGGCGTTTGTGATGTGAGATCATGTGCCTTCGCAAAGCAGTTGTACCGAGGTGGGTGTTGGACTTCCCACGACTCAGTTTCTTTTGGCACAGGTTGCAAATGGCATTGCTGTTATCAGAGGCAGACACACAAAAAAAATGCCACACTGCTGAGCTTTGCAATGACGGCATTCTGGTGGTGGCAACAGCATGCGTTGACTGGCGTGCTGTCTGGCTGACCCCGGGTGCCGATACATGCTGTCTGTGCCACTAACTCCTTGCGACGACCTCCCCCTGCTTCCAACTCGTCTCCTCCTTCTCTCTGTCTCCTCTTCTGAACTTTCCCCCTCTTCTTCTCTTCGAGCAGGCACCCACGTGGCATCCGTGGACACATCGTCATCATCAACCGCTTCACTTGTATCTGACACCTCAGCAAAGGAAGCAGCAGCGGGTACAACATCATCATCATCATCATCACACTGTACGTCCATGTGTGTAATCCTGCCTGACTGAGACATATCCCTGTAATCTACATCATCTGGAAATAATAGTTGCGCATCACTAATTGCATCCAACTGATGTGTAAATAACTCCTCTGACGGATCAAGTGAAGCGGCTGTGGTGGTAGTGGTGGTGGTGGAGGCGGGCGGCAGGTGACTTGAGAGCAGGTGACCGAAGCTGAGCTGGAGGAGGATGGTGCGTCAAGGTTCTTAGCGGAAGCTATTGAAGATTGGGTGTCCTGTCTAAGCCAGTCAACTATGTCCTCAGAATTTTTCGGGTTCAGGGTACGTGGCCTCTGAACACTGGGCATTATTCCAGGGCCAGTGGAAATCACAGCACCACGACCACGACGGCCCCTGCGGGGTGGCCTGCATATGCCTGTCATTTTTTTTTTTAGATAAGTGGTACTACGCGTGCTAGGTACTGTGCCACCCGGTATGAGTGTTGGGCACTAGCAGAGGGCACACTACAGTTTGTGGGCCTGACACACACACACTGGCCGGCAGGCAACTGAAATTAGATTAAAGTGTACAGATAAAGTGCCTTATTTTAGGCAACGTCCTGTGCCGCACGGTATGATTGATGGGCAGCACTGGCAGAGGGCACACTACAGTCTGTGGGCCTGAACACACACACTGGCCGGCAGGCAACTGAAATTAGATTAAAGTGTACAGATAAAGTGCCTTATTTTAGGCAACGTCCTGTGCCGCACGGTATGATTGATGGGCAGCACTGGCAGAGGGCACACTACAGTCTGTGGGCCTGAAACACACACACTGGCCGGCAGGCAACTGAAATTAGATTAAAGTGTACAAATAAACTGCCTTATTTTAAGGTAAAGTCTTGTGCCGCACGGTATGATTGATGGGCAGCACTGGCAGAGGGCACACTACAGTCTGTGGGCCTGATACACACACACTGGCCGGCAGGCAACTGAAATTAGATTAAAGTGTACAGATAAAGTGCCTTATTTTAAGGCAAAGTCCAGTGCCGCACGGTATGATTGATGGGCAGCACTGGCAGAGGGCACACTACAGTCTGTGGGCCTGACACACACACACTGGCCGGCAGGCAACTGAAATTAGATTAAAATGTACAGATAAAGTGCCTTATTTTAAGGCAAAGTCCAGTGCCACACGGTATGATTGATGGGCAGCACTGGTAGAGGGCACACTACAGTCTGTGGGCCTGCAGCTCCTCACACAGGCAACTGCAATATATATATCGAGAAAAAATAAATAAAAGCAGACTAATGTAGCAGCCCTAAAAAGGGCTTTTTGGGGTGCTATCAGGACGCTGTCCTTACAGCAGAGATCAGATGAGTCTTTCAGGACTGGAGTGGACACTGAATACACTAGCCTAGCTATCGATTTCCCTATTAAATCAACAGCAGATACACTGTCCCTCCTCTCACTAAGACTGCAGCTTCTGAAGGAATCTAAAATGGATGCTGTCCAGGAGATGGGAGGGTCTGGGAGGGAGGGCATGCTGCTGATTGGCTGGAATGTGTCTGCTGACTGTGAGGTACAGGGTCAAAGTTTGCTCAATGATGATGTATAGGGGGCGGACCGAACATCGCATATGTTCGACCGCCGCGGCGAACGCGAACAAGCTATGTTCGCCGGGAACTGTTCGCCGGCGAATAGTTCGTGCCATCTCTATTAGTGAGAAGAAAAGGAGGTAAAATTCATTTGGGTGGTAAGTTGTATGACCGAGCAATAAACCGTGAAATTAGTGTAGTGCAGAATTGGAAAAAGTGGTCTAGTCATTAAGGGTGTTTAAGCTAGGGGGGCTGATGTGGTTAAACAGGGCTTCTATAAAGTTTTGTCAAATGGCATTATCCTTGATTTCTGCTCAGATTATACATAATTTTACACAGATAACTCTCTGGATTCCTGCACTTCATCTTATCTAACCTTTATTCTTACCGTATTGAGCCAGAGGAAAGTGGGGAAAAAAAACAGTGAGGCTGAGTCCAGTTCTTTAAAAAGGAAAAACAACTTCCCGACTGCAAATATAACACTCTGGGACAATATCCCACCTCCAGAAATCTACTTTTACATTCAAAATAGGCATCCAGACCCTTCTTGAACTAGTTCAATGGATCAACCATCACATTATCCACTGGCAGAGAGTTCCATAATCGCCATTTTGAATCCAGAGGGAAAGAAATCCGCAATCAGGTTTGGAATTGTCTGGGAATAGCAGCTATATAAGCAGTCTGAAAACACAATTTTTTTGTTCGCAAGTGTGTTTGTCTTAAAGAGGACCTTTCACGTGAAAATGCAAGTAAAAATAAAGATATACCCTTACTTGCCGGCCCCCGGTGGTGCTTATTCAGTTGTTCTTTTTCCACTATGTGCCCCTGTTTGTCCGCGGTGCCCCCCGCAATATTTCCCGCCTTCCATGCTAATGAGCCATTCGGCTCAACTGGGTGGGCCTGCAAAAGTTCTCCCGGGCATGTCTTTCTTCTCCCTGGCACGGAGCGCATCCAATCAGCGCGCTCCGCTCTTAGCCAGGGAGAAGGCGGCGCCATCTTGGATTCCCGTGGCCAGCATCGGGAGAAGGGAGAAGAAAGACACGCCCGGGAGAACTTTTTCAGGCCCGCCCAGTTGAGCCGAATGGCTCATTTGCATGGAAGGCGGGAAATCTTGCGGGGGGCACCGCTGACAAATGGGGGCACATAGTGGAAAAAGAACAACTGAATAATGACCACCGGGGGCCGGTCCTTTTTAAGTGTGTGACTTTAGATTCAGGGACTAAATTAATTAAGTTGTTTATAATTTTATTATTGACTTTTTTTCTCTCTTTTCTAGTGTAATCCCCTAAGCAAGTATGTGCTCCATAATTGACAAGGCAGTGTAGTGCACATCTTTTGCAATGTATGCAGTCCTGAAACAGTTGTTTTAGGGTGCATATTGTTGGGCAAAATGTGAGAAAATTGAAAATTTGGAAGCCCAGATCTAAATCTGTGTATCTAAAAATCCATGTATCTAAATTAGCAAACTTCAACACTGAAATAAATTGGCAATATTGAAAAGAGTTTGCTGCTCACTGAGCAGACACTCAATGGGGTAGATAAGGGAAGGCGGGGGGAAGGGAAGAGTGCCAGAAAGGCTTAACACTGATCTGACAATCCCAACAAATTTGCAAGTTTAACAGGTGAGACAGATGTCAGTTCAGGGATAGCACTGCTGCAGTAAGACACTTCCTCTGCCAGTCAGAGGGAACTTTAGCTCCAGTAAGTAGGGGACCAGGAGTGCAAGGCAGGCTAGACAGGTGCTGGTGGTGGGAGACTCAATCATTAGGGGAACAGATAGGGCGATGTGTCACAAAGACTAGGATCGTCAAATGGTGTGTTGTCTTCCTGGCACTCAAGTTCAACATATTATGTACCCGATTGTTAAATTACTGGGAGGGGCTGACGAAGACCTAGTGGTCATAGTGCATATTGGAACCAATGACAATGTTACAGGTAGGTGGAGGATCCTTACAAATTATTTCAGGGACTTAGGTCACAAGATCAGGGCAAGGACATCATTTTCTGAAATACTACTGGTACCATAAGCCACACCAGAAAGGCATCACGAGATTAGGGAGGTGAACAAGTGGCTCAAGAACTGGTGTGGAAAGTAGGGGTTTGGGTTCCTGGAGAACTGGGACAACTTATTGTAGAGATGGGCTGAACCTCTATGGGGAAGGTGCAGCTGTTTTGGGGGAGAAAATGGCTAGAGGGTTGGAGGAGTGTTTAAACTAGGGACTGAGGGTAAGGTATTAGATAATAGAAGGGGAAGATAGTGCGGACAATGACCTGGGGCAAGGTAATGGAACTGTGGGTTGAATGGAGGGAGGGACAAGAACAGTTAATAAGGAAAGGTATAGAGTAAAAAACATCCAAAAATCTCTTAATTGTATGTATAATTAATACCAGAAGCCTAATCAATAAAATTGGTGAACCGGAATTAGTAATGAGGAGGACTATGACATAATGGGAATAACTGAAACATGGCTGGATGATAACTACAGCTGTGTTGTTAACTTACAGGGTTAAAGTTTGTTTAAAAAGGATCATAAAAACTGGAAAGGGTGGAAAAGTTTTCTTTTATGTAAGGTCCTGTCTAAAGCCCACACTCTGGGACAAAAGTGAGTACACCCCTCACATTTTTGTAAATATTTTATTATATCTTTTCATGGGACAACACTGATATGTACTAACATGACTCTTTGATACAATGTAGCCAGTGAACATTTTGTTTAACAGTTTAAATTTGGTATGCCCTCAAAATAACTCAACACACAGCCATTAATGTCTAAAGCCCTGGCAACAAAAGTGATTACACCCCTAAGTGAAAATGGCCAAATTGTACCCAAAGTGTCAATATTTTGTGTGGCCACCATTATTTTCCAAACTGCCTTAACTCTCTTGGGCTTGGAATCTTCTTCCCCTCCTCCATGATGACATCACGGTGCTGGTAGATGCTAGAGACCTAGTACTTCTCCACCTTCTGTTTGAGGATGCCCCACAGATGCTCAATAGAATATACAAAATCCGATTTAAGGAAACCGGAATGAGATACCCGCGCTGGTTGGGGAACTAGTGTGAAACAATCTTGCCAATAAGTGGTGCACAAGAGTGCAATTAATTGTTAAGTAGAAATTATTTTACCTGTCCACAAATGGTTGGATAGAAGGTACTTCTAGTGTCTTCAGTATCGGAAGCTGTTATCCTCAATGCTTCTTGCTCAACCTTCAAACACATGCGTCACTCCGGCCAGTAGCGAACGCTGTGCGAGTGTCACGGATGAAGTTGCAGATAGCTGGAACTTATAAATAAATGACTGACTGGCTTGATCCAAAACTAAGGAGCATATAGCTGAGCCCTTTAAAACCCCAAGAGCTCTCCCTGACTGCTACACATGCAAAGGCCTCAATGGTAGACAATTGCATGCCCACGTACCTAAGACTGTGTGACACCTGAAAACCCTATAGTAGTGAGGGGACACGGCCACCGGCTCCCTGCACTGAATACGGAGGGAGTCAGGGTCACCTAGAATCAAGCCAACAAGGAAACACAATAAAGGGAAAAGACTTATCTGAGCAAACAGCAGCAGCAGCCTCCAGCAATGAACACTTTATCCAGGAAATAGTATAAACCGCAAGGTAAGGCAGCATGGGAAGGGAATATAAAGGAAGACGATTAGTCTAAATAAGGTACACCTGGCAGAAGGAAAGGAGCTGACAAAGTAAAACCAAAACAAAGAACGTCATACAAAAGGTAGGGAAGAATGTCTGTCTGACTTTCTCACCGACCTGGCGGTGACAGCGAGGAAACTTACAGATACGATGTCTGGGAACTTCTGCGTGTGACGTCACTGCAATTGCTACTGGTGCCTCCAAGGGACGGAAAACCTCCAATGCGTTTCGGAGCCTTCCGGGCTCCTTCGTCAGGGATGGTATGACCCGCCTAACTTGGAGTTTAAATGAGCTTCAGGTTCCCATGACAATGCCTGCTTCATACGTCAATCTAGAATTACTCTCCTCCTTTTTTCCCAAGTACAGTCCGTGCATTCTGAGATAGTGTAGTGTCTTTTTTTCACTGGAATGCAAAAAGTTAAATTTCCTGATTTAGGCCATTGAGGGCTAGGCTATTTAATTAAAAAATCCATTTACTTTCGCTACGTGACATTCATTTAATGTCGCTTCCCCCTCTTTTATTACCGTATTTTTCTGCCCTATAAGACGCATCGGCCCATAAGACGCACCTAGGTTTTTGGGGAGGAAAATAAGAAAAAAAAATTTTTAACCGAAAGGTGTGCTTTTGGTGGGTTTGGAACTAATGGTGGTCTGTGCATGACACTATTACTGGGGATCTGTGGATGGCACTACAAAATTTTCCTACATGATACTGTGAATAATGACAGGACAACGGGTGACCATAACATTTTTTACGTATATTTTGAATGTGTTCTCTGATCCTGATTTTCAACTCTCATCTCCCCACGTAGATTTTCTGACAAGGACATTTTATATAGCATATGATGCCTTTGGTACTGCACGTGATATAGTGGTCAACTTTATATGTAAATTGATCATCCTTTATTTCAAGGGTTGGTCCTCAGTTGTTTAGTCAACCTACAATTCCCACACATTTTTCAGGGGAAAAAAAAACTTTCTTGGCGGTCTTGCTTGGTTATTGGTTTACTAGATTTTATTAAAGGAGCTATTAAGTTAGCTAAATTATGGGGCCCTCCTAAATATGAACAGAGGATGTGTGGGAATTTTATCACCAATCAGTTTATCCTGCTTTAAGACATCCCAATGGATAATTCTTTTAAATATCCGAGCACCCACACTGTATCTAGTAATAAAAAAGGCACCTGAATGGTGTTCAATTCGATTTTACACCCATTATTTATCAGCAATTCTTTAGTTCCTTTGTTTTGTAAGAGTTCATTCCGGTTTAGTTCTTTCACCTGTTCTATAATGGGTTCCAGGTTCTTTTTTTGATATCCCTTCTCGATTCGCTTTTTATTCAGCAAGTCAGTTTCTTCTTTGAAATTTATTTAGGTCATTTGAAAACTCTTTAAGTGATAATTCATCTCCCTTCCTTATGAAAACAATGTCGTCGATAAAACGTTTCCAGAGGACCAGATTTGCAGTGATCGTGCCCTGAGGGTACACGGCAAGCTCCTCCCATCTACCCATGTATAGATTTGTGAAACTCAGTGCGAATCTGGTCCCCATCGCAGTCCCCCATGTTTGTAAATAAAAATCTGGGTCATATTCAAAATAATTATATTTGAGAATAAAAGTAATACAGTCACCAATGAAGTTGATCTGTTCCCCAGACATATCTGCATCTTTTTTTTTAAATATTCTGGCCTCTCTTTCTTTTGTATTTTCAATTATAGTGTAAAGTGAGGTCACATCCAGAGTACTTAATATGTAATCGTCTTGCCATTCTATTCCTTTCAGTAACTGTAAAATGTGTTTGGTGTCTTTTAAGTAGGCTGGTAGCTTTTGTACATGATTCTGTAATAGGACGTCAACATATTCTGAGAAATTGGAAGTGAGCCCATCTATTCCCGATATTATGGGTCTTTCAGGGGGGTTAATCTTACACTTGTAAATTTTGGGTAAATAATAGAACATTGGTATTTTGATTGTTTATATATAAAGCTTCCTCTGTGGATAAAATACCTATCCCCTTTCCTTTCTTTACTAGTAGATTGAGTTTCTCTTTATATTGCTCTGTGGGGTTCATAGGGAGTTTTCTAAATGTTTTATTATTGGAAAGTAGCCGTAGGGATTTTTTATGATAGGCCTCCTGGTCCACCACCTTTATCAGCAGGTCTAATGATGATGTCATGGTTGAACTGCAGGGTTTTGATGGCTCTTATTTCTCCTTTTGATAAATTGTGTGAACCTCTTCTATTGTTTGGATTAATCCTGCGTAGATCCCTAGTAACTAGGGTTTGGAATGTATTAATGGGATCTGAATATTCAAGGGGGTTAAAGCGGAATTTTAATTTCAACCCAGTGTAAATAAAAATATCACCCTCTTTTTGTGTTGGTGGAATGTTCCTTGGTGTAACAGTTCTTGAGGTTAGTTGTGTCAGTGTGTCAGTGTCAGAATACCCCCCATTATTAGCTGCAGATTTTTTATTATCTTTTCTATCATTCTTTTATCCCCCCTTTCTTCAGGAAATACATTTTGAGGGCTAGGTTCTATAAAAATGTTTTTAAACCTATGGAGGTATAAAAAGGACTGAATTTGGAGGTCAGGGCAAATTTTAACCTGTTGAGGACACATGATGTAACGGTACGTAATGATGCGTACGCCATGTGTAGTTACGATCACCACCGTGCGGCACGCGGTGATCGGAACAGACTGCCTGCTGAAATCATTCGGCAGGCACTCTGTGACAATGCCGAGGGGTTGTTCTGTGACCCCCCATTTCGGCGATTGCAGCAATACTGCAGGTCAATTCAGACCTGCGGTTTGCTGCGTTTCCTGGTTATTCGGGTCTCTGGTGACCCAATAAATCGGAATAGGATGGCGATCGTGGTGTGATAATACACCCCCAATCCGCGTCCTTAGATCCTGTGAGGTGATGGTGACATCAACGGATCGCTTCATATTGGCTTCATGGGCGGGCAAGGGTTAACTCCCCCCTGCTCTCCTCTCCTTCTCCATTCTGCATCCGGAGCGAGGAGAGAGCAGCCTGTTGTTGGATCTCCTGAGCTCAGCACTCCAGCACCCCCATCTGTGCACAGCACCCCCCTTCTGACCATCCACAGTGCCATCTGGCACTAAAATGTACGTTAGGGACAGGTTAGGGACAGGTAAGGTTAGGCAGGAAAAGTTTAGGGTTAAAAAAGTGACAAAGCTGTGTGACCCTAGACCCCCCAGGGGTGCTGCAGCTTAAACCCCCCTCCCCCCCACACACACCACACACATTTTTGGGGGCGCAAGCATTTTTTGATTTTTTTTTTGCGTATGCTGACTGTGGCCGGCACTCTTAGCGTCCGGCCACTGTTAGTGCATCGCCTACCCCATCGATGATCAGCTTCGGACTGCTGATCAGTGAGTTTGAATCTTTTAGGTTTTTTTCCAAGTATTTTTTTATTTTTATTTTTCGGTTAGATTTAGGGCAAAGTCCGTGAACACCCATGCCTCCACACACACGCAGACTAATTAAAGTTTTCCACGCACTCACACACACATTCCCCTATGGCCCACCAGATGTTCTCGGCCGAGGAGGCATGCGCCCAGCTTGCCTCCGACTCCGAGAGCCCCAGTGAGGATGAGGATGACTCCACTTTCCTCTTGTCATCCGCGTCCTCCTCATCATCTAGCGATAATGATGAGCCCCCAAGGCAGCAGAGACGCCGCCAGGCGGAGCAAGGGGACCGGCATGCCAGGGACCCGGTGGCCCACACTAGTACGAGCAGCTCTGGGGCTCGTACTAGTTTTCCAGCCCACCAGATAAGTCCACCTGAGCCCCCTACCGGTGAACTTGCATGGTGTACCCCAGAAGATTTTGAGCCCGTGATTCCTGATTTTGTTGGCCAACCTGTAATCCAGATTCCCATAGTGAGCTTCACTGAATATGATTATTTTAGTCTTTTTTTCAGTGGCTACTTTGTGAATCTGATGGTGGAGCAAACGAACTTGTGCGCCAAACAGTTCATTGCTAAACATCCGGGCTCCTTTTTGGCTAGGGCTGGTGGCTCGACTCCGGTCAGTGCAGCCAAGATGAGGACGTTTTGGGGCCTCGTGCTGCAGATGGGCCTAGTCAAAAAAAACTGTGTCGGGCTGCACTGGAGTGGGGACGTCCTCTACCAGACCCCACTTTACAGTACGGCATAAGGCATAATGCAGCATGTCCCCCCCAAGGTGATCCTGCCTATGACCACCTGTACAAAATCAGGCCGGTCATCAATCCCTTTGGGGCCAAATTTTTGGAGGCCTATGTACCTGGAAGGGAGGTCGCGGTTGATGAATCTCTCATTGCTTTCAAGGGGAGACTCATTTTCCGCCAGTATGTTCTCTCTAAGTGGGCGAGGTATGGTATGAAGCTGTACAAACTTTGTGAGAGTACCTCAGGGTATACGTATAAGTTTTGTATGTACGAGGGGCGAGATTCCCGCAATGAACCCCCAGAATGCCCCCCCACTCTGGGTGTTAGCGGGAAACTTGTGTGGGACCTTATGCACCCACTGCTAGATAAGGGTCACCACCTGTACGTGGATAACTTTTATACTAGTATCCCCTTGTTCCAGTCCCTCGCCGCTAGATCCACTTGTGGGACCGTGCAGAAAAATCAACGCGGCCTCCCTACCCTCCCCCTCCAGGTACTTATCCCAGGGGTGAGACCGGTGCCCTTACCAGTTGAAACCTGTTGCTGGTCAGATATAAAGACAAGAGGGGTGTCCTTGTACTGTCCACAATTCATGGTAACGGCATCACCCCTGTCCCTGTGCGAGGTACCGCGGCAACAGTCCTCAATCCCGATTGTATCGTGGACTACAATTGGTATATGGGAGGAGTTGATCTCTCTGATCAAGTCCTCAAGCAATATAAAGCCATGCACAAAACCCGGGCATGGTACAAAAAAGTTCCGGTCTACTTGGTACAGGTTGCCTTGTACAACTCTTTTGTGCTGTCCCAGAGCGCTGGCAACACAGGGAAATTCCTTCAGTTCTATGAGGCAGCCCTCAAGACCCTGATCTTTTCTTACCGAAAAAGAGCAGGCCGGAGTACTTCGGGAACTGGAGGTGCCCGGATCGTCCCTGGTCAACACTTTCCAGGTGCTTCAGGGAGTACCACACTTCTATGGAGTACTAAATTTATAATCCCCTTCCCCAATTTTAATTCCATTTAGCCACTGACAATTGAAAAAAAACTATGGTTCTCAGACTTGAGATACCAAAAAAATATTTTTTTTAAAAATTATATTTTGTAAAACTAAAATAAATAAAAAAGTAGACATATTAGGTATCGCCGCTCTATAAAAATACATCATGACCTAACCCCTCAGATTAACACGGTCAAAAAAAAATGTGCAAAAAATGTATTTTTTTGTCACCTTACATCACAAAAAGTGTAATAGCAAGCGATCAAAAAGTCATATGCCCCCAAAATAGTGGCAATAAAACCGTCCTCTCATCCCGCAAAAAAATGAGCCCCTACCTAAGACAATCGGCTAAAAACTAAAAAAAACGGACTTTTAGACTATGGAGATACTAAAATTATTATTTTTTGTTTAAAAAAGGATAATATAATGTAAAACCTAAATAAATTTTAAAAAGGAGACATATTAGGTATTGCCATGTCCGTAAGACTCAGCTCTATAAAAATACCCCATGACCTAACCCTTCAGATGAATATGGTAAAAAAAAACGGTGCCAAAACAGCTATTTTTTTGGCAAATTTTCCATTTTAATCCATTTTTTCCAGTAACAAAGCAAGGTATAACAGCCAAACATAACTTAATATTTATTACCCTGATCCTGCAGTTTACAGAAACACCTCATATGTGGTCGTAAACTACTGTATGATCAAACGGTAGGGCGCAGAAGGAAAGGAACGCCATATGGTTTCTGGAAGGCAGATTTTGATGGCCTTTTTTTTGGCACCATGTCCCATTTGAAGAACCCCTGATGCATCCCTAGAGTAGAAACTCCATAAAAGTGACCCCATCTAAGAAACTACACCCCTTAAGGTATTCAAAACTTTATTAACCCTTTAGGTGTTCCTCAACAGTTTATGGCAAATGGAGATAAAATTTCAGAATTTCAATTTTTGGTAACCTTGCCTCAAAAAATGTAATATAGAGCAACCAAAAATCATGTGTATCCTAAAAATAGTCCAAACAAAACTGCCACCCTATCCCATAGTTTCCAAAATGGGGTCATTTTTATGGAGTTTCTACTCTAGGGGTGCATCAGGGGGGCTTCGAATGGGACATGGTGTAAAGAAATCAGTCCAGCAAAATCTGCCTTCCAAAAACCACACGGCGCTCCTTTCCCTCTATGCCTGCCGTGTGCCCGTACAGTAGTTTACGACCACATATGGGGTGTTTCTGCAAACTACAGAATCAGTGCAATAAATATAGAGTTTTGTTTGGCTGTTAACCCTTGCATTATTACTGGAAAAAATAGATTAAAATGGAAAATTTTCCCAAAAATTTAAATTCTTAAATTTCATCTCCATTTGCCAATAACTCTTATGGAACACCTAAAGGGTTAACAATGTTTCTAAAATCAGTTTTAAATACCTTGAGGGGTGTAGTTTCTTAGATGGGGTCACTTTTATGGAGTTTCTACTCTAGGGGTGCATTAGGGGGGTTTCAAATGGGACATGGTGTCAAAAAACCAGTCCAGAAAAATCTGCCTCCCAAAAACCACACGGCTCTCCTTTCCCTCTTTGCCCTGCCGTGTGCCAGTACAGTAGTTTACGACCACATATGGGGTGTTTCTGCATACTACAGAATCAGAGCAATAAATATAGTTGTTGTTTGGCTGTTAACCCTTGCTTTGCTACTGGAAAAAATTGATTAAAATGAGAAATTTGCCAAAAAATGTCTGAAATGTTATCTCTATTTGCCATTAACTCTTGTGGAACACCAAAAGGATTAACGACGTTTGTAAAATAAGTTTTGAATACCTTGAGGGGTGTAGTTTCTAGAATGGGGTCATTTTTAGGTGGTTTCTATTATGTAAGCCTCACAAAGTGACTTCAGACCTGAACTGGTCCTTAAAAATTGGGTTTTTGAAAATTTCTGAAAAATTTCAAGATTTGCTTCTAAACTTCTAAGCCTTGTAACGTCCCCAAAAAATAAAATGGCATTCCCAAAATGATCCAAACATGAAGTAGACATATGGGGAATGTAAAGTAATAACTATTTTTGGAGCTATTACTATGTATTATAGAAGTAGAGAAATTGAAACTTGGAAATTTGACAATTTTTCCAAATTTTTGGTAAATTATGGTAATTTTGGTAAAGTATTTTTTTTATAAATAAAAATGAATTTTTTTTTACTCCATTTTACCAGTGTCATAAAGTACAATATGTGACGAAAAAACAGTCTCAGAATGGCCTTGGAAGTAAAAGCATTTAAAGTTATTCACATATAAAGTTACATTGGTCAGATTTGCAAAAAATGGCCTTGTCCTTAGAGTGAAATATGGCCGTGTCCTTAAGGGGTTAAGCTTTTTTTTAATAATGCCAACTCCTCATTTTTCTGTGTATATGTGGTAAGATTAAAGATGCCTTGTCCTTTTGTTTTTTGTTTCAGTGCTTTCTTTATCAGGCCCTTTCCTCTTCTCCCTCTTTGGATTTTTTTCTTTTTTGTGGATGACTTGGCTGAAAAAAGTCCCCATTAACTGTGTTTCTTATTTTGTTACTAGTTTTATTGGTAGGTTGTTTCATTCCTATTTTTATTGTTGGCTTATCTCTCTGTTTCATTTGCACTATAGTGCTATAACTGATTTGTTTATTTTGTGTGTCACTATTTGTTACGTTGATCGTTCCCTTAGGTTCATTATTATCCTCCTTAAGTTCTTCATTGGAGTCTTCATCATTAATTAATTCTAAAGCTTCATATCTATTTTGTGTTAATATGGAGCCGTTTCTTTGTGGATCTGTATTGTTGTTTTTATATATATGTGTCCATACCTCTGGTGATAGTGGTAAGTGGTTTGACCCCCCCCCCCCAATACATAACCATCCATCACCCTATCAACTATACTTTCTTCATGTACGGAGATATTGTCCAAAGTGTAACCACAAAAGGTGTTATCTATAGTGTCAGCTATAGCTATGTTGCTCTCTACTGATTGTCCCACCTGACTATTTGTCATATCTATAATCAGTGGTAAATCTCTATGAAATTTCTTTGTCTTTTTATGTATTATTTCCTTCTCTTTTGGCTTAATTCTTTTTTTTTACTGATTTTGAGATTTTTATCACCTTCTGATGGTCCTTATATGGTCTTATTACATCAAATAGTTCCATAATCACCCAATCGATTTTCCTTAGTCCTTCTTTTCTTTTTTCTGTGATGAACATCACTGTTCTTTTAGAAAAATCGTGAAAAAGTGCATTCCATTCTTTTTGGGTTGCTGGGTCTCCCAAATCACCATTTAGTGCCTTAGTGACTTTTAATCCTTTAGGTACAAAATCATTTTCTATATATCTTTCCAATGATGCAACTTCCCATAAGTCTCTCATTTCTGTGATTAATAGTCTTAGTATTTTAACGCAATTTACAGCCTCTGTTATATGGTCCTATATTTGGTCTCGTTGTCTAATGGCATCATGCTGTCTATTAAAAAAGGTCTGAACAAACGGAATCGGCTCTCTTCGGTCAAGGATAAGGATAACAGCTTCCGATACTGAAGACTCTAGAAGCACCTTCTATCCAACCATTTGTGGACAGGTAAAATAATTTCTACTTAACAATTAATCACACTCTTGTGCACCACTTATTGGCAAGATTGTTTCACACTAGTTCCCCAACCAGCACGGGTATCTCATTCCGGTTTCTTTAAATCGGATTTTGTATACGGTACACTTTGGTGAGTTAGAGCAGCAAACTCCTTGTGGATACCTAGCAGCGGCTACCCCGAGGGAGAGGAAGAACTATAATAACGGCAGGTGTTACTTTCTTTTCAGATGCTCAATAGAGTTTAGGTCTGGAGACATGCTTGGCCAATCCAGCACCTTTACACTCAGTTTCTTTAGCAAGGCAGTGGTCATCTTGAAGGTGTGTTTTATGTCATTATAATGTTGGAATACTGCACTGCATCCCAGTTTCTGAAGGGAGAGGATAATGCATTGCTTCCGTATGTAACAGTACATGTTGGCATACTAAATGGCAAAACACTAGGTAACAAGGACTTTGAAATTTCAGTAGACAGCAAACTTAACTGTAGAAACCAGTGCCGGACAGCTGCTGCCAAGGCCTATAAGATTATGGGGTGCATCAAAAAGGGCATAGATGCATGTGATAAGGACATTGACCTGCCACTTTACAAATCACTAGTCAGACAGCAAATGTAGTATTGTGTACTATTCTGGGCTACTCTACACAGGAAAGACATAGTTTTTAACCATTGTAGAAACTACACCCCTCAAGTTACTCAAAACTGATTTTACAAACTTTGTTAACCCTTTTGGCGTTCCACAAGAATTAAAGGAATATGGAGATGAAATTTCTAAATTTCACTATTTTGGCAGATTTTCCATTTTTTTTTCTTTAAAACATCGAGGGTTAACAGCCAAACAAAACTCAATATTTATTACCCTGATTCAGCAGTTTACAGAAACACCCCATATGTGGTTGTAAACTGTTGTAAGGGCGGGCGGCAGGGTGCAGAAGAAAAGTAACGCCATATGGTTTTTGGAGAAAAGATTTTGCTGGACTGGTTTTTAGATGCCTTGTCCCGTTTGAAGCCCCCCTGATGCACTCTGACAGTTGAAACTCCCAAAAATTGACC
Source organism: Bufotes viridis (assembly GCA_033119425.1). Taxonomy (NCBI): domain Eukaryota; kingdom Metazoa; phylum Chordata; class Amphibia; order Anura; family Bufonidae; genus Bufotes; species Bufotes viridis. Next base: position 90,584,968 of record CM065595.1, read on the forward strand.
CCATTTTGGAAACTAGAGGATAAGGTGCCAATTTTATTGGTACTATTTTGGGGTGCATATGATTTTTGATTGCTCTATATTACGTTTTTTGTGAGGCAAGGCACTGTTTTTATTTTTATAGAGCAGGTTGCTACAGGCGAAATGATATCAAAAATGTCTACTTTATTTTTTTGTTTGTTTCAATTTTATATAATACAGCATTTTTGAAAAAATATATGTTTTTTTTCTGAACGCCATATTTTTTAAAATTTTTCTGTTGTCTTGTGCAGGGGCTCATTTTTCGAAGGAAGAGTTGATGTTTTTATTGGTACCATTTTTGGGTACATATGATTTTTTGATCATTCATTATTATACTTTATAGGGCAAGGTGACCAAAAAATTGGTTGTTTTAGCACAGTTTTTATTTATTGATTTTTACCGCTTTCATGTAAGGGGTTAAGTCATGTGATTTTTTATAGAGCAGGTTGTTACAGACGCGGCAATACCTAACATGTATACTTTTTCTTATTTATTTACATTTTACACAATAATGGCATTTTTTAAACCAAAAAATTGATGTTTCAGTGTCTCCATAGTCTGGTAGCCATAGCTTTTTTACTTTTTGACCGATTGTCTTAGTTAGGATCTCATTTTTTGCAGGATGAGGTGACAGTTTGATTAGTACTATTTCTGGGGGAATATGCCATTTTGATCGCTAGGTGTTGCGCTTTATGTGATGTTAGTTGACAAAAAATGTTTTTTTTGGCACTGTTTTTATTTTTATAACAGTGTCCATGTGAGGGGTTAGGTCATGTCATATTTTCATAGAGCTGGTTTTTACGACGCGGCGATACATAATATGTATACTTTTTTTAAATTTATTTCACTTTAACACAATAAAAGCATTTTTTAAACAAAAAATTATGTTTTAATGTCTCCATGTTCTGAGAGCTATAGTTTTTTTATTTTTTGAGCGATTTTCCAATGTAGGGGCTAATTTTTTGCAGGATGAGGTGACAGTTTATTTGGTTTCATTTTGTGGGACATACTCATTTTTAAACACTAGTTGTTGTACTTTTTCTGATATAAGATGACATTAAGGTTCCCATGCATATTACTGTACTGTCAGTCAAACCCACCGAGAATGACGGATTCTGCCAATAACGTAATATGTATCAGGAGCTCCTGACAGATAATATTCGTGGAGAGAAAGGTTAGGTTTTTGCAGAGGAGAAGGTAAGTCACTGACAGAGGTGCATATTTGTACATATTTCCTTGAGAACTCATCTGAGAATGCCACCTGGACCAGTGATTTTTCTATTTTACAGCTTTTAATAAAGAATTCATATTACCCCTAACTATGTAGTCTGGCATTGGATTTTCCTGTAAAAAAAAAAGTAGAAAAAGAGGTATTTAATAGACTGACCTTATCCTCATCCTACTTCACATTAAATGAGTTTTCCGGTTTGTTAAAGTTATCCCCTATCCATCACTGGAACTCCACCGATCACGAGAATGAGGGCCCCGTACCCTCTGAGGCTCCCTTTAAAAGAACGGTGCAGCCGATTGCACATGCACGTGGCTCCTCCATTCATTTCTATGGGAGTTCGGGAGATAGCCCCCTATAGAGATGACAACCGGAATACCCCTTTAAGGTTCCCATGCATATTGCTATACTGTCAGTCAAACCCACTGAGAATAATGGATACTGCTAATAACGTAATGTGTATCGGTAGCTCCTGACAGATAATGTTCGGGGAGAGAAAGGTCGGGTTTTAGCCCAGGAGAAGGTAAGTCACTGACAGAGGTGCCTGGCAGCCGCTTCCTCGTCTCTCTCTATTGAACGCACATACTTGATCTGCCAAACTGAACATGTATGTATTGGGGAGTCGGTAGGAAGTTGGGAGAGGTTGCATGTTGTATGTCTTGCTTTACATTGAGATTATTTTTGAGAAGACCAATACTTTTCATCTTAAATGGGTTGTCTCACTTTAGCAAATAACATGTATCATGTAGAGAAAGTTAATACAAGGCACTTACTAATGTAATCTGATGTTAATATCGCTTCCTTTGCTGGCTGGATTCATTTTTTTATCACAATATACACTGCTTGTTTCCAGGGGTTACAACTAGTGTTGAGCGAACAGTTCGAGAATCGTTCGGGTCCGTACCGAATTTTGGGGTGTCCGTGACACGGACCCGAACCCGGACATTTTCATAAAAGTCCGGGTTCGGGTTCGTAGTTCGTCATGTTTTATGGCGCATTTTAAAAGGCTGCAAAGCAGCCAATCAACATGCATCATACTACTTGCCCTAAGATGCCATCGCAGCCATGCCTACTATTGGCAAGGCTGTGATTGGCCTAGTGCAGCATGTGACCCAGCCTCTATTTAAGCTGGAGTCACGTAGCGCCGCACGTCACACTGCTCTGATTAGTGTAGGGAGAGGACGCAGCTTCTGTGAGGGCGAGATAGGCAGGGATAAAGAAGTGAATGATCTACCTTTCTACACCTGTGCATCAGAACAACTCAGATGAGCTGTTCACTGAAAGTCACTATTTTGTTTAGACTGGCCAGAGCGATTTTTACTGGCACATGTAACTGGGCTGACCGGCGGTGGCCATTTTGGGACTTGTGGTGCGCCAGCACAAGCTGCCACAGAGTCTAAACCAAAGCTCCAAAGAAGTGAAAAATCTACACCTGTGAATCAGAACAACAGCGATTCAGCTGCTCAGTCAAAGTCAATTTTTTTTCTGGCTGGGCAGACCGTTTTCTGGCAAATGTTACTGGGCTGATAGGCGGCGGCCATTTTGGGACTTGTGGTGCTACAGCAAAAGCTGCCACAACGTCCATTAATCTCATGTAATAGTCAATTTTTTCATAGATATACTACATCAGGGGTTTGGCTGTGCTTGTGTCACCCCTACTAACTGCAAAGATATTTAATATATCAGTGGTGAAACTGAAAGTAACCCACTTGGCTAGCAAATCCCATGAATGTGCTGTTCCAGCTAGGCTAGCCAGTGCCACTACAGCCAAGTCCAATACTGTCAGCCAGAAATATTTTTTTTTTTTATGTGCCAGAAATATAAATTAAAAAAAGCTTTCACCGTAATAATAAAATTATTCTGGTGTTAGACCAGAAGAAGCACTCCTGTTGTAATTAATACTGTAAAAAGGCTTAGGCAATATTTCTCCCAGTGTGGGAAATTTATCTAGCAAAACTAGCATTTTAAAAATTCCGGTGTTCTGAAATACCAGCAGTCCTCTTGTAATTAATACCGCAAAAATGCGTTATATCGTCCAGTGTTGTAATTTTGGTGAAAAAAAGGCCAATTTAATCAATCTGGTGTTAGTTACACCAGAAACAGTAAGCCGCACGTTTTTACTCCTGTAAAAATGAATTATATCTCCCCGTGTGGGAATCTATGTACCAAAACTAGCATTTTAAAAATTTTGGTGTCCAATTTGCAGCAGTTTTCTTGTAATTAATACCGGAAAAAGGAATTATATCTTCCAGTGTGGGAATTTATGTACACAAACTAGCATTTTAAAAATTCTGGTGTCCAATTAGCAGCAGTCTTCTTGTAATTAATACCTGAAAAAGGCATTACATTGTCCAGTGTTGTAATTTTGGTGAAAAAAGGCCAATTTAATCAATCTGGTGTTAGTTACACCAGAAACAGTAGGCCGTACGTTTTTACTCCTGTAAAAAGGAATTATATCTCCCCGTGTGGGAAGCTATGTACCAAAACTAGCATATTAAAAATTCTGGTGTCCAATTTGCAGCAGTTTTCTTGTAATTAATACTGGAAAAAGGAATTATATCTTCCAGTGTGGGAATTTATGTACACAAACTAGCATTTTAAAAATTCTGGTGTCCAATTAGCAGCAGTCTTCTTGTAATTAATACCTGAAAAAGGCATTACATTGTCCAGTGTTGTAATTTTGGTGAAAAAAAGGCCAATTTAATCATTCTGGTGTTAGTTACACCAGAAACAGTAGGCCACACGTTTTTACTCCTGTAAAAAGGAATTATATCTCCCCGTGTGGGAATCTATGTACCAAAACTAGCATATTAAAATTTCTGGTGTCCAATTTGCAGCAGTTTTCTTGTAATTAATACCGGAAAAAGGAATTATATCTTCCAGTGTGGGAATTTTGGGGCTTAAAAATAATATATTTTATTGTGGTGCGAGTTGAATCGCAACAATGAGGAAACATTCTATTAAGGGACGAGGACGCGGTCGTGGTGGTGTCCGTGGAGCCTCTGTTGCTGGCAGAGGACGTGGCCGTTCGGCCTCAGGCGCACAAAGTAGTGAACCAAATCCCTCAATTAGCCGACAGAATTTACAGCGATATTTGGTGGGGCCCAATGCCGTTCTAAGGATGGTAAGGCCTGAGCAGGTACAAGCGCTAGTCAATTGGGTTGCCGATAGTGGATCCAGCATGTTCACAACATTATCTCCCACCCAGTCTTCTGCAGAAAGCGCACAGGTGGCACCTGAAAACCAAGCCCATCAGTCTGTCACATCACCCCCATGCATATCAGGGAAACTGTCTGAGCCTCAAGTTATGCAGCAGTCTCTTATTCTGTTTGAAGACTCTGCTCGCACGGTTTCCCAGGGGCGTCCACCTAGCCCTTCCCCAGCGGTGGAAGACATTTCATGCACTGACGCACAACCACTTATGTATCCAGATGATGAGGACATGGGAATACCACCACAGCAGAGTGACCGAGTCTCTGATGATGACGAAACACTAGTGCCCACTACCGCGTCTTATTGCAGTGTGCAGACTGAACAGGAGGAGGTCAGGGAGGAAGACTGGGTGGAAGACGATGCAGAGGACGATGAGGTCTTAGACCCCACATGGACTGAAGGTCGTGCCGCTGACTTAAATAGTTCAGAGGAAGAGGCAGTGGTGAAACCGAGACAACAGCGAAGCCAAAGAGGGAGCAGGGGGCAAAAGCAGAACAGCCGCCGTCCAGAGAGTTCGCCTGCTATTGGCCAGCGACAACAGGGACCCAGCACCCCAAAGGCATCTTCAAGGAGTTCCCTGGCATGGCACTTCTTCAAACAATGTGCTGACGACAAGACCAGAGTAGTTTGCACGCTGTGCCATCAGACCCTGAGGCGAGGCATTAACGTTCTTAACCTGAGCACCACCTGCATGATCAGGCATCTACATGCAAAGCATGAACTGCACCTTAAAAACAAGGAACCCGCTCAGGCTCCCCTGCTCCCTCTACCGCTGCTGCCTCGGCTTCCGCCTCGAGAGGAATGTTGCCACCTGCCGAGCAGCAAACAGAGGATGTGCCACCGACACCACCACCACCGCCACCGTCACCTAGCGTCTCCACTATTTCACACAGCAGCGTTCAGCTCTCCATCTCTCAAACCATTTAGAGGAAGCGCAAATTCCCACCTAGTCACCCTCGAGCCCTTGGCCTGAATGCCAGCATTTCTAAACTACTGGCCTTTGAAATGCTGTCATTCCGGCTGGTGGACACAGACAGCTTCAAACAGCTGATGGCCATGGCTGTCCCCCAGTATGTGGTTCCCAGCCACCACTACTTCTCCAAGACAGCCGTGCCTTCCCTGCACATGCAAGTGTCCGATAAAATCAAGTGTGCACTGCGCAACGCCATTTGTGGCAAGGTCCACCTAACCACAGATACGTGGACCAGTAAGCACGACCAGGGACGCTATATCTCCCTAACTGCACACTGGGTAAATGTAGTGGCGGCTGGGCCCCAGGCGGAGAGTTCCTTGGCGCACGTCCTTCCGCCGCCAAGGATCACAGGGCATCATTCTTTGCCTCCTGTAGCCTCCTCCTCCTACTCGGCTTCCTCCTCCTCCTCTGCTTCCACCAGCTCATCCAGTCAGCCACACACCTTCACCACCAACTTCAGCACAGCCCGGGGTAGACGTCAGCAGGCCATTCTGAAACTCATATGTTTGGGGGACAGGCCCCACACCGCGCAGGAGTTGTGGCGGGGTATTGAACAACAGACCGACCAGTGGTTGCTGCCGGTGGGCCTCAAGCCCGGCCTGGTGGTGTGCGATAATGGGCGAAATCTCGTGGCAGCTCTGGAACTAGCCGGTTTGACGCACATCCCTTGCCTGGCGCATGTGCTGAATTTGGTGGTGCAAAAGTTCATTCACAACTACCCAGACATGTCAGAGCTGCTGCATAAAGTGCGGGCCGTCTGTGCGCGCTTCCGGCGTTCACATCCTGCCGCTGCTCGCCTGTCAGCGCTACAGCGGAACTTCGGCCTTCCCGCTCACCGCCTAATATGCGACGTGCCCACCCGGTGGAACTCCACCTTGCACATGCTGGAGAGACTGTGCGAGCAGCAGCAGGCCATAGTGGAGTTTCAGCTGCAGCACGCACGGGTCAGTCGCACTGCGGAACAGCACCACTTCACCACCAATGATTGGGCCTCCATGCGAGACCTGTGTGCCCTGTTGCGCTGTTTGAGTACGCCACCAACATGGCCAGTGGCGATGCCACTGTTATCAGCGTGACAATACCAATTCTATGTCTCCTAGAGAAAACGCTTAGGGTGATGATGGAAGAGGAGGTGGGCCAGGGCCAGGAGGAGGAGGAGGAGGATGACGGGTCGTTTTTAGCACTTTCAGGCCAGTCTGTTAGAAGTGGCTCAGAGGGAGGTTTTTGCAACAGCAGAGGGCAGGTACAAATGTGGCCAGCCAGGGACCACTACTGGAGGACGAGGAGGATGAGGAGGAGGTGGAGGAGGATGAGGATGAAGCAGGTTCACAGCGGGGTGGCACCCAGCACAGCGCAGGCACATCCCTGGTGCGTGGCTGGGGGATACAGAGGATGATGACGATACGCCTCCCACAGAGGACAGCTTGTCCTTACCTCTGGGGAGCCTGGCACACATGAGCGATTACATGCTGCAGTGCCTGCGCAACGACAGCAGAGTTGCCCACATTTTAACGTGTGCTGACTACTGGGTGGCCACCCTGCTGGATCCACGGTACAAAGACAATGTGCCCACTTTACTTCCTGCACTGGAGCGTGATAGGAAGATGCGCGAGTACAAGCGCACGCTGGTAGACGCGCTCCTGAGAGCATTCCCAACTGTCACAGGGGAACAGGTGGAAGGCCAAGGCCAAGGCAGAGGAGGAGCTAGAGGTCGCCCACGCAGCAGTGTCACGGCCAGCTCCTCTGAGGGCAGGGTTAGCATGGCAGAAATGTGGAAAAGTTTTGTCTCCACGCCACAGCTAACTGCCCCACCACCTGATACGGAACGTGTTAGCAGGAGGCAACATTTCACTAACATGGTTGAACAGTACGTCTGCACACAACTCCACGTACTGACGGATGGTTCGGCCCCATTCAACTTCTGGGTTTCCAAATTGTCCACGTGGCCAGAATTAGCATGTTATGCCTTGGAGGTGCTGTCCTGCCCGGCGGCCAGCGTTTTATCTGAACGTGTATTCAGCACGGCAGGGGGCGTCATTACTGACAAACGCAGCCGCCTGTCCGCAGCCAACGTGGACAAGCTGACGTTTATAAAAATGAACCAGGCATGGATCCCACAAGACCTGACCCTCCCTTGTGCAGAGTAGTCCTTAATAACTGCCTTAAACCATGTTGTCTTGTACTCCTGGCCACTTCTTCATTGAAAAATCAATTTTTGAAATTAACTAGGATCTTGGGGTGCAACCCAGAGTTGAATGAACCTTCCCTCTGTCTGGGTGCCGGGGCCAAAGTACATGAAAGTGTCCTTCTCCTGTGCTGGGTGATATGAATGTTATACTTGTGCTGTCTGACATGTCTCCTTTGTGTGGGTGCAGGGGCCAAAGTCACTGAAAGCGGCCTTCTCCTGTGGTGGGTGATCTAAATGCCTGATTCTCTGCTGTGGGACCTCTCTCCTCTTTCTGGGTGCAGGGTCAAAGAAACAAAAGGTGGCCTACTCCTGTGGTGGTTGACATGATGCCTGATTCTCTGCTGTGGGACCTCTCTCCTCCGTGTGGCTGCAGGGGTCAAGGTCTCTAAAAGTGCCCTTCTCCTGTGGTGGTTGATGTAAAACTGATGCTTGTGCTATCTGACCTGTCTCCTCTGTGTCGGTGCTAAGGCCTAAGTCACTGAAAGCGGCCTTCTCCTGTGCTGGCTGATATAAATGCCTGAATCTCTGCTGTGGGACCTCTCTCCTCCGTGTGGCTGCAGGGGTCAAAGTCTCTAAAAGTGCCCTTCTCCTGTGGTGGTTGATGTAAAACTGATGCTTGTGCTATCTGACCTGTCTCCTCTGTGTCGGTGCTAAGGCCTAAGTAACTAAATGGTGGCCTTCTCCTGAGGTGGTTGATATGATGCCTGATTATGTGCTGTGGGACCTCTCTCCTCTTTCTGGGTGCAGGGGTCAAATTAACTAAAAGTGGCCTACTCCTGTGGTGGGTGATCTGTAAAACTGATGCTTGCGCTATCTGACCTGTCTCCTCTGTCTCGTTGCTAAGGCCTAACTCACTGAAAGTGGCCTTGTCATGTGCTGGGTGATATAAATGTTATACTTGTGCCATCTGACATGGTTGCCGGGGTCCCATTAAATGGTGGCCTACTCCTGTGGTGGGTGATCTAAATGCCTGATTCTCTGCTGTGAAACCTCTCTCCTCCGTCTGGGTGCAGGGTCAAAGTCTCTCAAAGTGGCCTTCTCTTGTGCTGGGTGATGTAAAACTGATGCTTGTACCATCTGACATGGTTGCCGGGGTCCCATTAAATGATGGCCTACTCCTGTGGTGGGTGATCTAAATGCCTGATTCTCTGCTGTGAAACCTCTCTCCTCCGTCTGGGTGCAGGGGTCAAAGTCTCTCAAAGTGGCCTTCTCTTGTGCTGGGTGATGTAAAACTGATGCTTGTACCATCTGACATGGTTGCCGGGGTCCCATTAAATGGTGGCCTACTCCTGTGGTGGGTGATCTAAATGCCTGATTCTCTGCTGTGAAAACCTCTCTCCTCCGTCTGGGTGCAGGGGTCAAAGTCTCTCAAAGTGGCCTTCTCTTGTGCTGGGTGATGTAAAACTGATGCTTGTACCATCTGACATGGTTGCCGGGGTCCCATTAAATGGTGGCCTACTCCTGTGGTGGGTGATCTAAATGCCTGATTCTCTGCTGTGAAACCTCTCTCCTCCGTCTGGGTGCAGGGGTCAAAGTCTCTCAAAGTGGCCTTCTCCTGTGCTGGGTGATGTAAAACTGATGCTTGTACCATCTGACATGGTTGCCGGGGTCCCATTAAATGATGGCCTACTCCTGTGGTGGGTGATCTAAATGCCTGATTCTCTGCTGTGAAACCTCTCTCCTCCGTCTGGGTGCAGGGGTCAAAGTCTCTCAAAGTGGCCTTCTCTTGTGCTGGGTGATGTAAAACTGATGCTTGTACCATCTGACATGGTTGCCGGGGTCCCATTAAATGGTGGCCTACTCCTGTGGTGGGTGATCTAAATGCCTGATTCTCTGCTGTGAAACCTCTCTCCTCCGTCTGGGTGCAGGGGTCAAAGTCTCTCAAAGTGGCCTTCTCTTGTGCTGGGTGATGTAAAACTGATGCTTGTACCATCTGACATGGTTGCCGGGGTCCCATTAAATGATGGCCTACTCCTGTGGTGGGTGATCTAAATGCCTGATTCTCTGCTGTGAAACCTCTCTCCTCCGTCTGGGTGCAGGGGTCAAAGTCTCTCAAAGTGGCCTTCTCTTGTGCTGGGTGATGTAAAACTGATGCTTGTACCATCTGACATGGTTGCCGGGGTCCCATTAAATGATGGCCTACTCCTGTGGTGGGTGATCTAAATGCCTGATTCTCTGCTGTGAAACCTCTCTCCTCCGTCTGGGTGCAGGGGTCAAAGTCTCTCAAAGTGGCCTTCTCTTGTGCTGGGTGATGTAAATCTGATGCTTGTACCATCTGACATGGTTGCCGGGGTCCCATTAAATGATGGCCTACTCCTGTGGTGGGTGATCTAAATGCCTGATTCTCTGCTGTGAAAACCTCTCTCCTCCGTCTGGGTGCAGGGGTCAAAGTCTCTCAAAGTGGCCTTCTCTTGTGCTGGGTGATGTAAAACTGATGCTTGTACCATCTGACATGGTTGCCGGGGTCCCATTAAATGGTGGCCTACTCCTGTGGTGGGTGATCTAAATGCCTGATTCTCTGCTGTGAAAACCTCTCTCCTCCGTCTGGGTGCAGGGGTCAAAGTCTCTCAAAGTCGCCTTCTCTTGTGCTGGGTGATATAAATGTTATACTTGTGCCATCTGACATGGTTGCCGGGGTCCCATTAAATGGTGGCCTACTCCTGTGGTGGGTGATCTAAATGCCTGATTCTCTGCTGTGAAACCTCTCTCCTCCGTCTGGGTGCAGGGGTCAAAGTCTCTCAAAGTGGCCTTCTCTTGTGCTGGGTGATGTAAAACTGATGCTTGTACCATCTGACATGGTTGCCGGGGTCCCATTAAATGGTGGCCTACTCCTGTGGTGGGTGATCTAAATGCCTGATTCTCTGCTGTGAAACCTCTCTCCTCCGTCTGGGTGCAGGGGTCAAAGTCTCTCAAAGTCGCCTTCTCCTGTGCTGGGTGATATAAATGTTATACTTGTGCCATCTGACATGGTTGCCGGGGTCCCATTAAATGGTGGCCTACTCCTGTGGTGGGTGATCTAAATGCCTGATTCTCTGCTGTGAAAACCTCTCCTCCGTCTGGGTGCAGGGGTCAAAGTCTCTCAAAGTCGCCTTCTCCTGTGCTGGGTGATATAAATGCTATAATTGTGCCATCTGACATGGTTGCCGGGGTCCCATTAAATGGTGGCCTACTCCTGTGGTGGGTGATCTAAATGCCTTATTCTCTGCTGTGAAAACCTCTCTCCTCCGTCTGGGTGCAGGGGTCAAAGTCTCTCAAAGTCGCCTTCTCCTGTGCTGGGTGATGTAAAACTGATGTTTGTGCCATCTGACATGGTTGCCGGGGTCCCATTAAATGGTGGCCTACTCCTGTGGTGGGTGATCTAAATGCCTGATTCTCTGCTGTGAAAACCTCTCTCTTCCGTCTTCTCTTGTGCTGGGTGATGTAAAACTGATGCTTGTACCATCTGACATGGGTGCAGGGGTCAAATTAACTAAATGGTGGCCTACTCCTGTGGTGGGTAATATGATGCCTGAATATGTGCTGTGGGACCTCTCTCCTCTTTCTGGGTGCAGGAGTCAAAGTAACTAAAAGTGGCCTTCTCCTGTGCTGGATGGTATAAATGTAATGCTTGTGCTATCTGACATGTCTCCTCTGTCTGGGTGCTAAGGCCTAAGTCACTGAAAGTGGCCTTCTCCTGTGGTGGTTGATATGATGCCAGATTCTCTGCTGTGGGACCTCTCTCCTTTGTCTGGATGCTGGGGTCGAAATAATAGTAGCGACCTTCTCCATTGGTGGGTGATTTGAAGCCTGATTCTGTGCTATGGGACCTAACTCCAATTAATATTGGTTAATTTTTATTTATTTTATGTTAAGTCATCATTTCCCTATCTACATTTGTTTGCAGGGGATTTACCTACATTTTGCTGCCTTTTGCAGCCCTTTAGCCCTTTCCGGGAGTCTTTTACAGCCTTTTTAGTGCCCAAAAGTTCGGGTCCCCATTGACTTCTATGGGGTTCGGGATGAAGTTCGGGTTGAGTTCGGATCACGAACCCGGACATTTTCCGGAAGTTCGGCCGAACCTCTCGAACCCGAACTTCCAGGTGTTCGCTCAACTCTAGTTACAACTTAAATTGTGATGGAAAAGTTAAGGAAGCCAGCAAAGGAGGCAATATGAACAATCACAATACACCGCTGCGGCGCAGAAATGAGATGGCCGGGACTGGAGCTGCTGCACGTGTGCCTATGTGCGCTCCCACAGTTCCGGCCATCAGAGAGGCTGGTGCTTTTTCCTATAGTGTGCATAGATTGTAGCAGTGACTGTAACCTCTGGATACGAGCAGTATATAATGTGATGGAAAAATGAATCCAGCCAGCAAAGGAAGCAATATGGACGATCACAGTACATTAGTAAGTGCCTTGTATTAACTTTCTCTACATGATAAATGCTATTTGCTGAAGTGAGACAACCCCTTTAATGTTTTATTTTGTAATTGAAGAAGGTTTTTGGATTATTTTTTCTTTCTCTGGTAGTGAGGCTTTGTTTAATTCTGTTGTCTTTATTTGTTTTTTACACAATGGTTTTTCTAGAATCATTAAACTAAGGCTACTTTCACCGTCATGGATCTTCATAAATGCTTCCGTTACAATAATACAACTGCATGCATCCGTCATGAACAGATCCGGTTGTATTATGTCTTCTATAGCCATTCTATTCAGATTGTGTCAGAGAAAATGGATCAATCCCCGTTGACTTACATTGTGTGCCAGGACAGGTCCATTTGGCTCCGCTTCATCAGGCAGACAGCAAAACCCTGCAGGCAGCGTTTTGGTGTCCGCCTCCAGAGTGGAATGGAGACTGAACGGAGGCAAACTGATGCATTCTGAGCGGATCCTTTTCAATTCAGAATGCATTAGGGCAAAACTGATCCATTTTGGACCGATTTTGAGAGCTCGTGACTGATCTCAGAAACGGAAAGCCAAAACGCTAGTGTGAAAGTAGCCTTAATTTGTCACCTGCCACAATCCCCATTAGGTATAGTACTACGGTACATGAATAGTACTGCTGCCGCTGACCACTGATCAGTAATTTTGCATGTAGATACTCATCCCTGGTCCCTGCTGTGTACCTGTAAACCAGCTATGGAATACATTGAGTAGAAACAGGGGTTAACCAGTCTTAATATTCCCGACGGACACGGATCTAATCGCGCTGCTGGTTCTTAATAGTGTGTTGGACCTTCACACTTCGAAACATGTAGACAAATAAAAAAGAACCGCGCTGCTTGAACACCGACTTTTCCAATAAGCAGGATACCAAATTGTGCTGCCCAGCTTCCAAGATGTTAAATGGATCCACCGATCTCCTGAAAGGTCAATGGGGTATGCACAAATAGTGAAGGACCCTCCACACAATTAAAGTATAAAAGGTTTAATCGTACTCACAAAAGTAGATAAAATATCAGCATGTAACAACGTACTCCAGTTAATCAGTCACCGCCCGACCTGGGTTTCGCACTATAGCTTCCTCAGGCCCTGAGGAAGCTAAAGTGCGAAACCCGGGTCGGGCGGTGACTGATTAACTGGAGTACGTTGTTACATGCTGATATTTTATCTACTTTTGTGAGTACGATTAAACCTTTTATACTTTAATTGTGTGGAGGGTCCTTCACTATTTGTGCATACCCCATTGACCTTTCAGGAGATCGGTGGATCCATTTAACATCTTGGAAGCTGGGCAGCACAATTTGGTATCCTGCTTATTGGAAAAGTCGGTGTTCAAGCAGCGCGGTTCTTTTTTATTTGTCTACATGGAATACATTGAGAAGACTTCTTGTCAGTTTTCTTAATACTGTATATTCCATGGCCAATTTGCAAACCCACAGCGTGTCGACGGGAGTGATATCAATATATGAATTACTGATCCAGAATCCGTGATCCCACTAATATTCATGTAGTATTACTAAGTAGTGCTTGAAGGAGGTGACAAATCCCTTTAATGTCCTATCACTGCCTTCTTGTTTTAATAATCTAAACACTTTCTGTCATTTATTGCCCCCCTTTCAGTTTTATTTAAGCACATTAGCTTTCACCTATTTCTAACCCACAGGATAGGGGATAACTATTAGATCGGTGGAAGTGCTACTACTGAGACTCCAACTGATCACAAGAATGGTACCCCTGTACCCTATGGAGACCCCTAAAATGAACAGAGAGGCCAGTCAGGCATGTGCTCAGTTCCAGAGATAGACAAATGCTGTACTCAGGTATCTCAGGAACTCCCATAGAAATTAATGTAACGGCTGCAGCTCCATTTATTTCTGAGGGATCCACGAGGTATGGGGCCCCGTTCTTGTGATCATGGGGGTCCCAGTTGTAGGACAGCCACTGATCTAATAGTTATCCCTTATCCTGTGGATAGGGGATAACATAACAGGATTAACCCATTTAGCTTGTATATTTTTATTTTTGAGTACACTGGCCCATAGTCTTAAAATGTGCCAAATTTATCGTAGTGGCTAATACTGGATCATTAATCTGGTCTTTAGACTGTCCAGTCTAGTTTATACCACCTATTTGTTGGCTTAGATCAGGCATCCTCAAACTGCGGCCCTCCAGCTGTTGCAAAACTACAACTCCCAGCATGTCCTAACAGCCTACAGGTATCAGCCTACAGCAGGGCATTGTGGGAGTTGTAGTTTTACAACAGCTGGAGGGCCGCAGTTTGAGGATGCCTGGCTTAGATTATGCTTAAAAATGTCCACATTCCCTGAAAATTTGTCTTAAGATGCCAAAAAATATCCACCAAAAACTTTAGACTGACTCTAAATTGATCAAATCCACATCATTTTTATGCACCAGAATATTGGCTTCGAGCTTCATGAATGTATCTAGAAAGAATGTATCTTTTGTCCATGCCCACACTCTAGTTTAAAAGTAGGAAATGTCGAGGATGTTGGAAAAAATCATTCTTTTTGGTGCGTCTGAATAACGAATGTGTCTAAAATAAGTTGTGTTGAAATCACAAATGGAAATCACTGACTAAGGGTACTTTCACACTTGCGTTATTCTTTTTCGGCATAGAGTTCCGTCAAAAGGGCTCTATGCCAGAAAAGAACTGATCAGGCATATCCCAATGCATTCTGAATGGATAGAAATCCCTTCAGTTTGCATCAGTATGCCTTCCGCTCAGTCACTGTCAGGCGTTATGGCCGGACATAATACCACAGCATGCTGCGGTATTATGTCCGTCCAAAATGCCTGATCAGTCGCCGAAATGCCAGATCTGGCATTAATTTACATTGACTTGCATTAGTGCCGGATCCGGCATTGTGAAACAACTAAAGGAAAACTGTGAAAAAGACTGCAAGACGGATCCATCCATTCGCATGACAAGTGGAGAGACGGATCCGTTCTTGCAATGCATTTGTAGATGGATCCGCACCCGGATCCATCTACAAATGCTGTCAGTTGTCACACTGAACGGCGGATCTGGCTGGCAGCTCCGACGACGGAACTGCCTGCCGGATCACACTAACGCTAGTGTAAAAGTAGCCTAAACACTGACCAAAACACTGATGCAGGCATCCTCAAACTGCGGCCCTCCAGCTGTTGTAAAACTACAACTCCCACAATGCCCTGCTGTAGGCTGATACCTGTAGGCTGTTAGGACATGCTGGGAGTTGTAGTTTTGCAACAGCTGGAGGGCCGCAGTTTGAGGATGCCTGCACTGATGTGTTAAAGAGGCCTTAGGTCTGGAAGAGCCCTTTCGTTTGCTAGATCCTACACCAGTTAAGAAAGGTAGTTGTTGTTAATTATTGACAAAAAAAAACTGTCACCTTTCTGGATCTGCAGATTCCTGCTTCCAAAATTATATTTGGTAGGTGAAATCCTCAATAATATTTATTTCACTATGCTATGCTGCCTCATATATTTGCTTAATTTGCTCCTTCCATTACCCTTGAAGCTTTCCAATTCAATTATTTATGCCACAGGGACTCCATGAATTCAATTTCTCCACAAATGTCGTCAGACAGGATTTTAAATATAAGCAAACTCCTCCTCCTTTTATTATTTTAGCACTTCTAAACAGATTGTAACCCTGCAAATTAACCATCCAGTCATAGATATCATCCAGCTATGTCTCACTTATCCCTACTTATAGCTATCATACAGCCTTAGGGCTTATGCACAGGATTGCATGTATTTTGCGATCTGCAAAAAACAGATCAGCAAAAAATACGGATGACGTCCATGTGCATTCCGTATTTTGCAGAACGGAACAGCTGGCCTTAATAGAACAGTGCTATCCTTGTCCGTAATGCGGACAATAATAGGACAAGTTCTATTTTTTTGCAGAACAGAAATACGGACATACGGAAACGGAATGCACACAGAGTAACTCACGTTTTTTTTGTGGACCCATTAAAGTGAATGGTTCTGCATACGGTCCGCAAAAAAAACGGAACGGACACGGAAAGAACATACCGTCGTGCGCATGAGCCGTCACTGAAATGTCTGTTGAGCACAGAACACAGAACTAGACTTCACCTATACCAGTCGCCTTTCCCGAGTTCTTCCAACATAGGGTCGAATTGCACAACAATTGGGCAGTCGCAAAAACAACAAATATGAAGCACATATCAACTCTGCCAGAAAACAAGACTGAAAAAAACTCACGCATGGATGGCAAGAACTCAATGCTGAGGGTCAGGTAAGAGGTAAATGATCCAGCAGTGGAGTGAATGGCAGTAGAATGCTGTGGCAGGGCACAGGACCAATATCTTCCTGCTCCACCATTTTCTCCACCAAAATGCTTCAGGCCAAGTGTTTGTAGCCTATAAGAGACCGACGCAGGCAGTGCGATGACATCATAATCATTGTACCACCTGAGCTGGGCACAATACAGTTCAGGACACAGAATGAACGAGGCCTGTGTCCTGCACTGCATCCTGACAGCAGAATAAAGTTATTTCAGTTTATTTTGAGGGGAGCACTATGGGGACATTGGGTCTACTAGGGGCACTAAAAGGTGGAATTTTGGTATGTTGCATCTATTATAAGGGGATCACTATAGGGACATTAGTTCTCTTGGGGGCACTAAAAAGGGTATTTTTTGCATTGGGACACATTATAAGGTGGCACTATGCAGACACTGGTTCTACTGGAAGCACTAAAAGGGGTATGTGTTTGTACTGCACACGTTATAAGGGGTCATTTTTGTACTGGCACACGTTAAAAGGGGGCATTTTCTGTACCTGCACACATTTTAAGGGGATATATTTTGTACTGACACATTATAAAGGGTTATTTTTGTACTGGCATGCATTATAAGGGGGCACTTTTGTACTTGCACACATTACAAGGGGCATTTTTTCTAATGGTACACATTATAAGGGGATATATTTTGTACTAACACACACTATAAAGGGGTATTTTTGTACTGGCACACATTATAAGAGGGTATTTTTGTACTGGCATACAATATAAGGGGGTATTTTGTGTACCGGCACACATTAGGGGGCATTTTTTTCTACTGGCACACATTATAAGGGAAATTATTACTACTGGGGGGCATTATGGTGGGCTTCATTACTACTCTGGCACCATGGGGGATATGATTACTAGTATGGGTACTGTGTGGGTATTATTATTAGTTCTGGGGCAAAATGGGAACGATTTATACTATTGGGAGAACTGTTAACAGAAAGTGTAGTGAGGTACAGTATCAGCTTAGCACAATTATTTTTGAGAGACACTATGTTTACGACCCTGTTAGTGTCAGGGACACAATTTGCTGGGCACAGTTTTTTTTTAGCTAACTGTCTGACAATAATTATTCAAAGGTGTACTATCTGCATGGTACTAGTATTTTCAGAGGGTTTATCTGTTTCTGCAGTATAGTATTGGGAAGCACAGTGAGCACAGTACTGTATTTGGAATAGCAGGATGGGGTGTTCAGAAGGTGGAGAGGATGATGGAAAAAAAGGAAAGTAAGATGTCTGTGTGTAAAACTCTGCAGAGACAACAGATGGCTGAAAGAAATCATCATTAAAGTCTGGTCCGAATGGAGAAGATGAGGAAAAAGAACATCTGCATCAGAGGAGACATCAATGAATGTAAGATGTATGTAGTACTGTATTACCTTGTATGTTTTGTAGCACTGTATGTAATGTGTTCCAAGTATGTGTTTAACAGTAGGGTTTGAGGAAAAGGGTCAGGTTGAGACGTTGGCATGGTGGGGGGCACCGTTTAAATTTTTGTCTCATCCAGCAGAAAGATTAGGTGCACCCCTGTTTGTCAGTCCCCAACAGCTATAGGGCACCCAACAAGATGTGAAAGCTGTTCTTCTTCCACCCTGCCTTGTTGCATCAGCATGAACATCTGCTCTAATATAAATATCACGGGGATCACATTGCTGATGCAGCAGCTGTCCCTGCAGCAAGCCCCTAAGGAGCCAGAAGGAAGGATAGGAGTGGTACTGGCTCTGGCTGCAGCAAGCCTATTCATGGTGGCTTTCCTCACACTGTTTGCTCCCTAGGGCCAGTGCAGTGAAAGTAGAGCACACCGTTTCCTCCCTCATGGCACTCCTTGGTGTTAGGGCTTGTGCCTGGTGGTAGGTTGGGGTGCCCTTGGTGTCAATGTTTGTATGGGTAGAAGGCAGGGCATGTAGGGTGTGCAATAGCCACCGTATGGTGCAAGATCAGTAAACAGACCAGACTTAACAGAATAAATGTCTCTCTTTACTGTAATGCAAAATGAGAGTTGCAGTACTTTCAACAGTCTCAGAACACAGTTCCAACAATGTACAGTGCAAATCTTTCTCTAGATGTTTTTGTATGGGTATAGGACACATTTAGATTCAATTTACTCCTTAACCCCTCCCCCCCTGCAGAATCTGAGGCTGACAATACTTTTGGCAAGATAGCTGTAATAAGCTATAAGGATGGTGTATTAGGAGTATTACACTCACAGCAGTAATGTCTATAGCTTTTGATAGCAGTATTTCTTGGATGTTACAGATTTGGGAGGATGTCCTTTGAGGAGGAGGTGATAAGCACCGGGAATAGGAGTTGTCCATAGGACATAGCCTTATTTCTGCAGTGCTGCATTGCTGCTGCCTTAAAAAACATTGACCCAGTAGGCCATGAAAGACATGTACTGTACCTGCCTGTAACAGCTGAAATAAATGTATAGAACCACGGCACTCACGTAGCATTAGTTTCTTCTTTTATTTCTCCCAATACGCGACATTTCAACTTAACACAAGTCTTTTTCAAGTCTTGAAAAAGACTTGTGTTAAGTCGAAATGTCACGTATTGGGAGAAATAAAAGAAGAAACTAATGCTACGTGAGTGCCGCGGTTCTATACATTTATTTCTGCAATAACGGGGATCGGACCAGGATCCAACATCGCAGGCACCGCCAATTAAAAACATTTCAAGATTTGAAGCAAAGGTAGTGCTGCCCCTTACATATATATTGTGCTGCCTGTAACAGCTGTTGCGTATGTCCACAGTGACATGCACCTTGTTGCACAGTGACAACTGCAAGGAGCGGCCCATGTTCTCTGCCATTTGATAGTATAAGGCAGAGATGTTTTTTTTTGGAGAAATAAAGGTGGCTAGGTATCTTCTAGTGAGGGGGAGTGTACACCATCAGTTCCCTAAAGGCAGCAGAATCCACTAAGTAGAATAAATGTTTTGGAGGGCACTCAGTTATTTAATGTTGCAGAGAATCCTCAAACACCAGATCATGTATAAATGATTTATTCCCAAATTAACAATTTAAAAAAACTATAAAATAAAATACCTATTGACAAATTTACATTAATATAAACTAAAGGATATGTCGACAGTTATCCATGAATACTCATGATTTACTCATAGTTACAATACGGTGGTGGGTCTAATAACATTGTATTCTATGAGGGTGCAAATCTACAGTACATTTCATACGAATCCCATGTATATGATTATTAAAACAAAAGATAAAAAATGTATATGCTCATATCTCATATAATAGTGTAAATAGATATTAGATCCATAAAACAGTACATTGGATATCAGCCCAATTATTGTAGTAGTGATAATGATCTAGTATCCAATAACTACCACGGCACCTAATATAGAAATAAAAGGTCAGCTAGTATATATATTAATACTCTGTTAGAGACAATAATTATATTGATACCATGTTAGAGATAGTAAATAACTCTTCTATAGCAGCATAGTATTTGTTATATAACTCTAGCAGCTATTCATAGAGGTGCATAAATCAGTGGGTAGCTGTAACAAAACTTGCAACTTAATGTCCAATACAGTTTTTGTAGACTCTTGTGTAGGGTTTAAGGGTCCGCCGGTATATATACTGATACTGTGTTAGAAAATGAATGTCTTTTCTATGGCAGCTTAGTATTTGTTGCATATTTGTAGCAGCTGTTCATAAAAAATACATAAATCACTTATGCAGTTGTAACACACTTGTAATTACATTACTGATCCTAATGATAGCGTAACATCTCTGTATCCGGATGGAGGCTGAAATGTAATGGCCACTGAGCGTGATCGGCTTTACTTTTCCAGCGTCCCACTATCCAGTTATCTGTATGCAACTTTGAAGACAAAAACCGCATTGAAAACGCACTAATAAGGGTACTTTCACACTTGCGTTAAACTTTTCCGGTATTGAGTTCCATCCTAAGAGCTCAATACAGGAAGGAAACTGATCAGTTTTATCCTAATGCATTCTGAATGGAGAGAAATCCGTTCAGTATGCATCAGGATGTCTTCAGTTCGGCATTAAAATTCCCGCATTGACAACCGGAAAGACTGATCCGGTATTGCAATGCATTTGTCCGTTTGCATACAGATTGCCGGATCCAACAGGCAGTTCCGGCAACAGAACTACCTGCCGGAATCCAGTAACTTAAGTGTGAAAGTACCCTAACGCAGGTGCTTTTTTTGGTTCCCTTATTCTTCCTTTTCATTTTTTATTCAGTTGAGTGTTATTTTTATTATATTATGTATGCCTGTATATATGGAACTGCATATTCATGTTTTTCATCTGGGTGGACTACTATTTAGGAGCGTGAACACTTTTATTGTAGAAATCCAACCTACATTTCCTATAGGGATTGACTATTATGTGGGACATTTCTATAGGTATGAACATTGTGGGTATTACCCTCCCCTAATTAAGAAACCACCCTCTAAAAAGACGCATGAAGATGCCCACTGCTCACCACTGAGGAAGGAGCTGGAGGCTCTGAAATGCGTCTGGTGTGATCCTCATAAGCAGTGTACATACGAGCGGCTAAAGATTGACTGCAGTCATTCACCATTGGGATCGGGCACCTGCCTTTGCAACACAGGACATTTCAGCGAAATAGGAGCTATTTACACCAGCTACACACTTGCTGGTTCTTTGCTCCAAGCTGCATACATACTGGTCTTTTTTGTGGCAGATCAAAGTAACAGCTCCCGATCACGTGGGACGCCACATGGGACGCTGGATAAGTAAAGACGATCACGCTCAGCGGCCATTGTAATTCAGCCTCATTCCGGATACAAAGATGTTACGCTATCATTAGGATCGGTAATTTAATTGCAAGTGTGTTACAACTGCATAAGTGGTTTATGTATTTTTTATGAACAGCTCCTACAAATACATAGTAACATAGTAACATGGTATATAAGCCCGAAAAAAGACATTTGTCCATCCAGTTCGACCTGTTATCCTGTAGGTTGATCCAGAGGAAGGCAAAAAAAAACCTGTGAGGTAGAAGCCAATTTTCCCCACTTAAGGAAAAAAATTCCTTCCTGACTCCAATCAGGCAATCAGAATAACTCCTGGATCAATGACCCATCTCTAGTAGCTATAGCCTGTAATATTATTACACTCCAGAAATACATCCAGTCCCCTCTCGAATTCTTTTAGTGAACTCACCATCACCACCTCCTCAGGCAGAGAGTTCCATAGTCTCACAGCTCTTACCATAAAGAATCATTTTCTATGTTTGTGTACCAATCTTCTTTCCTCCAGACGCAGAAGGTGTCCCCTCGTCACCAGTCCTGGGGATAAATATATGATCGGAGAGATATCTGTACTGTCCCCTGATATATTTATACATAGTAATTAGATTTCCCCTCGGTCATCTTTTTTCTAAAGTGAATAACCCAAATTTTGATAATCTTTCAGGGTACTGTAGTTGCCCCATTCCAGTTATTACTTTAGTTGCCCTCCTCTGAACCCTCTCCAGCTCTGCTATGTCTGCCTTGTTCACAGGAGCCCAGAACTGTACACAGTACTCCATGTGTGGTCTGACTAGTGATTTGTAAAGTGATAGGACTATGTTCTCATCACGGGCATCTATGCCCCTTTTGATGCAACCCATTATCTTATTGGCCTTGGCAGCAGCTGCCTGACACTGGTTTTTATAGCTTAGTTTGCTGTTTATTAAAATTCCTAGGTCCTTTTCCATGTCAGTGTTACCGAGTGTTTTACTATTTAGTATGTACAGGTGACTTGCATTATTGCTTCCCAGATGCATAACCTTACATTTATCAGTGTTAAACCTCATCTGCCACTTTTCTGCCCAAACATCTAATCTATCCAGATCCATCTGAAGCAGTAAACTGTCCTCTTCAGTGATAATTACTTTACACAATTTATGCAAAATAAATGTGGAGCCCCAGTTATGGGTCTACAACACAATGAAAGCCAGATATCCCTCAAAGGAAGGAAAACCGAGCAAAGGGGTGTCTCCATTACAGAGATCACCAAATCCACCATATTAAGTGGCCCCTATGTCAAGATCCCGCTTTTTTACAAGCTTTAAGGATGTGATAGGGAAAACCTAAGCCAGTTATCCATCCACAGACAGCTGATTCAGGTTGTTGCTCCTCATCAGTGCGGAGTAGGATTCTGGCTAACCGGGAGCAATGCCTCGGAGACTACTCAAACACAACAATAGCTGATCTCAAGGAGACCAGCTACAAAAAACACCGTGGAGCCTCATTTAAGAGTCTCAACACAGCAATCCGAATTGCAAAGCTCCCTGGGAAATAGTAATATGCAAAATAAATGTGGAGCCCGAGTTGTGGGTCTACAACACAATGAAAGCCAGATATCCCTCAAAGGAAGAAAAACCGAGCAAAGGGGTGTCTCCATTACAGAGATCACCAAATCCACCATATTAAGTGGCCCCTATGTCAAGATCCCACTTTTTTACAAGCTTTAAGGATGTAATGGGGAAAACCTAAGCCAG
The DNA here is from genome assembly GCA_033119425.1 of Bufotes viridis. Taxonomy (NCBI): domain Eukaryota; kingdom Metazoa; phylum Chordata; class Amphibia; order Anura; family Bufonidae; genus Bufotes; species Bufotes viridis. Next base: position 90,607,832 of record CM065595.1, read on the forward strand.
TTATCCATCCACAGACAGCTGTTTCGGGGTGTTGCCTCTCATCAGTGCGGAGTAGGATTCTGGCTAACCGGAGGCAATGCCTCGGAGTCTACTCAAACACAACAATAGCTGATCTCAGGGAGACAAGCTACAAAAAACACAGTGGAGCCTCATTTAAGAGTCTCAACACAGCAATCCGAAGTGCAAAGCTCCCTGGACAGGACCTAGAGGCTCTGCTCTTTATGCAACTGCTGCGCCCTCTCCACTTCGATTGACAGGGCCAGGTGTGATCACGTATTCACTGCCTTGTCAATCAAAGTGGAGAGGGTGTGGCAGTTGCAGAGAAAGCAGAGCCTCCAGATGTAACAGCAACACCCCCGTTGCTACATGTTGATTTGCTTATATAAAAAAATGTTGTGACTGTGCAAACGGGGACTGTAACTGTGCTTGCATTGTTGAGGAGATACCGGAAAAGACTGTATCTGTTATCAGCTTGTTTTGGTTCCTTTATGTACGGTATCTCATCTGTGCAAAGAGACTATACTAAGTCATTTTACTGAAAATAATTGCTAAGAAAAGTTCTCCGGTAAAGTCATCTGTTCTTCTGTACTCAGGCGTAGCCCAGATCTCTCTCTCCACATTTCATCACAGTGTCCCCTGGGTGGACAATATTGGCACCACCACTACACCCCAACAGGCAAAACACTGGACTATATACTTACCGTCCTGCTGCACTGGGCTCAGTGCTTGGAGATAAACAAGAGTTGGGAGCAATGGAAGTAAGTGCTCATTTTGACGAGCAGTGTTCACATCTATTGCTGTCCGAGTGTGGAACAGCCAGCACACAGATTGAAAACTGACCCAACATAGTCAATAGGTGAATTCACATGTGCGATTTTCTGAATGGATCATTGGTTAGTGTAGCATGCATTATTGGTCAAATATTTGAGCAAGACTCCCCAATTCAAGTCAATGGGAATGTGAAAAGAACGGACAGCACATGGATGACATCCATGTGTGATTCGTTAAAAAAGGGGGCTAGTACATGGATGAGTTTAACATTGTTCACCGTAACAGTTCTACATATACAGGTCATTTTATATTGGATGACATGAGCATGATCATTTTCTTCAGTTTGATATGTAAGGCATAATCTATACCGAACACCAGATCTTAACTAAAATGGAGTAACAGCACCATCTAGTGGTAAAAATCAAGAATATTTGAGCATTTGTTTCTACAGTATATCAAGTCCAAACAGCTTGTGTATTTTTATTCTCAAATTAATTTCTTTTAAATAAATAAAAATCTAGATCCTATTTTTGGAAGATATGCAAGAGAGTCTCCCTGTTGATGAGTTGTTTGAGAACAGTCAGCATTTGGACTGCCTTGAAGCAGAGTATTAGGGAGAGGTGGGGCACCCCATACATAGCTGTGTTGGTGGTAGTGGTAGTAGAAATGGCAATTGTAGCCACAGTGGTGGTAGTGGTAGGGGCAGAGGTATCCCAGGAGACAATGGCATTTGGGGCAAATGCAGAGCAGAAAATTGGGAAGGGGCCAAGGAGCCCATGATGGCATATCACAGTATGATAAAAGTGGTGGGGAGGGTGAGAAATGTGATGATGATTGTTTGTTGGACAGGACCTGGAAGCCAAATTGAGGTGTTGAAGAGGAGGTGAAATCTGAGAAGATGGGGGGTGTTCACAGTGGCAATAAAGATGCAACTTATGGCTAGAATCTCTGCTTCTATTATGGTCAGCTTGAGAGCTGGTGATGCCACTGATACTCTGGGTGCAGGCTCAAAATGTGCCAGACTTAAGTTTGGCTGCCTTTAGCTCTGTGCAAGTGCCTCCTATCTGGCATTATTTATCCAAAGCGTTGGAAGACAATAGTATTTCCGTGTGCAAGATCTGCAGGATTAAAATAAGCTGTGGGCGTTCAAACAGAAACATAGATGCAGCCGAGCTAAACTTCATGGTTAACGCTTTAAGTAAAAAATGGCACAAAAAGGTTAACTAACTCTTTCAATGTACTTCAACAGCTTTTGTTACAAGATGGCTTGAGACAACACTCAATTTAAACTTGGCTACATCTGGTACCAGGGCTCTATTGCAGCATATGAGGCAGTATCACCAAATTCTGTGGAAAGATAGATCTGGCCAGTATTTCAGATCGGAACAAGTCTGATCTCCTTCTCCTGGTCTTTTTTTCTGGCAGCCAGCCTACATCCTCCTCCTCCTTGTCTTCCCCTCCATTCTGAGACATCCATATTGGAATGTGTGGCTATGAGAAATCTATTTGCAACCAGCAATTAGCTTGTGTCCCGGATCAGCGGGTGTGAACCCACTGTGCCACTGACTGGCTATACTCTGGAGGGGCGTGTCTAAGCAACTACCTGGTTTTCACTAAAGCTTCTAATTATGAGACTTGAGCCATTAGGGTAGTTGCCAGGGGCTACTCCAAAGCAATCCCCAAGTCAGTGGCAGCTGGTTCAGGTGGACCAGGAGGTACCTGAATAGGTACCCGAAGTACTAGACTAGTCAGGCAGCAGAGATGTTACCAGGAGCAACGATGCAGGACCGAAGGATGAGGCAGAGACGTGGTCAGACAGGCAATAGGTCAGGGCAGGCGGCACAGGTACAGGTCAGGCAATCCGGGTCGGCAACAGGAGAGTCAAAGCAAGCAGGCAGGGATCAGACGATAAGCAGAATCCAGGAACAAAGTATAGATCAGGAGCACACGTGAGTATCAGGAACCAGCAAACACAAGGACCTTGACACTGAGGCATCTGAGAAGGGGGCTGAGCCACGTAAGTATATGCAGGAGAGCTAGAGTTGGTCAGCTAGGTCACCTGACCTAACCCAGCCAGCCCAGGGAGTGATGCGCTCCGCCCCTAGAGCAGTGTAACACAAAACCGGCCAAACTCATGCTGTGTCTAGGGCTAAGTGGAAGCTGTGGAGCGGAATCCTCAGAAGCAATAACACCTACACAAACAGAGCCCAGGACCGCAGCAGTGAAATGGGAAGCACCGGCCACAGGTCACCGTTGAACGCGTCGCCCAGGACCACGGTGGTAAGCGGGGGAACAGCGGCGTATCGCAGAGGCTGTTACAGCTTGTGTGCACGCAGGACTCCCACCTGGCCAAGTTGCTGTGCTAAACTTTTGTACCATTTAGTGGGTTCTAAAATTGTTCCAGTGGCTCAACCAACCCCAATCTATGGTATAGGTGCACTCTCCACGACACACCCACTGTCGGTTATATAGCAGAAATGCAGAGTAAATGTTTTGGAGGGCACTCAGTTATCAGATGTTGCACAGAGTCCATAAATACGAGATCATGTATAAATAATTTATTCCCAAATTAACAATTTAAAAATACAATAAAATAAAATATAAAACCTATTGACAAAATAACAATAATACAAACTAAAGGATATGTCGACAATTATCCATGAATACCCATGATTTACAGCCTCATAGTTACGATACGGTGGTGGGTCTAATAACCTTGCATTCTATGAGGGTCCAAATCTACAGTACATTTCATACGAATCCCATGTATATGATTATTAAAACAAAGGATACAAAATGTATATGCTCATATCTCATATAATAGTGTAAATAGATATTAGATCCATAAAACAGTACATTGGATATCAGCCCAATTATTGTAGTACTGATAATGATCTAGTATCCAATATAGCTACCACGGCAACTTATATAGAAATAAAAGGTCAGCTGGTATATATATATATATATATATATATATATATATATATTAATACTGTGTTAGAGAAAATAATTATATTGATACCATGTTAGAGATAGTAAATAACTCTTCTATAGCAGCATAGTATTTGTTATATAACTCTAGCAGCTATTCATAGAGGCGCATAAATCACTTGTGTAGCTGTAACAAAACTTCCAACTTAATGTCCAATATGGCTGGATGATAGCTATGACTGGACAGTTAATGTGCAAGGTTACAGTCTGTTTAGAAAGGATTGTCAAAACTGGAGAGGCGGAGGGGTTTGCCTTTATGTAAAATCCTGTCTACAGCCCACAGTCCGAGAAGATAGAAACATAGAAACATAGAAACATAGAATGTGTCGGCAGATAAGAACCATTTGGCCCATCTAGTCTGCCCAATATGCTGAATACTATGGATAGCCCCAGGCCCTATCTTATATGAAGGATGGCCTTATGCCTATCCCATGCATGCTTAAACTCCTTCACTGTATTTGCAGCTACCACTTCTGCAGGAAGGCTATTCCATGCGTCCACTACTCTCTCAGTAAAGTAATTCTTCCTGATATTACTTTTAAACCTTTGCCCCTCTAATTTAAAACTATGTCCTCTTGTAGCAGTTTGTCTTCTTTTAAATATTCTCTCCTCTTTTACCGTGATGATTCCCTTTATGTATTTAAAAGTTTCTATCATATCCCCTCTGTCTCTTCTTACTTCCAAGCTATACATGTTAAGGTCCTTTAACCTTTCCTGGTAAGTTTTGTCCTGCAATCCATGTACTAGTTTAGTAGCTCTAGTTTTAGTAGGGACATGAACATGTGGAGTCACTGTGGGTAGAAATACATGGAGGCAAAAATAATAATAAATTACTAAAAGGAGTTTATTATAAACAACCTAATATACCAGAGTCCACAGAAAATCTACTACTAAACGAGATAGACGATGCGGCATATCATAATGAGGTCGTTATTATGGGGGCCTTCAACTACCCAGATATAGACTAGGAAACTGAAAGCTGTACATCTCATAAAGGAAACAGGTTCTTGACGATAACCAAAGACAATTACCTTTCCCAACTGGTTCAGGACCTGACTAGATGGACGGCCATACTGGACTTAGTATTAACCAATAGACCTGACAGAACAACAGATGTGCAGGTTGGGGGACACCTAGGAAATAGTGACCATAAAGTAATAACCTTTCGATTATCCTACATTATTACGTTCTACAGGGAGGAACGGAAATACCAAACCTCAAAAAAGCTAAATTTAGCCAACTAAGAGAGGCCATAGGTCTAACTGGGACAAAGTCCTCAAAAATAAAAATAAAGCCGCAAAATGGGATATTTTTAAAAGCATCCTAAAATCTAATTGTGAGAGGTACATACCTTATAGGAATAAAAGGTTAAGGAACAAGAAGAAACAAATGTGGATAAATAGAACTGTAAAGAAAGCAATAAATGACAAAAAGAAAGCATTTTATTCACTAAAACAGGAGGGGAGCCAGGAAGCACTGAAAAACTATAAGGAAAAAAATAGAATATGTAAAAAAACTAAAAAAAAACTGCCAAACTAGAGAACGAGAGATTAATTGCCAGAGAGAGCAAACTAACCCTAAAACGTTTTTCAATTATATAAATGGTAAAAAGTACAAATCTGAAGGTGTATGCCCTCTACATGGCAATGAGGGGGGAGTTGCAGAAAGCAACGAGGAAAAAGCCAAGCTATTAAATAGTTTTTTCTTCACTGTATTCACTGAGGAAAATGAACCGTTAGATGAAAAGCAGAATAGAAAAGTAAATTCCCCTTTAAAAGTGCTCTGTCTGACACAGGAAGAAGTACAACAGTGACTTAAAAAGATTAAAATAGACAAATTGCCAGGACCAGATAGCATACACCCCCTTATCCTAAGAGAATTAAGTAATGTCATAGTCAGACCTTTATTTCTTATATTTATATACTGACAGGGAGTGTTCCACAGGATTGGCGCATAGCAGATGTGGTGCCAATATCCAAAAGGGACCAAAAACAGAGCCTGGAAACTATAGGCCAGTAAGCTTAACCTCTGTTGTAAACTGTTTGAAGGTTTTTAAGGGATGCTATCTTGGAGGATCTCAATGAAAATAAGCAAATAACGCTATATCAGCATGACTTTATGAGGGATCGGTCATGTCAAACTAATTTAATCAGTTTCTATAAGGAGGTAAGTTCTAGATTTGACAGTGGTGAATCAATGGATGTCATATATCTGGACTTCTCCAAAGCATTTGACACTGTACCACATAAAAGGTTAGTATATAAATTGAGACTGTTCAGACTGGGAGAAAATGTCTGTATGTGGGTAAGTAACTGGCTCAGTAATAGAAAACAGAGGGTGGTTATTAATGGTACACACTCAGATTGGGTCACTGTAACTAGGGGAGTACCTCAGAGCCCTATTCTCTTCAATATATTTATTAATGATCTTGTAGAAGGCTTTCACAGTAAAATATCAATTTTTGCAGATTACGCTAAATTGTGTAAAGCTCCCTAGGAAACAGTAATATGCAAAATAAATGTGGAGCCCCAGTTATGGGTCTACAACAGAATGAAAGCCAGATATCCCTCAAAGGAAGGAAAACCAAGCAAAGGGGTGTCTCCATTACAGAGATCACCAAATCCACCATATTAAGCGGCCCCTATGTCAAGATCCAGCTTTTTTACAAGCTTTAAGGATGTGATGGGGAAAACCTAAGCCAGTTATCCATCCACAGACAGCTATTTCAGGGTGTTGCCCCCTCATCAGTGCGGAGTAGGATTCTGGCTAACTGGGAGCAATGCCTCGGAGACTACTCAAACACAACAATAGCTGATCTCAGGGAGACCAGCTACAAAAAACACCGTGGAGCCTCATTTAAGAGTCTCAACACAGCAATCCGATGTCTAGGCATTGTAGTACGTCAGGAAACTGGACAGGTGCTCCGAAAGTCAAAGCGCGGAAACTCACTTTTTTGCACCATAGTTTGTAAACCCTATTACTTTTACCCAAACCAATAAATATACACTTATTGCATTTTTTTTTTTATCAAAGACATGTAGAACAATAAATTTAGAGAAAAATTTTAATTGAAATATAGCGTTATTTGAAAAATTTTACAACAGAAAGTGAAAAATGTCATTCCCTAAAAAAAGTAAAAATTTCAGTAGCGACAAAATACCACCAAATGAAAGCTGTATTAGTGAGAAGAAAAGGGGGTAAAATTCATTTGGGTGGTAATTTGTATGACTGGAGCAATAACGGTGAAAGTAGCGTAGTGCGGAATTGTAAAAAGTGGCCTGGTCATTAAGGGTGTTTAAGCTAGGAGGGTTGAAGCGGTTAAAGCTTGTAAAAAAGCGGGATCTTGACATAGGGGCCACTTAATATGGTGGATTTGGTGATCTCTGTAATGGAGACACCCCTTTGCTCGGTTTTCCTTCCTTTGAGGGATATCTGACTTTCATTGTGTTGTAGACCCATAACTGGGGCTCCACATTTATTTTGCATATTACTTTTTCCCAGGGAGCTTTGCACTTCGGATTGCTGTGTTGAGACTCTTAAGTGAGGCTCCGCGGTGTTTTTTGTAGCTGGTCTCCCTGAGATCAGCTATTGTTGTGTTTGAGTAGTCTCCGAGGCATTGCTCCCGGTTAGCCAGAATCCTACTCTGCACTGATGAGGAGCAACACCCTGAAACAGCTGTCTGTGGATGGATAACTGGCTTAGGTTTTCCCCATCACATCCTTAAAGCTTGTAAAAAAGCTGGATCTTGACATAGGGGCCACTTAATATGGTGGATTTGGTGATCTCTGTAATGGAGACACCCCTTTGCTTGGTTTTCCTTCCTTTGAGGGATATCTGGCTTTCATTGTGTTGTAGACCCATAACTGGGGCTCCACATTTATTTTGCATATTACTGTTTCCCAGGGAGCTTGCACAATTTAGCGTCATCTGCAAAAATTGATATTTTACTGTGCAAGCCTTCTACAAGATTAATAAATATATTGAAGAGAATAGGGCTCTGAGGTACTCACGTAGTTACAGTGACCCAATCTGAGTGTGTACCATTAATAACCACCCTCTGTTTTCTATTACTGAGCCAGTTACTTATCCCTTTTTGGATATTGGCACCACATCTGCTATGCGCCAATCCTGTGGAACACTCCCTGTCAGTACATAAATATCAGAAATAAAGGTCTGGCTATGACATTACTTAATTCTCTTAGGATAAGGGGGTGTATGCTATCTGGTCCTGGCAATTTGTCTATTTTAATCTTTTTAAGTCACTGTTGTACTTCTTCCTGTGTCAGACAGGGCACTTTTAAAGGGGAATTTACTTTTCTATTCTGCTTTTCATCTAACGGTTCATTTTCCTCAGTGAATACAGTGGAGAAAAAACTATTTAATAGCTTGGCTTTTTCCTCGTTGCTTTCTGCAACTCCCCCCTCATTGCCATGTAGAGGGCATACACCTTCAGATTTGTACTTTTTACCATTTATATAATTGAAAAACGTTTTAGGGTTAGTTTGCTCTCTCTGGCAATTAATCTCTCGTTCTCTAGTTTGGCAGTTTTTTTTTAGTTTTTTTACATATTCTATTTTTTTCCTTATAGTTTTTCAGTGCTTCCTGGCTCCCCTCCTGTTTTAGTGAATAAAATGCTTTCTTTTTGTCATTTATTGCTTTCTTTACAGTTCTATTTATCCACATTTGTTTCTCCTTGTTCCTTAACCTTTTATTCCTTTAAGGTATGTACCTCTCACAATTAGATTTTAGGATGCTTTTAAAAATATCCCATTTTGCGGCTGTGTTTTTATTTTTGAGGACTTTGTCCCAGTTAGTTAGACCTATGGCCTCTCTTAGTTGGCTAAATTTTGCTTTTTTGAGGTTTGGTATTTCCGTTCCTCCATGTAGAATGTAAGAAATGTAGGAAAATTGAAAGGTTATTACTTTATGGTCACTATTTTCTAGGTGTTCCCCAACCTGCGCGTCTGTTGTTCTGTCAGGTCTATTGGTTAATACTAAGTCCAGTATGTCCATCCATCTAGTCAGGTCCTGAACCAGTTGGGAAAGGTAATTGTCTTTGGTTATCGTCAAGAACCTGTTTCCTTTATGAGATGTACAGCTTTCAGTTTCCTAGTCTATATCTGGGAACCTCATTATGATATGCCGCCTCGTGTATCTCGTTTAGTAATAGATTTTCTGTGGACTCTGGTATATTAGGTTGTTTATAATAAACTCCTTTTAGTAATTTATTATTATTTTTGCCTCCATGTATTTCTACCCACAGTGACTCCACATGTTCATGTCCCTCACTTATATCTTCTCGGACTGTGGGCTGTAGACAGGATTTTACATAAAGGCAAACCCCTCCGCCTCTCCAGTTTTGACAATCCTTTCTAAACAGACTGTAACCTTGCACATTAACTGTCCAGTCATAGCTATCATCCAGCCATATTGGACATTAAGTTGGAAGTTTTGTTACAGCTACACAAGTGATTTATGCGCCTCTATGAATAGCTGCTAGAGTTATATAACAAATACTATGCTGCTATAGAAGAGTTATTTACTATCTCTAACATGGTATCAATATAATTATTTTCTCTAACACAGTATTATATATATATATATATATATATATATATATATATATATATATATATACCAGCTGACCTTTTATTTCTATATAAGTTGCCGTGGTAGCTATATTGGGTACTAGATCATTATCAGCACTACAATAATTGGGCTGATATCCAATGTACTGTTTTATGGATCTAATATCTATTTACACTATTATATAAGATATGAGCATATACATTTTTTATCCTTTGTTTTAATAATCATATACATGGGATTCGTATGAAATGTACTGTAGATTTGGACCCTCATAGAATGCAAGGTTATTAGACCCACCACCGTATCGTAACTATGAGGCTGTAAATCATGGGTATTCATGGATAATTGTCGACATATCCTTTAGTTAGTATTAATGTAATTTTGTCAATAGGTTTTATATTTTATTTTATTGTATTTTTAAATTGTTAATTTGGGAATAAATTATTTATACATGATCTCGTATTTATGGACTCTGTGCAACATCTGATAACTGAGTGCCCTCCAAAACATTTACTCTGCATTTCTGCTATATAACCGACAGTGGGTGTGTCGTGGAGAGTGCACCTATACCATAGATTGGGGTTGGTTGAGCCACTGGAACAATTTTAGAACCCACTAAGTGGTACAAAAGTTTAGCACAGCAACTTGGCCAGGTGGGAGTCCTGCGTGCACACAAGCTGTAACAGCCTCTGCGATACGCCGCTGTTCCCCCGCTTACCACCGTGGTCCTGGGCGACGCGTTCAACGGTGACCTGTGGCCGGTGCTTCCCATTTCACTGCTGCGGTCCTGGGCTCTGTTTGTGTAGGTGTTATTGCTTCTGAGGATTCCGCTCCACAGCTTCCACTCAGCCCTAGACACAGCATGAGTTAGGCCGGTTTTGTGTTACACTGCTCTAGGGGCGGAGCGCATCACTCCCTGGGCTGGCTGGGTTAGGTCAGGTGACCTAGCTGACCAACTCTAGCTCTCCTGCATATACTTAAGTGGCTCAGCCCCCTTCTCAGATGCCTCAGTGTCAAGGTCCTTGTGTTTGCTGGTTCCTGATACTCACATGTGCTCCTGATCTATACTTTGTTCCTGGATTCTGCTTATCGTCTGATCCCTGCCTGCTTGCTTTGACTCTCCTGTTGCCGACCCGGATTGCCTGACCTGTACCTGTGCCGCCTGCCCTGACCTATTGCCTGTCTGACCACGTCTCTGCCTCATCCTTCGGTCCTGCATCGTTGCTCCTGGTAACATCTCTGCTGCCTGACTAGTCTAGTACTTCGGGTACCTATTCAGGTACCTCCTGGTCCACCTGGACCAGCTGCCACTGACTTCGGGATTGCTCTGGAGTAGCCCCTGGCAACTACCCTAATGGCTCAAGTCTCATAATTAGAAGCTCTAGTGAAAACCAGGTAGTTGCTTAGACACGCCCCTCCAGAGTATAGCCAGTCAGTGGCACAGTGGGTTCACACCCGCTGATCCGGGACACAAGCTAATTGCTGGTTGCAAATAGATTTCTCATAGCCACACATTCCAATATGGATGTCTCAGAATGGAGGGGAAGACAAGGAGGAGGGGGATGTAGGCTGGCTGCCAGAAAAAAAGACCAGGAGAAGGAGATCAGACTTGTTCCGATCTGAAATACTGGCCAGATCTATCTTTCCACAGAATTTGGTGATACTGCCTCATATGCTGCAATAGAGCCCTGGTACCAGATGTAGCCAAGTTTAAATTCAGTGTTTTCTCAAGCCATCTTGTGACAAAAGCTGTTGAAGTACATTGAAAGAGTTAGTTAACCTTTTTGTGCCATTTTTTACTTAAAGCGTTAACCATGAAGTTTAGCTCGGCTGCATCTATGTTTCTGTTTGAACGCCCACAGCTTATTTTAATCCTGCAGATCTTGCACACGGAAATACTATTGTCTTCCAACGCTTTGGATAAATAATGCCAGATAGGAGGCACTTGCACAGAGCTAAAGGCAGCCAAACTTAAGTCTGGCACATTTTGAGCCTGCACCCAGAGTATCAGTGGCATCACCAGCTCTCAAGCTGACCATAATACAAGCAGAGATTCTAGCCATAAGTTGCATCTTTATTGCCACTGTGAACACCCCCCATCTTCTCAGATTTCACCTCAATTTGGCTTCCAGGTCCTGTTCAACAAACAATCACCATCACATTTCTCACCCTCCCCGCCACTTTTATCATACTGTGATATGCCATCATGGGCTCCTTGGCCCCTTCCCAATTTTCTGCTCTGCATTTGCCCCAAATGCCATTGTCTCCTGGGATACCTCTGCCCCTACCACTACCACCACTGTGGCTACAATTGCCATTTCTACTACCACTACCACCAACACAGCTATGTATGGGGTGCCCCACCTCTCCCTGAAACTCCTCTTCAAGGCAGTCCAAATGCTGACTGTTCTCAAACAACTCATCAACAGGGAGACTCTCTTGCATATCTTCCAAAAATAGGATCTAGATTTTTATTTATTTAAAAGAAATGAATTTGAAAATAAAAATACACAAGCTGTTTGGACTTGATATACTGTATTAACAAGTGCTCAAACATTCTTGATTTTTACCACTAGATGGTGCTGTTACTCCATTTTAGTTAAGATCTGGTGTTCGGTATAGATTATGCCTTACATATCAAACTGAAGAAAATGATCATGCTCATGTAATCCAATATAAAATGACCTGTATATGTAGAACTGTTACGGTGAACAATGTTAAACTCATCCATGTACTAGCCCCCTTTTTTAACGAATCACACATGGATGTCATCCATGTGCTGTCCGTTCTTTTCACATTCCTATTGACTTGAATTGGGGAGTCTTGCTCAAATATTTGACCAATAATGCATGCTACACTAACCAATGATCCATTCAGAAAATCGCACATGTGAATTCACCTATTGACTATGTTGGGTCAGTTTTCAATCTGTGTGCTGGCTGTTTCACACTCGGACAGCAATAGATGTGAACACTGCTCGTCAAAATGAGCACTTACTTCCATTGCTCCCAACTCTTGTTTAGCTCCAAGCACTGGGCCCAGTGCAGCAGGACGGTAAGTATATAGTCCAGTGTTTTGCCTGTTGGGGTGCAGTGGTGGTGCCAATATTGTCCACCCAGGGGACACTGTGATGAAATGTGGAGAGAGAGATCTGGGCTACGCCAGAGTACAGAAGAACAGATGACTTTACCGGAGAACTTTTCTTAGCAATTATTTTCAGTAAAATGACTTAGTATAGTCTCTTTGCACAGATGAGATACCGTACATAAAGGAACCAAAACAAGCTGATAACAGATACAGTCTTTTCCGGTATCTCCTCAACAATGCAAGCACAGTTACAGTCCCCGTTTGCACAGTCACAACATTTTTTTATATAAGCAAATCAGCATGTAGCAACGGGGGTGTTGCTGTTACATCTGGAGGCTCTGCTTTCTCTGCAACTGCCACACCCTCTCCACTTTGATTGACAAGGCAGTGAATACGTGATCACACCTGGCCCTGTCAATCGAAGTGGAGAGGGCGCAGCAGTTGCATAAAGAGAAGAGCCTCTAGGTGTCATGGCAATGCCCCTATTGCTCCTAGAGGCTCATTTCCATAAATTAAAACTTTATCTTTCTCAGCAATGCAGGCACATATGAACATGGCACCAACACAGATGCCTTCTGCTGCCAAGTACACATATAACAGGTCAGCAAGCTTCATGCTGACAGAATCCCTTTTAACATCAAGGTGCCACACTTGCGCTCTCTCTACAGCAGTCTCTTACACATTGCTGCTAACACAGCAACATATCAGTATACAAGTAAAGGTTAGGTAGTTGTTCTGCAGGGGTTTTGCCCTTATTCGACTTATAACCATTACAGGCCTGATATTTTTTGTTCTGATTTGGAGGTCTGAATTAAGGCTTTGTTCACATCACCGTTCAGGCCCCTTTCACAGGGGTGAGTTTTCCGCACAGGTGCAATGCGTGAGGAGGACGCATTGCACCCGCACTGAATCCGGACCCATTCATTTCTATGGGGCTGTGCACATGAGCGGTGATTTTCACGCATCACTTCTGCGTTGCGTGAAAATCGCAGCATGCTCTATATTGTGCATTTTTAACGCAACGCAGGCCCCATAGAAGTGAATGGGGCTGCGGGAAAATCGTAAGCATCCGCAAGCAAGTGCAGATACGTTGCGATTTTCCCGCATGGTTGCTTAGCAATGGGACCCGATCTTTATTATTTTCCCTTATAACATGGTTATAAGTAGAGATGAGCGAACTTTAAAAAAAAGTTCGGCGTTCGGGTTGTGGTAACTCGCGCATCCCGTTATGGATTCCACTATCGCGGCATATGGAATCCATAAGGGGCGGCTTCCACCAACCCGAACTGTTGAACAGCCGAAGGATCTGGGGTGACGTCACCGTCATGTGATCAGTGCAGGGCGCGGCTCAGCACTGGATCAAATCCAGTGCTGAGCCGCGCCCCCTGCACTGATCAAATGACGGTGACGTCACCCCAGGTCCTTCGGCTGTTCAACAGTTCGGGTTGGTGGAATCCGCCCCATATGGATTCCATATGCCGCGATAGTGGAATCCATAACGGGATGCGCGAGTTACCACAACCCGAACGCCGAACTTTTTTTTAAAGTTCGCTCATCTCTAGTTATAAGGGGAAATAATAGCATTCTTAATAAAGAATGCATAGTAAAATGAAGTGGAAGGGGTTAAAAATAATAAAAGTTAACTTACCTTAGCCACTTGATCGCGGAGTTGCGATCTGTCCTCTCTTTCCCAGCATCAGCTAAGAACTAAAGGACCTGTGATGACGTCACATCACATGGTCCAATCACATGGTCCATCTAAATAATAAATTCTCCAGAAGACCTGAAACCGGACTTCAGTGATGAAGTCTGGCTTCGGGTCTGGGTACCAAACATGGCGATTTTTCTCATGCACATGCAAAACGCATTACAAACGTTTGCACCCGCGCAGGAAAATCGCGCATATTCCCGCAATGCACCCGCCTCTTATCCGGGCGTCAAATATGACGCCCGTGTGAAAGAGGCCTCAGCCTTTCTGGAAAGAACGGATTCGGCACATGACTGAGCCGAACGGAACCTAAGGACCCCATAGACTATAATGGAGTCCTTTAGGTTTCTGCTCAGAAGATGATTTTGGAGCAGAGACAAAAGGAGTGCTAGCAGGACTTTTGTCTACTAATCAAAAATCTTCCTCTGAGCGGAAACCTGACGGACCCCATTATAGTCTATGGGGTCCTTAGGTTCCGTTCAGCTCAGTTATGTGCCGAGTCCTTCCTTTACATTCTCCTGCTCCTAAAAGGAACGGAAAGGCTGAACGGTGATGTGAACGAAACCTTAGGGGACTGTCCAGTTTCCAATAATGATGACCTATCTATCCTCAAGACAGGTTATCAATATCAGATCGTCAGGGGTCCGACTCCCAGCACCACCACCAATCAGCTGTTTGAAGAAAACACAGTGATCCTGTGAACACTGAATTCTATTCACTGTTTACCTGCTCACCTTCAATAATGCAGCGGTCAGGCCCAGTGTCAGCACCTAGCATATTCGGGCAAGTGCCGGGGCCCGCTGCTCTTGGGGGGGCCCACTTCATAGTGGAGTGCCAAAGGGGGGGGTCAGTCCAACCCGAGTGCCAGCTGCCAGCTCTCAGGGGGGTGCTGGGCCCCCATATGGGAACTATAAAAAAGTGTAAAAAAAATAAAGTTTGTACAAAAAAAAATTAAAAATATAAAATACACATCATGCGTATCGCCGGGTGCGAAAACACCCATACTATCAAAATAAAAAAAGTATTAATCCCATACGGAAAAAGGCGAAACAGAAAAAAGGGTCAAAATAGCTGATTTGCCATTTTTTGTTGCTTCGCCTCCCACAAAAAATTAAATACAAAGTGATCAAGTTTACACACCCCAGAATGGTATCAATTTAAAGTACAGATCGCCCTGAAAAAAATGAGCCCTCAAATAGCTCCGCACACATAACTACAAAAAAGTTAAAGGTGTCAGAAATGACAGAAAAATAAAAAAAATTTCAAGTTTTTTTTTTTTCTAGCATCAAAACGCACGGAAAAGTATACGTATGTTGTATCCCCAGATTCGTACTGACCTGGAGAATGAAGATCAGAAGTCAGTGTTATCGCATAATGAACGCCGTAAAAAAAAAAAACTGTAAGGCTATATGCACACGACAGTTGTTTTTCTCGGCTTCCGTTTCAGTTTTTTTTGCGGATAGGACAGGAACCCATTCATTTCAATGGGTCAGCAAAAAAATGCTGACCGTTCATCCGTGTGTGTTCCGCGTCTGTTGTCCGTGTTTCCCTTCAGCAAAAAAAGTAGTGCATGTCCTACTTTTTTCTCATTTGCGGACGAGGATAGGCATTTATTACAGGGGATCTGTGAAAACAAAGGAATCCTCCAAAAAAAACTGATGGACCATCAGTTTTTTTTGCTGATCCCGATTTGGGGACAGCAAAAAACAACTGTCGTGTGCATATAGCCTAATACTGTGGCAATATTGTGTTTTTTTTCCAATTCCACCACCAATTTGGAATTTTTTCCCACTTCCCACTACATTCTATGCAATATTAAATGGTGGTGTTAGAAATTACAACTTGTCCCGCAAAAATTAAGCACTCATATGACTATGTGAACGGGAAAATAAAAAAGTTATGGCTGTGGGAAGGCTAGGAGCGAAAAACGAAAATGCAACCTCAAAAAACCTCCAGAGTAGAAGGGGTTAAACCTGAAATTAATAAAACAGTAATAATAATAATAATAATAAAAAAAAGAGTTTAACCCCTTCCTGACATATAACGTATTAGTACGACATGGCGGCAAGTGACTTTCTGCATTTTGACATACTATTACGTCATGGTGATCGGGTGGGCACCGGAGTGGTGCGTGCCTGATCACTGCAGGGGCCCGGCAGTCCCTGATTACAGGGCCCCTGCTGGATCCCGGCAATCCATGGCATAGAAGGGGTTTGCGGCGGGTGAGGGAGCTGCACAGAGACCCGATGGGTGACAAGGCAGCCCGATGCCATGCACAGGCTGCCCAATGCCTTGATCGGCATCGGGACCTGCCTTCTATGGGAGCCGAGGAGATCCATGTTAGACAACCTGTTAGGCCCTGCAATGTGATGTGAACACATTGCACCTGCACTGAATCCTGACCCATTCATTTCAATGGGTCTGTGTACATGGGCGTTTTTTTTCACGCATCACTTGTGCGTTGCGTGTAAATCGCAGAATGTTCTATATTCTGCGTTTTTCACGCAGCCCTAGCCCCATAGAAGTGAATGGGGCTGCGTGAAAAAGGCATTGCATCCGCAAGCAAGTGCGGGTGCGATGCTTTTTTCACTGATGGTTGCTAGGAGATGTTGTTTGTAAACCTTCAGTTTTTTATCACGCGCGTGAAAAACGCATCAAAACGCATTGCACCTGCGCTGAAAAAAACTGAACAACTGAACGCAATCGCAGGCAAAACTGAATGGCTTTGCCTGCAAAATCGCACAGTTTTCACTAAACGGATCCGCAACGCATCCGGACTTATTGCGGACACGCTCGTGTGAAAGAGGCCTTAGTGTATTACTCTGTGTCTAATTCACTAACAGGCAATGCATTACAATACAGATGTATTCTAATGGGTGGGACACATTGAGTGGGACAGAAATAAAATGCAAAAAAGCAAAAAAAGTGTTTTTAATTAAAAAAAATTCAAGTAAAAAAAAAAACTCCGCTTTCCCCTGAAGGAAAAAGGAAAAAACACATATTAGGTATCACCATGTCTGTAACGACCGGCTCTATTAAAATATCACATGATCCACCCCGTGTGATAAACACCATAAAAATGTATAGAAAAAAAAATACTTTTTTCTCTCCTTACATCACAAAAAATGCAACACCAAGCGATCAAAAAGGTATATGTCCCACAAAATGGTACAAATAAAACCATCACCTCATCCTGCAAAAAATGAGCCCCTATATAAGAAAATCGCTCAAAAAATAAAAAAAATATAGCTCTCAGAACATGGAGACACTAAAACATCATTTTTTATTTCAAATATGCTATTATTGTGTTAAAGTGAAATAAATAAAAAAGTACATATTATGTATCGCCGCGTTCGTAACAACCGGCTCTCTAAAAATATCACATGACAGAACCCCTCAGCTGAACACCGTAAAGAAAAAGAAAAAAAAGTTTGTTTTTTTTTCACCTAAGCGTACTTTCACACCTGCGTTAGTGTGATCCGGCAGGCAGTTCCGTCGTGCAGGCCGGCAGTGCGGATCCGTCTACAAATGCATTGCAAGAACGGATCCGTCTCTCCACTTGTCATGCGGATGGACGGATCCGTCTTGCAGTCTTTTTCCCAGTTTTCCCAGTCTGCGCACGGATCCGTCCTTCAGTTGTTTCGTAATGCCGGATCCGGCACTAATCCAAGTCAATGGGAATTAATGCTGGATCCAGCATTCCGGTGACTGATCAGGCATTTTGGACGGACATAATACCGCAGCATGCTGCGGTATTATGTCCGGCCATAATGCCTGACAGTGACTGAACGGAAGGCATACTGATGCAAACTGAACGGATTTCTATCCATTCAGAATGCATTGGGATATGCCTGATCAGTTCTTTTCTGGCATAGAGCCCTTTTGACGGAACTCTATGGCGGAAAAGAATAACGCAAGTGTGAAAGTACCCTAATATCACATAAAGTGCAACACCAAGCGATCAAAAAGGCATATGCCCCAAAAATAGTACCAATTGAACTGACACCTCATCCCGACCCTATCTAAGTCAATCGGTCAAAAAAAAATAAAAAATATGACTCTCAGACAATTGAGATACTAAAATATGATTTTTTTTGCTTTAACACTGCTATTATTGTGTTAAAGTGAAATAAAAAAAAAAAAAGGATACATATTAGGAATCAAGTATATAGCAAAGTGGCTCACTACCAATTATAAAAAGAGGTAATTCTGGTGCTCACGTATGGATGGTAGACCCCACTACCTGGAAATGGAACAGTTTAGGTATAGTAACGGGCACTCAGAACCGTGTGGTAGTTGCAGGAAACCGACAATATTTAATAAAATAGTCAATAAAAATATATAAAAAATTAAAACATAGGTATGAGTCAAATGGTTATAAATGACATATTTAGATGAGTCAGGGAACATTCATAAATGGTGACAGTTGGTGGAATATTACCACAAAGTTGTATATACTTAGTGATGTGTGTTATCACAAATGCTATAAATTGTCCAAGGATGAAAAAAAGATGGGCGGTTGTTTTGCCTCTTATGGAGAAGATTAACGATTGATTGTCCTGTATTTGATAACCATATAATAAGGTCCTTATAGAAACAGCAGTTCGTTTGGCAATGATGATAAACAATAGTCCGTTATATTCTTATTAAAATATGTGTCTCAAGTCTGAGACTTACCTTCCCTGTTAACCGGTCTAACGGGAGGTATACTCACAGAGAGTCTCCTAAATTCAGGCGCCGGACATCCAGGCGGGAGTTCACCGCGTGTGGCGTGGTTGTGCTTGCCCTTCCAGGACCTTTCTTTGGCCCTCCTTCTTTGTTGGTCACGTGTGTCAGGTGGCGTCCCACGTGATACACACACTATTCTTCCGATGTATTTCCTTAACAGCGCGCTGTTTCGTTACAATAGCAAGTCAAATAGGTGGAGACTTGTAAGATTACTTGGATAGCGATTTACCAAACGCGTTTCGAGGGTTCACCCTCTTCCTCAGTGGCTTTTTAGTCTAAAAGTGGCTTTTTAGACTAAAAGAGCCACTGAGGAAGAGGCTATTGTGACGAAACAGCGCGCTGTTAAGGAAATACATCGGAAGAATAGTGTGTGTATCACGTGGGACTGCCATTGCACTGTGACTGGCTAGAAGAGGCAAGAGAGGTCCTGGAAGGCAGCATAGCTCACGCCATACGCGGTGAACTCCTGGATGTCCGGCGCTCTGAGTTAGAGACTCTCTGTGTACTCCCGTTAGACCGTTAGCAGGGAAGGTAAGTCTCAGACTTGAGACACATATTTGACATAAGAATATAGCGGACTATTGTTTATCATCATTGCCAAACGAACTGCTGTTTCTAAGGACCTGTATTATATGGTTATCAAATACAGGACAATCAATCGTTAATCTTCCATAAGAGGCAAAACAACCGCCCATCTTTTTTCATCCTTGGACAATTTATAGCATTTGTGATAACACACATCACTAAGTATATACAACTTTGTGGTAATATTCCACCAACTGTCACCATTTATGAATGTTCCCTGACTCATCTAAATATGTCATTTATAACCATTTGACTCATACCTATGTTTTAATTTTTTATATATTTTTATTGACTATTTTATTAAATATTGTCGGTTTCCTGCAACTACCACACGGTTCTGAGTGCCCGTTACTATACCTAAACATATTAGGAATCACCACGTCTGTAACAACCAGCTCTATAAAAATGTCACATGACTTAACCTCTCAGGGTACTTTCACACTAGCGTTTTGGATTCCGTTTGTGAGATCCGTTTCAGGGCTCTCACAAACGGTCCAAAACGGATCAGTTAAGCCCCAATGCATTCTGAATGGATAAGGATCCGTTCAGAATGCATCAGTTAGGCTCCGTTCCGCCTCTATTACGTTTTGGAGGCGGACACCAAAACGCAGCATGCAGCATTTTGGTGTCCGTCTGAAGAGGCGGAGCCTAACGGATCCGGTTTTTTTTACAATGTAAGTCAATGGGGACGGATCCGTTGTCAGTGACACAATATGGTGCATTTGAAAACGGATCCGTTCCCCATTGACTTTCAATGTAATCCAAAACGGATCCGTTTTGGACTTTGTCATTTTTCTTTAAACCTAATGCAAACGGATCCGTTCTGAACGGATACAAACGTTTGCATTAGAGTAGCGGATCCGTCTGTGAAAATAAACAGACGGATCCGCACCAACGCTAGTGTGAAAGTACCCTCAGCTGAACACCGTAAAAAAAAAACTGTGCCAAAAAAAGCAATATTTTGTCATCTAACATCAAATAAAGTGCAACAGCTAGCGATCAAAAAGGCATATGCCCCCCGTACTAATCAAACGGTCACCTCATCCCGCCAAAATTGAGACCCTACCTAAGACAATCAGTCAAAAAATAAAAAAGCTATGGCTCTAAAACATATTTTTTTTTGTTTAAAAAATGCTGTTATTGTGTAAAACAAATAAATAAGTAAAAGTAAAAATATTAGGTATTGCCACGTCCATAACGATCTGCTCTATAAAAATGTCACATGACCAAACCCCTCAGATGAACGCTGTAAAATAAATAAATAAAAATTGTGCCAAAACAACAAATTTTTTGGTCACCTTGCCCCATAAAGTGCAATAATGAATGATCAGCAAATCATATATACCCAAAAATGGTACCAATAAAAACTTCAACTCTATCTGCAAAAAACGAGCCCCTGCACAAGACGATCGGCAGAAAAATTAAAAACATAAGGCGTTCAGAAAATGGAGACACAAAAACATAATTTTCTTTTAAAAAATGCTTTATTATGTAAAACTGAAACAAGCCAAGAAAGTAGACATATTTGATATCATTGCGTCCATAACAACCTGCTCTATAAAAATAGCACATGATCTACCCTTTCAGATGAATGCTATAAAAAATAAAAACGATGTCAAAAAAGCAATTTTTTGGTTACCTTGCCTCACAAAAACGTAATATAGAGCAATTAAAAATCATATGTACCCCAAAATAGTACCAATAAAACTGGCACCTTATCCCCTAGTTTCCAAAATGGGGTCACTTTTGGGGAGTTTCTACTGTAAGGGGGGCTTCAAATGGGACATGGCCAATGCTTCCCTATGGACCTGGTTCTCACTTGAGCGTATTACAGCGCGTTTTTGCAAATAGGAAACGTGCGTCGTACGCACGTTCGTGTGATTGACTACTGTGGCGTCAATCACAATACGCGCGACAAAACGCCCCAAAGAAGCTCAAGAACTTTTTTGAGCGTAGGGCGTTTTTCAGTGCGTTCAAATGCGCTGTAAAACGCTCAAGTGAGAACCAGGTCCATAGGGAAGCATTGGTTTTCATGTGTTGAGCGTTTTACATCGCGTTTGAACGCGCTGTAAAATGCGCAAGTCTGAACCCAGCCTCACGCTGGGTTCAGACCCGAGCGTTTCTGAGACACGCGTTTTACGCGCGTTTTTGGCAATAGTAAACGCGCGTTTTACGCGCGTTTGTGTGATTGACTGCAGTGTTGTCCAATGACCAAATATCACTGTCTATATGAAGTTTGGCCTTTCCAGCTTGTTGCAAATTCATAAACGAGTTCGAACGTGCGTTTTCAGTGTCAAAAACGCGCAAAATACAAGCGTTGCGCGTTCCCATTGAAGTCTATGGGCCAAAACGCGTGACAAACGCCCCCAAAAAATTTTAAGTACTTGTTTATGCGTCGGGCGTTTTTCAGCGCGTTCGAACGCGCAGTAAAACGCGAAAATGTGAACCAGTCCCATAGGGAAGCATTGGTTTGCATCGGTTATGCGTTTTACAGCGCGTTCGAACGCGCTGTAAAACGCGCAAGTGTGAATTGAGGGTCAGGGTAACAAATATTGAGTTTTGTTTGGCTGTTAACCCTCAATGTGTTAAAGAAAAAAAATGGATTAAAATGGAAAATCTGCCAAGAAAGTGAAATTCTGAAATTTCATCTCCATTTTCCTTTAATTCTTGTGGAACACCTAAAGGGTTAACAAATTTATGGAGGGTTTCCACTATGTAAGCCCCACAAAGTGACTTGAACTGGTCCTTAAAAAGTGGGTTTTGGAAATTTTCTTAAAAATGTTAAGGATTGCTTCTAAAATTCTAAGCCTTCTACCGTCCTAAAAAATAAAATGTACAAAATAATGGCAGCATAAAGTGACATATGGGGAATGTTAAGTAGTAAATATTTTATGAGGTATCACTTTCTGTTTTAAAAGCAGAGAAATTGAAATCTAGAAAATTGCGAATTTTTCAACAAAATGTTTGGTAAATTTGGGATTTTTTCATAAAAAAAGGCGAAATATATTGACTCAAATTTATGACTGTAATGCAGTACAATGTGTCACGAGAAAACAATCTCAGAATGGCTTGGATAAATAGAAGTGTTCCAAAGCTGTTACCACATAAAGTGACACATGTCAGATTTGCAAAAAATGCCCTGGGCAGAAGGGTAAAAAGGGGCCCTGGGTAGAAGGGGTTAACATTTTAGGCATATGCAAATACTCAGAGAATGAAACCATTGTTTTGATATCGCCACTTATAGATAGCTACTTTGTATGTCTTCCGTATCCGTTCCGTTTTTGCATAACAGTCTATTGAAAATTTTAAGATCACCCCAATTTTTATTATAGAATTACTGTATACTGTATGAGCCAAACGGAAAAACGGAACGGAACCGTGCAATTTGTGGTCCCTAATGCACAGAACGGCCGCACAACGGCCATGTGGAAGAGGCCTTATGGACTTCATGAACACACATTATGATGCTGGTTGGTTATTCGCCAGATTCACAATTCTGTAATCCAGATGTATTATATGTCCATATTAGGGCTCATGCACACAAACCTATTTACTTTCCCTGCCCGTTGTTTTTTTTTGCGGACCGTATGTGGAACCATTCATTTCATCAGGTGTGCATTCCGTCTCCATATGTCCATTCCACAAAAAAATAGAACATGTCCTATTATTGTCCGCATTACAGAATGCACACGGGTGTCATCCGTAATTTTTGAGGATCCATGTTTTGCGCACTGCAACATACTTATGATCGTGAGCATGAGCTCTAACTCAGATGTGGCCTAGCCTGATCGCGGGTTTAACTGACAGAAACTCACAGCATCATAAAGATCTATGTTGCTGTGCACTTGGGTCAGTTAAACCCATTACTCAGCCGTGACACATCAAAGTAATATTGATGTATCCAGAACACAGACTTGTGAATCTGGCTTTAAGCCTCATTCACATGTCAGTGTTCGGTCAGTGATTTTCATCAGTGATTTTGAGTCAAAACCAGGTGCGGCTCTAAACACAGAACATTTGCAGATCTTTCCCTTATACCTTATATCTGTGGAGGCTCCAATCCTGGTTTTGGCTCACAATCACTGATGGAAATCATTGACCAAAATACTGACGAGTGATTGAGGCTTTAGTCATATGCCACCTTTTGCCGAATCTGGAACACTGCTCCACCAAAAGGCGTGCCGCATAGGGTAGGTTCAAAAAGATGCATTATCTCTGCCTCTCGAAAAAAAAAAGCCTAGTTATAAGGGAATAACATACACATTGTTCACATTGTTAGATTCCTTCTTGGAATAAATGGCTACATTCCTTACCAGACAGAGAAATGCTGCATGCAACTCACCGTGTCTCGGGTTTTTAATTTTTACTCATGGAAGGAAAAATCATGTGTCTTTTCCACCTTATGATTATAAGATACTAAAATAATTATTAAACCAAGTATTGAAAGACTGTGACTGCAGGTATAAACATTTTTAATTTACAGTATTAGTAAATACAGCTGCATCTGAAGAAATCCATTGAATCTGTTCACACCTCTGTTCATATTGGTGCTATGATAAAAGTGTTTTCAAATTGATTCCAATAAATTCCACTGACAGCTTTGATTTGGTTTCATATGAATAATACCAGTATTGAGTAGACACACCGATAATAAGATCTCAAAGGTTTTGCTCACCGTGGTGCGATAAGACTCTCATGGGGGCTCCAAATTATTTATATCCGTTGTGTAATGAATCCAGCATAGTATCAGATGGCTTGAACAAAGCCTTAAGGCACTTTTCACACAAACGATATGGATTGGTTCAGGGTGCGTTCAGGGAAACTCGCACCATTTTGCAAGCAAGTTCAGTCAGTTTTGTCTGTGTTTGCGTTCAGTTGTTCAGTTTTTTATGCGCGGGTGCAATGCGTTTTGATGCATTTTTCACGCGAATGATAAAAAACTGAAGATTTACAAACAACATCTCCTAGCAACCATCAGTGAAAAATGCATTGCACCCAGACTTGCTTCCGGATGCAATGCGTTTTTCACTGAAGCCCCATTCACTTCTATGGGGACAGGGCTGCGTGAAAAACGCAGAATATAGAACATGCTGTGTTTTTCACACAACGCAGAACTGATGCGTTGGAACCGAACCAAAGTTCGGGAAATGTTTTTTTACGGTATAAATGAATTTATGAAGTTATTATGCTAAGTCGCGAGAGACTTCGCAAAGTAATAACTTCGGCTCATAGGAGCCAATACATTCTAATACTGTACAGAACGCTCGAGTATTAAGCAAATCGACTTCGGATTCAATTCGCTCATCCCTAGTCGTAACCATGTAAATGAGCACTGTAAAATGTGATGGAAAAATGAATCCAACCAGCAAAGGAAACAATATGAATAAATAATATATTAGTAAGTGCCTTGTATTAACTTTCTCTACATAATAAATGCCATTTGCTAAAGTGACACAACCAATTTAAGGACCAAGCCATGTGTCTTTTTTTTTTTTGTGATAATAACTTTGGAATGTTTTTTTGTATCCAAGCAATTCTGAGAAAATGTTGTTTTAGGCCCAAATTATTCATTTCTTAAAGGAATACAAGACAAAAAGGACCCCACAATTGGTTACCCATTTCTTCCTGAATATAGCAACACCCCATATGTGGTAATAAACTACTGTATGGGCACAGAATAGAAAAAGCGCCATGTGCATTTAAGACCTAGACTGGAGATTTATACAGCACTGGCCGACAACTGCCGAGTCTCTAAGGTGATCTAAAAAAAAACACCCCCAAAAAGATGATTAATGGCTTATTAGTCCTGATCTGGGGAATCCAGTCAGAATGTAGTCATTAGGGGGAATCCTCTAGATACCTAAGCAGGCTGTGTTCGAAAGGAGGAAGACACTTGCTCACCTGTGTCTTCTTCTCCTCCCCAGGGGAGAACAGATATAAGATCTGCATTGGGGATATAAGGTCCTGAAGGGTACACCTCAGTTGATGAATGGCCCATAGGCCATGTTTAAACTAAATGTAGTCAATGAGGAAACCCTCTTGGGATAATTAGCAAATTATGTTCAAGAGGAGGAAAATGTGAAAGAAATGAAGTGGTTCGTGAGCATGAATTGTGCTAATTGTACTTAATTGTCAAATAACGTCTATTTTTGGATTTTATGCTTAGATGTGTTTGGCTGATATAATACCTATGATTGAGAAACAGACACCGCAAATAGGGAACTTCTTGCATTTGACATTATGAAATATATGGGGACTTTTGCAGCGTTCTGAGTCATGTTTATATGTGTACATGTATTTTTCCATACCATTATGCTTCTGAGTGGTTGCTTTAATAAATTCTTGTGATTGGAAATATTTAAATTCATGGCTAAAGGGGGGTGGTTAGATCCACAATGTACAAATAATTAAATTGACTCTATGGGCGTTGCCCGACAGAGAATCCTTTAACCAGCAAAGTGTCCGGGTCTTTGATTCTTAGGTCGACGGCATCCCCTGGCACATGGGAAAAACTTATTAATCAATTTGGATCCCACAGACAAGCGAGGTTCAGTCCCCTAGTTTGGGACTTGTCCTGAATTGCAGCGACATCCATTTTAGAAACCACATCCCTCACAGTATGTACTAAGGGGTGTATTGAACATTTTGACCCAACAGACGTTCTGCAAAAATAAATTTATAGCAAATGGTGCAAAGTGAAAATTGCAATTTTACACAGATATGTAAGTTGAAACGTCGCACTGTATGCTGCTAGTTGAATAAATACCGGACTTTCTACACATGAAGAGTGCTGCAGACTAAATTATTATTCTGCTATGGTAGGGACCCCTAGCCTGGATCCCCATCTGCGGGCACCAACCCAAAATTGGACCTGATATCAGGTACCTGAATTACTGGCATGATTTTTACCCCATTTTTGGGCTTGTAGTGTTCCTTTCTTCTATTACAGGTGCCAGTGTAAAATCCATACCTTCTTATTATTATGCAATGATGGCTGGTTTTATAAGTACCCTACATGTGACCCTAATCTTTTGCCTGGACATACCATAGGGCCCTGGAGTAAAAGAGCACCATGTGGATTTAAGGACTAATGTGCTGACAACTGTAGAGACTCTGGGGTGAAATAATAAATGGAACCCCCAAGTTGTTACCATATTCTGGAAACTCCCCCTTAAGGTATTTATTGAGGAGTGGAATAAGCATTTTGATCACACAGAAATTTTGCAGAAATTAATGCACAACGGATGGTGCAAAGTGAAAATTGCAAGTTACCCACATATCACATTTCAGTGCCCAATATGTTGTGCCCAGCGTGTACCATCTGAGACACACCATGCCCTTTAAAATGTTAGACAGGTTCTAATGGTTACTGATATACCATAAATGGGTTCAGAAGGGAAAGACCGTCAATTAGCTTTTGCAACACAGATTTTAATGGATTGGCTTACGGGTGCCATGTTGCTATTGAACAGCCTCTAGGGTAGTAGTACAGCCATTCTCTGAGAACCATAAGTTTTTTTAAAATATTATCTCGGTGGAGCTATGTGAGTTGCCATGATCATTGATTCTATTTTGAGGCACATACAAGTTTTTGATCACTTTTTATTTAGCTTTTGGGAAGCAGGATAAAGAAAAGGCAGCAATTCTTTAGGTGCTTTTTGGGTTTTGTTATTGCGGTGAACACCATGCGGGAATTAATGACATGTTATCTTTATTCTGCTGGTCAGTACAATTACGGAGATTTTATATTGTTTTTTTTTTTTTGTGTCGGCATATTTTAAAAGCCATATTATTTTTAATTTTTGCCCAATCCTCTTATGCGGGGCTTTTTTTTGCAGGATGAGTTGATGTTTTTTATTGGCACCATGTTGGGGTAAATAGCACTTTTTAATCGCTCACTATTACACTTTTTGGAAGGCAAGGTGAAATATAGGGTGTTGCAATATTCAGGAAGAAATGGGTAACAAATTATGGGGTCCTTTTTGTCCTGTATTCCTTTAAGCCTAGAGATCTGAACAGGTCCAAGTGTCAACTGATTGCAGCTCCACTCCACAGAAACCAGGGGTCCAATATACAGTAGGCAGGTAAAAATAAATAAATAAAATAGAGATTCCTGCGCTCCTACAGTTGACAAATTTATTAAAACAAAATAAAGTGCTACGCGTTTTGATAGTAAACCACTTTCTTCACTAAAACACATTTGCTATGTGCCTGAAGAAGACAGTGGTTCACTCTCAAATCGCACTTTTGCACTTTATCTTCTTTTAAATTAATTTTTCAACTTTAGGAGCGCTCTGGAATCTCCACTACTGGAAATAACAGAGCACTTGCAGTTGGCTATCTCTGGCAGTCCCATAGAGATACCATAAATGGAGCTGTCCTATGAACAGGGGATAACTTTACCCCTTGAAGGGCCTTTAACAAAGCCTGATGATAGGTCAAAAAAATGTTTGATTCGCACCTATCAGCTGATTGTATCACTCATATTGCCAGAAAATATAAACAGGGGATCTGCTGGCCACAATAATGTAAACAAATGGAGGAATAAATGATCCGATTGATCGTGCAGCCATACTTTCAGGCTGGGAACACACCTAAGCGTTTCTGAATTGCGCGTATGACGCGCGTTTTACGCGCGTTTTTGGATGCGCGTTTTTGTAACTAAGAAACATGCATCATACGCGCGATCCAGTGATTCTCCCCTATTTCAGCATGGTCCATAGGCGCGTTAAAACGCCCAAGAGAAGCTCATGCTGAAGCGACAGTGTTTGGCGTTTTTCAGTGCGTTCAAACGCGCTGTAAAACGCCCAAATGTGAACCATGCCCATAGGGAAGCATGGCTTTCCACATGTTGTGCGTTTTACAGCGCATTTGAACTCGCTGAAAAACGCTCAGGTGTGTTCCCAGGGTCAATGATAATTTGCCCTTGTGACAGTCCTTAACCCCTTCCTGACACAGCCATTTTCTTTATTTCCATTTGTTTTTTTTTTTAATCCCTGCAATCCAGGAGCCTTACCTATTTTATTTTTCCATTCACATAGCCAAATCAGAATGTTGTGCTTTCTAACAGCACCATTTAATATTACAATACAATTTAGTGGGAAATAGAAAAAAATTCAAAATGGGGTGGAACTGAAAAATATAAAATAAAACAATTCCACCATTATTTTAAGGTTTTATTTTTTATGGCGTTCCCTATGAGGTGAAAATAATATGTTAACTTCATTCTGTGGGTCAGTATGATACCAATTTTTTATAGTTTTAATATGCAGTATTTGAATTGCCATATTCTTACATTCGTAATGTTTTATATTTAACTCTGTAATGGATCACTTATTGTGGGGTGATCTGTAGTTTTATTGATACCATTTTGGGGTTTTACATATTTTGGATGAATTTTTATTCAATTGTTTTGAAGCAACCAAATGGAAAAGGATTTAGGAAAACTAGAGGAATGGTCAAAAATCTGGCAACTAAAATTTAATGTCGATAAGTGCAACATAATGCACCTGGGGCATAAAAACCCAAGAGCAGAATATAAAATCAGTGATACAGTACTAACCTCAGTATCTGAGGAAAGAATTTAGGGGTCATTATATCAGACGACCTAAAGGTGGGCAGACAATGTCATAGAGCAGCAGGTAATGCCAGCAGAATGCTTGGGTGTATAGGGAGAGGCATTAACAGTAGAAAGAGGGAGGTGCTCGTGCCGCTCTACAGAGCACTAGTGAGACCTCATTTGGAGTATTGTGTGCAGTACTGGAGACCATATCTGCAGAAGGATATTGAAACTTTGGAGAGAGTTCAGAGAAGAGCTACTAAACTAGTACATGGATTGCAGGACAAAACTTACCAGGAAAGGTTAAAGGACCTTAACATGTATAGCTTGGAAGTAAGAAGAGACAGAGGGGATATGATAGAAACTTTTAAATAAATAAAGGGAATCATCACGGTAAAAGAGGAGAGAATATTTAAAAGAAGAAAAACTGCTACAAGAGGACATAGTTTTAAATTAGAGGGGCAAAGGTTTAAAAGTAATATCAGTATTATTTTACTGAGAGAGTAGTGGACGCATGGAATAGCCTTCCTGCAGAAGTGGTAGCTGCAAATACAGTGAAGGAGTTTAAGCATGCATGGGATAGGCATAAGGCCATCCTTCATATAAGATAGGGCCAGGGGCTATTCATAGTATTCAGTATATTGGGCAGACTAGATGGGCCAAATGGTTCTTATCTGCCGACACATTCTATGTTTCTATGTTTCAACCAATAATTCCTGTTCAGCAATTTTGTATTTTAATAATTTGGTTGTTTTTAGATGTGCCGATATTAATTATCTTTTTGGGGTTTTTATGTAAAATGGGAAAAGAGTGACTTGAATTTTTTTTTTCTATATATATATTTTTGAAAACTTTTTTGGGTGACTACTAAACCCATTTTCACTACCCGAACCTGTCAATCAAAGTGCAGAGTGTGTAGCGGTTGCAGAGAGAGCAGAGCCTCTAGGTGTAATAGCAATGTCTCCGTCGCTCCTAGAGTCTCATTTGTATATATTAAAACATGATTTTTCACCAGAATTATAGCACAGATGAGGAAGACACCAACACAGATAGCTTTTGCTGACCAGCGCACATGTCTCAGGTCAGCCAGTTTTATTGCTATGAATCTGGTGATAGAAGCTCTTTAAAACAGTACCCTCTTGATTGCAATACACGCATTGCTTACTTGTATTGAGATTAATCCCCCACACCAAACCACCCCACACCAACATTTGAACTTGATTTTGCCGACTGCTTCCGTTTTCCCTCAAAGATTTGAAAGTTACCCTCTGGATTGTAAAACAAGCATTGTACACTTGTATTGCTATTTTTGCACTCAATACCAACACTTGTACTTACCCCCACACACAAACACATAAACCAAAACTTGACCTGTAAAACATTTCAGCCTAATAAGTTTGTGTTTTGACTCAGAGATTCAAAATGTTACCCTGTGGATTGTAAAACATACATTGCACGCTTGTATTGAGATTATTCCCCCGACACCAACATGTGAACTGTCTAGATATCCCCTGCAAAAGAATTTGACCAACTATTTCAAGTGTTTTCACTCAGAGATTTAAAATTGTACCTTCTAAATTTTAAAACAGCGTTGAACACTTGTATTGCTATTTTTGTACCCCACACTAACACTTGAATTGCCTGGAGATGCCCTGTCCCAAATTTCACTCAACGATTTTAAAAGGTACCCTCTGGATAGAAAAACATGCATTGTACAATTGTATTAAGATTATTCCCCACCGCTCCAACACTTAAACTGTCTGGAGATGGCCCATGTTTTAGATTTCGAACTTCTATTTCAGGTGTTTTCACTCAGAGACTTAAAATAGTACCCTCTAGATTGAAAAACACATGTACACTTGTATTAAGATTATTCTTATTATTCTTGAACTGTGAAAGGAAGATGGTTTGATTTCTGTGTATGGTATAATTTACGTTCAATTTCACTGGTAGAAAATAAGCATTATTGCTTTTGCTACAATGCAATGCGTTTAGCATGGATGGATATGATGCACTGAATAAAAAATATACACTAGTTGCTCAGCAGTAAGCACTGGGAATATTCTGGCAATAAGCCTAGAGAAACCTCAGGTTTGGGGGGGAAAGAAAGAAATGTTCTTGCAGGTGGCTACTTTTGAGGTTCTGAAACAGCTGTATTATAAGGCAGTAACTGCACCTAGAAATCACTGCCTGGCACACCCAGTCTTAGCTCCTCACTCCCTGGGTGAAAGCTTTCACAATTATTCTCCTTTCTTGTCTTTCCTTTGACTGTTCTTGAGACTAAAATAGAAGCTTGATTGTTACTGTACACCGTCCCTAAGATCATTTTCAGTCAGACACTGCATAGACTTATCCATCCTCATTCACAGACAACACAGAATGACATTCTGCTCATACTGCAAGGTGACCTCCTTCTTTTTCCTCCCTTGTGCTTTTTTCCTCCTACTTGTGCATTAAAATGGCGCTATTCATCTGAAGCAAACCGAAAAGCTTCAGGTTGGTCTTGCAGACAAGTTTTTGGGAGCTTCGTAATGAACTGATTCACCTATCTGTAAAGACTCATGTAAATTTGCTGCTGATCACCCGATGACATTGTTTATCCCTGTACAGTGGGTGTGATCACAGCATGTAAGCAGGCAGTTATGGGGAAGGAACTATGCCTAATTACCTGTTAAGTCAGCGCATGCAAATACACCTCAACCCATCTCCTCAGTGGTGACAATGTGCTGCAGATTCCACCTCATATTGTGTTGGAGGCTGCAGACATAAGAACAATATGAGGCATACACCTTGGGGGGACTTTATCGTGAGGATAATATTTGAAGTCTATTACAGGAGAAAATGTATCAAAATTGGTGCAAAGAATAAATGGCTTAGTTGCCCATAGCAACCCATCAGATTGATCCTTTCATTTTCCAAAGGAGCTCTGAAAAATGAAAGGTGGAATCTAATTTGTTGCTATGGGCAGCTAAGCCAGTTTTCCTTTGAACCCATTTGAATTCATTTCCAGTTTTCCTTGAGTCAAAGTTGATGCACTTGTTCCATATTTATCAAACACACAAGTTGTTTGTTAAATTTGGCACATCTTTAAACCTAACGCTTTTGTCTAGAAATGCAGTTTTCTGCACCACCCCCCTACTGGGGTAGCTTTGGAACTTTTTAAAACCCACTAAATGCCCACTTTTCAACTTACTTTTCAAAACTGAAAATGCAAACATTTGAAAACTGTTGCACACGTGACCTCAAAAAGTCGGAAAATATTTATTTTGTGACTTTTTGAAGACAGAATTCTGGAGTCCAGGGTATCATACATTAGCACCCATATGTCAGTCTGTCCAAAGCGGGGCAGTCAGATGTGGAGGACTTGCCGTGCTGGGGGCTGGGTGATGGTTAAATGGCTATTTATTAAGCTAGTTTACCTTTTATTAATGCATTGGTAGAAGTGAGGCAAATGGCAGGATTTACTGCATGTTCATACTCCATCTATGATTAAGCTATACTATTGTATTCAACTCACGGATACAGTCAAAGGGGTGGACACATTGGAACACATGGCAGGCTTCCCAGGACACTGACAAAAGTGGTCAAAATCCATGACTGTCCCACCCAATCAGCAATAATTGAGAGGTATTTAACATGAGCAGAATTATTAGAGTTCACCAGGCATGTCAATTAGGTCTATGTCTACAGGCACATACTGTATGTAAATTCATGAAAAGTGAAGTGACCAGAAATCTCTGCAATCCAGATGCCATAAGCATAAAGAGCCCCAACCCCCAAATATAACAATCAGAGAGCATATATTAATCATTAACAGCTCTGTCTTTTTGTTCACTGGAGTCCAACACTGTACACTATGGGCATACTCTTAATTCTAATATTAAGATAATGTAACCTCAGATTAGGTAGTCTAAAGATGCATGAAATGTATCATAATGGCACATGATGGATGATCAAGCTGGAGCATTGTTCTGCCCAGCAGGGTTAGAGAAAATGATTCCAGTTCATTCTGCCAGAGTTTTGGTATTACTGTAGTGATTAATGTGGTTATAGCACTATCTAGCGGTGTTAAGTTGTATTACACTTTGTTTTTCCTATTACAAAGACTGCTGCATTGTGGATGGTGCAAAGCATTGTGGGAGTGCAAAGCATCCAGGGAAAGAGAAGCCTCCAGTCTCCAGGACACATCAGCAGAGCTGTCCTTTTGCATATCTCCTTCTCAAACTCCACCATCCTTGTTAAAACATATCGGGTGAGAGATCTACTGTAGCTTTGTTTCAGAGATATTGTGTGTTGCAGAGCTGTTCAGCTACTTATAACTGTTACTCAGGAAGTTGTTACTACTCTTAAGTAAACATGTAATCTTATGTATAGGCAGACATTTTACCATGTGCTTCAGTGTTAATGCAAATGTTATAGTACATGCTATTCTATACTTTATACTCATACATGTTATTTGTATTCTTATAGTTTTACCAATCAACAATCCTGTTTTACCAATAAAAAAGTTAGACTACAAAGAACAGTCGTAGAAAAAAAAAATCCAGCATGGTAGGGTCCAAATTAAAACGTTGCTTTATTCTTCACGACTAAGAGCCAGCCAGGCTTAAATGAGAACAGATGGGGATATTCACCTTGCGTCGTATTTGATGTTCGTTTGTACGGATTTGAAGAATAAAGCAATGTTTTAATTTGGACCCTACCGTGCTGGATTTTGTTTTTCTACGTTTATGTGTCAAGCCGGGACTTTGGCTTTTCCCGACACGATTAAGCAAGCACAGGTGAGCTGGAAGCATGGAACTGTTTGTTTGGTTTACAAAGAACAGTCCTCTTATTTGGAAGACAGGAATGATTTATGCTGAATGTCAGACTGCACACTGAGTGAACGTGCATGAAGACAGAACAAGCATCTTTAGACACTTTTGTTTAACTTCAAACCAACATTTTACACAATTTTGCATCTTAAACTATGCCTCGTTCTCTAAGCCATATTCCTTTCTGACTAAGCCATGCCCCCTTTTCTAGCAAGATGCAAGAGGTGTCTAAAAGACATATTAAAAGTGGTGCAAAGCATGTACAACCATTTGGCACAAAAAATCTGGTGCATTTATCTTAGTAAATCTGTCTCTTATTCCAGCAGGGATGTACATAGATCTCATAGAGCACCATAGCAAAATGTATAATTGGACCCCAAGCCCCTCACAATTTCCCAGTAGATGTGCATCAAACATTCCCAGACAATACAGAACACAAAGTGTAACTCCTGATATTTCTTTTTAAGTGGAAATTTTTTTTATAAAAAAAATTGAAATAAAAAAAAGTCACCCTTCACCTCACCTACCTTATTCAACATCTGTGTCTGAAAAATTGGAACAATTGCTTCATAAATATGGCGCTTATTCTGTATACCATATTTCTCAATGTATTTACACAAGACAGCTGGTATAAATACATTGATAGATCTGCTTCTCTTTACATATTACAAAGCTGGTTGTCTGCAGCCACCACTAGGGGGAGCTCTGTGCATAGGAATTTATATAGTTACAATTGATATCAAAATCAAAGCTGTAAATAATCAATTGCACACAGCTTTCCCTAGAGGTGGATGCTGGAAATGCAGTAAATCTACCTATTTCGGAACAGGAAAACCAGTTCAGTGCCAGCAACCTCCTCCCGAGCCCCATAGCAGTCACATGGTCTGCCTCTCTGGTAGGTATGCCTCTGCTTAGGTTACTTTCACACTAGCGTTATTCTTTTCCGGCATTGAGTTCCGTCCTAGGGGCTCAATACCGGAAAAGAATTGATCAGTTTTATCCTATCGCATTCTGAATGGAGAGAAATCCGTTCAGGATGCATCAGGATTTCTTCAGTTCAGTCACTGCACGTTTTTTGGACGGAGAAAATAGCGCAGCATGCTGCGGTATTATCTCCGTCCAAAATTCCGGAACACTTGCCGGAAATGTATTAGTGCCGGATCCGGCATTAGAAATACCGCATTGACGAATCCATTTTTCCGGTCTGCGCATGCGCAGACTTTTAAAAATGTAAAAAAGTAAATAACGGATCAGTTTTTCCGGCTGACAACTGGAGAGACGGATACATTATTGCAATGCACTTGTGAGACGGATCCGCATCCGTATCCGTCTACAAATGATGTCAGTTTGCATACAGATTGCCGGATCTGGCAGGCAGTTCCGCAAGTGTGAAAGTACCCTTACCAGATTTTCCTGTTTTTACACATTTCACAGTTAAAGGGGTTGTCCAGCACCTTCAGTAATCAAAAATGTATTTAGGGTCCATTCACACGTCCGCAATTCTGTTCCGCATTTGCGGAACGGAATTGCGGACCATTAATTTCAATGGGCACAGACGATGTCCTGCCCGGGTCCGCAATTGCGGATCCGCACTTCCGGGTCCGCAATCGCGTTCCCGAAAAAAATAGAACATGTCCTATTCTTGTCTGCAATTGCGGACAAGAAAAGGCATTTTCTATGTAGTTCCGGCGATGTCTGTGTTTTGTCCGGCGATGTCCGTGTTTTGCGGATCCGTGGATCCGCAAAACACACACGGACGTGTGAATGGACCCTAAAAGAAAGGGTCAGAACAGTTAAAATAAGTCATACTGACCTCACTGCTATCATTCTCATGATTCCCAGACCCCTCAACACAGGAAAAGTTCCTGTTTAGCTTGCTGACCCAATTTAGACAGTTATTTGCTGAGCCATCACGTTTCCATGTTGAAAGAGACCAGGAGGTAGAGACGGCAGGGGATTTGGGAAGCATGGTAACTTATTTCAGCCATTGCGACCAATTATTTAAAAAGTTTTACAGAACAGGCAAGCTCTCTCACATATTTCTTTGGTATTTTGGCCCTTAATGTCTGAAACATCTTAAGGCAAGTCAGTTCTTTTGATTCTAAAAATTCACCATAAGTTTAGCATTCATGACAAGGCCTTGCAAGCGTTTTTCTGATGATATCTTTGATGTAACAATTACAAATAAATCTAAATTATACCTATCCATTCTGACACTTAAAATAAATCGTTATAAAATAAAATGTTCACTTACTATCATTGATTGGTCAAACCAGAATATTGCGCTTGCACAAACTAAAAGCACAACCTCTCGCACTTTTGAACAGAGTCTGAATAATCTGACAAGGCTCTGTTAAGCACAATGTAGTATGTTCTTGTAATGGTAAGGTGCATAAACCATAGAAAAGAGAAAGAAACGGCAAAAAGTAATACAAACATTTCTACAGCTGTAGATAAAAGGAAATGTCCCCCGTAAATAGAGGCTGTGATTTACTAAAGGCTTTGTGATACTGATATGTAAAAATGGCAGTATGCTGAAAAAAGCGCATATGAAAGGGAAGACTCATTAAATCTAACACTAATTTAGTAATCAGTAGAATAAAGGCAGTCATGAAAGCGATGAGATGTGAAAATGTAACAAAGAGCAACACAAGATTACAGGCTTCCAGGTGTCATTTTCAGCTCCTCTCAGTCCTGCTTTTAGTGTCCTTTCTTCTTTGGCATCTCGTTGTTATACTGCAATCTTAACAAATGCATTAGTTACAATAATGCATCCACACATAACAAAGCAAACAGAATCACTTTTAAGTAGTGTGGAGGTCTATAAGAGCTGTTTATTACAAATAAAAAGTACTTTATAATAGACCTAATAAAGGGTAGCACATTAGAAGATTAACTTGGGATATTGATCACATTTATAAATAAATGACAGCACACATGGTATAAACTACAGTCAACAGCAACTGTGGAGAAATTAACCTCTTTTTGCTTACATGATACTGGTCAGCATTTAAAGCGGTTGTCTGGTCTCAGGAGGAAACTGGAAAACCTCTGGGATTTACCTGAAATATAGAACAGGTAAGTATCTATCTGACAGATTCCACTTCACCGCTATGGTTTTCCTTACTTACCAGGCTGCAGTTGTGACTTCACATTGACAACACATGACTACTGCTGCCAATCACTGTCTTCAATGGTGCACCCAACGAGGCCAATGATTGGCTGCAGCAGTCACGTGTTGTTGACGTGAAATCCCCACTGGAACTGGGTAAATAGTGCCCGACTGAAAGAACCAGAGCTGCAGCACAGGATCTGTCTGGAAATTACATGTACTTCATATCAGGTGCATCCTGGGCGTTGTCCGGTTTCCTCCTGAAACTGGACAACTCTTTTAAAGGTGGTATCCCATGATTGATGTATAAAAACGAAAATCAGACATCATATACTACATGACTAAAACCAGCCATGTATCACACATGGGTCCAGAGATCTCCTTTACTGCTTCAATTGTGCTTCTAGATTATCTTTAGCCTGGCAGCTCATGGGGCATGTGCTTTGTGCTGCAGCTCTCTCCCTGTAACTGCCACGGCGTCTAACAGAACTTATAGATGGTGGCAGTTGACGATTTAAACTGAGCATGTTCAACCAACTCAGTGAGGCAAACAAGAACAAACCACAGGTGGCGCTATATAGATTTTAGTGAATAGTTCACTGGCTATTCTAAATTTTTAATTACATGCAATTACAAAAGTACTCAGATCCAGCTGCTGGTTTAAAAAATGTAGAACATGTTTCGTGACACAACCCCTTTAAGGGACACTTCCCATCACAAGGGGTAATTTTTTTTCCAAGACAATACAAGGTATTTTTTGCCTGCTTTTCTTTTTTACTTCAGCAGTACTATGCCACTAAAAATGTAATATAAATATTGTCCTTAGTGCTCAACAAAAATGATAAGACCTCTAAGATACTCTATGTGAGTCACTATAGGGGGCTCTCTAGTAGCAGTAATGGTCTAATTAAAAAAGTTAAGCAAGACTGTTTGAGGTGCTAAAATTCCAAAAAAAGACGAAGTTAAATACATGGATTGACATCAAAGTTATAGTCCAGAGTTATATCCAGAAAACCACACAGCCATTTTTTTTATAAAAAATTAAATACATAAAATATTAACATATATGTTGTTAATATATGGGAAAAAAAGGAATTGTATCTTTTAAGGATATGTTCAAATAGTCTAAACACTAAATATATCGGTGTTGTATTTGCTACGGAATCTGCTGCACAAATCCGAGGCTGAGTATATAAATCCACAGCAGTCAATCTGTAGTGTATCTATTCCGTGTGCAGTTCTTTTTAATAGAACTGCATTTAAATAATCATGTCTTCCCATACAGTGGACTCCAGTGGACTCCACTGACTATAATGAGGTCTGCCAAGTTCTGTAACAGTATCCACCATCTTCCCGGACAAAACATCTGGCACTATTTTGTCCAGCATTTTTGACTGAAACTTTGAGGGAGGCCCCTAACTGTGCCTCTGGACCAGAGGTAAACTTAGCTTTATACATATTCAACAAACTCCCCCAATTGCATTATTATTTCTTAATACGAAAGCTTTTGTGCTCAGAACAGTAGTTGTCACCTTTCTAGGCCTTCCCTTCAAGTGTTGTTCAATCTGAACTACTTTATATGGTTCAGATGATGTTTTCATTGTTAGGGTGGAATGCAGGTTTTACATTTTTACATTATGAATAATTTTATATGCAAACTAAAGTGGCAATCATAAGTAGAGAAAGAGAAAGCTTCAGTACTCTCAACAAATTGCATACCTGGCATAGAAACTGAGTTCCAGTGGCTCGTACAGAAGAGAATGAAAAAATGAAAAGGGTGATGATTATTTGGCACTTACTCAACACTCTAATTCTTTTTCTCCAGGTACAAACAGGTAAAGATAAATATTGGAGGAAATTTATTAAACCTTTATGTTTGGGGTCTAAAAGTTGCAAATTTGGCCACAAGCCCACATTAACAAAAGTGTCCAAGTCTTTGGCGGCTTGCTCTGTGCTTGTCATTTATTATAACTTATGGCATAAAACTTGTACCTGAAATATACAGTAATTCCTAGCTGGTCTAGATTTCAATTCTGGGGCTTGGACAGCTCAAGATGCACCACAATTATTAAGCACTATGTACCTCTTAATAACTGTAGGGCATTGGATGTAAGTGGACTACAGATTAAGACCGATCGATAAAAAACTCGGCCTAATAAAGCTCACCAATCCATAGATGTACTCTGCGCACAGATAACAGCTGGGTAACTTAAGACTCACTTACACATTAACGTATTGTCAGCCAAAGCTGTAGTTCTAACAGATTAGAGGAGTTCTCCAGGAATCAAAAAAATAAAATGACTGAAAATACTTAAATATTACTTTATTATAAATATAAAAACATAGAAACATAGAATGTGTCGGCAGATAAGAACCATTTGGCCCATCTAGTCTGCCCAATATACTGAATACTATGAATAGCCCCCAGCCCTATCTTACATGAAGGATGGCCTTATGACTATCCCATGCATGCTTAAACTTCCTCACTGTATTTACAGGTACCACTTCTGCAGGAAAGCTATTCCATGCGTCCACTACTCTCTCAGTAAAGATATTACTTTTAAACCTTTGCCCCTCTAATTTAAAACTATGTCCTCTTGTAGCAGTTTTTCTTCTTTTAAATATTCTCTCCTCTTTTACTGTGTTGATTGCCTTTATGTATTTAAACATTTCTAGTTTCATATCCCCTTTGTCTCTTCTTACTTCCAAGCTATACATGTTAAGGTCCTTTAACCTTTCCTGGTAAGTTTTGTCCTGCAATCCATGTACTAGTTTAGTAGCTCTTCTCTGAACTCTCTCCAAAGTTTCAATATCCTTCCGCAGATATGGTCTCCAGTACTGCACACAATACTCCAAATGAGGTCTCACTAGTGCTCTGTAGAGCGGCACGAGCACCTCCCTCTTTCTACTGTTAATGCCTCTCCCTATACACCCAAGCATTCTGCTGGCATTACCTGCTGCTCTATGACATTGTCTGCCCACCTTTAGGTCGTCTGATATAATGACCCCTAAATCCCTTTCCTCAGATACTGAGGTTAGTACTGTATCACTGATTTTATATTGTGCTCTTGAGTTTTTACGCCCCAGCTGCATTATGTTGCACTTATTGACATTAAATTTTAGTTGCCAGATTTTTGACCATTCCTCTAGTTTTCCTAAATCCTTTTCCATTTGGTGAATCCCTCCAGGAACATCAACCCTGTTACAAATCTTTGTGTCATCAGCAAAAAGACACACCATACCATTGAGGCCTTCTGCAATTTCGCTAATAAAGATATTAAACAATATGGGTCCCAGAACAGATCCCTGAGGTACCCCACTGGTAACAATACCATGGTCTGAATATACTCCATTGACTACAACCCTCTGTTTTCTGTCCTTCAGCCACTGCCTAATCCATTCAACCATATGTGAGCTCAAGCTCAAAGACTGCAGTTTATTGATAAGCCTTCTATGTGGGACAGTATCAAAAGCCTTAGTAAAGTCCAGATAAGCGATGTCTACTGCACCTCCGCCATCTATTATTTTAGTCACCCAATCAAAAAAGTCAATAAGATTAGTTTCACATGATCTCCCTGAAGTAAACCCATGCTGTTTTTTATCAACCCATGGGTTTTTAGATGTTCCACAATCCTCTCCTTGAGTATGGTTTCCATTAATTTCCCCACTATTGATGTCAGGCTTACTGGCCTATAGTTGCCCGATTCCTCTCTACTACCTTTCTTGTGAATTGGCACAACGTTTGCTAATTTCCAATCTTCTGGGACGACACCTGTTACCAGTGACTGGTTAAATAAATCTGTTAATGGTTTTGCTAGTACACCTCTAAGCTCTTTTAACAGCTTTGGGTGTATCCCATCAGGCCCCTGTGATTTATTTGTATTAATTTTAGACAGCTGACTTAGAACCTCTTCCTCTGTAAAGACACATGCATCAAAGGATTTATTAGTCTTCCTCCCTAACTGAGGTCCTTCTCCTTCATTTTCCTATGTAAAAACTGAACAGAAGTATTCATTGAGGCAGTCAGCTAGTTCTTTATCCTCTTCCATATACCTTCCTTCTTTTGTTTTTAATTTGGTAATTCCTTTTTTTAATTTCCTTTTTTCCTTTTTTCATTTAAAAAATATAAGATACATATATATTCCCAAATACATTTCATTAGTTATAATGATTTGTTTTGTGTAGGGAGTAATCATAGGGGAAATAAAATGGCCGCCATCCTATTAGTACACACAAAACCTGTCCTAATCACACAGCAGGACAAGTTACTTCACAACACTGAGGTAAAGAGCTGCCTCATCCTCCTCCTCTCTACTTGTCAGGGATTAGGATCCTGAATACAGTTTAATATGACCTTCAGCTGAATCTCTGTAGAACTGACTTCATGAGGAGACATTAAGTACAAAGAGGACAGACAGGACAGACTGTGGTAATGTGGGGTTGTGGTAATGGAGACTGCATACAAGTGCTGCTCATTAGCCGCACCCCCGATAATTCGTCCTGATAGCTACTGAATGCGTATGGGGGCCTTAGTAGACGAAAATTATGAAATAGGAATCCCATCAAATATATCCTTTATTTTAAAAACAGTATAAAACCCATTCAATTAG
Source organism: Bufotes viridis (assembly GCA_033119425.1). Taxonomy (NCBI): domain Eukaryota; kingdom Metazoa; phylum Chordata; class Amphibia; order Anura; family Bufonidae; genus Bufotes; species Bufotes viridis. Next base: position 90,649,386 of record CM065595.1, read on the forward strand.
GACTTATACAATTTAACAATTAAGAATACTTGATCATAGTCCTAAGTCTGTATCTAGCAGAAAACAATACTATTGTGCAGGTAAAAGGTTATTCAACTAAAAATCTATTTACAACAAAGAAAAAGAGGAAAGCTGCTTTTGAAAATTCCAAAATGGAACATTTGCCTTTGGGCAAACTGTGTATATTTTAATTACAATGTTAGCATTTTTCCAAAAATTATATCCTGTCTATCCACTGACCATTACAACTAGTTTAAAGATTAAAATGTGTTATTTATGTGACAAGACCTGAAGATGGGGAAACAGCTTAGTTATCATGCCCTACTCAACAGGAGGAAGGCTGGCCCTGCTCCCACTGAGTTAGGAGCTGTGTAGTATAGTGGGAATTTGGCAGCCAAAGTGTGAGGAGCTACATGTGCTTGTGCAGTATGAGGACTACTGCAGGGACCCTCCATCCCTGCATGGGTAAGACAAGTGCCAAGCCTCTGAGAGAAAGAAGCTATGAATTCCTATAGACTGTTTACGACCATAAGAAATGTGCATGGACAGTTAGTAAGGTTAGCTTACGGCAAAAGACATTACTGCATTGGACTGGATATACTGCTTCGGAGAGTGCCAAACTTCTGAGATGGACTGGCTATCCTTTAAGTAGCTATCCTACCGTACCCCGCAGCCTGGGCATTGCAGTAGGATATTGTGAGAGCCTTGCCCGCCTTTGGTCAGTGTTAGAAGATGTCTGGATTTAATAGAGAGAGACTGAGCATTAGCTACTATACAGCCTGATTTTCCATATACAGCCATGAAAAGATTGTGGGAGGAATTTATCATGAGAGAAATATTTTAAGTCAGTTTTGATTCCACTTATCAAATGTTGCATGTTGTTTGATAAATTTATCTTATCCTTAATGGGGTTGTCGCATCTTGCCGTTACTAAAGCTTGTTGTGCTGCACTGTTTCCGTAGCGCTCATGCACGGCAGTGAGAGCTACTGAAACAGCAGAGTGCTCCAGTTTCCCGGGCCTGGGGGCGGTCGTAACTATCTTTCATCTCGCCTGAGTAATTGCGAGCTGAGACAACCCTTTTGAACGTAACACTTTTGTCTAGAAAAGCAACTCCAGTATTCCTACTCCATCCTCCTACAGGAGTGATAGTGCAACTTTTAAAAAAAAGTCTCAGCGATAAATCTGGAGTGAAATTTGTTAAAGGGGTTGTCCGGGTTCAGAGCTGAACCCAGACACATCCCCTTTTTCATCCATCACCCCTCTGATGTGAGCAAAGGAGCTGCCTGGGTGCTCCGACGCTCTCCCTTGCCATGCGCTGAATCATGTCAGGGCAAGGTCTTTTTATTAGATCCAGTGAGGTACCAGGTCTCTGCTAAGTGGAGGCTTCCCCCTAGCAGTGCGCCCGGTGATGTCACCGGCACTGATGGGCGAGCTTTAGCGCTTCTCTAGCCTGTAAAATAGCCTAGGGCAGCACTAAAGCACGCCCATCAGTGCCAGTGATGGCACCGGCAACACTGCTAGGCGGAAGCCTCTGCCTAGCAGTGTGAAAATATGAAAAAAAAAAAACAGTTCTAGCCTACGCGATTCATTTCCCTGTCAATATTTCAAAACTGGAGTAAGTGGTGTAAAAATGCAAAAAGTTGCAAGTTTTTTGCGCAAGTGTGCCAAAAAGTTGCAAAAGCCCCATTTTGTGACTTTTTAAAGGCAGAATTCTAGAGCGAAGGCATGATAAATCAGGGCCTGTATGTGTACGCTGGAAAGTTATCCTCATATGATTTGCCAAGATTACCTCAGCAAAGCTTGTTGAACTTGTTAATGCTGCTACCATTGTCTGCACCTTAATACCTTGCACCCATCCACCTAACATCAAGGATACCACAGTCAGCATAAGCCAGGAGCCCCGATATCAGGGTGTGCCGCAAGAGGAAGAAGGGTTGTGCTCCTCCATTGACTGCATGGCCAAAGAAAGTGTTTAGCCACCGTGAACCACTACCACTCAGTGCCACAACTATGACTTCCCTCCCAGGTCTCCTCCTGCAGGTCACTGCAATTACAACATAAAAAGTCCTCTAAAGAAAATGTAATTAACATATATTGCTGACTCAGCAGACAATTATTGGGAACAAAACGCTCATTCCTGATAACTGGTCATCAGAGAAGGTGAGAGCTGCATTTGCACGCAACAATCATCATCATCATCTCTGTATAGGGATGAGTGATTGTTACTGCGAGGCAGTTTGTTGTTTACACAGCATGATCTGTTGCCCAGAAACATGTGGTACCCACATCAATGATGCTTTCACATAATGAAAGATCATTTGTCCATTCATCGGGCACCTTTACACAGGGCAAGTATAAGAAATTAAAGATCCTTCAAAAAAATCTCCACAATCATTGTCCCATGTAATGGATCCTTAAAAAGTCACTATACTCTCTCACAATTTAAATTAATTTAATAGAGAATGGTGAAACTAGCAAATTCTCTCTGCATCCACCTAAAAAAAAGCAGCAGCCATATGATACATGTTGGCCGGCAGACAGCAGCAACCTTACGGAAGATGAAGGTAGTTAGACAGCAGCATGAAGTCAGCAGTGGAATGATGGAGGCAGCAGCGTCTGTATGGTAGGCAGGCAACATGATGGTAGCCAGGATAGCAAGCAGGCAGACAGCAACAGTGGCAAGATGGGGCACCGTCAGTACGGCTAAATCTATCCATCTGCCTCAGCCAGAGTTTAAAAAAAATCCCCTCCAGTCCATGCTTGGTTCATTTTAACAAAAGAGATGTTTTGACACTGGCAGATGACAACTTGGTCAATTATGGTGTCACCATGCCCCCTGTAGCCTCTCCGAGATGACACTGGAGGCTGGCCATGAAAGAATAAAGAGAGCGTACTGTGCCAGTTCGGGCCTCTGTTCTGACTGCCTAGAAATCCATGGGGTCAGGGAACAGGGTATGTGCGGGAGACAGGCCAGAGTGTAGGTAGGCCTGAACACTGAGGTGGAGGGTCTCAGCTTGCTGACTTGCCTCAGCCTGGCGTGGCACATAAAAAAACCTATGTTGAGGAGACTGAACTGGCTGCTGCTACTGATGCAGCGGCTTCTGCTGCTCATGGCGGCTGGAGGGGGGGTGACTGAGTGGGCGGAGAAGGGCCTATCTCTGTTAACATGCTGACGGCAAGTGTCTGCTCGACAAAAGATGCGGCAAGCAGCGTACACTATGTTTCCTGGCTATAATGTAATTTGGCCTCCCTTTCGGAGGGAGGAAAACATCCCTCCATTTTGCATTGATAACAAGGGTCTAAAAATAAAGGCTTCTCAGTAATCATCAGACTGCTTGATATCAATGATACACCTGTCATGGTATGAATGCGACTGTGCAGCTCACCATTGTTGCCAGCATGCTCAAGGAGCTAGTTCTTTCCAACTCCCCCCCATTAAGACAATTGGGTGTTGTGGCTGGTGTCATTGTCATCATCAGCATCCTCTTACTCCTCCGACTCTTCCTTCACTGGGAACACCTCCTCCTACTCATCCATGGGAGTTTCTTCTTGTGGGTCCCCAAAAGCTACAGAGTCGACAGCAAGATGCGTTAGCTGTTCTTCCGTCGTCACCCCCTACTGCACGAGTATCAGCGTCTGTTCTAAAATACATATGAGGGGCATGAGGGACAACTGCAGCATGAACTGCCACTGCTGAGGCAGTCTAGTGCATGAGAAAATCGTTCATGGCTTTCTGCTGCTCATACAGACGCTCTAACATGTGCAATGTTGAATTCCAGTGAGTTGGAACGTCGCAAATTAAGCAGTGTAGCTGCAGACTATTCTGCTGCTGCAATCCAGGAGAGCGTTCTTCATAATGTGAGAATGACAGAAAAAAGGGATGGTATACTGGACATTGCCAGAACCTTGAGCAGGCCAGTGTACTTATTTAAAAAGCATTGCACAACTAGGTTCATGACCTCCCTATGCTGGGAGCATGTGTTGTTTCCCCCAGGTTCAGAGCAGCCGTAATCTTATGGCCATTGTCGCTGACGGCCTTGCTCAATTGGAGTCGGCAGGGTGACAGTCAACGAGATGTTTGCTACTTGATGTACTTGAGCAATGGCTCACTGGTGTGGCTACTCTCTCCCAGGCCACTCAGCTCCAACACCGCGTGGAAATACTTGGCTTGACATGTGACAGGAAGGAGGGGGAGTGTTAACGACGCTGGTCCCATGCTGCTGTTGGAGATAGGAGAGTGTGCATGGAAAAGGAGGTGGAGGAGGTGCATAAATGCCTGCTGTGGGAAACAGCCCGATGAAATCGTGGTGGGGTCAAAAGGACCTGGCCATGTTACTGGGGGGCTGCCTCGCCACTGCCGCAAAAAACATTGATCCGGTGGGCCATGAAAGACATGTACTGTCCCTGCCAGTAAGAGCTGCTCTAGGTGTCCAACATGGAATGCAGTTTTCCAAACAGTGAGAATCGCAAGGAGCGGCCCTCGCTTTCCTCCATGTGAGAGTGCAAGGCACTACTATAATGGTACAGCAGCGATTGCACGGCCAACAATGTGGTCAGGTGGGGGTTCAGCTTGTAGAAGAGCTAATTGCTGGTGAAGAATATTTTTTTTATGGCCAAACATTCTGTTATTAATGTCTCATGATGAAGCAGTGGACAAGGATGAGTCTAAGCAGGAGAAGAAGGTGATAATGATGACATGGGCATGGTATTGGTTGGGGATGCAGGTTGGCTGCCACAAAAATGACTAGGAGAAGGAGGACAGACTTGTTCTGATTGGGAATGCTGGCCAGTTGTATTTTCCCAAAGGATCCAGTGATGCTGCCTCATGTGCTGCAATATAGCTCTGGTATCTATGATTGTGTTAGAACACCTACAGCTTATTTTAATCCTGCAATATCTTGCATACGGCTGTGGTTTTGTGTGCCCGTCTTGTGGAAAAAAAACACCATACAGGAATTACTCGCACAGTGCTACAGGCAGCCGAGCTCAGCTTAGTTCTGGTACGTTTTGGGCCTAACCCACCCACAGTATCAACGGCATCACCAGATCTGGAAGCAGACTTGGCCCTGGCTGTTCTTTGGGAGGTATGTCGCCTCTGCTCTTTATTGCTGTCCCCATCACCCTCCTCCTCTAGTGTTGCCTCCTCCTCAGCACACAATCATCATCGGAGTCCCCATCCTCCCTGCCACTTTTATCAGACTATGAGATATCATGGAGGGCTTCTTGGCCCCCGTCCCCTGTTCTGCCTCTTCCCCTACTGCCACTGTCGCTGCCCCCAACGCCAATGCTGTGTCTACGGGTGCCACTATTACCACCTCCAACACAGCTATGCATGTTCAAGGGTTCTCACACAAATCATTATCAGGGAGACTCTCTTGACTGTCTGCTGTACGGCGTGTTGTTTTTTTTTTTGTTTTGTTTTTGGGCTCTTCTTGCAAAAAGAAAGGCACCTCATTACAAAGGGGCATTACAATCAGAGAAGACTCCATTGAAAGCATTCTCAGGGGCTGCAAGGAGGTGGAGCAGGAGGAACTCTGTGAACCCTGGCTCCACAGCATGGTGTTGGACTCTGAAGTCACCTACATGTCATCCTGCTGCTACTGAGAGGAGGATAGAGCCATCCAATCCATAAATACATCTTTTTTCTCCTCAATGATAATGTTGAACCATTCCGAAGGCAGGGACAACTGCAGCCTACTACTACTACTACTATTTCTGTTAAAATATACAGATTCAGTGGAAAACACAACCTACTATGCAATTATTACCCCCCCCCCCCCACCGCCACTACACCAACACTAAAAGTGCCTGGAGATGCACCAATACGGAGTAGAGCTCAGTGTTTTATGTTATCACTCAGAGATGTAAATCTTCCTCTACCCTGTGTCGTATAGGACGCATATGTGCTATTTTCCCAAACCTTAAAAAAAAAAGTAAATTTGAACTATGTTTTCATTGAGATCTCAAATGCTAGCAAGTGGATTTGAAAAGGTGTTGTACAGTTTTGTGCTTATCCCCCCCCCCCCCCCCCAATAAAAACTATTTCTGAGAGAATGGCAAAAAATAATAAAAATAAAATATATGTCCTTGTAGGTAGCGGCTTTTGATGTTAAGCAGCGGCTGCTGTGTTATAAGGCAGTAATTGCAGTTGGCACACCCAACCTCAGCTCCTTACCTCTCACTCCCTGGCTTACAGCTTTCCCTGACTTTTCCCTATTGTACACAATTATTCTTCTTTCTAGCCGTCTGCTTCACTATCCCTGACAGTAGAATAGAAGCTTGAATGTGACTGTACACGGTCCCTAAGATCTTTTCTGTCAGACGCTGCAATACACATCCACCCTCATTCACAGGCCAACACAGAATGATGTTCTGTATCTGCTGCAGCACTGGTTTGCTCATCCAGGCTGTCTGTCTGAGACAATCAGGGCAAGCCCTCTGCTCCACTTCGTCTCAGTGTCAGGTGAGCATCCTTATTCTTCCTCCCTAGTTCTTTTTCCCATTGACATGACAACGTTTTACTGGATTCATCCGAAACAAACCTGAAAAGCTTCGGGTGCTGGATTAAATTTTGCAAAGTTTGTAACAAACCCAGTTTATTTTGGATTGGTCCACATATATATATATATATATATATATATATATATATATATACACCTTTTTTGTGGACAAGATAGAGAGATAGATATTGAACAAAACTAGAGGCAACATAAAAATGAAAAGCTAAGGTCATTTGTCTCCCAAACTAACTGAATAAGCAGAAAATCGATGGACTACGAACAAATAGATTGAACTGGATTTTATCCAAAATGAAAACTCACATTACATTGAATACAATAACTTCAGTCTTTGCTGTCACTTCCCAGACAGCCACACTATATAGAAAGTCTTGTTTAGTGCTATTAGTGTACCTCATCTCCCACAGACCCTATTAGCTGGCCTTATTAAACCAGTGAAGACAATGAGAAAAGATGGTCTTATTCCTGATAATTACTCAGCTCACCCGCCTCTTTGGGCACCCTGAATAGGCTTTTAATAATGTTTCTTTTTCTAAGGTTGCAGACAATGGTGTAGCAGACTGCTTTCAGCAGTGCCAATCCTATTAGCAGAATAAAGGCACAGATTTGAATGTATGTGCTTGTATGTCCATGTTTATTAATGTATTGCATGCAGAGGGCAGATAACGGAAACCCTACATGTTTGCATGGTCACTTGTCATTTGTCTGCTCTCTTTTGCCTTTATTTTACCTTTCCATAGTTGGAATGCAGCTTAATTATAAATCTATACATCCTCATCTGGGACTGGAACTTCTAGACTAGTTTTCCTATGTTTGTAGATCTTGATTCAAAGAAATAGTACATTTTGCAAAAAGAAGACATACTGCATACATTTGAAGTTGGTTTATTTTAAGGATTACTTTGTTACATGTGAATAGGTAAACTATCCTGTTTTCTGAGAAAAATTATTAAAAATTTTTTTATTCAGCCAACAGATTTTATTTCAGTTCGATCTCAATGGTTATCAGTGGGAAATCAAGTTAAGTGAGCAATAATAAAACATACTGTAAGTGTAGTATTTTGAAAATTATCTTTGTACAATTTTAAATAATTAATAATGTTAAAAAAAGACCTGTAGAGGAAGAAGCAGATGCTCTACTGGTCTGCAGAAGAAAAAGTTTAAGAACTGTGAATATCTCAGGAGGTGGTCACAGCAGAAGCAGTTGACATTTTTAAAAAAAGACTTAGATGAATTCTTAGAATTAAATAACATTAAAGCTTATGTCAATTTCTGGGTTTCTCACTCCGCTTTTCTTAATTCATATCCCTGTCATCCCTTGTTTGAACTTGATGGACAATTATATTTTTTCTACTATACTAACTATGTAACTGCTCAGTGTAGCACAATGTACCTTATCTGATAGAAATTACAAATACTCTCTCATATCGCATGGAATCTTATTCGTGTAATTTCTTTTGTGAACATTAAACAGTTTTTCTGAGGACCTGTTTATGTAGGCACTGGGAGAACTTTCCTGACACACATCAGTGATTTCCATCAGTGATTGTGATTCAAAACCTGGAGTGAAGGCTACACAGAAATAAGGTAGAAGGGAAAGTTCTGCACCTGTTCTGTTTTTGGACCCACACCTGGTTTTGGCCCACAATAACTGATGAAAATCACAGACCGAACACTGACTGTGAAAATACGGCCACACGCCAAACATACATGTTGAACGCAGTGTGAAAATAGACTAACACAGTTAACAACGAATCTTAAAACATGTTCAAATATCTGAGCAATACAATGTAAATGCTGGTTCATAGGTAACAACTAGGATGTGGTGAAAGTTCTTAATATCCTACTACTTTATTTTGAGGATGGCCTAAACCTTTCTTATTCCCAGAAAACTTCTGAAAGTTAAACAAAATGTGTAGAATAAAGTGTCATACAGCTGGTAAATGATGACAAAGAAATTATACCATTAGAAAGTAAAAGGGTTGAAGTATCTTAACCCCTTTGTGGCCAACCTATTTTAGGCCTTAGTGATCAAGCGTGTTGCTTTTATTTTTCATTTTTTCATCATCCGATTGCAAGAGCTATAACTGTTTCATTTTTTCTCACTGTTATACTGAGAGTCACCAGCAGGCTGCACGAGAGAGATGCAGCTTGATATAGATATACTGCAGGCAGGCCTGGCAGACAGTGCTTAGACTTTGCTTCCGTAATAAGGCGATGACATAGCCTAAGACCCCTTAGTGACCACCGTAACAAGTCATATTGGTTGTTAATAAACTACATAAAAAATTAGACTAGCACATTCATGATCACAGGTGCATATCCATAAAGCAAGCATACAGAGAACTAATAAAAACATGGCTGCACAACATTTCACATGCAAACATGCAGATGTTTCCTAACACTAACAGAACTGCCTCTCTTGGACTTACCTAAGCCTACAATATTAAGGGTGGTGTAGGAACCAGCTACATTTATACTCTGGGCAGATGGGCATTGTTTAGTCTAAAAGAGGCCGGTACCCTCAATATATACTACAAGAAAATTTAGACTAGCACATTGACACTATTCGTCCCCGATTGACTTTCAATGGTGCTCAAGATAGATCCATCATGGCTATAAAAGTCATAAAACAACTGGATGCGTTCATGATGAATGCATGCAGTTGTATTATTATAACGGAAGCGTTTTTGCAGATCCATGACGGATCTGCAAAAAACGCTAGTGTGAAAGTAGCCTAATATGTGCCATTATAAAAAAAATGCCCCATACTACCACCTATATTAATAATGTCCCCATAGTGCCACCTTTTTTTATAATAATGACCCCCTCCATAGGGGTCCAACAGCATGCTGCCAAACAAGAAGAACAAACTTATATGCTTACTACCGTGACATAGTCTCTGATGCATTGCAGGATGCAGTTATCTTTCCGTCTGCCTCCTGAGCTGCTTGCGGCCAAAGCTGATACAGCAGGGTGATGATGACATCATTACACCGCCTGTGCTGGCCTCTGATAGGCTTCAGGTCTAGTGTCTGTGGCCTATCAGAGTGAACGGTGAGACAAAGAGATATCACTCCCATGCCCTGCCACAGCGGTGAGGATGGCGATACAGTTGAATGTTGAGAGGTCTTCCCGCATACTCCCTTAGCCTGCAGATTTAGAATCACTGCTCTATGGGACTTAAACATGTGATCAAACAAGTTGTGCTATGCACTGCAATACTTCTGTATTACAATGCATAGTGATTATACTAGCACTCTACTACATTGTGCCAGGGGCAGGAGGCAACAACAGCAGTAAGATGGCAGGCCTGGTGGCCTTCAATATGCTGCTGGCTGCCATACAAATGATCACATTGCATAGCATTGGAGGACCAAAGGAGCTTTTTCCTCTGTGTAACTGCACAGATGATGAGGTTATGATCCCAGTCACTGCAGGAAGGTGTCCGCTATACAGCACAACACTGGCACCTGCCTTGCATACATTCTTTTCAGGCATCTGCCTTACATATGCAGCTCATGTTGTGAAGGGGTAAACAAAAATGTAACCGTACTGTTTGCACTTATGAAAATGGCAGACCTACTGGGTGCCATATATACAGAGATAATGAGAAAATACCAAGGGTTTACCAACTGTACAGCTCTGTACAACTCAGAGGCTGTACATGGCAGTAATATTACCTTATTCATGAGCCCTTAACCTCTATAAGTACCTGATATGCATAAGTGTATTGAGAAGATAAAATCATACACACTGCACCTTAGGTAGTATTGCCAACAGCTATAATGCAATATAAAACTCAAACAGGTGAAGGATCACCTTGAGTGGTTGTGCTAACTAGGTACAAATCTAATGAAGGCAATGTGGTGAAAACCACATATGGCTGGCTGCTGCATCTTCCTCTAAACCAAAGCTGAACCAATTAGAAGAAGGAGAAATGTGGAGTTGGAGCTGCGCCGCCAATGTAATGGAACAGAGTCTTATGTGGTTCAAGATAAAAGCTTTATTGGTGACAACGGATGTCGGCACTGAACCAGTACATTCACCAGGCCATAATACAGTTACCACAAACATAAGCGATTTATATACAAAGTAAGACAAGACAAAACAGGAAAAGGAAGTGATGTCATAGAATAGGGATGAGGGTTACAATAAAACAGTCCTCCCAAGTGTCCTTCTTTTGGAGGGACAGTCCCTCTTTTGGACCCAAGTTCCTCTGTCCCTCTTTGCTCCTTAAATGTCCCTCTTTTTGATCTGAGGAATATTTTTGTATAGTTATACTTATAATTAGAGATGGCCCGAACTATCCGCCGGCGAACAGTTCCCGGCGAACATAGCTTGTTCGCGTTCGCCGCGGCGGGCGAACACATGCGATGTTCGGTCCGCCCCATACATCATCATTGAGCAAACTTTGACCCTGTACCTCACAGTCAGCAGACACATTCCAGCCAATCAGCAGCATACCCTCCCTCCCATCTCCTGAACAGCATCCATTTTAGATTCATTCTGAAGCTGCAGTCTTAGTGAGAGGAGGGACAATGTAGCTGCTGCTGATTTAATTGGGAAATCGATAGCTAGGCTAGTATATTCATTGTCCACTCCAGTCCTGAAAGACTCATCTGATCTCTGCTGTAAGGACAGCGTCCTGACAGCACCCCAAAAAGCACTTTTTAGGGCTGCTACATTCGTCTGCTTTTTTTTTTCATCTCCATATATATATTGTAGTTGCCTGGCCTGCCCGTGTGTGAGGAGCTGCAGGCCCACAGACTGTAGTGTGCCCACTGCCAGTGCCCACCACTCATCCCGTGTGGCACAGGACTTTGCATAAAAAAAAGGCATTTAATTTTTACACTTTAGTGTAGTTTCAGTTGCTTGCCTGCTGCCAGTGTGTGTCAGGCCCACTTCCACTGACTGTAGTGTGCCCACTGCCAGTACCCACCACTCATCCCGTGTGGCACAAGACTTTGCATCAAAAAAATGCATTTAATTTTTACACTTTAATGTAATTTCAGTTGCTTGCCTGCTAGTGTGTGTCAGGCCGACTTCCACTGACTGTAGTGTGCCCACTGCCAGTACCCACCACTCATCCCGTGTGGCACAGGACTTTGTATAAAAAAAGGCATTTAATTTTAACACTTTAGTGTAATTTCAGTTGTTTGCCTGCTGCCAGTGTGTGTCAGGCCCACTTCCACTGACTGTAGTGTGCCCACTGCCAGTGCCCACCACTCATCCCGTGTGGCACAGGACTTTGCATCAAAAAAAGGCATTTAATTTTTACACTTTAGTGTAATTTCAGTTGTTTGCCTGCTGCCAGTGTGTGTCAGGCCCACTTCCACTGACTGTAGTGTGCCCACTGCCAGTGCCAACCACTCATACAGGGTGGCACTGTAGCTTGCCGATAAATAAGGCATTTCATTTTTACACATTAGTCTAATTTCAGTTGCTTGCCTGCTGCCAGTGTGTGTCAGGCCGACTTCCACAGACTGTAGTGTGCCTACTGCCAGTGCCAACCACTCATACCGGGTGGCACAGTAGCTTGCCGATAAATAAGGCATTTAAGTTTTACACATTAGTCTAATTTCAGTTGCTTGCCTGCTGTCAGTGTGTGTCAGGCCAACTTCCACAGACTGTAGTGTGCCCACTGCCAGTGCCAACCACTCATGCCGGGTGGCACAGTAGCTTGCCGATAAATAAGGCATTTAATTTTTACACTTTAGTGTAATTTCAGTTGCTTGCCTGCTGCCAGTGTGTGTCAGGCCGACTTCCACAGACTGTAGTGTGCCCACTGCCAGTGCCAACCACTCATGCCGGGTGGCACAGTAGCTTGCCGATAAATAAGGCATTTAATTTTTACACTTTAGTGTAATTTCAGTTGCTTGCCTTGCTGCCAGTGTGTGTCAGGCCGACTTCCACAGACTGTAGTGTGCCCACTGCCAGTGCCAACCTCTCATACCGGGTGGCACAGTACCTAGCACGCGTAGTACCACTTATCTAAAAAAAATGACAGGCAGAGGCAGGCCACCCCGCAGGGGCCGTCGTGGTGCTGTGATTTTCACAGTCCCTGGAATATTGCCTAGTGTTCAGAGGCCATGTACCCTGTACCCGAAAAATTCTGAGGACATAGTTGACTGGCTTATACAGGACACCCAATCTTCAACAGCTTCCGCTAAGAACCTTGACGCACCATCCTCCTCCAGCTCAGCTTAGGTCACCTGCTCTCAAGTTACCACGATCTCGCCCGCCGCCACCACCACCACTACCACCACAGCCACCACAGCCGCTTCACTTGATCTGTCAGAGGAGTTATTCACACATTAGTTGGATGCAATTAGTGATGCGCAACCATTATTGCCAGATTATGTAGATTACAGGGATATGTCTCAGTCAGGCAGGATTACACACATGGACGTACAGTGTGATGATGATGATTATGATGTTGTACCCGTTGCTGCTTCCTTTGCTGAGGTGTCAGATACAAGTGAAGCAGTCGATGATGACGATGTGTCCACGGATGCCACGTGGGTGACTGCTCGAAGAGAAGAAGAGGGGGAAAGTTCAGAAGGGGAGACAGAGAGAAGGAGGAGACGAGTTGGAAGCAGGGGGAGGTCGTCGCAAGGAGTTAGTGGCACAGTCAGACAGCATGTATCGACTGTATCGGCCTATGGGGTCAGCCAGACAGCACGCCAGTCAATGCATGCTGTTGCCACCACCAGAATGCCGTTGTTGCAAAGCTCAGCAGTGTGGCATTTTTTTTGTGTGTCTGCCTCTGATAACAGCGATGCCATTTGCAACCTGTGCCAAAAGAAACTGAGTCGTGGGAAGTCCAACACCCACCTTGGTACAACTGCTTTGCGAAGGCACATGATCTCACATCACAAACGCCTATGGGATCAACACATGAGTACAAGCAGCACACAAACTCAAAGCCACCATGCTCCTCCTGGTCCAGCATCTTCAGCCACGTCAACTACTGCTGTCCTCCCTGCCCCCTCTCAACCAAGCGCCACACCACCTCTCACCTTTAGCAGTTCCTGCTCATCTGCCCACAGTCAGGTGTCTGTTAAGGAAATGTTTGAGCGTAAGAAACCAATGTCACAGAGTCACCCCCTTGCCTGGCAACTGACAGCTGGCTTGAGGGAATTCTTAGCTCGCTAGCTTTTACCATACCAGCTGGTGGAGTCTGAGGCCTTCAAAAAATTTGTCGCTATTGGGACACCACAGTGGAAGGTACCCGGACTAAATTTTTTTTCAAAAAAGGCAATCCCAAACCTCTACTATGTTATTGAAAAGGAAGTCATGGCATCTCTGGCATACAGTGTTGGGGCAAGGGTCCATCTGACCACTGATACCTGGTCTGCAAAGCACGGTCAGGGCAGGTATATCACGTACACTGCGCATTGGGTCAACCTGCTGACGGCTGAAAAGCATGGAATAAGTGGCTCCGCAGCGGAGTTGGTGACACCGCCACGACTTGCAGGCAGGCCTACTGCCACCTCCTCTACTCCTACTCCATCCTCTTCGATATCCTCCTCGGCTGAGTCCTCTTCTGCTGCGGCGTCTGGCTGCACATCAACTGAATCCCCCCAGCTCCACAGGGGCTATTCCACATCCCGGATACGACAGTGTCACACTGTCTTGGGGTTGACTTGCCTGAAAGCAGAGAGCCACACAGGACCAGCACTCCTGTCCGCCCTGAACGCACAGGTGGATCAGTGGCTGACCCCGCACCAACTGGAGATAGGCAAAGTGGTGTGTGAGAATGGAACAAATTTGTTGCCGGCATTGAATTTGGGCAAGTTGTCACATGTGCCGTGCATGGCACATGTGTTTAATCTCATTGTACAACGCTTTGTGTCTAAGTACCCAGGCTTACAGGACGTCCTCAAGCAGGCCAGGAAGGTGTGTGGCCATTTCAGGCGTTCCTACACGGCCATGGCGCACTTTTCTGATATTCAGCGGCGAAACAACATGCCAGTGAGGCGCTTGATTTGCGACAGCCCGACACATTGGAATTCAACACTCCTAATGTTCGACCGCCTGCTCCAACAAGAAAAAGCCGTCAACGAGTATTTGTATGACTGGGGTGCTAGGACAGCCTCTGCGGAATGGGAATTTTTTTGCCACGTTACTGGACGCTCATGCGCAATGCCTGTAGGCTCATGCGTCCTTTTGAGGAGGGGACAAACCTAGTCAGTCTCACCGAAGGCACCATCAGCGACCTCATCCCATTTGTTTTCTTCCTGGAGTGTGCCCTGCGAAGAGTGCTAGATCAGGCTGTAGATGAGCGTGAAGAGGAAGAGTTGTGGTCACCATCACCACCAGGAACAGCCTTGTCATCATCGCTTGCCGGACCTGCGGCAACGCTGGAAGAGGAGTATAAGGAAGAGGAGTCAGAGGAGGAATGTGGCTTTGAGGAGGAGAAAGACCAACCACAGCAGGCACCCCAGGGTGCTCGATGTTGTCACCTATCTGGGACCCATGGTGTTGTACGTGGCTGGGGGGAAGAACAGACCGTCAATGACATCAGTGAGGAGGAGGAACAGGAAATGAGTAGCTCTGCATCCAACCTTGTGCAAATGGGGTCTTTCATGCTGTCATGTCTGTTGAGGGACCCTCGTATAAAAAGGATGAAGGAGAACGACCTGTACTGGGTGGCCACGCTACTAGACCCCCGGTATAAGCAGAAAGTGGCAGAAATGTTACCAAATTACCGAAAGTCGGAAAGGATGCAGCAGTTCAAAACCAAACTAAAAAATATGCTTTACACAGCTTATAAGGGGGATGTCACAGCACAACGGGAATCTAACAGGGGAAGAGGTGAATGTAATACTCCTCCTACCACGGCGGCAAGGACTGGACGATTTACAAATGTGTTGTTGATGGAGGACATGCGAAGCTTTTTCAGTCCTACACATCGCCACAGCCCTTCAGGATCCAGCCTTAGAGAACGACTCGACCGACAAGTAGCAGACTACCTCGCCTTAACAGCAGATATCGACACTCTGAGGAGTGATGAACCCCTTTACTACTGGGTGTGCAGGCTTGACCTGTGGCCTGAGCTATCCCAGTTTGCAATAGAACTTCTGGCCTGCCCTGCTTCAAGTGTCCTGTCAGAAAGAACCTTCAGTGCAGCAGGAGGCATTGTCACTGACAAGAGAAGTCGCCTCGGTCAAAAAAGTGTTGATTACCTCACCTTCATAAAGATGAATGAGGCATGGATCCCGAAGGGACTGACAGTGGGGGATACGTTTGACTAACAAAAGGCCTGATGACATGCCTTGGCCTCAAAATGGTCCCCACGCTGCTGTATTTAATGTCTGCATACCGGATGACTTTCGTGAGTTCTCCGCCACCAACTAGGGTTCAAGCCGCAATGATTTAGTCACTTTTCTGCCTGGAAAACATCAATTTTTCCGGCCGCTCCTACAACTGCGGCTGCAACAATGCCATTATTTTTTAGGCATGTGTACATGCCTAATTTTACTGTCCTATGGTGCAGCACTGTGGCTGCAAAAACAAAACAAAAAAAAAAGGCACATACAAGTGTCAATTCCCCTTCGTGATCGTTACCTTGTAGTGGTGAAGGGGCTTGCGTATCACAATGAAGCAATCATCACCTTTTTGAGTGTGTTGGCAATGTTGCCACACCTCAGATGATAAGGCCTTTGCTTCATTATGGTCAGACCAAAAGCGATCGGACGGCTGGATAATATTTCATAGAAAAAACATTAATTTACCTTTTTTTTTTTTTTTAAGTTGTATGGGTTTTTAATACATAAAATAAAAAATCATAATAAAGTCTCTTAATAGTTTATTAGAAATAATGCAGACAATTAAAAAAATCCCCATCAATTCCAATACAAAGCAAGTACAGAGCTCAGAACTAAATTATTTCATGATGTCGTAATGGTTCGTTAATTCGACAATGGTTAATCAATTCGACACACGTCCCCAGATAGGGTACGTAACAGGGATTAAACTGATAGGAATAGTACTAGTTAAGACACCACTCATATAGGGTGTCACAGCACATTGCTCTGTGCACGCGCAGTGCCCCAATTTGGGAGTAAGAGGACCGACCAAGTTGCTTTTTCCATCTCCCAGTTCCTAAAATCAATTCAGTTTGGTGTATGAGAGTTTGGTCTGTCACTGTGAAGGCAGTCGAAGGTACCCGGCCTAAATTTTTTTTCACAAAAGGCAATCCCTGATATGGGATGTAACAGGGATTAAACTGATGAGAACAGTACTAGAATAGTACAGAAAATACCACTCATATCGGGTGTGACAGTAAATTTCACTGCGCAGACGCAGTGACCGTGGATTAAAACAAAGGGGAGGGAGACAGCGTTTTTTTAACCATCTCCCGTTCGAAAAATCAATTCAATAAATGGACCCCAGATTGGGGACTTTAGAGGGATTAAACTGATGAGAATAGTACTACAGAAAATACCACTTATATCGGGTGTTACAGGAAATTGCACGGCGCAGACACAGTGACTGTGGATTAAAACAAATGGGAGGGAGCCAGCGTTTTTTTTACCATCTCCCCGTTCGAAAAATCAATTCAATTCACCTTTCGGGGACCCTTGGTATTGTACGTGGCTGGGTGGAGGAAGAAACCTTCAATGACATCACCGGGACATAGCTAGCTTGGTATCCAACCTTGTGCAAATGGGGAGTTTGCGGTTGTGCAAATGGACTGTTTGCGGTTGTTTGCGGTGCATTAAAAGGGGAGTTTGGTCTGTCAATGTCTGTGAAGCGGGCATAACCCTTACACTACCTGATTAATACAACATCATACCTGATCGTATACACACACTGGATGTTTTAAAGCATGTTATTCCAAACAATTTAGGAATGTTAGTTGATTTATGACCTTTATGGATTAAAACCCGACTTTGCGTCCACTACGTAATTTTCCATGGGAGTTTTGCCATGGATCCCCCTTCGGCATGCCACAGTCCAGTTGTTATTCCTCTTGAAACAACTTTTCCATCACTATTGTGGACAGAAAGAGTCCCTGTGAGTTTTAAACTTCGCCTGCCTATTGAAGTCTATGGCGGTTCGCCCGTTCGCGAATATTTGCAGAAATTCACGTTCGCCGTTCATGAACAGAAAATTTTATGTTCGCAACATCACTACTGATAATATTAATCCAGAAAGTGTTTGTCTGGTTCCTCTCTATATATTAGACCCCACCTTGTATTAATTAATTATTTGGATTTTAGAAATCTCTATTTTCAGATAATTTTTGCGATATTGTGCGCCAAGAAAACTATTAAAGTGTATAAATATGCAGGAAAATGGACTTTTACAAATTGAACCACAAGTGTCCCTCTTTGACAGTCAAAAAAGTTGGGAGGTATGATAAAATAAAAAGGTTGAAAACCCATGAATCCAACAGTGAAAATCTAGCACTAAGCCACTGTAGCTGGATGTATATAGGAAGGTGACAAGTGTTTTTGACCCTTAACCTGATCTTCATAAAACAGACACCATTTTTTTTAAGTTAAATTAAAGTGTACCTAATCCTTCAATTACACTTCATTAAAATTCATTCTAAATGTGAGGGAAATTATTTTACTAATATACTTTAATTACTGCTTAGGCTACTTTCACACTAGCGTTAATATTTTCTGGTATTGAGATCCGTCATATGGTCTCAATCCTGGAAAAAAACGCTTCCTTTTTGTCTCCATTCTTTGTCAATGGGGACAAAACGTAACTGAACAGATGCATTCTGAACAGATGCATTCTCCAAAATGCATTCTGTTCCGTTATCATACCGGAGAGCAAACCGCAGCATTCTGCGGTTTGCTTTCCGTCCTGGGATGCGGAGCAAAACAGATCCGTCATGACCCACAATGCAAGTCAATGGGGACGGATCTCTGACACAATCTGACACAACAGAAAACAGATCCGTCCACCATTGGCTTTCAATGGTGTTCATGACAGATCAGTCTTGGGTATGTTAAAGATAATACAACCGGATCGGTTCATAACAAATGCAGATGGTTGTATTATCAGTTACGGAAGCGTTTTTGCTGAACCCTGCTGGATCCAGTAAAAACGCTAGTGTGAAAGTAGCTTTAATGATGCATACAACATCAGTACAGGCTATTAACAGAGAGGAGCAAGTGCAGGGCAGGAGGTCCATAGCACATTGCGCTCCTGCCTGAATCCACTCTGCTAAATTCTTAAATGCTATGGATTTCAACAGGGAGATAGCCAGACCCATCTATGCCAGCCAGGCTTTAGGATAGCAGCACTGGTACAGACAGGAGTAGAGATGCTCCGGCCTGTATAGGAATCCGTACTCCAGTACACACTGGTTTTCAACGAAGATAGCCAGACCCATCTATGCCAGCCAGGCTTTAAGATAGCAGCGCTGGTACAGACAAGGGTAGAGATGCTCCGGCCTGTATAGGAATCCGTACTCCAGTACACAGTGGTGTACGAGAGTACGGATTGCAAAGTGAGATTATTTCACTAGGAAAAGTATTTTACAATAATAATTTCCCTCGCATTTTAATGAAGTGTATTTGAGGGTTTACGTACACCTAAAAATAGTTCATATGTTAAATTATTGGCTACATAAGGACCTTGTTTCAAAATGTGCCAGTGTATTTCTAATCTTTTTTATTCTCAGTGGTATAGGTGGTGACAAAGTTAAGGGGAGGGGTCTCAATGGGATTATTGTCATTGTCTTAGCATTACTGTACACATTGTTCCTGTGTCACTATAACTGTCGTACTGTAAGCATTTCAGAGGATAGCTTTTAGGTACCCTTCAGGGTAAAGCGATTTAACAAGATTTTGGACTGTTGCTTGAAGGAATCATCAGTTGTACTGTTCTTTCTAATTATTTTGTACTGACTAGATGGAACATTGGTTAGTCATTCAGGGTAATGAAGGCTAGAGAAATCCCAAAAGTTTTTTACATCTACGCTCTTAAATATTTCCATACTGTGATGGAGTTATCATTGAGATCACCTTTGATTAAGATATCCAAAAATTTGATTTGGGTGGCAGAAAAATTCACAGATAAAGTAATCACCCAACAATTTTCATTGACGGGCCTCTGCTTTGCTACCTTCCCAAATAATAATAAGGTTGTCATGTATAATTTAAAAAACACTTACATATGTACTGACTATAGGCAATGTTATTGATAATGTGGTTCAGTTGGAAGGCCCCCATGAATAGGTTAGCAAAACTCGGTACAAATCTCATGTCTATGGCAGTACCCTTTACCTGTTCATAAACCTGGGATTGGAATGAGAACATATTATGCTCCAAAGGAGACTTGATACCATCAAGAATATCTGCTACAGTCTTGATACCAGATTCACATGGGATATTAGTTTACAGGGAGGATAAATCCAAAGTGATCCAAGAGTATGACTCCTCTCACTGCAAAAGTCTCAGTTCAGGAATAAGCTGGGAGGAGTCACGTAAGTATGTGGGCAATTGTACCACATAATTTTGTTGTAAGTGTAGGTCTATATAATAAAAAAGGTTACAGGTTACCGACCCTAACCTGATATGATTGTTTGGCAGGGGGAGTGTACTGGATCCTGGATGAATTTTTGGAAGCTGATAAAGTAAAATAGATAGCTGGGGATTTTTAGGAATTATGTAATTTCCCACTTATTCAATATACTGGCACCCAATGTCGCAGATGAGGTATTGGAGGGAACACCACACCGACAACAGGAGGGAAGGGAAAAGCCACTAGGCCTCAACGCTAGGGAAAGGGTCACCTCCTATAGAACTCTACTCCTTGCCCTGACTCCTATCCGTATGGGCACACCTTGAAGGCAGGAATGCCCATACACTGGAACCTGGAGACCCTAAAGAGCCCCATGGGTATTGGCAGGGCTTGAGATGACCCATTCCTTCCCAGATGAACGAACCAGCATCTCCCTGAGGCCTAGTAACCACAGACACGGGAAGGGACAACAAAACACAAAGAAACGAGACACTTAACTTCTGAGATGGACGAGTAGGAACTCCAGAGAGGACAACAAACCAGCTCTTCCAAAACCAAATGAAGCTCTCAACCGCATAGCCAGAGGAGTTAGGTCAGGCTATATAGGGGAGGTGTAATGATCACTAAGCTACACCTGAAACAAGAAGTGTGGTCATTAACAAGAACAACACTGAAGCAAGAGTATCCTAAGAGGCTGTTAGATCCCTTCACGTGTAGCCAGTCTCTTCGATCTTCTGACATCTGTCATGAGAGGGACCATAACAGTGGACAGTGACAACCCCCCACCCTTCTACAGGTGACCTCTGGGCACCAGGACGGACCTTATCAGGATGAGCTCTGTGAAAGGCTTTCACTAGACGATTATCATTAACATCGGCCGCTGGAACCCACATCCTCTCCTCTCACCTTTCCAGTGAACGAGATACTGGAGGGATCTACGGATAACTCGGGAGTCCACAATCCTGTTGATATGAAATTCTAAATTACCGTCTACCATGACAGGAGCGGGAGGTAAGGAGGATGGCGCAACAGGTTCGACACATTTCTTCAACAATGACTTATTAAATACATTATGAATTTTCAAAGCCTGAGGAAGTTCAAGATAGAAGGCTACAGAGTTAATAATGGCAGTGATCTTATTTGGACCAATAAATATTGGGCCCAACTTCCAAGAAGGTACCTTATGCTTAATGTTTCTTGTAGATAGCCACACAGAATCACCTACTCTCAGGTCCGGACGATTCATACGTCTCCTGTCAGCCACCTGTTGCCCATCTTTTCCCTGTTATTTCGAATTTTCCACCAGAAAGATGACAAAGAAGAGGAAAATCATTCCTCCTCAGGAATACCGGAAGTCTGAGAACCAGAAAATGTGCCAAACTGCGGCTGGAACCCATATGCCCCCCAAAAAAGCGACTTATCGGTGGACTCCTATCTACGGTTATTAATGGCAAACTCAGCTAAAGACAAAAATGAACACCACTCCTCCTGGCTCTCCGAAACAAAATATCTCAAGTAAGTCTCCAGATTCTGATTAGTGAGCTCAGTCTGTCCATTCGACTGAGGATGAAAAGCTGAAGAGAAAGACAATTGTACAGATCTCTTTCCAGAATCTGGAAACAAACGAGTCCCCCGATCTCGAACAAACGAGATCGAGTCCCCCGATCAGACACCATAGCAGAGGGAATGCCATGTAGTTTCACAATGTTATGGACAAACACCTGTGCAAGAGTTTTGGCATTAGGTAAGCTGATCACATTTTTTCTTGAAGAATTCAGTAAATCCATGATAATATCCATGGACAAATGAGTCCAAGGTCTGGATTGGATGGGTAACGGAAGAAGAGATCCGGAAGGCTGAGTATGTGTTACCTTAGCACGTGCACAGGTACTACAGGTTGACACATAGTCCTCAACACACTTACGTAACCCCGGCCACCAAAATCTACGAGAGATCAGATCGACAGTGGATCTGCTCCCAGGGTGTCCAGCAAGCACCGTACAGTGATGTTCCTCGAATACCTTGTGACGTAATTCAGAAGGAACAAACAACTTCCCCGGAGGACAAGAGTCCGGTGCATCTTCCTAGGCCTCTAACACCATTGCCTCAAGGTCAGGATATAGATCAGGCATCCTCAAACTGCGGCCCTCCAGTTGTTGTAAAACTACAACTCCCACAATGCCCTGCTGTAGGCTGATACCTGTAGGCTGTTTGGGCATGCTGGGAGTTGTAGTTTTGCAACAGCTGGAGGGCCACAGTTTAAGGATGCCTGATATAGATCTTTAGAATCACCTGGCCCACCCCCCAGGAAATCTGCGTGACAATGCATCCGCCTTGACGTTCCTAACTCCAGGGCGGTAGGTGACAATGAAGTTTAATCTGGTGAAAAACAATGACAATCTGGTCTGCCTTGGGTTCAGTCGTTTAGCCGACTCCAGGTAAGCCAGATTTTTGTGATCAGTTATCACCGAAATAGGATGGATTGCTGCTTACAACCAATGATGCCTTTTCTCAAAAGCCAACTTAATGGCCAGCAATACTCTACTACCCACATCATAATTTCTTTCAGCAGCCAAGAGTTTTTTTTAGAAAAGAAAGCACATGGGAGCCTTTTACTAGGTGGGAGACTCTGCAATAAAACTACTCCTAACCCTACCTCAAATGCGTCAATTACTATAATGAATGGCTGTGAAACGTCTAGTTGCACCAGAATAGGGGCCGAAGCAAAACATTCCTTCACCGCTGAAAAGGCTTGTAATGCTGCATCAGACCAGACAGAGATATCAGAACCTTTCCTAGTCATGTCTGTTAAAGGTTTAACCACAGTTGAATAGTTCAAGATGAATTTACAGCAGTAGGTGGTGAACCCCAAAAACCGCATAAGCACTTTCAGATTTTTGGGTCGATCCCAGTCCAACACAGCATGGACCTTCTCAGGATCCATACGAAAACCTGAGGATGAGAGCAGGTAACCCAGAAATTGCAGTACCTGAACGGCAAATACACACTTTTCCATCTTAGCATACAACTTATTCTCTCTTAGGATCTGTCGTCCAGATATACAACAAACCTCCCCACCAGATGATGAAAGATGTCATTGACAAAGTGTTGAAGAACCAGAGGAGCATTAGTTAACCCAAAAGGCATGCCCAGATTCTCAAAATGACCCTCAGGGGTATTAAAAGCCGTCTTCCATTCGTCCCCCTGCTTGATCTTTACTAGATTACATGCCCCCCTCAGATCCAATTTAAAGAACACTTTGGCACCGACAATCTGATTAAACAAATCCGGAATTAAAGGAAGGGGGTAAGGATCATGGACAATAATACGATTGAGCTCACGGAAATCCAGACATGGCCTAAGAGTACTATCCTTTTTTTTTTACAAAGAAAAACCGAGCAGCCATTGAGGAGTTGGATGGTCTAATATCTCCCTTAGCCAAACTCTTGGTGATATACTCTCGCATGGCTACTCTTTCAGGTTCCGAAAGGTTACAGAACCGAGATTTGGGCAGTTTAGCTCCGGGAATAAGATTGACGGGACAATCATACTCCCGATGCGGAGGTAACTCCTGGTTACCACTCTCAGAAAATACATCAGAAAATTCGGAAATGAACGAGGGTACAGCGTTAGTGGTTACAACAGAGAACGATGTATTAAGACAGTTGTCTATGAAAAAATCACTCCAATCGAGAATCTGTCTTGCTTGCCAATCGATGGTAGGATTATGTTTGCTTAACAATGGGAAGCACAAAACCAACGGAGCAGGCAGATTCTCCAACACACAACACGAAACGGATTCCTGATGAAAATCACCCACTCTTAAACGGATGTCCTGCACCACCTGCGACAAGCATTTCTGGGTAAGAGGTGCTGAGTAGAGATGGCCTTGTGGTTCGCCAGGCGGTCGTTTTGCGGCGAACTTTGCTCGTTCGCGATTCGCCGAACATGCGAACATGTGGTGATATTCGCATGCGCCATATTCTTTTGCAATACGCCGAACTTTGACCCATGACACATCCATCAGGTGGGACAGGACAGCCAATTGAGACATTTCAGCACATGGCCACACCCCCACCCTATAAATCAACCAGATCTGGCAGCCATTTTACATTCTGTGTTTTGCCATTGTAGGGAGAGGTTGCTTTGTGGAGCAGAGATAGACTGTTAGGGATACCAACAAGCTAGCTAATAGGGCCACAAAAGTCCTTTTAAGGACTGGTATAGGTGCTATCGATAGGTGTGACATACTGAGGGGTGGGATATACTTATAATATACTTTCTAACATAGAAAGTATATTATAGTGCATTTGTATTGTGCAGCAGTTGTGTGCTGCTCTGCTGCGATACCATGGCCCCAACAGGAGGAGTACATTGTGGGCTCAGCATGCATGTTGGTACCTGCATCCCTGGATTTAATGGAGGCTGTTACGGCACTAAAAAGGTTAAAAAGCAGGGTTGACCCAGCATGCACTCCCTGGATTTTATGTGGCTGTCATGGCCCACAACAGGTAGGATTTAGCGTTAGGACCACTCATAGAGGCGGCCTTGGCGCGGCAAGTGGCTTATTACTTTTTAGGGCAGAGTGCTGGTTGCAGAGTGCTGTTGCATTTCTGTATTTGTATGTATATTTTGCCATGGCTACATGCACCTGCATACAGGGACGTGCCGACTGACCCCCCCCCCCCCTTTTTTTTCTGGACAGGTATATAGAGGGACAAACGCTATTGGAATTACTAATTGCAACTGGTGTGATATACTTGTTGCCCCCAAAAAAACTGATTAAGGGGTGCGATATACCTGCTTTCACAAAATACTGATTGAAGGCTGCAAATTACCTGTAACCTGTTGCCCCCAAAAAACAGTGTTGTGTGATATAACTGTTGTGGCAAAAAAAGTAATTGAGGGGTGTGATATACCTGCTTCCACAAAATACTGATTATGGGGATTGATATACCTGCTTCCAACAAATACTGATTGAGGCCTGTGATACACCTGCTTCCACAAAATACTGTTTAAGGAGATTGATATACCTGCTTCAACCAAATATTTATTGAGGCCTGCGATACACCTGCTTCCACAAAATACTGATTAAGGAATTTGATAGACCTGTTTCCACCAAATACTGTTTGACGCCTGCGATATACCAGCTTCCACAAAATACTGATTAAGGGGATTGATATACAGTAACTGCTTCCACCAAATATTGATTGAGTCCTGCGAGATACCTGCTTTCACAAAATACTGATTAAGGGGTTTGATATAACTGCTTCCACCAAATACTGATTGAGTACTGCAATATACCTGCTTCCACAAAATACGGATTAAGGGGATTGATCTACCTGCTTCCACCAAATATTGATTGAGGCCTGCGATACACTTGCTTCCACAAAATACTGATTGACGGCTGCGATATACCTGTAACCTGTTGCTCCAAATAAACAGGGTGGTGTGATATAACTGTTGTTGCAAAAAAATAATAATTGAGGGGTGTGATATACCTGCTTCCACAAAATACTAATTAAGGGGATTGATATACCTGCTTCCACCAAATATTGATTGAGGGATTTGATAGACCTGCTTCCATCAAATACTGATTGACGCCTGCGATATACCAGCTTCCACAAAATACTGATTAAGGGGATTGATATACCTGCTTCTAGGGGTGGACGGTATAGGCGATATAGGCGATATGCGATATAAATTTGTGCCACGATATGGATTTTGTGCATATCGCCTATATCGCCGGACCGCGATATGACCTTGAGCGGCAGTTCCGATCGGAGTCCCAGCAGTGTAATGCTGGGGCTCTGATCGGTTACCATGGCAGCCAGGACGCTACTGAAGTCCTGGCTGCCATGGTATGTAAGTGAGCAGCATTATACTTACGTGCGCGGTGGCCGCCGGGCGCTCCTCCTTCTCATAGATCTGTGCGGCGCATTGCTAATGCTATAAGCATTAGCAATGCGCCGCACAGACAGAAGAAGGAGCCGGTGGCCGCCGGGCGTTCCTTCTACTCATAGATCTGTGCGGCGCATCTATAAGCATTAGCAATGCGCCGCACAGACAGAAGAAGGAGCGGCCACCGCGCACGTGGAGGGAGTCGGAAGGGGCCACTACCACTATTGATTAATACTGGGGAGGGAGGGGGCGCACTGCCCACTGCCACCAATGATGTGGGGGAGGGAGACCCTGTGGCCACTGCCACCAATGATCAGATCAGGCTGATCAGAGGCTGGGTGGGCTGATAAGAGGAGAGGCTGGGCACATAAGAGGTTGGGAGGCACATGAGAGGCTGGGGGGCTGATCAGAGGCTGGGGGGCACATAAGAGGTTGGGAGGCACATAGGAGGCTGGGGGCTGATCAGAGGCTGGGGGCTGATCAGAGGCTGGGGGCTGATCAGAGGCTGGGGGCTGATCAGAGGCTGGGGGGCTGATCAGAGGCTGGGGGCTGATCAGAGGCTGGAGGGCACATGAGAGGCTGGAGGGCACATGAGAGGCTGGGGAGGGGGGTGAGCAGAGGCTGGCTGCCATGGTCAGCTCCCTGCTGCTGTGTGTACTATATACAGGGCAGCAGGGAGAGTGTAACGTCCTATTCACCCTAATAGATGTCTATTAGGGTGAATATGACAAGGGTTCTAGCCTTTAAGGAGGCTAATGGTTATTAAAAAAAAAAAAAAAGTTTAAACACCCCCCAAAAAAATATAGAAAATAATATATCGCGATATATATCGCATATCGCACATGCTTAAAATTATATCGCAATATAGATTTTAGGCCATATCGCCCACCCCTACCTGCTTCCACCAAATATTGATTGAGGCCTGCGATACACTTGCTTCCACAAAATACTGATTGACGGCTGCGATATACCTGTAACCTGTTGCTCCAAATAAACAGGGTGGTGTGATATAACTGTTGTTGCAAAAAAAAATAATTGAGGGGTGTGATATACCTGCTTCCACAAAATACTGATTAAGGGGATTGATATACCTGCTTCCACCAAATATTGATTAAGAGCCTGCGATACACCTGCTTCCACAAAATACTGATTAAGGGGTTTGATAGACCTGCTTCCACCAAATACTGATTGACGCCTGCGATATACCAGCTTCCACAAAATACTGATTAAGGGGATTGATATACATGCTTCCACCAAATATTGATTGAGGCCTGCACTACACCTGCTTCCACAAAATACTGATTAAGGGGTTTGATATACCTGCTCTCACCAAATACTGATTGAGGCCTGCAATACACCTGCTTCCACCAAATACTGATTAAGGGGATTGATATACCTGCTTTCACCAAATACTGATTGAGTCCTGCGATACACCTGCTTCTACAAAATACTGATTAAGGAGATTGATATACTTGCTTCCACAAAAATATTGATTAAGGGCTGCGATACACCTGCTTCCACAAAATACTGATTAAGGGGTTAGATAGACCTGCTTCCACCAAATACTAATTGACGCCTGTGAGATACCTGCTTTCAGAAAATACTGATTAAGGGGTTTGATATACCTGCTTCCACCAAATACTGATTGAGTCCTGTGATACACCTGCTTCCACAAAATACTGATTAAGGGGACTGATCTACCTGTTCCACCAAATATTGATTAGGGGCCTGCGATACACCTGCTTCCACAAAATACTGATTAAGGGGTTTGATAGACCTGCTTCCACAAAATACTGATTGACGCCTGCGATATACCAGCATCCACAAAATACTGATTAAGGGGTTTGATATACCTGCTTCCACCAAATACTGATTAAGGGGTTTGATATACCTGCTTTCACAAATACTGCACTTCTCTAGGGACGTAGGCACAGGGTCATTTTGAAAATGACAGGCAGAGGAAGAGGCAGTCTATTCTACAGTGGTGGTAGGGGTCGGGCAGGTGCACCAGGCCAGAACCTAAGTGGGAAGTTGGCAAAGGTGCGTGCGATTACTTGAAAGAATGCACCAGAGTTGGTTGAGTGGCTCACTTAGCCTTCTGCTTCTGCACCCTCCTCATCCTCTGTATCTGCAACCTCCTCACTCTCTGCTGTGTGCACCCCCAAAGACACCACCACAATAGCCCCTCCACTCTAATTATTCCCAGACCTTACCGATGCACAGCCATTTTTGGCATCGGATGAGGTAGAGGAAGTTAGCAATGGCAGCCACCCAGCGGTCTGATGACAGTACCCAGATCAGCCCAAGGAGGGATGTCCCCGCTGCTGCTGCCAACTCCAAGATCTCAAATGTCAGTGGTGGTGAAGGTAATGATGATGACGTGTCGATGGACGTCACGTGGGTGCCTACAAGAGAGGAAGAGGAGGGGAGTTCAGAGGGAGAGATGGAGCAGCAGAGAGGGAGGAGAAGGAGGCTGAGCTTTCAGGGCACAGGAGGCAAAAAACAGACTGCAAATGTATCCATCCAAGAGGAGTCAGAGGAGGATGGTAGCTGGGGGGAGGAGGAGGAGCAAGAAAAGAAGGCTTTGTGTGGGACTTTAAACTTTTCGGGGATCCCTGGTGTTGTCTGTGGCTGGGGGGAGGAGACTGAGGACGACATTCTCCTAGGCGAAAAGCAGGAGCCAGGGCGCTCCAACGCTTCCAATTTAGTGCAAATGGGGGCCTTCATGCTCCAGTGTTTGAAGAGGGACCCCCATATAAAAAGCATAAAGGGCAAGGACCAGTTCTGGGTGGCAACGTACTTAGACCCCCGGCAGCGAAACAGGTGCGGGTACCAATCCTACCGCCGCCTGCAAGAAGAGGTCGGTTTGAAGATGCGTAGTCACTTTGGATATGACATCATTCTTGCAGCCAACCCATTGACAGCCGCCCTCCAGATCAAGCCTCAGGGAACACCTAGACCGACAGATGTCCGACTACATCGGGTTAACGGCCGATGTGGACGCTCTGAGAAGCGAGGAACCCCTGGACTACTGGGTGTGCAGGCTTGACCTGTGGCCAGGGCTGGCACAATTTGCCATGGAACTCTTGGCTTGCTCCTCATCGAGTGTCCTGTCCGAAAGGACATTCAGCACAGCAGGGGGGATCGTGACCGTTAAGCGCACTCGCCTAGCTAACGATAGTGTGGACTACCTCACATTTCTAAAAATTAATAAGGCATGGATCTCGGAGGAATTCAACACCTGTGACAACCACATTTAATTGAATTTCCTCATGCCAGCCCACACATATCCGCCACCACCCAGAACAAAGAATGGTCCCTGTCTTATGTAAATACAGCAAAATAAAAGGCATTTTCTGTCAGGTAAATGCCTAATGTTTGGGGCCTGTATTCCACTGGCCTACAGTAAAATTGTTATCCACTGTCCGTCTAATATACCTCCAGCCACATAATCACTTGTTCTTTTCTGTCCGGTGAATGCGTAATTTTTGGGGCCTGTACTCCACTGGCCTACAGTAAAATTGTTATCCACTGACCACCTAATATGCCTCCAGCCACATAATCACTTGTTCTTTTCTGTCCAGTAAATGCCTAATATTTGGGGCCTGTACTCCAGTGGCCTACAGTAAATTGTTATCCACTGATCGTCTAATATACCTTCAGCCACATAATCACTTGTTCTTTTCTGTCAGGTGAATGCCTAATTTTTTGGGCCCGTACTCCCATGGCCTAAAATAAAAATGTTCTAGGCTCCAGCAGGGCACATTTTAGAGAGTTTCCCTTTAAGACGCATAAAAATGGCCCCTGATTAAAATACATATATTTTGTGGGAATTTTTGCCATTGACCCCACTCTGGTATGTCACTGTCCATGTTGAGGGACCATTTGTGCACTTCTAGTAAGTATTTGGTGGCTGCAAATATGACCTGAAGGTTTTACAGGTTTGCCTGCCATTAAAGTGAATGGGTCCTGCCGCAAACGCACGGTTCAAGAACACTTGATCGCAAACGCACGTTCGCGTTCGTGAAATGTCCCGGACAATGTTCGTCCATCACTAGTGCTGAGTCAATTGCAAACACAGAAATATTTTTCTCTAATACATTAGTAGTCAACCCATGAATACGAACAAACTGACCATCAACCAGGTTAACCCCTGTCCCACTGTCTATAAACACCTCAATTCCCACAGTTTTGTACTCTAGAGCCACCTCGGCAGACAGGAGAAATCAGGTACTACCAGTAAATGACAAAAGTAAGTTTTCTGGATCCCCACCCACACCACCAATAGTAAGTTGGGTATTAAACTTTTTTTGTTTTTGTTTTCACCTTGACGCTGAACATACGGACAAATATTCACAAAATGTATCTTCTTTCCACAACAAAAACAGAGTCCCTTCCTATGACCAAAGCTCTTGCCAGCAGTTCCAGGAGTAGCTCCCCCTAACTGCATAGGCTCGTCACAAGGCGGAACCACAGGTGTCTCTCCACCATAAGTGTCAAAGGAAGCCGCCACATTACTTGACAGTACGTCCTGAGGGTGAGGAACCCTAGATCTATCTCTCAGGCGTCAATCAAGACATACAGCAAGGAACATAGCTGCTTCCAATGACTCAGGATTTTTATGAAAGGCCGACGCGTCCTTCAGCCTCTCAGATAGACCCTGAGAGAATTGACTACAGAGAGCAGGATCATTCCACTCCGTATCTGTAGCCCATCTCCTAAATTCAGGGCAGTAGATCTCCAGGAAGTGCATTCCCTGGCATAAACCATGTAACTTGGTCTCGGCCTGAGAGATCAAATCTGTATCATCGTAAATAAGACCCAAGGCTCTAAAAAATTTATCTACCGACTGGAGGACTGTGATCCGGACGGCAGAGAAAAAGCCCAAGACTGGGCGTCACCTTTAAGCAATGAAATGATCATACCCACACGTTAACTCTCATCTCCAGAAGAGTATGGACGCAGCTTAAAGTACAATTTACACGACTCCCTGAACCGAATGAAATTTTCACTAACCCCAGAAAATCTGTCCGGGAAGGCAACTTTTGGTTCAGGACAGGCCTGGTACCCACCATCAGAACTAGCCGCCTGTGGTCTCTGGATCTGCGAGACAGTCGCGCGGAGGACTACTACCTACAAAAACAGACCCTCCAGCTGTCTGACCAGTGCAAACATAGGATCCATAGCTGCACTGACGCAAACAAAAATGGCGGTTTTGGCGGTTGATAATGTCACGGATGGATATGGGAGGCAATACCACATCGACAAAAGGAGGGAAGGGAAAAGCCACTAGAACCCTAATCCTTGCCATGACTCCTATCCGTATGGGCACACCTTGAAGGTAGGAACACCGATACACCGGGAACCTGGAGGACCTGGGGACCCTAAAGAGCCCTATAGGTATTGGCAGGGCTTTAGACGACCCGTTCCTTCCCAGATGAACCAACCAGCATCTCCCTGAGGCCTAGTAAAAACAGACACGGGGAGAGACAACAAAACACAAAGGAACGGGACACTTAACTTCTGTAGTGAGATGGACAAGCAGGAACTCCAGAGAGGACAACACACCAGCTTTTCCAAAACCAAATGAAGCTTTCAACCGCCTAGCCAGAAAGGTGAAGTCAGACTATATAGGGGAGGTGTAATGACCACTAAGCTACACCTGAAACAAGGGGTGTGGTCATTAACAAGAACAACACTGAAGCAAGAGTAACCAAAGAGGCTGTTAAATCCTTTCACGTGTAGCCAGTCTCTTCGATCTTCTGACATCTGTCGCGGGAGGGACCGTGACACCCAAAAGCTATCCTCCAAAATGCTTAAGGTAGGATAGTTAAATTGACACAAGATCAATGTCTACAAAAAAAGCAGACAGTGACAATAATTCCACTGAGACCCCTCTCCGTAACTTCGTCACTACCTATACCACTGAGAACTAACAGATTAGGAAAGCTCTCAGTACACACTGGCACACTGTGAAACAAGATCCTCGTATAGCTAGTAATCTCCCTGAAAAACCCATGGTCATATTTAGGGGAGCACCTACACTAAAGAACATATTGGCACCAAGCAGACTGCATTCTACCAGGCAAAAAAACTATTCTAATGAGCCATTTACATGTTCGTCCATTGTGGGTTCCTTTCGTTGTGCAGCTCCTAGATGTCTGAATTGTAAAATCATCCGGCATAGAGAATAGTTAGTTACATTTAGAGCACATTTTGACACCTTCCCAATCATGTAATTCAACTGCTCCTCAGAATACATGGGTATATGTACTAAAATGTGGACTTCAGTACGTAGGAAACACATCTCAATCCCTGAGAGGGCGTACGAACACATATAGAAGCAAAAGAAGATCCCTACATCCACTAGTGGGGAGTATGCCCAAGCACTTTTCCATCTTAAAGGAAATGTGCATTCAGAAAACGACATATTGTTTAAATTATGTTTTTATAAATATTTACATACACATATTTTTAAATACCGTATTTTTCGCCGTATAAGACGCACTTTTTTCCCCCCAAAATGGGGGGAAAATGTCCCTGCGTCTTATGCGGCGAATGCTGACTTTTTTTTACATCGCAGGCTGCGATGCTTCAGCACGCAGGCTGCGATGTATGAGCTGGAGTGACAGGGAGGAGGAGCTGGGGGCCGGCAATTGCAGCGGGGACGGTCCGCCCTCCACAGTGTTGTACTATAAAATCATGAAAATATCTCCAAGTCATAAATGTATTAAAGATCACCCTTGTTACTGATCACAGACCCAATACCTCCTTTACAATAGCGCGGTAGGCGGGCCGGCCAGTGAGCGTGACTCTCTGACGCCACATGCCTGCGCCTACTTTATGAATGAAGCAGGCGCAGGCATGTGCCATCGGAGAGTCACGCTCCTCCCGCCCGGCCTGCCCGTATTGTAAAGGAGGTATTGGGGTCTGTGTTACATTAATAAGGGTGATCTTTAATACATTTATTTGTACTTGGAGATATTTTATGATTTTATAGTACAACATTGGAGCTGCAGGGGTCTGTGGATGGCACTGTTATGGGATGGGGGTCTGTGGATGACACATTTGTAACAGTGCCATCCACAGATCCCCCCATTAACAGTGCCATCCACAGATGGGCCCCCATTAACAGTGCCATCCACAGATGGGGCCCCATTAACAGTGCCATCCACAGATGGGCCCCCATTAACAGTGCCATCCACAGATGGGCCCCCATTAACAGTACCATCCACAGATGGGCCCCCATTAACAGTGCCATCTAAAGATCCCCCCATTAACAATGCCATCCACAGATCCCTCCATTAACAGTGCCATCCACAGATCACCCCATTAACAGTGACATCCACAGATCCCCCCATTAACAGTGCCATCCACAAACCACCATTAGTTCCAGACCCACCAAAAATATTTTTTTTCTTATTTTCCTCCCCAAAAACCTAGGTGCGTCTTATCAGCCGGTGCGTCTTATATGGCGAAAAATACGGTACTTTTTGGAGATTATTTTTAATTTTCGATGTCAGTATCTATATTTAAACAAAAACCATAAAATCTTGCAATTTTCACACTGCCCATAAGCCTAATAACAGGCAACACTTCTTGGTCTGTACAGATCACATTACTGCAGTTACCTGTTTATCTATACACCGAGGTGATATCATTACAGACAGGATTAGAATGACACTTACCACACGATCCACCATCAGGTGATTGTCAAAGCTTATCTATACTTTCCTTGTACAATGACCTCTGTACAGGTCACAGAGCATGCCTAGAAAACTCTCCCATAGAAGTCAATGAGGTCTCCTCCTGTCCATTGTGTCTATGGACCATGGGGCTGCCGTAAAGCAATAATAATCCTGTTCAGGAAATAGAATAAAAACATTTGCGATCAGAAAATAAAAAGAGATTAGAAAAAAAGGATATATGTTACTATCTGGTTTTACCTGGCAAAAAAAAAAATTGTAGAACACATTTCATAAGTCTGATCCCAACCTGTTAAGGCTACTTTCACACTAGCGATTTTGCTGGATCCGGCAGGGTTCAGCAAAAACGCTTTCATTACTGATAATACAACCCAGGGCCGGGCCGACACAGAGGCTGGGGAGGCTCCAGCCTCAGGGCGCTCCAGCCTCAGGGCGCAGGCAGGGGCCGGCGAGAGGGACTGACAGGGGGGAACCGCTCAGCGCTCCCTCCTGTCATTCCCTGAGCCAGGCCCTGTCAGAGCGCTCCTCTCACCTCCATTATGCTGCTTCAGGCCCCCAGCATCAGGCCGCGCTGCCTCTGGCTCTAACTAGAAACAGAGTAAGCAGGTGGGCGGAGCCTAACGGACCTCCGTTAGGCTCCGCCCACCTGCTTAATGTGGGCAGTGCTGGGGCCTGATCCTGGAAGCCTGGAGAAGTGACCATAATGGAGGTGAGAGGAGCGCTCTGATGGAGCCCGGCATTAAGTACAGTGAAAATGCCGGGCCCCCTTTCATTAAGTCTGTGACAACATGGGGGGCAGAAAGAGCATGACAACATGGGGGGTGAAAGAGCATGAAAAGATGGGGGAGAATGACGGGGCAGAAAAAGCATGACAAGAAGAGGGATTATGACAAGAGGGGGAGAATGACAAGAGGGGCATGACAAGAGGGGGCATGACAAATTACTATGTGGGGCACTGCTGTGTGGTTGAGGGGGTGTGGGGGACATTACTGTGTGGGGGCAGTGTGGCGGACATTACTGTGTGGGGGGCAGTGTGGCGGACATTACTGTGTGGGGGGCAGTGTGGCGGACATTACTGTGTGGGGGCGTGTGGCGGACATTACTGTGTGGGGGCAGTGTGGCGGACATTACTGTGTGGGGGGCAGTGTGGCGGACATTACTGTGTGGGGGCAGTGTGGCGGACATTACTGTGTGGGGGCGTGTGGCAGACATTACTGTGCGGGGGCAGTGTGGCGGACATTACTGTGCGGGGGCAGTGTGGCGGACATTACTGTGTGGGGAGCAGTGTGGCGGACATTACTGTGCGGGGGCAGTGTGGCGGACATTACTGTGCGGGGGGCAGTGTGGCGGACATTACTGTGCGGGGGGCAGTGTGGCGGACATTACTGTGTGGGGGACACTACAGTGTGGGGTGGCATTATACAAAAGCTCTGCAGATGCAACTCCCATGTATTGGGTCACCACAATTTGGGTGGTCATTCACTAAATGAACCCTGTTATGGGGAGAATCTGTGGATGACACATATTTGTCCCACAGACACCCCCCCCCCCAAAACAGGGTTAATTTACTGAATGACCATCAATAAAAGAGGTGGGGGTCACATATGCTATTTCATAATGACAGCAGGGCCCGCGCAGTGACTGTATTCTACTACCCCCCCCCATCCCCCCCCGCTCACTGGATCTAATCTTATTAACTATATGACTGTAGTAAATCACTACAGTTATATAGTTAAGATTATATACAGTGTGTGGGGGGAGGGGGGTGTAGTAGAATAGTCACTGCACGGGCCTCGCTGGCGCTGTCATCAAAAAAGCAGATACAACCCCACAGCCTCACCCCTTGTATTGGGGGTCATTCCTACATGGACCCTGTTATGGGGAGGGGGGATCTGTGGATGACACAAATGTGTCATCCACAGATTCCCCAATAACAGTATCATTCATCACAGATCCCCCATAGCAGTGTCATCCACAAGTTGGAGGGGGCGCACTTGGGCAGCTCAGCCTCTGTTGGTGGTGGACCTTGTCCCAGCCCTGATACAACCATCTGCATCCGTTATGAACGGATCCGGTTGTATTATCTTTAACATACCCAAGACGGATCCGTCATGAACTTCATTGAAAGTCAATGGGGGACAGATCTGTTTTCTATTGTGTCAGAGAAAACTGATCCGTCCCCATTGACTTGCATTGCTCGACATCCCAGGACCGAAAACAAACCGCAGCTTTTGAGGACGGAACGGAAGGCATTTTGGAGCATTCCGTTCTGTTCAGTTACGTTTTGTCCCCATTGACAACGAATGGGGACAAAACGGAAGCATTTTTTTTCAAGTATTGAGAACCTATGACGGATCTCAATACTGGAAAATATTAACGCTAGGATGCTAGTAGCCTAGGTATAATTCCCCTTCAACAGATCTCCCCAGGACACCCAAACAGACTGGGTTCACTAGCTAAGAGGGAGAACTATTGGATATTCAAATTAGGCACCCTAAACCAGGGGGTCTCAATAAATTAATAAAAAATGTTTGATCCCTCTTAATAAGTGTCTAATTTTGAACATTGTGGTGTCTGTATAATAATTTAGTTTGTTATTCATTTCATTGCACTTTACTATGTTGTGCATTGCACTCCTGATAGGCATGCTACTGCTTCCATTTTGATTTATCACTGTTTACCACACATTTTATAGATTTCATATGTTTATTAGTGTTGATTGAGCACCAAAGTGCTCGCGTGCTCGGGCCGAACACATCGGGATGCTCGAGTGCTCTACCGAGCACCCGAGCACAATGGAAGTATTGGGAGAACCCGGGCATTTAACCAGGCACCCCCTGCTCTGAAGAGGGGAGGGTGTCTGGTTCATAGGAAAAGGACAGAAATTGATGGAAACCACTGAAATGGTTCGGGAACAGCATGGGGATGATGTCTGAATCTTGGACTCCCAGGTCGTATACAAGGAGATATATAACTTATACCAGCTGTACATGTATAATTATCTACAGGAGATACCCAGGTTATACCAGCACACTTCATGTCACTATATACAAGGAGATATATAACATACCAGCTGTAAATATATAATTATATACAGGAGATAGCCAGGTTATACCAGCATGGTCCATATCACTATATACAAGAAGATGTCTAACTTATACCAGCTGTACATATATAATTATATACAGGAGATACCCCTAAAATGTTCTTCAATTATATAAATGTTAAAAAGTATAAATCTGAAGGTGTCGGCCCTTTAAAAAGTAATGGTGGAGTTGCAGAGAGCGACGAGGAGAAAGCAAAGCTGTTAAATATTTTTTTCTCCAATGTATTCACTGAGAAAAATAAACTGTCAGATGAAATGCAGAATGTAAAAATAAATCCCCAATTAAAAGTGTCCTGTCTGACCCAAGAAGAAGTACAACAGCGACTTAAAAAGATTAAAATAGACAAATCGCCAGGACGGGATGGCATACACCCCCGTATCGTAAGGGAATTAAGTGATGTCATAGTCAGACCCTTATTTCTGATATTTGTGGACTCTATACTGACAGGGAATGTTCCACAGGATTGTCACATAGAAAATGTGGTGCCAATATTCAAAAAGGGTCCAAAAACAGAGCCTGGAAATTATAGGCCGGTAAGTTTAATATCTGATGTGGGTAAACTGTTTGAAGGTTTTCTGAGAGATGCTATCTTAGAGGATCTCAACGGAAATAAGCAAATAACGCCATATCAGCATGGCTTCATGAGGGATCGGTCATCTCAAACTAATTTAATCAGTTTCTATGAGGAGGTAAGTTCAGCGGCGAATCAATGGATATCATATATCTGGACTTCTCCAAAGCATTTGACGCTGTACCACATAAAAGGTTAGTATATAAAATGAGGATGCTCAGACTGGGAGAAAATGTCTGTATACTGTATGGGTAAGTAACTGGCTGAGTGACAGAAAACAGAGGGTGGTTATTAACGGTACACACTCAGATTGGGTCACTGCCACTAGTGGGGTACCTCAGGGGTCACTATTGGGCCCTATTCTTTTCAATATATTTATTAATGATCTTGTAGAAGGCCTGCACAGTAAAATATCTATTTTTGCAGATGACACTAAACTGTGTAAAGTAATTAACACTGAAGAGGACAGTTTTCTGCTACAGAGGGATCTGGATAGATTGAAGGCTTGGGCAGATAAGTGGCAAATGAGGTTTAACACTGACAAATGTAAAGTTATGCACATGGGAAGGAATAATGCAAGTCACCCGTACATATTAAATGGGAAAACACTCGTTAAGGCCCCATGCACACGACCGTTGTTTGTTTCCGCGTCCGTTCCGTTATTTTTCACGGCTAGGACGTTTCCCCATTCATTTCAATGGGTCCGTCAAAAAATGCGGATGGTCAACCGTTTTTGTTCCGCATCCGTGTTTTCATTCCGTCAAAAAAATAGTGCATGTCCTATTTTTTTCACGTTTGCGGACAAGGATAGGCATTTTTACAATGGATCTGCCATAAAAATCGGATCCGTCAAAAAAAACGGTCCGTCGTCCGTTTTTTTTGACGGACGCAAAATTTCAAGGAGGAGCGGACGCGGAGGCAGGCAACGGTCGTGTGCATGTAGCCTAACACTAACATGGAAAAGGATATAGGAATTTTAATAAACAGCAAACTAAGCTGCAAAAAACAGTGTCAGGCAACTGCCTCCTACCACTTTACAAATCGCTAGTCAGACCACACATGGAGTACTGTGTACAGTTCTGGGCTCCTGTGAACAAGGCAGACATAGCAGAGCTGGAGAGGGTTCAGAGGAGGGTAACTAAAGTAATAACTGGAATGGGGCAACTACAGTACCCTGAAAGGTTATCAAAATTAGGGTTATTCACTTTAGAAAAAAGACGACTGAGGGGAGATCTAATTACTATGTATAAATATATTAGGCGTCAGTACAGAGATTTCTCCCATCATCTATTTCCCCAGGACTGTGACTGGGACGAGGGGACATCCTCTGCATCTGGAGGAAAGAAAGTTTGCACACAAACATAGAAGAGGATTTTTTACGGTAAGAGCAGTGAGACTATGGAACTCTCTGCCTGAGGAGGTGGTGATGGTGAGTACAATAAAGGAATTCAAGAGGGGCCTGGATGTATTTCTGGAGTGTAATAATATTACGGGTTATAGCTACTAGATGGGTCGTTGATCCAGGGAGTTATTCCAAGTTATTTTTTATTCCCCTTAAGTGGGGAAAATTGGCTTCTACCTCACAGGAGCTTTTTTGCCTTCCTCTGGATCAACTAGCAGGAGGACAGGCAGAACTAGATGGACAGATGTCTTTTTTTGGCCTTATGTACTATGTTACTATGTTACCCAGGTTATACCAGCATGGTCCATATCACTATATACAAGAAGATGTCTAACTTATACCAGCAGTAAATACATAATTATATACAGGAGATAGCCAGGTTATGCCAGCATGGTCCATATCACTATATACAATAAGATGTTTAACTTATACCAGCCGTAAATATATAATTATATACAGGAGATAGCCAGGTTATACCAGCATGGTCCATATCACTATATACAAGAAGATGTTTAACTTATACCAGCCGTAAATATATAATTATATACAGGAGATAGCCAGGTTATACCAGCATGGTCCATATCACTATATACAAGAAGATGTCTAACTTATACCAGCCGTAAATATATAATTATATACAGGAGATAGCCAGGTTATACCAGCATGGTCCATATCACTATATACAAGAAGATGTCTAACTTATACCAGCCGTAAATATATAATTATATACAGGAGATAGCCAGGTTATACCAGCATGGTCCATATCACTATATACAAGAAGATGTCTAACTTATACCAGCTGTAAATAGATAATTATTTACAGTATATGGCATACTTTTTTTCCAACTAAATGTTTGTGTTATGAAAGGCCTATTCACGCATACCATGATGTTTTAACCCCTTCTACGCTGGGCCAGTTTTCACCTTCCTGCCCAGGCGATTTTTTGAAATTCTGACATGTCACTTTTTGTGGTAATAACTTTGAAACACTTTTACTTATCGAAGCCATTATGAGACTGTTTTCTCGTGACACATTGTACTTCATGACAGTGGTAAATTTGAGTCAATATATTTCACCTTTTTAAAAAAAAAATCCCAAATTTAGCAAAAATTTAAAAAAATTAGCAATTTTCAAAATTTTTATTTCTCCGTTTTTAAAACAGATAGTGATACCTGAAAAAATAGATCCCCATATGTATACTTTATGTTTGCATCATTTTGTAAATGTCATTTTTGTTTAGGACAATAGAAGGCTTTGTAAAAAAAAAATGGATTAAAATGGAAAATCTGGCAAAAAATAGTGTTTCTTGTGGAACACCTAAAGGGTTGACAAAGTTAGTAAAATCAGTTTTAAATAACTTGAGGGGTGTAGTTTCTAAAATGGGGCCATTTATGGGTAGTTTCTATTATATACACCCCACAAAGTGACTTCATAACTGAAATGGTCCTTAAAAAGTGAGTTTTGGAAATTCTCTTAAATATTTTAAGAATTTTTAAGAATTTCCAAAACTCACTTTTTAAGGACCGTTTCAGTTATGAAGTCACTTTGTGGGGCGTATACAATAGAAACCACACATAAATGGCCCCATTTTAGAAACTACACCCCTCATGTTATTTAAAACTGATTTTACAAACTTTGTGAACCCTTTAGATTTTCTATTTTAATCTATTTTTTTCTGTAACACAGCAATGGTTAACAACCAAACAAAACTCAATATCTATTACACCGATTCTGCAGTTTACAGAAACACCCCACATGTGGTGGTACACTGATGTAAGGGCACACGGCAGAGTGCAGAAGGAAAGGAGCAACATATAGTTTTTGGAGGACAGATTTAGTTGGACTGGTTTTTATACACCATGTCCCATTTAAAGCCCCCCTGATGCACACCTACAGTAGAAAGTTCAAAAAAGTGACCCCATTTTGGAAACTACAGGATAAGTTTTATTGGTAATATTTTGGGGTACATATATGATTTTTGATCACTCTATGTTACACTTTGAGGCAAGGTAACCAAAAAATGGCTGTTCTGACTGTTTTTATTTTTTGTTTTTTTACAATGTTCACCTGACAGGTTAGATCATGTGCTATTTTTAAAAGAGCAAGTTGTTATGAACGTGACAATATCAAATATGCCTCCTCTTTTTTGTTTGTTTTTACATAATAAAGAATTTTTTTTTAATCATGTTTTTGTGTCTCCATTTACTGAAAGCCATATATATTTTTTTTCTGTCGATAGTCTTGTGTAGGGGCTCGTTCTTTGCAGGAAGAGTTGATGTTTTCATTGGTACCATTTTGGGTAGATATGATTTTTGATCACTTAATAATATGAGGCAAAGTGATAAAAAAATTGGTTGTTTTGGCGAAGTTTTTTTTTTTTGCAGCATTCACTTTAGAGGAAAGATCATGTGATATTTTTTTTTTATAGAGCAGGTCGTTACGGGTGTGGTGATACCTAATATGTGTACTTTTTATTTATTTATTTCCATTTTACACAATAAAAGCATTTTTGAAACAGAAAAATCATGTTTTAGTGTTTTAATGTCTCCATTTTCTGAAAGCCTTTGTTTTTTTGAGCGATTGTCTTATTTAGTGACTCAATTTTTGCGGGATGAGGTGCGGTTTGATTATTACTATTTTGGAGTGCACATGACATTTTGATCACTTGGTATTGCACATTTTGTAATGTAAGGTGACAAAAAATGGCTTTTTGTCGATGTTTTTATTTTTATCTTCTACCGTGTTTATCTGGTGGGGTAGATTATGTGTTATTTTTATAGAGCCGGTCGTTACAGAAGCGGCAATACCTAATATGTCTGTTTTTCTTTTTTTCTATGTTTCACGACTTTATATTAGTATGTTAGGGGAAAGGGGCGTTTTTTTTACTTGAAACTTTATATTTTTTACTACTAAAAACACTTTTTATTTTTGTCCCATTTTGGGATTTCAACTTTTGGGGCAGCGCAGGGACCCGATGAAGACCCTTACCCACCGCAAGCATCTTCTATGCCACGGTCAGCGTTGACCATGGCATGGAAAGGGTTAATCCGCTAGCATCATCTTTTACCAAGCCTAAATATGCTTGGTACTTAAAGGGGTTGTCTCATCGTGGCGAGATGAAACACAGTCCTGACCCCCTCCCGGCAAGGAAACAGCAGAGGACTGCAGAACTCACTGTTTCAGTAGCTCTCATTGCCGTGCATTAGAAACAGCATAGCTTGTTGTGCTACGCTGTTTCCATTGCTCTCATGCACGGCAATGAGACTTACTAACACACCAGAGAGCAGGAGCTGTTTCGCAGCAGAGCTGCTGTTTCCCAGCTGGGAGGAGGTCGGGATTGTGTGTCATCTCGCCTTAGTGATGGCAAGTTGAGACCACCCATTTAAGGGGCAATGAGTCCCAGCGTTGGTGGGGTAACATATTTTTCCACATTGCAGTTGCTCTTATAAACAACTTACATCTGCTCTTCTAAGGGTACGACCACACGGTCAGGTCTCCTGATGCAGTTTTTGAAGCCAAAATCAGGAGTGGATCATAAAAGGAAAGAAAGTGTAAAGGACAGATACACCTCCTCTATTTGGAATTCACTCTTGGTTTTGGCTTCCAAAATTGCATCAGGAAACCTGACTGTGTGACTATACCCAAAACTGAGCATATATTGAGAGCTTTCACACGTGGCAGATTTTGTTACAGAAATTTTTCCGACTGCAGAAATGTGACTGCTTTGGCAGCAAGCACCTGGATTTCTGCAAGCGCTATTAGGCCCCTTTCACAAGGGCGTGAATCCGGACCCATTCATTTCAATAGGGCTGTGTACATGAGTGGTGATTTTCCCGCATCACTTTTGCAATGCGTGGAAATCCCAGCATGTTCTATATTCTGCGCTTTTCACGCAACGAAGGCCTCATACAAGTGAATAGGGCTGCAGGAAAATCGCAAGCATCCGCAAGCAAGTGCGGATGCGGTGCGATTTTCCGCATGGTTGCTAGGAGACGATCGGGATGTGGACCCGATCTTTATTATTTTCCCTTATAACATAGGTATAAAGGAAAATAATAGCATTATCAATAGAGAATGCTAAGTAAAAAGGGCAATAGAGGGTTAAAAATAATAAAACATTTTACTCACCTCTTCCATTTGATCGCGTAGCTGCCGGTCTCCTGTTCTGTCTTCAGCTAGGGGCGGGGAGGACCTTCAGTGGCGTCACTGGGTCACATGGTCCAATCACCTGCTCCATGGAAGCTGGTGATTGGACCATGTGACCCAGTGATGTCACTGAAGGTTCTTCACCGCCAACCCCCCCCCCCCCTCCCAGCTGAAGACAGAACAGGAGACCGGCAGCTACGCAATCAAATGGAGGAGGTGAGATGAAGTCCGGCTTCGGGTCTGGGTACCAAACATGCTGATTTTTCGCACGCGCGTGCAAAACGCATTAAAATGCTTTGCACTCGTGCGGAAGAATCGCGCATTTTCTCGCAACACCACCGCCTCTTATCCGGGCATCAAACGTGGCGGCCGTGTGAAAGAGGCCTTAAGATGAATAGAACTGATTTTCAGTCACAAAATCTGCCACATGTAGAGACACCCCTAATGAAAAGGCTACATTCCACAGTACAGATGATTGCTTTCTTCGCATGTACTGGCTTTTTTACTACTTTTCTGGGTTTCTCACATGGTAGCCCTACAAGTTGATTTAATGGACTAAATTCTATATTTGCTTATTTTTGCAGATGGTGAATCAGATTCAGCAAATCGCATATTTCCAACAGACAATATATTAGTATTAGAGATGAGTGAATTTCATATTTTCAAATTCGTTCACACTTCGTTTGGTGGTAAAAGGTGAATTGCATTATGGATTCCATTACCACGGACCATAACACAATTCTATGACAGAATGCATAACGGAATGCCTTTAGAGGCATTCCGTTATTCATTCGGTCATAATAGAAGTCTGCAAAACGGATCCGTCCCTGGGTACCCTCAGGTCCCAGTCACCGCAGAGCAGGGACCTGATGGGTGACAAGGCAGCCCAATGCATTGCAGATGCATCGGGACCTGCCTTCTATGGAAGCCTAGGAGATTTGCCAAAAAAAGTGAAATTTTGAAACTTCATATCAATTTTCCTTTAATTCTTGTGAAACGCCTAAAGGGTTAACAAAGTTTGTAAAATCAGTTTTCAATAACTTGAGGGGTGTAGTTTCTAAAATGGGGTCATTTACGGGTGGTAAGCCCCACAAAGTGACTTCATGAAATTTTCTTAAAAATTTTAAGAATTGCTTTTAAAATTCTAAGCCTTCTAATGTCCTGAAAAATAAAATTACATTTTCAAAATGATGCCAACATAAGGAGACATATGGGGAATGTTAAGTAATAAATATTTTTTTAGGTATCACTTAAATAGTCAAGTGTTTA
Organism: Bufotes viridis; assembly: GCA_033119425.1. Classification (NCBI taxonomy): domain Eukaryota; kingdom Metazoa; phylum Chordata; class Amphibia; order Anura; family Bufonidae; genus Bufotes; species Bufotes viridis. The sequence continues at coordinate 90,693,501 of CM065595.1, forward strand.
CTTTTTGCTTGATGTACATTTTAAGGCTACATGGGGCTGTGCACATGAGCGGTGATTTTCACGCATCACTTCTGCGTTGCGTGAAAATCGCAGCATGCTCTATATTATGCATTTTTCACGCAACTCAGGCCTCATAGAAGTGAATGGGGCTGCGGGAAAATCGCAAGCATCCGCAAGCAAGTGCGGAAGCGTTGTGATTTTCCCGCATGGTTGCAACGGGACCCGATCTTTATTATTTTCCCTTATAACATGGTTATAAGGGAAAATAATCGCATTCTTAATAAAGAATGCATAGTAAAATGAAGAGGAAGGGGCTAAAAATAATAAACGTTAACTTACCTTAGCCTCTTGATCGCGTAGTTGCGATCTGTCCTCTCTTTCCCAGCATCAGCTAAGAACTAAAGGACCTGTGATGACGTCACATCACATGGTCCAATCACATAGTCCATCACCATGGTAAGATGGACCATGTGATTGGACCATGTGATGTGACGTCATCACAGGTCCTTTAGTTGTTAGCTGATGCTGGGAACGAGAGGAGAGATCGCAACTACGCGATCAAGTGGCTAAGGTAAGTTAACTTTTATTATTTTTAACCCTTTCCACTTCATTTTACTATGCATTCTTTATTAAGAATGCTATTATTTCCCCTTATAACCATGTTATAAGGGAAAATAATAAATTCTCCAGAAGACCCGAAACCGGACTTCAGTGATGAAGTACGGCTTCGGGTCTGGGTACCAAACATGGCGATTTTTCTCACGCGCGTGCAAGACGCATTATAAACGTTTGCACCCGCGCGGGAAAATCGCGCATATTCCCGCAACGCACCCGCCTCTTATCCGGGCGTCAAACATGACGCCCATGTGAAAGAGACCTAAGGGGGAGATTTATCTCTCTCCCCCTGACAGTTTTTGGCATAAAAAGTAACAAACCTCAGGTTTATCAAGACAAAATGCAGTGCAATCTGCAGGCAGCATGTTATAAAGCAGATGGACCTGAGCAGATATATATATATATCTTATTTTGTGGGAAAATATTTAGTAAAACTTGTATTTTATACATTTTAATCTCTGCTATTTCTGATGTTAATTGTAATCATAGCATTGTGAATGTAAGTGTGTATACAGAGATAGCTGTCACTCACTGGGTGACAGGGTGATCTTAAAAGTAATATGTTACCAAAATTTTTATCTAGAAAGTGTGTAGAAAGAAGCCACACTGGGCCCCTACGCTGCAGATTTATCATGGAGACATTATAACTACAGCACCCAACAATCTAAATGCTGCCAAACTTACAGAATATATTTCCCAGTCAGGTATGCAGTGCAGGGGTAGTTTGAAAGAAAAAAGAGGTATAGATCACCCAACAATCTAAACGCCGCCGAATTTACTGAATATATTTCCCTGTCAGGTATGCAGTGCAGCAGGAACACACCCTTCAAGCCACTTGTGAATGACTGGTCTGATAACGGTGGAAATGTCCAGCCACAATCTAAGAGCTGGATTTACTGATTACATTTCACCCTCAGAAATGCAGTGCAGGCGCAAATGTACATTATGGCAAAAAATAAGTGATTTTTTCACCAACAATGTCACTGTAGTATTTACTGGTTATATTGCGCTCTCAGAAATACAACGCAGGCTGCAAATGTACTATCTAGCACAAAAAAGTGTGCTTTTTTAAACCAAAAATGTAAATGAAGTATTTAATGGTTTTATTGGACTGTCAGAAATGCAGCGCAGGCCGCAAATGTACTATCTAGCACAAAAAAGTGTGTTTTTTTCTACCAACAATGTAAATGCAGTATTTAATGGTTTTATTGGACTGTCAGAAATGCAGCGCAGGCCGCAAATGTACTATCCAGCACAAAAAGTATGTTTTTTTCTACCAACAATGTAAATGCAGTATTTAATGGTTTTATTGGACTGTCAAAAATGTAGCACAGGCTGCAAATGTACTATCTAGCAAAAAGTGTGCTTTTTCAAAACAAAAATGTAAATGCAGTATTTAACGGTTTTATTGGACTGTCAGAAATGCAGCGCAGGCTGAAAATGTACTATCTAGCACAAAATGTGTGCTTTTTTTAAACCAAAAATGTTAATGCAGTATTTAACGGTTTTCTTGGGCTGTCAGAAATGCAGCGCAGGCTGAAAATGTACTATCTAGCACAAAAAGTTTTTTTTTTTTTCAAACAACAATATAACAGCAGTATTTAACAGTTTAATTGGACTGTCAGAAATGCAGCGCAGGCTGCAAATGTACTATCTAGCACAACAAGTGTGGTTTTTTAAACTAAAAATGTAAATGCAGTATTTAACGGTTTTATTGGACTGTCAGAAATGCAGCGCAGGCCGCAAATGTACTATATAGCACAAAAAGTGTGTTTTTTTTCTACCAACAATGTAAGTGCAGTATTTAATGGTTTTATTGGACTGTCAGAGATGCAGCGCAAGTCCGCAAATTTACTATCTAAAACCCTAAAACCCAAACCCAAAAACCCTAAAATTCGGATACGAACCAGAACTTTACAGTTCGGGTTCGCTCAACCCTAAACACAAACCCTTTTTTTCTAATCTGTTTTTATTTTTTATTCTATCTACTGAACATGATTATGGGGGAGTCCATTTTGCCTGAGCTGTTCTTAACAGCATTTAAAAAGCATTAAAAAAATTGCTTTACGGCAGCCACACATAGGCACAATGGTCAAGAGCTGACTTTATTGACTTCTATGAGAGAGTTTTCTAGGCATGCTCTGTGCCCTGTGCAGAGGTCATTGTACAAGGATAGAATAGATAAACTCTAAAAGCACAAAATGTGTGCTTTTTAAACCAAAAATGTTAATGCAGTATTTAACGGTCAAGGATAGAATAGATAAACTCTGACAATCGCCTATTGTGAATGGTGGATCCTGTCTTATCTGTCATTCTGATCCTGCCTGTAATGATATCACCTCTGTCTATAGATAAGCAGGTAACTGCAGTAAAGTGATCTGTGCAGACCAAGAAGTGGTGACTATTATTAGGCTTAGTGGCCAGTGCCAAAACAGAAGGATTTTATGGTTTTTGTTTACCCTCTTGTTTTTTGTTTTTGTTTTAACCTGTTGCCGACCGCCGAAAGCAGGATTGCGTCCTGGTGGCGGTCGGTTTGTTCCTCCTGGACGCGCTGGGGCGTCATCTCGCGAGATTTCCTGTGAACGCGCGCACGCGCGTTCACAGGATCGCGTCGGGGAAAAGTTGAACTACAGCCTGCCAGCGCTGATCGTGCGCTGGCAGGCTGTAGAAGTTAAAAAAAAATGGCATATCAGACGCTGTTTTGTTAACAGCGTCTGATATGCTTGCTGTTCGTTCCTTTGGTGGTCCCTTTTGCTTGGGACCACCAAAGGAATCTTTTGTAAGTGCACCAATCACCACACAGACCCCCCCATCCATCCCCCCCGTCACTGATTAACCCCTGATTAACCCCTGATCACCCCATGTCACCCCTCTGATCACCCCCTGTCACTAATCACCCCCCTGTAAGGCTCATTCAGACGTCCGTATGTGTTTTGCGGATCCATGGATCCGCAAAACACGGACACCGGCAATGTGCTTTCCGCATTTTGCGGATCCGCACATTGCCAGAACTATATAGAAAATGCCTTTTCTTGTCCGCAATTGCGTGAGAAAATTGCGTGAGAAGAAGTCTGGAATCCAAATGTGTAAAAATGCCCTGTGACAAAAAATAAAATTTTACATGAACTCACCATACCCCTCACGGAACACCTTGGGGTGTCTCCTTTCTAAAATGGGGTCACTTGTGGGGTATTTTTACTGCCCTCGCATTTTAGGGGCCCCTAAAGCGTGAGAAGAAGTCTGGAATCCAAATGTGTAAAAATGCCCTGTGAAATCCTAAAGGTACTCATTGGAATTTGGGCCCCTTTGCGCATCTTGGCTGCAAAAAAGTGTCACACATGTGGTATCGCCGTACTCAGGAGAAGTAGGGCAATGAGTTTTGGGGTGTATTTTTACATATAACCATGCTGGGTGTGAGAAATATCTCTGTAAACGACAACTTTTTAAAAATGTTTTATACAAAGTTGTCAGTTTACAGAGATATTTCTCTCACCCAACATGGTTATATGTAAAATACACCCAAAACACATTGCCCTACTTCTCCTGAGTACGGCGATACCACATGTGTGCCACTTTTGCAGCCTAGTGCAAAGGGCCCAAATTCAACAGTACCTTTAGCTTTTACATGGCTGCTCACAATTAGCCCGCCCAAAATGCCAGAACACACCCCACACATGACCCCATTTCCAGTAGACACCTCAAGGTATTCACTGAGGGGCATAGTGAGTCCGTCTGAGATTTTTATTTTTTTTGCCAGAAGTTAGCAGAAATGGAAACTTTATTATTTTTATTTTTTTCCTCAGAAAGTGTCATTTTCCGCTAACTTGTGAAAACAAATGAAATGATACATGAACTCACCATGCCCCTCCGCGAATACTTTGGGGTGTCTTCTTTCTAAAATGGTGTCATTTGGGGGGTATTTATACTATCCTGGCATTCTAGCACCTGAAGAAACATGACCGATGCTCAGACAGTCAGAGCTGCTTCAAAATGCCGAAATTTACTTTTTTGCACCATAGTTTGTAAACGCTATAACTTTTACCCAAACCAATAAATATAAACTTATTGGATTTTTTTTTTATCAAAGACATGTAGAACAATAAATTTTGCGAAAAATTTATATAGAAATGTAGTTTTTTTTTAAAAAAAACAGAAAGTGAAAAATGTCATTTTTTTGCAAAAATTTCGGTCATTTTTGATTAATAGCAAAAAAAGTAAAAATGTCAGCAGCAATGAAATAGCACCAAATGAAAGCTCTATTAGTGAGAAGAAAAGGAGGTAAAATTCATTTGGGTGGTAAGTTGCATGACGGAGCAATAAACGGTGAAAGTAGTGTAGTGCGGAATTGTAAAAAGTGGCCTGTCATTATGGGTGTTTAAGCTAGGGGGGCTGAAGTGGTTAATATTAAAAAAATAATAAAAACTTTGAAACATTTATTTTTGCATCGCAATATTATGACCCCCAGAACTTTTTTATAGTTATGTCTACTGAGTGGGATGATCTGTATTTTTTATTAATACCATTTTGGAGTGTATATGACTTTTTGATCACATTTTATTCAATTTTTTGTCTAAGTGAAGCGATGAAAAAATGGCAAATCAGCCATTTGGATTTTTTTTTCCCATTACGCCTTTCGCCATATAGGATAAATATTTTTATATTTTAATAGAACAGATGTTTTTAGGTGCGGCGATGCCCATGATGTTTATATCGTTTATTGCTTATGTACTAATTTTTTTATTCTATGGAAAAGGGGGTGATTTAAATTTTTATATTTTCTTACTATTTTTTAACTTTTTATTCACTTGTTTTAGCTCCTCTAGGAGGCTACAACATTCCCCAGTTCGCTTTTTTTAGCTTATGTTGTAGTTTATCGTAGTTCCATAGAACTACAGTCTAAGCTGAATTTGCTATTATCCTATGTTGGCCTGCCACTTGCAGGCCAACATAGAAACTGCAGCTCTAATATACTGGATCTCTTCAGATAGACTCAGTATATTAGATCAAAGGACTAGCCTCCCCGATAGGTACATAGAGGAGCCATTCTTTCGTTAATTAAATGCCTTGGCCATGATTGACCACAACATCTAAAGGGTTAAATGCCTGAATTATAGCCAGTCACAGAAATTAGTCGTGGGCCTCTGCTGTTTGAAAGCAGAGACCGGCTGGCTATGGCACCCGCTGCATGCGTGAGACGGCACTATGTTTAAAGACCCTCCCTAAGGGTTAAATATAGATATTGACATGAAAAATTAAAAATAAGATTACCAAAATTCTTTAACCACTTCCCGACCGCCCATTGACAATAAACGTACTTGGGTGGTCGATTTATCTCTGAATGGACGTTCTGGAACGTCCATTCAGAGATCGCAGCTGCACGCTAATCGTGCAGCTGCCGAGCGGGGGGGGGGGGCCCACTGTCAGTGACAGCAGGGCATCCCAGAGAGAAGGCAAGGACCGTTCCTGGGTGTCCCTGCCTTCTAGATCGCTGTATACACAACGCTCAACGAGCGCTGTGTATACAGATCAGGAATCGGTATGCTGCTTCCTGTCCGGCCCTGTTGTCATGTGATCGCCAGGTCCGGGTGAGTGCAGGAGCTGTCGGGTCTCTCACAGACCTCGATCAGTCCTGCACTGAGGCTGTACAGCGATGTATTATGCTGTACAGACTCTCTGGGGGTTGTATTTCCCCTGTAACTGGGGCTACTATGTTAGTTAAATTAGTTAAAGTTAAATGTCCCCCAGAGGTCTTGTATGACCTTATGGTGGACACAAAGTGTAAAATAAAAAAAATAAAAAAAGTTTTACAGTGACAAAAAAATTCCCCCCAAATTCGTTATTTAAATGTAAAAAAATAGAAGAAAAATAAAATAGATATATTTTGTATCACCGCATCTGCAACGACCGGCTCTATAATAATATCATATGATGTACTCCATTAGGTGAAGGACGTAAAATAAATAAATAAATAAATAAACACTGCGCCAAAACAGATTTTTTAGTGAGCTCACCTCCCAAAAAACATAATATTAATCAATCAAAAAGTCATATGTACCCCAAAATGGTAGCAATAAAAACGTCACCTCATTCAGCAAAAAATGAGCCCCCACACAAGACCATAGCCAGAAAAATAAAAAAAATATGGCTCTATAAAAACTGCAACACAAAAACATGATTTTTTTTTCTAAAAAAATGCTCTTATTGTGCAAAATGTTAAAAAAAAATAAAAATACATATATATATATATATATATATATGGCATCGCCGCATCCGTAACAATTGGCTCTACAAAAATATCACATGATGTACCCCATCAAGTGAACGGTGTAAAGAAAAATAATTAAAATTATGCCCAAAATTTTTTTTTTTGTCACCTCACCTAAAACATAATATCAATCAAAACAAGGCCTCACACAAGACTATAGCCAGAAATATTAAAAAAATGGCTCTAAGAAAATGTTTTTACTGTGTAAAACATAAAAATAAAAAAACTAGACATATTTGGTATTGTTGCATCAGTAATGACCGGATCTATAAAAATATCACATGATCTACCCTATCAAGTGAACGGTGTAAAATAAATATAGAAAAATGACACCATACAACTTTTTTTGTGACTTCACCTACCAAAAATAAGATAAAAAGCAGAAAGCCAAATGTAGCCCAAAATGGTGCCAATAAAAACTACAGCTTGTCTCGCACAAAAGCCCTCACCAGCTCATTCAACAAAAAATAAAAAAAAGTTATTGCTCTTGTTAAGGGAAATATTAATTGTTAGGATTAATAATTAATATTCACAAATAGGCGTGAGTCGTCTATTGATGACTCCACCAATTTATACCTTAACCCCTTAAGGACGAAGGGCGTACATGTACACCCTTCGTCCGGACTTTAAAGATGGCGCCCGCTCCCGCACGGAGCGGGCGCATGAGCTGCGGGTAAACGCTTGATTCATCAAGCTGACACCCGCAGCTCATGTCCGCGACCGGCAGCGATGCCGATCACGGACATTTAACCCCTCAGATGCCGTGGTCAATCCTGACCACGGCATCTGATCAGCAAAAACCGAAAGTTTCACTTCGGTTTTGCTCGGCTCCCTGATGGCCACAAGGGGGAGCCGAGCATGCATGTAGTACCCTAGGTTTCTGTGAATGAAACCTAGGTTACTACACAGTATTCCTATGGAGCCTATGACTGTAATAGGCTCCATAGGAAATATGCGATTTTCTCATATATTCCAATGCTATTGCATTGGAATATATGAGAATAGCAATCTGATGATTGCATCTTATAGTTCCCTATGGGAACTATAAGAAAGTGTTAAAAAAAAAAAAAAAGTTTAAAAAATAAAAATTAAATAAAAAAATATAAAAATTCAAATCACCCCCTTTCCCCAAAATGAAAATAAAATAAATAAATAAATTACACATAATGGGTGTCGCAATGTGCGAAAACGCCCATACTATAATAATATTAAAAATATTCACCATACGGTAAACATAAAACGGAAAGAAAGCGTCCAAATGGCTAATTCGCCATTTTTGGACGCTTCATTTCCTAAAAAAATGAATAAAAAGTGATCAAAACATCATACGCACCCCATAATGGTATCAATTAAAAGTTCAGATTGCCCTGCAAAAATGAGCCCCTACACTGCTCCGTACGCATAATTACAAAAAAGTTATAGGGTCAAAACATGGCGACAAAAAATAAAATAAAAAATTCCCACTTTTAATTTTTTTTTCACTATCAAAACGCAAGAAAAACTATACATATTAGGTATTGCCGGATTCGTACTGACCTGAAGAATAAAATTAACCAGTCAGTTTTATCGCAAATCGAACGTTGTAATTTAAAAACCCGTAAAACTGTGGTGAAATTGCTTTTTTTTTGCAATTTCACCCCATTTGGAATTTTTTTCCCGTTTCCCACTACATCACATGCAAAAATAAATGGTAGCGTTAAAAAGTACAACTTGTCCCGCAAAAAATAAGCCGTCATATGGCTATGTGAGCGGAAATATAAAAATGTTATGGCTTTTGGAAGGCAGGGAGCGCAAAACAAAAACGCAAAAATCCCAAAACCCCCGGTCCTTAAGGGGTTAAACTACAGGCTCTATTAATTATTAATATTTTGTGTTTATATCAATAATTAATATTCATAAATAGGCGTGAATCGTCTATTGATGACTCCGCCTATTTATACCTTAAACTACAGGCTCTATTAATTATTAATATTTTGTGTTCATATCAATAATTAATATTCATAAATAGGCGTGAGTCGTCTATTGATGACTCCACCAATTTATACCTTAAACTACAGGCTCTATTTATTATTAATATTTTGTGTTCATATCAATAATTAATATTCATAAATAGGCGTGAATCGTCTATTGATGACTCCGCCTATTTATACCTTAAATAAAACTAAACTCTCTGTTTGCCTTACACTACACTGAACTAACCCATTCCACCCCACACTATCTATACATTGCACTTACATACACACATACTTAGCAACAACCCACCCACCCGACAAAGGTTAATGCAGACCAGGAATAAAGGAAGTGGAAACTGGGGCTGTTGGGAATACAGGGGTTATTGCTGTAAGGGTGTTTGGTGGCAGGAATGCAGGGTAGCAGGGGTTAAATGGGTTAATAGGCAAGGGTAGGAAAGGGTTGACACTGTGCAGGGGTTGAGGGGAATTATTGCAGGGGCTGCTGGGCAGTGGGATCAGGGGTTATGAAGGAGGAACAGGGCAGCAGGAGTTAAGGAGGAGGCAGGGAAGGGAAAGCGAACCATTCCAGGACTCAGCTTAGCTCGTTGTCCAGGGGTAGATTCCTGCCCAGTTGTAGATTTTAATAACAGTTGATCACTCTGTTGTAGCTTAGTAGTTAGGTAGTCCTTGTCTGGACACCAAGCATTTTCACAGTGACATAGGAGGTTGCCAGTTGGCCCATACCAGATGGCCAGTTAGCCCAAATAGTCTGCCAAGTTCACATAGGAAGTGCTGTGGTGTGTGTATTGTATGATTAAACTCGGACAGCTATTGACATAGTGTCAGACCAGTGTGTTGTGAAGAGTGTGTGTCTGTTAATAACATAGGACACAGGGGCAGTGTGTCTGGTGATTATATAGGACGGACACACTGTAGCAGCCCTCAATAACCAACACAAAGTATCATTCAACCACAACCTTTTGGTTCTTTTGCACACCCTCGTCTGGTATTAGTGTGGTGTCAACACAGCTCTGTGGACGCCTTAATATCACGAAAGGCAGTGTTTCAATTTCTAGCTAGAGATTCTGGCCTCTAGGTATATAGAGGCCATAATACTGGCTTTCAACCGAGGTGGATATTTTTCAGTAAAGTAGGATAAGAGATAGTGCACATCTCTGGTTCCTAAAAAATCTTACCAAAAATATACCAAAGCTCTCAGAGTGACAACTTTAATTTTAAGCGTCTGTTAGGCTCACGGCCATTTTATGTTTATTTACAATTAGAAGTGACGTTTTAAATAATATTCGTCTTGGACCTGGGTCAAGATAGGTTAAAGCCCTTTTTTTAGGCATTGGCGTATACATTAGTTTACAGTGTTGAGTTTTGTTATCAACAATCCAAAGGCATAAGATTAAATTGATATTAATGGCTTATATTGCAGAAGATTTCAACAAATGAAAAGATATCAAAACAAATGTGTTTTTCTTTTACACAAGGTGTTATGAGTATACACATAGAACTAACAGATAGTGATATGTGTTACATTGTTATCACGTGACAAAGCCATCCAAGACCATTGAAAAAATATTGATTGCCATTGTTTATTTAATGAGTCAAGAATGAAGATGAAGACCGCCATGATATGTAAATTGCTAAATATATCTGTTTGTTTAGTATTTTTGATTGAGTATTTTATTGAGTTGAGCTTAATATACAGACAACTAGATAAAAAAGAAAAAAATGCAATAGATCGCACAGCAAGTTACTCAATGTAAGAGGATGGAGTGCCAGTGGCTGAGCGGACAATCCCCTATGTCCACAAAAATATAACAAGGAAAATTCCACAGCACATCCTTATTTGTGAAAAAAGATTCTTACTTTACAGACAACTAGATAAGATACAGAGTTTAGACAGAGGACCTCTATGGTTCCATTGGGCAATGTTATTTAAAAGCAGTGTTGGACCGACAAACGTCCATGACGCAGGGGTGGTGCAAAGTAAATGACACACAAGGAACTTCAAAAACTTATTCCACCCCATCAATGGCTAAAACTGTCACAGACTGAATTATTTTGTACTGAGTTAAAACCCATGGAGTTATACTAAACTGACTTTATTTTAAAACTGATTTATTTCTTCTAGAACATATGGAACTATTCCAGTTTGTTTTCACTTCCAGCTTCCCTAAGTACAGGTTGTATCAGTTATTTAGCGGAGCCAGGACTGACAACCTCAGCAGTGCCCAGATGCTGCCCAAGTTAACAACACCAGGTCTGGTAAGAAACAGCTTCTGGTGGCTTGCCTGCCACCGAACAAGAAAATAATTTAATCACTGGTCTGCCATCCTGAAGAAGGCCTTGCTACTTTTATTACTGTTGTCCAAGGATGGACCGCTGCTAAGGTAATCGTCTGCCCAAGACTTCTTGCAGTACACCAACCAACCAGCAGGGCTAATGACTTTGTACAACACCCGCAGGCCAGTGAGCGGAGGAGCTCCAAGTGTCCTAGCCCCTTCAACAGACAAGGTTATGAACTGTTCTACCACCACTTAAAGGAGGGTCTGAAACCTGCACTTAGAATTGTTATTAAGTCTGCAATCCCCTCATACATCAGCATGGAGGAAGTAGGGGTAAGAGACTATGCTAGTTAAAATTACAAAGACTGAGTTTTTAAAAGAGCAATGGAAAACTGCCTGCCTTCTAGATTGCTGCATACACAGCGCTCACTGAGCGCTGTGTATACAGAGAAAAAATCACGATGCTGTGGACGGGAGAGTGCAGGAGCTGCCAGGTCTTTCACAGACCTCGATCAGCCCTGCACTGAGGCTGTACAGCGCTGTGTTCTGCTGTACAGAGATCGCCTTGACGTGTGGAAGACGGGCCCAAATAATTTTGTACAAAATGTATTTGCCAAGCATCTCATTTACAAAATAAGCATAGCATTAGCATTAGAATAATTTATTGTACTATATTTGGTTTGCAGGGTGCTGTTGCATTGTATGTTTTACCTTGTATTCTGCTGTACAGCCTCTTAGGGGTTGTATTTCCACTGTAACTGGGGCCACTATGTCAGAAAAAAAAAAAAATGAAGACAAATGTCCCCCAGAGGTCGTGTATGACCTTATGGGGGACACAAAGTGTAAAATAAAAAAATAAAAAATAAGTGTTTTATAAAGATAAATTGAAAAAAAAGGTTTCACACATAAAAAAAAAACTCTGATTAATTAAAAAAATATTAAAAACAGGAGAAAATAAATAAATTAGACATATTTTGTATTGCCGCTTCTGTGACGGCTGGCTCTATAAATATATCACATGATCCACCCTGTCCAATGAACACCATAAAAAATTAAAACTGTGTCAAAAAAGCCATTTTTGTCACCTTACATCACAAAAAGGGCAACACCAAGTGATCAAAAAGGTATATGTCCCACAAAATAGTATCAATAAAACAGTGACCTTATCTTGCAAAAAAAATGATACCCTACCTAGGACAATCGCCCAAAAAAACTATGACTCTCAGACTATGGAGACACCAAAACATATTTTTTTTTTGTTTCAAAAATGATATTATAATGTAAAACTTAAATAAATAAAAGAAAGTATACATATTGCCATGTCTGTAACGAACATCTCTATAAAAATATCACATGACCTAACCCCTCAGGTGAACGACGTCCAAAAAATAAAATAAAAACTGTGCTTAAAAAAACCCACTTTTTTTGTCACCTACATCACTAAAAGTGCAACACCAAGCGGTCAAAAAGGCATATGCCCCCCAAAATAGTACCAATCTAACATTTACCTCATCCTGCAAAAAATGAGCCCCTACCTAAGCCAATCGCCCAAAAAAAAAAAAAAAACTAGGGCTCTCAGAATATGGAGACACTAAAATCAATCAATCGATCGTTGTGGAGAAAGACATCTTTGCCAGATTTTTGATACAAAGTGTTTGCCAAAGCATATGAACTCCAACACCTCTCCTCAGCTCATATGGCTGGGCAAACGTACCTGTCCTGCAGAGGAGAAATCTCGTCCTGCAGCGCCGCATACACCGACCTCACATGTAAACTGACAGCAGCGCAATGTTCTCTCAGAATGCACATCAGTGCTGCAGCGTTTTCATCGGTTGGTCCAGCTGTAAAATAAAGGGTGGTTAGTTAAAAAAAAAAAAGAAGAAAAGACATGCAGCAGGCTCATAAATTTGGACGTTACAAACTTTATAAAACCTGAACATCATAAAACTTTTTTTTATAAAACCTGAACATCATAACACTTTTAAACCCTAAACCAACTCACGATTTCTTTTTCTTGCTACCTGTTTAATTTTTTTTTTTTTTTTACTTTTCACTCTTTATTTTCCTAGCAGAAACCTCTCCTTTCCCATGGGACAATGTGTAAAGTGTAATTCACACAGAGATGGTGCGAAGTACATTATGCACTTTATCCAAAGTGAAAGGAGAAGTTTCTACTGTTTCACATAGCTGCAGTAGCACACTAGCACCCCTGTGTGTTAGGGTCTCTCAAAACCTAGTATTCTGAGAGACCCTAGATTCTGATTGTAAAAACTACCTGTGTCCTGCGGTCGCTACATCCCTAAGTGTACCTGAGTGTGGTACTTCCGGAAACACTCCCCTAGGCATAGGGCAGGGTGGTCAGGGCAGTCAGGACAGAAATAGCGGGTGCCACGCCTTATTCTACTCCTGCTACAGACACAACATCTTTTTCGGGGTGGCGGTTGGTTTGAGGTACCCGCAACGACACTGGGGAAATGTTGCTCGTGTAGACGGCTCACTACACTGGTGGTTGGGGCCACGGAACCTCGATGATCTCTTCTTGAAATTTGAGGAAGGATCCTGTTCTCCCAGCCTTACTGTAGAGAACAAAACTATTGTACATAGCCAATTGAATTAGATATACAGACACCTTCTTATACCAGCGTCTAGAATTTTGGGAAAGCAAATATGGGGCCAACATCTGGTCATTGAAGTCCACCCCTCCCATGAGCAAATTATAGTCGTGGACCGAGAGGGGCTTTTCAATGACACTGGTTGCCCGTTCAATTTGTATTGTCGTGTCTGCGTGAATAGAGAAGAGCATGTAAACGTCACGCTTGTCTCTCCATTTCACCGCGAGCAGTTCTTCTTTACACAAGGCAGCCCTCTCCCCCCTTGCAAGTCGGGTAGTAACTAGCCGTTGGGGGAAGCCCCGGCGACTAGGTCGCGCGGTGCCACAGCAGCCAATCTGTTCTAGGAACAAATGCCTGAAGAGGGGCACACTTGTATAGTAATTGTCCACATAAAGATGGTACCCCTTGCCGAATAAGGGTGACACCAAGTTCCAGACTGTCTTTCCACTGCTCCCCAGGTAGTCAAGGCAACTGACCGGCTCCAGAGTCTGATCTTTAACCTCATAGACATGAAATTTGTGTATATAGCCTGTGGCCCTTTTACAGAGCTTATACAATTATACCCCATACCGCGCTCGCTTGGGATGTATTGTTTGAAGCCAAGGCGCCCGGTAAAATGTAAAAGGGACTCGTCTATGCAGATGTTTTGTGCAGGGGTATACAAATCTGCAAATTTGGTGTTAAAGTGGTCTATGAGGGGCCGAATTTTGTGGAGCCGGTCAAAGCTGGGTGGCCTCTGGGACGAGAGGTGGTGTTGTCAATAAAGTGCAGGAAACGCAGGATGGTCTCAAATCGTGTCCTGGACATGGCAGCAGAGTACATGGGCATGTGATAAATTGGGTTTGTCGACCAATATGACCGCAATTCATGTTTTTTTGTCAGGCCCATGTTGAGGAGAAGGCCCAGAAAAGTTTTAAATTCGGAAACTTGGACTGGTTTCCACCGGAAAGGCTGGGCATAGAAGCTTTCCAGGTTGGCGGTTATAAATTGAGTGGCATACCGGTTTGTTTCTGCCACGACTAGGTCAAAGAGCTCCGCAGTGAAGAACAGCTCAAAAAACCCCAGTGCCGATCTGATCTGAGCTGTCTCCACCCGAACTCCTGACTGGGCGGTGAAAGGGGGAACTACTGGTGCGGCTGAAGATGGGGGCTGCCAATCAGGGTTTGCCAGCACCTTAGGGACTCTAAGGGCTCTACGGGCCTGTCTGTGCGGTGGCTGCGACAGGGGAATTACTGCACGTGCCACCGTACCAGTTTCAACTGCCTTTCTGGTGCTCGCCACTTCACCATGTTCTACGGCAGTGCTGATACTAGGTCCAGGATGGCCTGCGCTGCTTGTGTATGCCTCACCACGTAATCCGACAGTACCAGCCCCACTCTGCTGCCCTTGAAACTGATCCTGCGCTACCTGTGGTCTAGCGACACGGGGCCGGGTACGCCTGGTGCTATCAGGGACCTCAACCTCCTCGTCCGAACTTTGGGTCAGACTGCCACTGCTTTCTACGGGTTCATATTCTGACCCGCTGGATTAGTCAGATGAGGGTTCCCATTCCTCATCCGACTGGGTCAGAATCCTGTAGGCCTCTTCAGGAGCATACCCCTTACTTGCCATTTGGACAACTAAATTTAGGGGGTATTCCCTGAGACTACTCAAGAAAAAAAGCAAGCCTGTCTTACAAATGGGAGGCTAGCGAAGTACAGGAAGCCGCTGCAATTGATAAAAAAGATCAAAACTGATTTTTTTTATCGCCGCAGCGCTTGTGAAGTGATTGTGCAGTCATAAAAAAAATATATATTTTGTCACTGCGGCGGGGCGGGCGTGGGTGAACGCACGTGTGGGCGACCGATCAGGCCTGATCGGGCAAACACTGCGTTTTGGGTGGAGGGTGACTAAGGTGACACTAATACTATTATAGATCTGACTGTGATCAGTTCTGATCACACACAGATACTATAAAGTACCAATGCTGATTAGCGCTCTGCTAATCAGTGACTGCGGTGCGGTGGGCTGGGCGCTAATTGTAGCTAATTATCTACCAAAGGGGCCTAAACTAACCTAAACCTAGCAGTAAATACGGGTTAAAAAAAAAAGTGACAGTTTACACTGATCACTTTTTTTCCTTTCACTAGTGATTGACAGGTGATTGATAGGGGTGATCAAGGGGTTAATTGGGGTGATCTGGGCCTGTGTGTCTGGTGCTTAGTGTACTCACTGTCACATGTGCTCTGTGCTGGGTCCAACCGATGAAAAGTCTTTCTCTTATCAGCAAAACAATGTGTCATTTTCTGATTGCACATTCCCTTTGAAATGAGACAAGACGGAGATATAAATGTATAAATTACAAGTTTTATTGAATCTTTTTCCACAGAACTAAATATCAATCTGTTCAGCTCCTCCAGCTATATAACATGATAACTGCAGATTGCACTGCATTTTGTGTTGACAGGTCCTCTTTAAAACATCACTGTGACTAAATGTATTTGCAATTGGCATTTTTCCACCACCGTCGCCACTTGTCAGAAAGTTTTCTGGCGTAAATGATGGATGAAATCTACATCAACTAGAGCTGGTGTAGATTTTAATCTAGGTACATGGACTGCTATAAGATGCATTTATTTTATGACAAGGCTTGTGCCTATATGTCCTAGAATGCTATACTTTTTCAGGATGGTTATTATGTCTCTGTGATATTCAATTGAATTCAATTATCACTCTACAGATGAAAAAGGAGGAAAATTATCCGTTAAAGGGGTTGTCTGAGTTAAAAAATAAATAAATACATAAGCAAGTTTTAGGCAAAAAAATATATATTTACTCATTTACCTAGTTGTGTTCTTGTTTACATGCAGTTGCAGAGCTATTGGGGATGTGTAACAACAATCTCTGAGGGTGTCAACAAAGACTGCCTTCCCCTTCCACCTGCACTGCAAAGGGAGTGAATAAGGCCCCTTTCACACTTGCGTTGTGTGGATCCGGCGTGCACTTCCGTCCCGCCGGATCCGTCACAACGCATGACAACTGAAAGCATTTGTAGTCGGATCCGGATTGCGGATCCGTCTACAAATGCATTGCAAGTGCAGATCCGTCTCTCCGTTTGCCATGCGGAGAGTCATAGCCGTCTTGTATTTTTTTCACTGTTTTAAAGGTCTGCGCATGCGCACACCTGAAGGACGGATCTGTCCTTCAGTCTTTTTTTAATGCCGAGTCCGGCCCCAATGTAAGTCAATGGGACTTAACCTCTTAAGGACGAAGGGCGTACATGTACGCCCTTCGTCTGCACTTTAAAGATGGCGCCCGCTCCCGCACGGAGCGGGCGCCCGAGCTGCGGGTAAAAGCTTGATTCATCAAGCTGACACCCGCAGCTCATGTCCATGACCGGCAGCGATGCCGATCGCGGACATTTAACCTCAGATGCCGTGGTCAATCCTGACCACGGCATCTGATCAGCGCAAAACCGAAAGTTTCACTTCGGTTTGCTCGGCTCCCTGATGGCCACAAGGGGAGCCGGAGCATCATGATAGTACCCTAGGTTTCTGTGAATGAAACCTAGGGTACTACTAAGTATTCCTATGGAGCCTATGACTGTAATAGGCTCCATAGGAAATATGCGATTTTCTCATATATTCCAATGCTATTGCATTGGAATATATGAGAATAGCAATCTGATGATTGCATCTTATAGTTCCCTATGGGAACTATAAGAAAATGGTAAAAAAAATGATTACACATAATGGGTGTCGCAATGTGCGAAAACGCCCATACTATAATAATATTAAAAAATATTCACCATACGGTAAACATAAAAACGGAAAGAAAGCGTCCAAATGGCTAATTCGCCATTTTTGGACGCTTCATTTCCTAAAAAAAAATGAATAAAAAGTGATCAAAACATCATACGCACCCCATAATGGTATCAATTAAAAGTTCAGATTGCCCCGCAAAAAATGAGCCCCTACACTGCTCCGTACGCATAATTACAAAAAAGTTATAGGGGTCAAAACATGGCGACAAAAAATTAAATAAAAAAATTCCCACTTTTAATTTTTTTTCACTATCAAAACGCAAGAAAAACTATACATATTAGGTATTGCCGGATTCGTACTGACCTGAAGAATAAAATTAACCAGTCAGTTTTATCGCAAATCGAACGTTGTAATTTAAAAACCCGTAAAACTGTGGTGAAATTGCTTTTTTTTTGCAATTTCACCCCATTTGGAATTTTTTTCCCGTTTCCCACTACATCACATGCAAAAATAAATGGTAGCGTTAAAAAGTACAACTTGTCCCGCAAAAAATAAGCCGTCATATGGCTATGTGAGCGGAAATATAAAAATGTTATGGCTTTTGGAAGGCAGGGAGCGCAAAACAAAAACGCAAAAATCCCAAAACCCCCGGTCCTTAAGGGGTTAAGGCCTGATCAGGCGTTCAGTCATGTGTTCAGGCTTTTCAGGACGGAGATAAAACCGCAGCATGCTGCTGTTTTATCTCCGTCCTGAAAAGTCAAAAAGACTGAACTGAAGACATCCTGATGCATCCTGAACGGATTTCTCTCCATTCAGAATGCATTGGGATAATCCTGATCAGTATCTTTCCGTCCTAGAGCCCCGAGGACGGAACTCTAGGACGGAAAGTAAAAACGCTAGTGTGAAAGCACCCTAAAAGTGCTGCCCTGCCTGCAGTCTGACTGCTGGGATGCATGTTGTATGTATAGGACTAGAAGTCTAATGTGTACAGTACAATGACATTGCTGATACACACCGGATACTCCCCCTACCTTTTCATGTGCAATGCTCTGCCTTATTAACAGTCCATCCTGCCACTACCAATACTGTGCCCTCGGTGCTCCCCAATAATGTTCTGCAGAAACAAATAGACCCCCTGATAATACTAATATCACACACATAGTACCTCCTTCAATAATTATTGACACATAGTGCCCTAAAAAATAATTGTGCCCAGCAAATCTGACAATTATAGTCCAGTAAAAGTCCCCAAAAGTAATTGTGTTAAGTTGGTAATGTGCGAGGATGCCTCAAACAGTAAGGCCCCTTTCACACAGGCGAGTTTTCTGCATGGGTGCAATGCGTGAGGAGGACGCATTGCACCCGCACGGAATCCGGACCCATTCATTTCTATGGGGCTGAGCACATGAGCGGTGATTTTCACGCATCACTTCTGCGTTGCGTGAAAATCGCAGCATGCTCTATATTGTGCGTTTTTCACGCAACGCAGGCCCCATAGAAGTGAATGGGGCTGCGGGAAAATCGCAAGCATCCGCAAGCAAGTGCGGATGCAGTGCGATTTTCCCGCATGGTTGCTTGTTATAAGAGAAAATAATAAATTCTCCAGAATACTCTACCCGAAACCGGACTTCAGTGATGAAGTCTGGCTTCGGGTCTGGGTACCAAACATGGCGATTTTTCACACGCGCGTGCAAAACGCATTGCAAACGTTTGCACCCGCGCGGAAAAATCGCGCATATTGCCGCAACGCACCCACCTCTTATTCGGGCGTCAAACATGACGCCCGTGTGCAAGAGGCCTAAGAGTGCTCCCAAAAGTCTCATCAATAGTACTGTTTCTCTCCCAGAGTGCCCTTAGTAGAAAACAGTTCCCTAATACTAGTACCATACAGACAATGCCTAGTTCAATAATTATTGCCACACAGTGCCCTCAAAATTAACTGCACCCAGCAAGTAGTGCCCCTGACAGTAACAGCTTCATAAACAGTGTCCCCAAACAACAATTGTCATAAGCTCCCACAATCCCACCAATAGTAAGAGTTCTTTCCCAGAGTGTCCTTAGTAGTAACAGTGCCCCTATAGTGTCCTCAATAGTATTAATGTCCCCTATTATGCCCTAGATGAAATAATGCCCCTAAAGTGCCCATACTAGTAGTCATGTTTTCTATAATCTCCCAGTAGTAATAATGCCCACTATAATGCCCCCAGTAGAAATAATTCACCCTATAGAGCCCCTAGTTATAGCAGAGCCCACCATAATGTTCCCAGTAGCAATGACCTTTTAATTATTAATGCCCACCTGTGGTGGCGCAATAGTTCTAAAGTCAC
Source organism: Bufotes viridis (assembly GCA_033119425.1). Taxonomy (NCBI): domain Eukaryota; kingdom Metazoa; phylum Chordata; class Amphibia; order Anura; family Bufonidae; genus Bufotes; species Bufotes viridis. The sequence goes on from CM065595.1 coordinate 90,713,312, forward strand.
CATAGTGCACCAGTAGTAATAAAACCCACCACAGTGACCTTCAGCAGTGTCCCTAGTAATATAAAGCCCTGTGTGCCCCAATAGTAAATATGTTCCCTTATAGTGCCCCCAGTAGTACTAATGCCTCCCGATGTGAACCACAGTAGTAATTATGCTCACTATGGTGCCCTCAGTAGTAATAAAGCCCCATCATTTTTGTAAGTAGATTCCAAAGGCCCCCAGTAGTACAATGCTCCCTTATAATGTGTGCCAGTAGAAATAAATGCCCACTTGTAGTGCCTCCAAGTAGTACTATTGCCCCTTACGTGTGCCAGTAGAAAAATGCCCCCTTATATTTTCCCCAATAAAAAATAAAAGTGGCCTCATGGCTATGAGCTGTGCGCTGCGATTGGCCAGCGCTGCAGCAAGGGACACGCCTAATACAAAAACTCCGCCCAGTACAACAGAGGGAGCTGCAGACACCGGAGCAGACACTTGTATTAACTTTAACTATTTTTTAACATTGTCAAAACAGATTCGTTTTGAACTCCATTGAAAGTCAATGGAAGACGGATTTGTTTTCTGTTGTGGCAGAATATGCCAGGACGGAAAGAAAACCGCAGCATGCTGCTGTATTTTCTCCATCCACAAAATGTTCACATACTGAATGGAAGACATCCTGATGCATCCTGAACGGATTTGCATGGGGATAATCCTGATCAGTTTCTTTCCGGCATAGAGCCCCGAGGATGGAACTCTATGCCGGAAGAGAAAAACGCCAGTGATAAAGTACCCTTAGAGGTTTTTTCTCTTTTTTTAGGGAGGAACTGTGCAAAACAAATTTTTAAAAGTCATTTTTTTCAAACTAGGGTGTCAGTTTGCATATTTAAAAATATATCGGGTCATTTATCAAACTGGTGTAAAGTAGAACTGGCTTAGTTGCCCAAAGCAACCAATCAAATTCTACCTTTCATTTTCCAAAGGAGCTGCCAAAAATGAAAGGTGGAATCTGATTGGTTGCTATGGGCAACTAAGCCAGTTCTACTTTACACCAGTTTGATAAATGACCCGATATATTTTTAAATATGCAAACTGACACCAACCTTAATTATTAAAATGTGTTCCCTATTTTGTGTCAGTCGTTATATGGTATATAATATGTATAGTTTCACATGAATGGGACTATGGCAATGGATTTGGTTGGCATAGATGTTTCTGTTTTTTATTTCTTCTTTTATTTTATTGTATAACTTTTTTTATTTTTAGCACATAATATGTTCCCCAAGAGGTCATTAAAAGACCTGTGGGGGATACTGAAACTTTTTTTGTATTAGTACTTTTCCAAAGGAGCCCCAGTCAAAGGAGAAAACAGCCGCCTGCAGGGCTATTATATGCAGGCAAAGCTGATCAGGGTTTGCTGAGACCCTGCAGCTCTGCTATACGCCAGACACCCAGCCTTCAGATCAATAAAGGAAGCAGCATAACTCTATTCTCTGCATAGCATATTCTATGCACCAAGGAAATGTCAAGGCAGAAATAATAATAAACTGCTTTTGTCTTCTCTTGGGGGTGCTTAGGTGTCATCAACCTTCTCCTGCTCGACTGCAGTAGCCTTAATCCCGCACTGTACAGTACAGGTGCAATGCTCTGGATCAAAGCTATTGTCCGAGTTTAGAGCTGAACCCAGACATAACCCACGGCAAGGGCTTTTTCTAAAGATCTGGTGACATACCGGGCTATGCTAGGCAGAGGCTTCCGTCTAGCAGTGAGCCTGGCAGGGGCGTAGCTGTAGGGTAAGCAGGGGAAGCGGCTGCTTTGGGGCGCAAACTCAGAAGGGGCCCACCCATGTGGAGGACTAAGGGATTTTAATGTCAGGGCCCCTCAACAGTATTATAAAATTACATTATAGACAGAAACACTGTAGGAAATGGACAGAGCGGCTGCCGGGTCCTGTCTTGACAAGCTACAGGAGTGAGGGGATTGCAATGAAGTTGCTGGGGCGCTACTGTAGCCCGTTGACGTCACCGGCACTAATAAGCGGTCATTAGCGCTGACAGGCTAGGGTAGCGCTAAAGATCGTCCATTAGTGCTGATGACGTAACTGGGATCACTGCTAGGCAGAAGCCTCCGCCTAACAATGTGAAAAGTTAAACAAACACCCCTTGACCTGCGCAATACAGCACAGGGCAAGGGGGGGCATCGAAGCATGAAATGCTCCGATACTCAACTCGGAGGGGCTGAATGAGGGAAGAAGGGGTTATGTCTAGGTTCAACTCTGAACCCAGACAACCCCTTTAAAACCCGGCATTAAGTGCCATACATACCGTATATGGTGCTTGTTTGTTATTGAGTTAAATATAAACTTTACTGATATTTGTGAGTTTGGGTGCCAGTATTTGATGCGATTTGCCATGATCCAGACGATGGTAAATGAAAAGCCTAATAAGATGAAAAGGGGTGATTAGAAGAGCAATTGCTTTAATGGAAAAAAAGGTTCTAACCATCCATATGTGACAACCTAAGAGCAAGTATGCTTTCTGATTGATCAGGGTGGGGTTTGATAAAATACACAGCAGTCCATGTTACCCCTTCCCCTAGGGTCACGTACACTTATACATGGAAAATAAGGATCTACATCTTCTCAGGCACCTTGTCAGCGATGCACCCACTAACCCCAACACCCACTAACCCATTGGGGGTTTCCGTGCATAGTCCGCCATTTTGTATTCAGTGCTGCCAGTGTCAGGCTGTGCACGGACACACACCCCAATTGGTAACACCCATATGAACCCTCACAGAAAATTGCTGGAAATTCATTCATAACTTATGGCAAGAAAAATAAAATAAATACTAGATTCTTCAGAAATCTTACAACATGGGAAATACAAGTAGTTACTAAAATAGACGTCAGGAGAGGTGACAGGTCCTATTTATAAGGGTATTCTCACATCCACAGGATTTGCAATAAATGTCTGATAGATGTAGACCCCCCATGGGATCTATTTCTAGAACGGGCTGAGAGTCCTGAGACCCAGTCTTGCCTCAAGACGTCCTGCTGACCACCTCATCCAGAGGTGACTAGAAACAGCCGAGTGCACCATGCCAGGGATCTCAAGTCTCCCGGACGTTCAGGGAGTGTCCCGCTATTAGATAGCGTCTCCCTGACGCCCGCATGAGAAAGAATATGTCCCGGAAAGCACTTCCGGCGTTTCTGCACTTTTTTCACAGCAGGAACGCCGTTCCCGTTCAGGGCAAAAGGACCAGGAAGCAGTGAAGGCTTTGTACTCACCGCTTCCTGGTCCTCGGCTGTCGGCTCTGCAGCCTGCGCACAGGAGTGAGTCGCTCTGTGACGTCACGCTGTGCGCAGCCTTCACAGCACAGCCGACAGCAGCAGAAGAGGAGTGGCGTCCAGGAGGAAGAGAGGGTAAGTGTTTTTTTTTTTTTTTTTATGGACTGGTGAGAGGCACTGGGGGGCTAATGGAGAGGCACTGGGGGCTAATGGAGAGGCACTGGGGGCTGATGAGAGGCTATGTTGGGCTGATGGAGAGGCACTGGGGGGCTGATGAATGTAATAAAAAGTTTGTGAAAAAAAGAAAAAAAGAAAACCTCCCTGAAATGAGAAGTGCACCTCCCTGAAATGAGTTTTTGCAGGTTGGGATGTCTGCCATCCTAAGCCCTATAAAGGTAAATGGAAGTTAAAGAAAGAGCAGGTATGCCCCAGACTTGTGTGGCATATCCTGTGTGTATGAGAATACCCCTTTAAGGCTGGGGTTACATGACGACATGTGTGCTCGACATTGAATCTGATACAATATGGCGATGTAAAAAAATCCAGACCTTAATGGAAGTCGCCTGCGATTTGCCTGCGTTTTTTCAGCTGCTATTATAGAGCATGTCCTATTCTTATCTGTCTTGCGAACAAGAATAAGCATTTGTACAATGCGACCCGCAGGGTGCACACAGACCGCATCCGTATTTTGCGGAACTGTGATATGCGGACCGCAAAACATATACAGTCGTGTACAGGACACCATAGGACAAGGTCAATAAAGTATGATGTAGTATTTAGGAGAGAAAAAACGCAGCAAAAGAAGCAGGGGGGGAAAGTGCGGTAACTGCCCATTGCCGAGATAACTGGCAATAATCAGGGGGCCTGGTGGGGGTTACACGTATGAATAACGCTTGGCCGTTCTCCACAGTATCACTGCTGTAGTGTATATCTGTGATAGGCTGGGCTGCCCTGTAAATACACTGCAGGTCTGTACCCCCGCCGTGGTATGGGGCATGACTAGTCACACAGCAGCAGACGAACCTTCAGGCTGGAACTATTTTTAGCTTCCTTGTTGCAGGGGGACAGAGAAGAGCGGAGGACAGAGGCTGGGAGACTGTAAACAGGGAAGCAATGCAGAAGCAAGGCAGCCAGCCATAGGAAAGTCTGCAGGATGGTAAAGGCAGGGTCCACAGCCTGCAGGACAGCTTCATAGATACTGCACAGGTAGGTGGCTCCCACCTATGGATCATGACATCTATGACATAGCTGAGCTCATCCAGGTCCTCCAGTGTGGGGGCATGTACTGGAGAGGCTGCCAGTGAAGTCCATTTGCTATTGAGCCTCCTTCAAGCTACAGAAGGTCATGCATTGTCTGTGTGTCTGTCTATCTATCTATCTATCTATCTATCTATCTATCTATCTATCTATCCATCCTTAGTTATGCATAATACATCTGATGAAATATGTCCTTTGTCTGGCCATTCCATCCTATCTACTCCACGATGCCATTTAGGGGTTAACTTTCTGTAGATGATCTCATCCCTTTGGAAAAACTGCAGCATCACAATGAATGGCTCTTGGAAGAAGCGTGTAACTGTATGTGTCGTGTCTGCGGTGCCGAGCACATCCCGCCGCACTCTGCTGTCTGGTCGTATGACGCATTTAACACTTTTATCCTCAAAGGTTGATGTGGCCGATATGTAGTCTAATGATAGACAGACGGGAGATCTATAATAAAATATATTATCCTGTAGGATTTAGTGTTTCAATGTAATATATTTAGAAGAAGCAAAGCACACTGTTCTCGCCGCTTAAAGAGCACCGGTCTCCTCTCCGGACTTGTCAGTTTTACTAACTACTTGCATTAGTCATATAATACCAATTCCAGAACATCTATTCTTACCTTTCTATGTTGTGCCATTCCTCTGTTATTCCTGCTAGAAGTTTACAAATAAATTGCCAGAAGTCTGCAGTACAGGTACTGCTGGGTGTTACCAGTGGTGGGTGTGTCTGACTCTGTCCAATCAGTGCAGCTGGTGTCAGACTGTGCAGGGACACCCCCCCCCCCCCAACTGGTAACACCCATCTGTACAGTTACTGCAAGCTGCTAGCAATTCATTCCTAAACTTCTAGTGGAAAATACAGAGTAGCGGCATAACATACAGTCATAAGACGTGTTATTACATGGCGAATGGAGGTACTGTAGTTACTAACTGACTCATCTGGAGAGGTGACAGGTGCTCTTTAAATTGTACATGATCCTTGTGGCCCCCAATTCAAAATTTGTAATAGAACTTCACCCCAAGCTTTTATTACTGCTGGTCTGAAGTACGACTGGAACATCTGCACACGGTGTAGTTACACTTCTGTACAGGAGTGAACTTAAAGGGGTTTATCATGTAGATGCAGATAATACAAGCCACTTACTAATGTATTATTACCCATATTGTCTCCTTTGCTGGCTGGATTCATTTTTCCATCACATTATACACTGCTCGTTTCCATGGTTACGACCACTGCAATCCGTCATTGATGGCAGTGCTTGCACAATATGGGCCATTCTGGTGGCTGGGAACGTGGGGTGCACATAAACCAGTTTATTTTTCCTATAGGATGCAAGCACGGCCACCGCTGCTGGATCGCAGGGTGGTCGTTACCATGGAAACAAGCATTTCCAGGAATATAATGCGATGTAAAAATGAAGCAATATGGACAATTAGTATACATTACTGAGTAGCTTGTATTACCTTTCTGTACACGATAAATGCTATTTACTGAAGTGTGCGGAATTAGGGGAACGCTGCATCTCTTTCACCTTCCAGCAGGCTCTAGGTCCCTTTTCTTGTCTGCAGGTTCCCTGTAACCTCAGAAACCTACTAAAGAATCCATTATAAACCGATGAAGGGGGGGGGGGGGGGGGGTGTGCAACTACTATCTCAGCTTCGACCTGCATGTGTGACAGTGTGACTGCATGCTTTGAGAGGTAGCGGTTAGTGGATACACTGAGTAATTAAGAGGGTCTCATTTGTGGGTTTGAATTTTGAGATCTGGGTTTCAGTTAGGGGGTGTGGCCTCAATGTTGGTGTCTGTATGTAATTGTAGATTCACAAAACATGAATACTGGCTGTGTGTCTTCCGTGTTTTCCCATTCTGCAGGTCCCGCCCTATGTTAAAAATGCCTATTCTTGTTTTCAAAACACACAGAAATAGGATATGTTCTAACCTTTTTGCGGCTCGGCAGAATGGACGTATGGATACGCACAGAACACATGTGCTGTCTGCATTTTTGAGGCGCCATTAACCACTTCAGCCCCCCTAGGTTAAACACCCTTAATGACCAGGCCACTTTTTACAATTCCGCACTACGCTACTTTCACGGTTTATTGCTCCGTCATACAACTTACCACCCAAATGAATTTTACCTCCTTTTCTTCTCACTAATAGAGCTTTCATTTGGTGCTATTTCATTGCTGCTGACATTTTTACTTTTTTTGCTATTAATCAAAAATGACCAAAAATTTTGCAAAAAAATGACAGTTTTCACTTTCTGTTGTAAAATTTTTAAAAAAAAACTACATTTCTATAGAAATTTTTCACAAAATTTATTGTTCTACATGTCTTTGATAAAAAAAAATCCAATAAGTGTATATTTATTGGTTTGGGTAAAAGTTATAGCGTTTACAAACTATGGTGCAAAAAAGTGAATTTCGGCATTTTGAAGCAGCTCTGACTTTCTGAGCTCCTGTCATGTTTCTTCAGGTGCTAGAATGCCAGGATAGTATAAATACCCCCCAAATGACACCATTTTAGAAAGAAGACACCCCAAAGTATTCGCGGAGGGGCATGGTGAGTTCACGTATCATTTCATTTTTTTTTTCACAAGTTAGCGGAAAATGACACTTTCTAAGGAAAAAATAATAATAATAAAGTTTCCATTTCTGCTAACTTCTGGCAAAAAAAAAAAAAATCTCCCACGGACTCTCTATGCCCCTCAGTGAATACCTTGGGGTGTCTACTTTCCGAAATGGGGTCATTTGTGGGGTGTGTTTACTGTTCTGGCATTTTGGGCGGGGCTAAATTGTGAGCCGCCATGTAAAAACTAAAGGTACTCGTTGGAATTTGGGCCCCTTTGCGCACCCGGGCTGCAAAAAAGTGTCACTCATGTGGTATCGCCGTACTCAGGAGAAGTAGGGCAATGTGTTTTGGGGTGTATTTTTACATATACCCATGTTGGGTGAGAGAAATATCTCTGTAAACTGTCAACTTTGTATAAAAAAATTAAAAAAGTTGTTATTTACAGAGATATTTCTCACACCCAGCAGGATGTAAAAATACACCCCAAAACACATTGCCCTACTTCTCCTGAGTACGGCGATACCACATGAGTGACACTTTTTTGCAGCCTGGGTGCGCAAAGGGGCCCAAATTCCAACGAGTACCTTTAGGATTTCACAGGCCATTTTTACGCATTTAGATTCCAGACTTCTTCTCACGCTTTAGAGACCCCTAAAATGCCAGGGCAGTATAAATACCGCACAAGTGACCCCATTTTAGAAAGAAGACACCCCAAGGTATTACGTAAAATTTTTTATTTTTTGTCACAAGTTAGTGGAATATGAGACTTTGTAAAAAAACAAAAATAAAAAAAATAAAAATATTAATTTCCGCTAACTTGTGCCCAAAAAAAAAATTCTGTGAACTCACCATGCCCCTCACAGGATACCTTGGGGTGTCTTCTTTCCACAATGGGGTCACTTGTGGGGTATTTATACTGCTCTGGCATTTGAGGGGCCCTAAAGCGTGAGAATCCAAATTTGTAAAAATGCCCTGTGAAATCCTAAAGGTACTCATTGGTTTTAGGGCCCCTTTGCGCATCTTGGCTGCAAAAAAGTGTCACTCATGTGGTATCGCCGTACTCAGGAGAAGTAGGTCAATGTGTTTTGGGGTTCCGCAATCAATGACGGGGGTGATCAGGGAATCTAGATGTGGTGATCAAGGGGTTAATAAGTGACCGGGGGGGGGGGGGGGTTAGTGTAGTGTGGTGCTTGGTGCAACTTTACATAGCTACCTGGTCCTCTAGTGGTCGATACATGTTTGATGCGATTTATTTCGCATCTACAGCCTGCCAGCGATTGATCATCGCTGGCAGGCTGCAGTATAACTTGCGATCTTTGAGCTGCTGTGAATGCGCGAGTGCGCGTGCGTTCAAAGCAAATCTCGGCTCTAGCAAGATGACGCACGGATGCGTCCAGCCAGAGCAACAGGAGGTGGTTAAGATCAATAGGTTTCCATCAAATCCACAAAAAATGCAGATCGGTTGCGGACTAAAAATACTGTTGTGTGCATAGGGCCTTATTCAGTGTAACATGGGCTCACATGGGCGAGTTTTCCACGTGGGTGCAATGCATGACGTGAACACACTGCACCCGCACTGAATCCGGACCCATTCATTTCTATGGGGCTGTGTACATGAGCAGTGTTTTTGACGCATCACTTGTGCGTTGTGTGAAAATCGCAGCATGTTCTATAATCTGCGTTTTTCATGCAATGCAAGCCCCATAGAACTGAATGGGGCTGCTTGAAAATCGCAAGCATCCGCAAGCAAGTGCGAATGCGGTGCGATTTTACCACATGGTGACCCGATCTTCATTATCTTCCCTTATAACATGGTTATAAGGGAAAATAATAGCATTCTCAATATGGAATGCTTAGTAAAATGTGGATTGAGGGGTTAAAAATAAAAAAAATGTACTCACCTTATCCACTTGATCGCGTAGTTGCCGATCTCTTCTTTCTTGTTTAATCATGAGCTGCCGGCTAAAGGACCTGTGGTGACGTCACATCACATGGTCCATCACCATGGTGATGGACCATTTGATGAGCGCAGTGACGTCACCACAGGTCCTTTAGCCGGCAGCTCACATGATTAAAGAAGAGATCGCAACTACGCGATCAAGTAGATAAGGTGAGTTAATTGTAATTTTTTTAACCCCTTTTTATTAACGCATGCAGCCATCATTGCGTTGCATAAAAATGGCTTCACAGGCAAGGATATTGTGGCTACTAAGATTGCACCTCAATCAACAAGTTATAGGATTATCAAGAACTTCAAGGAAAGAGGTTCAATTCTTGTTAAGAAGGCTTCAGGGCGTCCAAGAAAGTCCAGCAAGCGCCAGGGTCGTCTCCTAAAGAGGATTCAGCTGCGGGATCGGAGTGCCACCAGTGCAGAGCTTGCTCGGGAATGGCAGCAGGCAGGTGTGAGCGCATCGGCACGCACAGTGAGGCGAAGACTTTTGGAAGATGGTCTGGTGTCAAGAAAGGCAGCAAAGAAGCCACTTCTCTCCAAAAAACACATCAGGGACAGATTGATCTTCTGCAGAAAGTATGGTGAATGGACTGCTGAGGACTGGGGCAAAGTCATATTCTCCGATGAAGCTTCTTTCCGATTGTTTGGGGCATCTGGAAAAAGGCTTGTCTGGAGAAGAAAAGGTGAGCGCTACCATCAGTCCTGTGTCATGCCAACAGTAAAGCATCCTGAGACCATTCATGTGTGGGGTTGCTTCTCATCCAAGGGAGTGGGCTCACTTGCAATTTTGCCCAAAAACACAGCCATGAATAAAGAATGGCACCAAAACACCCTCCAACAGCAACTTCTTCCAACAATCCAACAACAGTTTGGTGAAGAACAATGCATTTTCCAGCACGATGGAGCACCGTGCCATAAGGCAAAAATGATAACTAAGTGGCTCGGGGACCAAAACGTTGACATTTTGGGCCCATGGCCTGGAAACTCCCCAGATCTTAATCCCATTGAGAACTTGTGGTCAATCCTCAAGAATCGCGTGGACAAACAGAAACCCACTAATTCTGACAAACTCCAAGAAGTTATTATGAAAGAATGGGTTGCTATCAGTCAGGAATTGGCCCAGAAGTTGATTGAGAGCATGCCCAGCCGAATTGCAGAGGTCCTGAAAGAAGAAGGGCCAACACTGCAAATACTGACTCTTTGCATAAATGTCATGTAATTGTCGATAAAAGCCTTTGAAACGTATGACGTGCGTGTAATTATATTTCACTACATCACAGAAACAACTGAAACAAAGATCTAAAAGCAGTTTAGCAGCAAACTTTGTGAAAACTAATATTTGTGTCATTCTCAAAACTTTTGGCTACGACTGTAAAATTGGGGAGGGGAAAAATTTAAAATTTTAATATTTTGGTGTTTTCTTTTTTTTTTTACTTTTTATTTAATAACTATTAGCCTCCTTAGGGGGTTAAACTCTTGTCCTATTCACCCTAATAGAGCTCTATTAGGGTGAATAGGTTTTTACACTGTCCCTGCCTACTTGTGCTTTGTGCACACAGCATCAGGGAGCTGATCATGTAGTAGCATCCTGGCTGCCATGGTAACCGATCGGAACCCCTCGATTTCACTGCTGGGGATCCCATCGGAAGCTGCCACTGCCACCAATGAAAATACTAAGGGTGGGGGTCACTGTGGCCACTGTGCTACCAATGAACATAATAATAAGGAGGGTGGGGGAGACCACTGCGCCACCAATGAATATAATTAACCCTAAATACAAATGTACGCGGCTGCACCCGGCCTCAATGACAGGGAATAACAGGGATTAATTGAACAGGAGGGGTTAATTGACGGGGTTCGTTGGAGTCCCTGTCACTAAGGCCGGGTGCTGGCTGTTGGATATGGCCGGCACCTGCCGCGTACCTTTATATATTGGGGGTAATTATATTCATTGGTGGCCAGCGGCAGCTTCAGAGCCCCCTCCCCCTAATCTTCTCATTGGTGGCAGTGGCGGCCGCATCACAGTGGGGAGAGGGGGACTCCCTCCTTCTCCACTGTGCCGACTGATGAGAACCTGGTGCACGCTGAGGGTGGCACGCACCATGATCTCTAAAAGATACTAGGTTGCGGAGTAGTGCAGCCTAATACCGGAAAACAACATCGCTTGGATCGTTGCTTGCATCGATTGGGTGCAACCCTAGTCAGTACTATTATAACTTTACCACATTTATATTATTTATTTTTGTTCTTTACTTTTCCATAATAAAAACTTTTATTTTAACCTCTTAAGGATGAAGGGTGTACATGTACGCCCTTCGTCCGCACTTTAAAGATGGCGCCCGCTCCCGCACGGAGCGGGCGCATGAGCTGCGGGTAAATGCTTGATTCATCAAGCTGACACCCGCAGCTCATGTCCGCGACCGGCAGCGATGCCGATCGCGGTCATTTAACCCCTCAGATGCCGTGGTAAATCCTGACCACGGCATCTGATGGAGCACAAACCGAAAGTTTCACTTCGGTTTGTGCTCGGCTCCCTGATGGCCACAAGGGGAGCCGGAGCATGCATTTAGTACCCTAGGTTTCTGTGAATGAAACCTAGGTTACTACAAAGTATTCCTATGGAGCCTATGACTGTAATAGGCTCCATAGGAAATATGCGATTTTTCATATATTCCAATGCTATTGCATTGGAATATATGAGAATAGCAATCTGATGATTGCATCTTATAGTTCCCTATGGGAACTATAAGAAAGTGGTAAAAAAATAAAAAAGTTTAAAAAATAAAAAAAAATATAAAAATTCAAATCACCCCCTTTCCCCAAAATGAAAATAAAATAAATAAAAAAATAAAAAATTACACATAATGGGTGTTGCAATGTGCAAAACGCCCATACTATAATAATATTAAAAATATTCACCATACGGTAAACATAAAACGGAAAGAAAGCGTCCAAATGGCTAATTCGCCATTTTTGGACGCTTCATTTCCTAAAAAAATGAATAAAAAGTGATCAAAACATCATACGCACCCCATAATGGTATCAATTAAAAGTTCAGATTGCCCTCAAAAAATGAGCCTCCTACACTGCTCCGTACGCATAATTACAAAAAGTTATAGGGGTCAAAACATGGCGACAAAAAAATTAAATAAAAAATTCCCACTTTTAATTTTTTTCACTATCAAAACGCTAAGAAAAACTATACATATTAGGTATTGCCGGATTCGTACTGACCTGAAGAATAAAATTAACCAGTCAGTTTTATCGCAAATCGAACGTTGTAATTTAAAAACCCGTAAAACTGTGGTGAAATTGCTTTTTTTTTGCAATTTCACCCCATTTGGAATTTTTTTCCCGTTTCCCACTACATCACATGCAAAAATAAATGGTAGCGTTAAAAAGTAAAACTTGTCCCGCAAAAAATAAGCCATCATATGGCTATGTGAGCGGAAATATAAAAATGTTATGGCTTTTGGAAGGCAGGGAGCGCAAAACAAAAACACAAAAATCCCAAAACCCCCGGTCCTTAAGGGGTTAAAAATATATTTTTTGTGTCACTGCCACCAAAGACCCATAAGATTTTTATCTTCCTGTCAATGGAGCTGTGAGAGTGCTTGTTTTTTTGTGGGCTGAGCTGTAATTTTCATAGCCGCCATTTTAGGGTACATATGAGTTTTTAATGGCTTATTATTGTGTTTTTAGGAGGAAGAATGATCAAAAAGCAGCAGTGTTGGCAAATTTTTAATGATGTTCACTGTGCAAGATAAGGTGACGTGTTTTTGGGACAACAGGTCCTTATGCTCCTGAAGAAGGGGACTTTCTACTGTCCCTGAAACGTGACGCGCTTATTTAAGACAGAAAGCATGTTCCATTGAAGTCCCTAGCTACATGATTGGGATACTGAAGTTTACTATACTTTCAAGGCGATCTCGGCGAGGGAGTAGTGGGTACAAGTGTCTTGAGGTCATCTTGCAAGCCCCCTCCCTGGTGAAGTAAGTCACCTTTTACATTTATTATTTTACTATTATGTAGGGATGGGCGATATGGCCTAAAATTTATATTGCGATATAATATGAAGCATGTGTGATATATATTTTCTATATTGGAGGGGGGGTGTTAAACTTTTTTTTTTTTTCCTTCAACTTTTTATTTAATAACTATTTAGCCTCCTTAGGGGCTAGAACCCTTGTCCTATTCACACTGATAGATCTCTGTCATGGTAAATAGGACTTGACACTGTCCCTGCTGCCCACACAGCAGCAGGGAGCTGACCATAGCAGCCAGGACTTCAGTAGCGTCCATCAGTAGCGTAAATGGAAACGTAGCCTACATGTGCCGGCCATATACCATACTGGGCCTCTATGACTGCACGCTGCGATCCACCGCAATTAACCCCTCAGGTTCTGAGGGGTTAATTGCGGCGGATCGCAGCAGGCAGTCATAGAAGCCTGGTATGGGATATGGCTGGCACATACAGGCCTATAGGACCTTTCATTAGGTAGCAGCACATAGGGGGCACTTACTATTATATCTGTGCAGGGCTTCCTTCGCCCGCTCTGGCCCCCGTTACATGTTGGGAACACCAGGGAGGAGACATCAACTTCTCTCCCTGGGCGTTCCTTCTCCCTGCCTGTGATGTTCTGCACTGCCTCGCTCTCATTGGTGGCAGTGGCCACAGTCCCTCCCCTCCTCTCTCATTGGTGGCTCTCAGTGGGGAGGGAGGGACTCCCTCCTTCTCCACTGTGCCGGCTCAGGAGAACATGGTATACGCCAAGAGCGGCGCATACCATGTTCTACCACAATATGGCGATATAGACGAAATCTCTATCGTGGGCACAAATTCATATCGTCTATATCGCCATATCGCCCCAACCTATTATGTATGATTTTCATTCCTACCATTCTTTTGGCACTATATGATACTCAATTGAATCAATGTACAGACGGTCATTGGCGCTCCTAGCATGTCTGTTCCACTTTTAGTTTCGGTTGTTTCAGCAGTGGCATCCTATTACAGTACTGTACTGAAACTCAGTGAACAATCCACTTTTTCCCAAATGTTTATGAAGGCAGAATGCATGGCTAGATGCTTGATTCTATATACCTGTGGCATTGGGACTGAATAAAACACTTGACTTCAATGATTAACCCCTTCATGCATTTTCACATACATGTACGTTGGGGAATGTAGTCTTTTGCTGCATTCCTGCGTACTTGTTCTGATCGGGCAGGTGCAGGAGCTGTATGGGCCCGGCTATTACGGGTCCGCCACTGCTGTATCCAACGGCATCGCTGAAAAAGCCGATGCCAGCAGATTAACCCTTCAGATGCTGTGGTCAATGCTGACTGTGGCACGTGCTAAGTGAGGGGGCTCCCTCTCTGACCACTAGAGTTGTTTCGATACCCAAATTTTGATTCGGTATCAATACCACAAAAAAGTATTGCGATACTTGATACCATTCGATACCACGCGGAAAAAAATTAAATGCCAAAAAAAGCTGCGTGCATTCCACATGTTATGGAACGGCCGGCCCATAATACAACAGTCCTATACCATTTTTTGGGGGGACAAGGCGACTAAAAGAAAATGGCTAATTTTTTTTTTTTTCTTTTATTGTGTTCACCGCATAAAAAAGGATTTTTAATAGCACAGCCTAGTATCGATAAAAGGCAAATCCCTGTATCGTATCGAAACCGGCTAAAAGTATCGAATGGGTATTAAAACTTAGATACCCGAAACAACCCTACTGACCACATCGCCCCCCTCTCGATGCAGTGAAAGGGGGCCAATGGCTTGTATGGCAGTCTGATGAATTACACAGGCATCGGAATCTGAAAGCTACGGAAGTCTAAGGCCTCTTTTACACGGGCGTCATGTTTGACGCCCGGATAAGAGGCGGGTGCGTTGCGGGAATATGCGCGATTTTTCCGTGCGGGTGCAAACGTTTGTAATGCGTTTTGCACGCGTGTGTGAAAAATCGCCATGTTTGGTACCCAGACCCGAAGCTGGACTTCATCACTGAAGTCCAGTTTCGGGTAGAGTATTCTGGAGAATTTAATATTTTCCCTTATAACATGGTTATAAGGGAAAATAATCGCATTCTTAATAAAGAATGTATAGTAAAATGAAGATGAAGGGGTTAAAAATAATAAAAGTTAACTTACCTTAGCCACTTGATCGCGTAGTTGCGATCTCTCCTTTCTTTCCCTGCATCAGCTAAGATCTAAAGGACCTGTGATGACGTCACATCACATGGTGCAATCACATGGTCCATCTTACCATGGTGATGGACCATGTGATTGGACCATGTGATGTGACATCATCACAGGTCCTTTAGTTCTTAGCTGATGCTGGGAAAGAGAGGAGCGATCGCAACTACGCGATCAAGTGACTAAGGTAAGTTAACTTTTATTATTTTTAACCCCTTCATCTTCATTTTACTAAGCATTCTTTATTAAGAATGCTATTATTTTCCCTTATAACCATGTTATAAGGGAAAATAATAAAGATCTGGTCCCGTTGCTAAGCAACCATGCGGGAAAATCGCACTGCATCCGCACTTGTTTGCGGATGCTTGCGATTTTCCTGCAGTCCCATTCACTTCTATGGGGCCTGCGTTGCGTGAAAAACGCACAATATAGAGCATGCTGCGATTTTCACGCAACGCAGAAGTGATGCGTGAAAATTACCGCTCATGTGCACAGCCCCATAGAAATGAATGGGTCCAGATTCAGTGCGGGTGCAATGCGTCCTCCTCACGCATTGCACCTGCGCGGAAAACTCGCCCGTGTGAAAGAGGCCAAAGAGTCCCAGCCCCCTAGGCAACTGTCACCTCATCAAGTCATGTACAATAAAAAAAAATAAAAACAAACCTGTTGAGTATCACCACATCCGTAGCGTGCGATCAAAAAGTACTATGTGACTCAAAATGTTACCAATAAAAACTTCACCTCATCCCGCAAAAAGCAAGCCCTCAAAGAAAACCATTGCCAGAAAAAAAAAAAAGGTTTTCCGAAAATGGTGATGCAAAAACATGATTTGTCTTTACAAAAATGCTTTGTGTAAGGGCTCATTCACATGACCGCGCCATGTTTTGTGGTCCATAAACTGCGGATCCACAAAACACGGATGCTGTCCGTGTGCATTGCAGAACGGAATGGGTCTCCCTATAATAGAAATGCCTATTCTTGTCCACAAAACAGACAAGAATAGGACATGTTCTATTTTTTTATTTTTTTTTGCGAGGCCACGGAACGGATCAACGGATGTGGACATCACACAGAGTGCTGTCCACATCTTTTGCGACACCATTGAAGTGAATAGGTCCACAACCGAGCCTAAAAAGATGCGGCTCGGATTCGGACTCAAACATTTGTGTGCATGAGCTCTAAAAGTGGTAATCGTACCAGCGGAATAAAGATAATGTCATTTTTCCCACACAATGTACGCCGCAATAAAAAAATCCAAAAAGCAATGGCAGAATTGCAGCCGTTCCTTTATGCTTTGCGAAAAGCAAACAGTTGTATGTACCACAAAATAGAACTAATTATGATGGCAACTCATTCCAGTAAGCTTGTACTGGTACCCCAGAAGCTGTTCAATAGCAACATGGTGCCCATAACCTAATCCATTAAAGGGCTTCTGTCACCCCCCAAAAGCATTTTTTTTTTTTTGCCTCACTAAAAAGCTTATAGGGCGATTATTCTAAACATATTCTTGTTAACCGTTTTAGCAGGTTAATTTTGCTATAAAACGTTATTTTATATTATGCAAATTACCTTGCTACCAGCAAGTAGGGCGTTTACTTGCTGGTAGCCGCTGCATCCCGCTTGTAAAAAAACGCCCCTCCTGTGGTTGACTGACAGGGCCAGCGAACGCTCTCCTCCTCCAGCTGGCCCTGTCTCTGTTTAAAATCTCGCGCCTGCGCCATACCGTTCTTCAGTCGGCGCAGGCGCACTGAGAGGAGTACTCTCGCTCGGCCGCTCCTTCCTCATTGCGCCTGCGTCTTCTCTTCCGGGTGCAGCTGTGACGTCATTGCCGCTAAAATAACGTTTTATAGCAAAATTAACCTACAAAAACGGTTAACAAGAATATGTTTAGAATAATCGCCCTATAAGCTTTTTAGTGAGGGAAAAAAAAAAAATGCTTTTGGGGGGTGACAGAAGCCCTTTAAGTCCTGCACGGCAAAAGCCAAATGGTGGTCTTTCCTGAACCCTGCATTTTGCCTTCACATTTTTTGTCATTTCAGCACCCAGTAGAACCCACTGATATAGGGCCACTTATAGGGGTTCCATTTATTTTTTCACCCTAGAGCATCTACAGTTGTCAGCTCAAGAAGCCACCACATTGGACCTCATATGTGCATGGTGCGCTTTTACTCCTAAGCCCTATGGCATGTCCAGGCAAAAGATTAGGGCCACATGTAGGGTGTTTATAAAACTAGTAACATAATAAGCACGGCTTGCATTTCACTCTGGCACATGATGGGCACAACATATTGTGACGAAAATAGCATATCTGAGAATTACAATTTCCACTTTGCACAATCTGCATTTTGCGTTCCACAGATATTGGAAGCGTCTTGTATTGGAAGCGATCTGTGGAATACATTTGCGTTCCACCGACGATGGGAGCTTGTATCTTAGCTTCAGGCCAGGTGGTAACAGGTAACAGAGAGGGTTTAGCCACCGAGAGGTGGGGTCGCCCCTTTCAGGACGGGTGCTCTGCCTGTAGGCAGGGGTAGGTATAAGGTTTTAATAGGGATGGTCAGTCAAGTTGCTATGTCCCACAAACCTCCTACTGATGTCCTTCAGTATCATGATACGTGAATCATCAATCAGTGAGTAAAAGGACATCTTTGAGTATCTGTTTACCCTCTGTGCATGAATATTGGATAATTAAGGTATATCTTGATTAATTGCATAAATTATGTAGGGGCATTCTATTACTTTTTAGATACCTTAAAAAAAAGTTATATTTTAATAAGGGAGGTATTCACAGTTTTCGGTCTTTTGTAAATTACTTTTTGCAAAACATTTCTTGGGTCAAAATGCTTAGTACAACCCTTAATAAAGTGATTCTAAAATGGTCACTTCTTGGGGGTGCCTATTTTTTATATTTAACCTCAAAGGCTCTGCAGTTTTCGACCAGTGCTATATAAATCACCAGTCTACGCCTCAAATGCACATGGTGCTCTTTGTCTTCTGGACCCTGTAGTGTGCCCAAACAGCAGTGTATGACCACATCTGGGATGTTGCGGTATTCAGGGGAAAATGGGTAACAAATTGTGGGGTCCCTTTTCTCCTGTTACCCCTTGTACAAATGAAAAATCTGGGGCTAAGCCAACATTGTACTAGAAAAAAAAATGTACATTTTCATTTTCACAGCCAAGTGTTTCTAAATTCTGAAAAAAACACCAGTTGGGTCAAAGTGCTCACTACACTCCTTGAAAAATTTATTGGGGGTGTTTCTACTGCAGCGGTACCTCAGGGTCTCTGTCACATTTTAAGAGACCCATAGTGCCTGGAAACCATTCCAGTAAAGTCTGCCTTCCAAAAGCATATTGCGCTCTTTCCATTCTGTATCCTGTGGCGCACACGTACAGCAGTTTACTACCACATATGGTATGTTGCCATATTCAGTAGAAATTGTGTAACACATTTTGAGGTCTTTTTTTCTTATGTTACCACTTGTGAAAATTAAAAATCTGGGGCTGAAGCGACATTTTATTGGAAATAATACAATTTTTCATTTTCACAACCAAATGTTTCTGAATTTTATGAAATGCCTGTGGGGATTAATTTCTTGAGGGGTGTCGTCTGCAAAATGTAGTCACTCTTGATGGATTTCCACTGTATGGCTACCTTAGTGTCTCCTCAAATGTGACTTGGTGCCCAGAAAACCATTCCAACAAAATCTGCCCTCCAAAAACCATATGACGCTCCTTCCCTTCTGATCACTGCTGTGTTCCCAAACAGCAGTTTATGACCACAAGTGGGGTGTTTCCGTGTTTGTGAGAAAGGGCTTAACAAGATTTGGGGTGACAATGAAAAATGGGGGGCTTATGTAACATTTTATTGGAAGAAATGAAATTTTTCATTTTCATAGACAAGTGTTTCTGAATTTTATGAACCGCCTGTGGGGTCAAACAAACAGCCCTTGAGAGGTGGAGTTTTCATAATTGGGTCACCTATAAGGGGTTTCTACTGTAGGAGTAACTTAGGTTCTCTTCCAAAGTGTCATGACATTCTGCTCTCAAAAACGATATAGTGCGCTTTCCCTTCTGAGCCCTACAGTGTGCCCATACAGTAGTATACAACCACAGATTGGTTGTTTCTGTAAACTGCAGAATCAGAGTAATAAATGTTGATGTTTGTTTTGCTGTAAACAAAGTTTGTAAAATCGGTTTTGATTCATTTCAGTGGAGCATGTTCTAAAATAGGGTTATTTATGGGCTATTTCTACTATGTAAGCGTCACAAAGTGACTTTATAACTGATTTAGACCTTTAAAAAGTGGATTTAGAAATTTTCTTAAATTGATTCTACAATTCTAAGTCTTCTGACGTCCTAAAAAATAAAATGACATTTACAAAATGATGCCAACATAAAGTAGACATATGGTGAATGTTAAGGGTGCATTTACACGAACATATGTATTTTGCGGTCTACAAAACACGGATCCGCAAAACATACTGTTGACTTCCGTGTTGCATCCGTTTTCTTGCAGATCCATTGTACCAATGCCTATTCTTGTCCCCAAACGGACAAGAATAGGACATGTTGTATCCTTTTTGTGGAGCTGCGGAACTGACATAGGGATGGGGACAGCACACAGTATGCTGTCCACATTTTTTGCAGACCCATTGAAATAAATTGGTCTGCATCCTATGCGGATCAGTTGAAGATCAAAAAATGGTCGTCTGAATGGGCCTAAATAATAACTATTTTATGCGGTATCACTATCTGTCTTAAAAGGACAGAAATTCTAATTTAGAAAATAGTGAATTTTTCTGAATTTTCCATAAATTTGGATTTTTTTTATAATTAAAGATAAAACATATTTCCTCAAATTTACCACTAACATGAAGTACAATATGTACTTCACATCAGGCACCCCTCTGCTCTGAAGAGGGGAGATTGCTGTACAGTGAGGGAATCCCCCAGTGTGACTCTGCTGCTTAGAAGTCTCTGCTCTGACTCCATATATAGCTATGCCCATATATAGAGTCAGTGCTTAGGGACACCCAGTATATTTAAATGTAATTTAGCCTCTATTTCTGAAAAGTTTCTGCCAGGATTTGAATTCACAACCTTCTACATTAGAGCCAAGAACCTTAACCACTACGCTATACAGCTACATGTTAAGCTTCAGTGAAATATAAAATGATACTTCTTCTGTATAGGAATACTTACTACATGACAAACTACTATGAGATTTTTCTGACACAGTTTATCTTTCAGCTTTATAGCTGAGTGGTTAAGGTCCTTGCCTGCCTCTAATGTAGAAGGTTGTGAGTTCAAATCCTGGCAGAAACTTTTCAGAAATAGAGGCTAAATTACATTTAAATATGCTGACTCGAACACCAGTCGAACACCAGTTCGGCCGATCATAGTCACTCAACACTAGTAACGATGAAAACTGTCTCAATGCTTTTGTCTATGTAGTGTACCTTAGTGGAGCTTTTCTCATCAGTAGTAGTGTGTGCTGCTCTTGCAAGTACCCCGACAAGGCGCTGTGAAGTGCTATCTACATTGAGCTGCTTCACAGTGTCCTCCCACTGCCCTACGTGACAGCTGTCACTCAGAGCAGAGGGATGGGGCTGTGAAGCATTTTATTCATTTTATGCATTATAAAACTGCATATTCGTACCACTCCTGATGAAAAAAGCTCCTCAATAGATATGTTAGTACTGCTCTTTCTGCATGCACAACTTTTGTCTCCGCTTAAAAATCATCTTCTGAGCGGACACCTAACTGACCCTATTATAGTCTATGGGGCCCTAAAGGTTCTGTTTGGCTCATTTTGGTGTCAGTTATGTGGCTTTTCCGTCCTTTCTGTTTTCCTACTCCTAAACGGAGTACACCCTAAACTGAGCAGGAGAAAGGAAAGGTTGAGCTGTGATGTGAACGAAGCCTTAGTTGAGCATGGCGAGGCCTGTTCTGGGTGAAACCTCTCTTGTTAAACCGCTGTATAGTCTTGGCCATCGTGCTGCAGCTCAGTTTCAGGGTGTTGGCAATCTTCACCGGGGACGGAAAATAGCTAATTAGACACAATTTTGCTATTTTCACTTCAGGGTGTACTTACTTTTGTTGCCAACGTTCTAGATATTAATGGCTGTGTGTTGTTTTTTTGTCAAAGTTTCATATCTTCAGTGTTGTCTCATGAAAAGATATTATAAAATATTTACAAAAATGTTAGGGGTGTACTCACTTTTGTGAGATACTGTATATACATAGTACATTTAACATGATACAAATACTACTTGGCCTTGTCTGTGGTCTGGGGCACTTTGGATGTTTTATACTTCTAGTGCCAAACCCCTTTAACTTCCAGAGGTACCGTAGCTTGTGGCACAGTATGCAAAAAATCATAGATGCCTGCCTGTATCCCTGCTTGGGCAACCACTCGGAAAGGGCGAGCGCAGGGCTCTCCTCAATGAGACCATGTTGGTTAAGTACAAGGACATGAGGGATGTCCTTGTACTGACCACAGTTCATGGTAACCGCAGCTACCCTGCCACTGTACAAGGTGCCACTACCCTTACCCCAAGCCAGACTGCATTCTGGACTACAGTATGAACATGGGAGGGGTTGATTTTTCAGATTAAGTGCTGAAGCCGTACAGTGCCATGCGGAAAACAAAGGTGTAGTACAAAAAGCTGTCCATGCACATTGTAGCAGTGTCAGTGTATAATACTTACCAGTTATTTAGATCTGCAGGCCAGGTGGGAAAATTCCTTCAAGAGGTGATGATTAAGACCCAAATTTTTCAAAACCAGGAAGTGGAGGGTCCCAGTACTTCTGGAAGTGGTGGTGCTCATCTTGTACCAGGGTAACATTTCCATGGTGAAATTCCCCCAAACAGCAGAGAAGGGAAGGACCCCAAAAAATGCAGTGTGTATGTTCAAAAATGGGGACACGAAAAGACACCATTGAAGTGTACCACACATGGATTTTTAATGTTATCCTTTATGTACCATGTGCCCGCACAGTTTACATATTCACTTTTCACCATTCAAAACATTCATTTCTGGAAAACACCTGTTGGGTCAAAAAATTCCTTAAGGGGTGTAATTCCCAAAATTCGATCACGTCTTGGCAGTTTCTGCTTTAGGGGTATCTCTTTAACCGCTTACCGACCGCCTAACGCAGGATTGCGTCCTGCGGGTGGTCGGTTTGTTCCTCTTTGACGCGCGGGTGCGTCATCTCGCGAGACGCGAGATTTCCTGTGAACGCGCGCACGCTCACAGGATCGCGTCGGGGAGAAGGTAAACTACATCCTGCCAGCGCTGATCGTGCGCTGGCAGGCTGTAGAAGTTAAAAAAAATCACATATCAGACGCTGTTTTGTTAACAGCGTCTGATATGTTTGCTGATCGTTCCTTTGGTGGTCCCTTTTGCTTGGGACCACCAAAGGAAACTTTTATAAGTGCACCAATCACCACACAGACCCCCGTCACTGATTAACCCCTGATTAACCCCCGATCACCCCATGTCACCCCCCTGACACTAATCACCCCCCTGTAAGGCTCATTCAGACATCCGTATGTGTTTTGCGGATCCGCAAAACACGGACACTGGCAATGTGCTTTCCGCATTTTGCGGATCCGCACATTGCCAGAACTATATAGAAAATGTCTTTTCTTGTCCGCAATTGCGGACAAGAATAGGACATGCTCTATCTTTTGCATAGGACTGCTACAGGGTTCTGGAACAGAATCCCACAAACGTGTTTAGGAAAGAACTAAAAACACTATTGGATGAAGCTTTTGATCTGAAGCTGATATCCAGGACAGAATATCAATTTCTGCTACCCGCTCATCCCCAGTTGGCGTGTTTTTATGCACTCCCAAAGATACACAAGGGGACATCGCCCCTGAAGGGTAGACCCATTGTCTCTGGCATGGGTAATCTAACACACCATCTGGGGCTCTATGTCGACACGATATTGAGACCTTTCGTATTCGCTTTACCATCCTACACGCGGGATTCAATGGATGTCCTTAAGAAACTAGATGGCATCCAAATTGAACCGGATACCCTCCTCGCAAGCCTGGACGTGGAGGCTTTATACAGCAGCATACCACATGACAAAGGCTGTGAGAAAGTAGCTCAGTTCTTAGTGGAAAGAGGTGAACAATTTCACCCCCACAATCGGTTCCTGTTGTCCCTTCTTGAATTTATCCTTACAAAGAATGTCTTCCTTTTTGATAGGAAGGTGTACCACCAGCTCAGGGGAGTGGCCATGGGGAGCCCCTGTGCACCCAGTTTCGCCAATCTCTACCTGGGCTGGTGGGAACGGAACGTGGTCTTCAGTGAGGCAGCCACTGATGTATCGGAACACATCACAATGTGGCTTCGCTTCATTGATGATGTACTGATTCTGTGGAAGGGGAGTGAAGAACAATTTCACAATTTTGTCAGCACACTAAATGTCAACGATCTTGGCCTCTTTTTCACTGCGGAAATCCAAAAGGACGAGATCACATTTTTGGATCTCAAGATCAGTAGGGGATTGGATGGTAACATCACCAGTAATATTTATCGCAAACCAACAGCAACTAACACTTTGCTGCATTGGACCAGCTGGCATCCACCTTCTCTGAAAAGTGGTATACCAAGAGGCCAATATCTAAGGGCACGACGAAATTGTAGTTCCTTGGACAAATACCACACAGCGGCCCTTGACCTCCGTAACAGATTTGTGTCAAGGGGGTACCCGGCTAGGGTACTCCGCGATGCCCATCATCATTCCTTTAGTCAAAACAGGGACACATTATTGATCCCCAAACCTAAAACAGGTGATGAGAATCCGGCTCGTATTATCGCTACTTTCGACAATGCACATGCAGAAGTGCGCCAGATCCTGAACACCTTTTGGGGTATCCTCAAAGCTGACCCTGATATTGGACCACAGGTTGGTGATGCACCGGCCATAACTTATAGGCGGGGTCGCAACCTTCGTGACCGCCTTGTCCACAGCCTCTTTCAAACACCTAGGACCACCACCTGGTCAAGTAACATTCCACCAGGCACGCACAGATGTGGTACCTGTGTGGCATGCAGATTTATTCTACCAGGGAAACGCTTCACTAGTACCAATACTGGGACATCTTTTGAAATTCGGTCCTTTGCCAACTGTAAAACAGCTGGATTGATTTATTTGATGACATGCAAATGTGGTATCCAATACGTTGGAAAAACCATCCGCGAATTTAGACGACGCATTGGAGAACATGTCGGAGATGTCAGGAATGATAGAGACACTCCCATTGCTAAACATGTCACATCGTGCCATAACTCTGATCCTGATGTCCTTAGGTTTCAGAGTATTGAGGTGGTTAAACCTTCACCACGCGGGGGTGATTTTGACAAGTTGGTCCTCAAAAAAGAGGCAGCATGGATATTCAGATTGGGTACTGTTAAACCCACAGGTCTCAATGATCAAATCCCCTGTTTGTTTCATTGATCAGTGGGAATAAATGAGTACCCTTGGTAACACTTATGTCATCTAGTTCCGTTCTCAGTAGCTTTGCAATCACACTAGGGAGACCTGTCCCCTGGCCTTCCCATCTATTTTGATAATGTACCAGCATACCTTCTGGCTAATCCGATGCCATACCAATAATTTACAATCTGTGACCCACATTAGTATCGTAGGGAATCAGATGAGGCGGTCCACACATTATGGCTCCGCCCCCATGTCTGACCCCCTGAATGTGATTGGTCCTTTCTCTCCATCTGGGCCGGGCTTCAGCCTTAAATGCTGTACCCCTCAGCGCGCGCGTCACGGCCATCCTAGTGCCGGACGCAACCTCTCGACAACCTCTCGAGGCCAGCGCTCCTCCACGTGTTCACCTCATAACACATTGCTGGCGTCCTCTATCCAGGTGGATAGACTACTGTCCTTATACACGTGGCAAATACGAGCTCCTGCGACATTGCAGGTTAGCTCAGTCTTTAGTAGCCCGTAGCGCACTTTGCCTATGTGCGCTACGTCTGAATACCTGCTTCCTAATATAACCAGTGCCACGCTCCAATATTCATGCTCCTGATGATCCACCTCCGGTGGTGAAACGCGTTGAGCTAGGCGGCAGCGCATGAGGCGGCATCTCACAATATTCTAATAGCAGCAGCACAGGGAGAATCCTCTCCAGTGCTACAGGCTGCGCTTTACTAATAAGGCTACATCGTTCATTTGCGGGACACATATCCTTCACACTGAAGTGGCTACAATTGCCATTCCAGTGTATGGTCTCGCTCGTTATTCAGTCCTCCAGTCCAAATTACAGTACACCACGTGTTCCCAAATATCTATCAGGGAATCACGAGAACTGGAGGTATCACAGCCTGGGATATGATTGGGCCTCCTGCCCAGTGTATGGTTTTAATGTATATTCAATAAACAATTAAGTGTTTTTAGTATCCAGTTCAGGCAGTGGTCAGATATTTCTCTCACCCAGCATGGGTATATGTAAAAATACACCCCAAAACACATTGCCCTACTTCTCCTGAGTACGGCGATACCACATGAGTGACACTTTTTTGCAGCCAAGATGCGCAAAGGGGCCCAAATTCTAATGAGTGCCTTTTAGGAGGGCATTTTTACGCATTTTTCTTCTCACGCTTTAGGGCCCCTAAAATGCCAGGGCAGCATAAATACCCCACATGTGACCCCATTTTGGAAAGAAGACACCCCAAGGTATTCGCTGAGGGGCATAATGAGTCCATGAAAAATTAAACTTTTTGTCAAAAGTTAGCGGAAAGGGAGACTTTGTGAGAAAAAACAATAAAAAATCAATTTCCACTAACTTGTGCCAAAAAAAAAATCTTCTATGAACTCTCCATGCCCCTTATGGAATACCTTGGGGTGTCTTCTTTCCAAAATGGGGTCACACGTGGGGTATTCCTACTGCCCTGGCATTTTAGGGGCCCTAAAGCGTGAGAAGAAAAATGCGTAAAAATGCCCTCCTAAAAGGTACTCATTGGAATTTGGGCCCCTTTGCGCATCTTGGCTGCAAAAAGTGTCACTCATGTGGTATCGCCGTACTCAGGAGAAGTAGGGCAATGTGTTTTGGAGTGTTTCATATACCCATGCTGGGTGAGAGAATATCTCTGTAAATTGACAACTTTGAATAAAAAATGTAAAAAGTTGTCGCTTACAGCGATATTTCTCACACGCAGCATGGGTATATGTAAAAATACACCCAAAACACATTGCCCTACTTCTCCTGAGTACGGCGATACCACATGAGTGACACTTTTTTGCAGCCTGGGTGCTCAAAGGGGCCCTAAAACCAATGAGTACCTTTAGGATTTCACAGGCCATTTTTACGCATTTGGATTCTCACGCTTTAGGGGCCCCTAAAATTCCAGGTCAGTATAAATACCCCACATGTGACCCCATTTTGGAAGGAAGACACCCCAAGGTATTCTGTGAGGGGCATGGCGAGTTCACAGAATTTTTATTTTTTGGCACAAGTTAGCGGAAATTGATATATATATATTTTTTTTAATTTTGTTTTTTTACAAAGTCTCATATTCCACTAACTTGTGACAAAAATTTTACATGAACTCACCATACCCCTCACGGAATACCTTGGGGTGTCTTCTTTCCAAAATGGGGTCACATGTGGGGTATTTATACTGTCCTGGCATTTTAGGGGCCCCTAAAGCGTGAAAATCCAAATGCGTAAAAATGCCGAGTGAAATCCTAAAGGTACTCATTGGTTTTAGGGCCCCTTTGCGCACCTTGGCTGCAAAAAAGTGGCACACATGTGGTATCGCCGTACTCAGGAGAAGTAGGGCAATGTGTTTTGGGGTGTATTTTTATATATACCCATACTTTGTGTGAAAAATATCTCTGTAAACGACAACTTTTAAAAAAAAATTATACAAAGTTGACAATTTACAGAGATCTTTCTCTCACCCAACATGGGTATATGTAAAAATACATAACTCACAGAAAAAAGATGCACCACATGGATAAGCAACTGACAACACTGGCTAATCCCTCACTCTGGTGTTAAAAGCTGAGAGATTCGCCAATATTTCCAATCAGGAACATATCGGAGCCCCTTTAGGCACCACTACACGGTATCTCAGCATGACATGGGGTCCTACCACTAGACTACCTATGGTGTGTGAACAAGGTCTGAACAGGTATTAAGCAGCCTACAGCCCCCTCCCACTCACCTGCATTGCAGGACCAACAATGCAATGGGGAACAAATGAGGCCGCAAGCTACACCCACAACAGACCATGTGACACCGGCTTCCAGGTGCAACAGAATGTTTACCAGCCATATGCAATGGCACATTCAATACATATAAAACAAGAATCACAAAAATAACGTGGCCTAAATGGGTGGGACTGCTCCAAACCCCAAACACTGTGGCGTGTTTCTAACTGGGGGCAGTTCCTCGCATGTGGTTCGCAGCGACAGCTATCCTCAGCAAAATTGCATACAATGGAGGATGCCGGCGCGAACCACAAGCACCACACAAACATCCTACACAAAATAAAACATGTGCGGATGAAAATATATAACACATAACTCACAGAAAAAGATGCACCACATGGATAAGCAACTGACAACACTGGCTAATCCCTCACTCTGGTGTTAAAGCTGAGAGATTCGCCAATATTTCCAATCAGGAACATATCGGAGCTCCTTTAGGCACCACTACACGGTATCTCAGCATGACATGGGGTCCTACCACTAGACTACCTATGGTGAGATACCGTGTAGTGGTGCCTAAAGGGGCTCCGATATGTTCCTGATTGGAAATATTGGCGAATCTCTCAGCTTTTAACACCAGAGTGAGGGATTAGCCAGTGTTGTCAGTTGCTTATCCATGTGGTGCATCTTTTTTCTGTGAGTTATGTGTTTATATATTTTCATCCACACATGTTTTATTTTGTGTAGGATGTTTGTGTGGTACTTGTGGTTCGCGCCGGTATCCTCCATTGTATGCAATTTTTGCTGGGGATAGCCGTTCGCTGCGAACCACATGCGGAGGAACTGCCCCCCCAGTTAGAAACACGCCACAGTGTTTGGGGTCTGGAGCAGTCCCACCCATTTAGGCCACGTTTATTTTTGTGATTCTTGTTTTATATGTAAAAATACACCCCAAAACACATTGCCCTACTTCTCCTGAGTACGGCGATACCACATAAGTGACACTTTTTTGCAGCCTGGGTGCGCAAAGGGGCCCAAATTCCAACGAGTACCTTTAGGTTTTACATGGCGGCTCACAATTTAGCCCCGCCCAAAATGCCAGAACAGTAAACACACCCCACAAATGACCCCATTTCGGAAAGTAGACACCCTGAGTTATTCACTGAGGGGCATAGTGAGTCCGTCTGAGATTTTTTTTTTTACCAGAAGTTAGCAGAAATTAAAACTTTTTTTTTTTTTTTTTCTCAGAAAGTGTCATTTTCCGCTAACTTGTGAAAAAAAATGAAATGATACATGAACTCACCATGCCCCTCCGCGAATACTTTGGGGTGTCTTCTTTCTAAAATGGTGTCATTTGGGGGGTATTTATACTATCCTGGCATTCTAGCACCTGAAGAAACATGACAGGTGCTCAGAAAGTCAGTGCTGCTTCAAAATGCCGAAATTCACTTTTTTGCACCATAGTTTGTAAATGCTATAACTTTTACCCAAACCAATAAATATACACTTATTGGACTTTTTTTTTATCAAAGACATGTAGAACAATACATTTAGAGAAATATTTATATAGAAATGTAGTTTTTTTTTGAAGAATTTTACAACAGAAAGTGAAAAATGTCGTTAAATTTGTATTAATGGCAAAAAAAGTAAAAATGTCAGCAACAATGAAATACCACCAAATGAAAGCTCTATTAGTGAGAAGAAAAGGAGGTAAAATTCATTTGGGTGGTAAGTTGTATGACGGCGCAATAAACGGTGAAAGTAGCGTAGTGCGGAATTGTAAAAAGTGGCCTGGTCATTAAGGGTGTTTAAGCTAGGGGGCTGAAGTGGTTAAATACAACATGGCACCTAAAAACCATTTCAGAAAAATCTTGCCTTCTAAATCTATATGGTGCTCCTACCCTTCTGAGCCCTGCATTGTGCCACTGCAGCAGTTTAAAAGCACATATGGGGTGTTGCTGTATTCAGGAGAAACTGTATAAGAAATTGTGGAGTGCACTTTCTCCTCTTACTGCTTATAAAAATGAAATGAACAATTTGGGGCTAAACCAGCATTTTATTGTAAACAAAGTGTTTCTAAATTCTATGAGACATCTGTTGGGTCAAATTGCTCACTTTGCCCATGATCTTGGTATGTGGGGAATTGAAAACTTGTTGATAGGGGATTATAGAGAGAGAGCAGGAGTCTAAACCAATGGTGAGACAGTGGGTGTGTCTCAGACTACATTAAACTCCCTGCAGACAATGTAGCTACAGTTGTGTTCAAGATTATTCAACCCCCACTGAAATTGAGTGTTTTGGCCAGTTTGACATTGATTTTGATCATTTCAGTCATCTTGTTTACAATTAAATCAAAGAGGCACTTGTAAGTCAGACAAATAGAACATAACATTTATAATGAAATAACCACAAATGTCGTTTCTGTGCTCACATCATTATCAGTTTTATTCAACCCCCAAGTGACATTCAATCTTAGTACTTAGTACAACATCCTTTTCCAGTTATAACAGCTTTTAAACGTGAAGCATAGCTTGACACAAGTGTCTTGCAGCGATCTACGGGTATCTTCGCTTATTCTTCATGGGCAAAATCCTCCAGTTCAGTCACATTCTTAGGCTTGCGCGCTGCAACTGCTTTCTTTAAGTCCCACCAGAGGTTCTCAATCGGATTTAAGTCTGGTGACTGCGATGGCCACTTCAAAATGTTCCAGCCTTTAATCTGCAACCATGCTCTAGTGGACTTGGAGGTATGCTTGGGATCATTGTCCTGTTGAAAGGTCGAACGTCTCCCAAGCCTCAGGTTTGTGACGGACTGCATTAGGGCTGCAGTAAACGATTATTTTAGAAATCGAGTATTCTATCGATTATTTTTTACGATTAATTGAGTAATCTAATAAGAATGTTACCATGGCAACCAGGGCTTCAGTAGCGTCCTGGTTGCCATGGTAACCGATAGGAGCCCAGTTATAACACTGCTGGGGCTCCAATCAGAACTACCACCAATGAGGGGGGAGGGGACTCTGCTCTGTGGCCACTGCCACCAATGAGGGGGGAAGGGGACTCTGCTCTGTGGCCACTGCCACCAATGAGGGGGGAAGGGGACTCTGCTCTGTGGCCACTGCCACCAATGAGGGGGAGGGGACTCTGCTCTGTGGCCACTGCCACCAATGAGGGGAGGGGACTCTGCTCTGTGGCCACTGCCACCAATGAGGGGGGAAGAGGACTCTGCTCTGTGGCCACTGCCACCAACGATTTTAATACTGGGGGGTGGGCGCACTGCGCCACCAATGAAAATTAACCTTTAATACAGGCGGCAGGCAGCAGATCAGCGGCAGTTAACCCCTCAGGTGCAGCACCTGAGGGGTTAACTGCCGCTGATCGCAGCTCCCTGCCTCCTGTATTAAAGATTACAAGGACCTTTCATGGTCCGGACTTACTAACTAGCAGCTACAAGGAGCGGCGCCCAGGATGTCCCCGCACTTACAGTTATCCCTGGGCGCGGCGCGGCTCTCCCCACTGTGTGCCAGTTACAGTGTCCTGCTCCATATGCTAATTACTAATATCGGAGCAATAGGGAGGAGACATCAGCTCTGTGGGCGTTCCTTCTCCCTGCACTGTGACGTTCTCTACTGCGATTGGACAGCGCAGGGAGAAGAAACGCCCACAGAGAAGGTGATGTCTCCTCCATATTGGTCCGATATTAGTAATTGGCACATGGAGCACGAAACTGTAACTGGCCCACAGTGGGGAGAACGGAGCGGCGCCCGGGATAATTGTAAGTGCGGGGACATCCCGGCGCCGCTAGCTGCTAGTTAATAAGGCCAGACCATGTAAGGTCCTGTCATTGGTGGCGCAGTGCGCCACCCCCGTCTCTCCTCACTGGCAGCACAGCACAGGGGAGGGAGAGAGCGACTCCTTCTCCCCTGTGCGCCCGCCTCCTTCGCTGCCAGCCGCTCTGCACAGTGTCGGGTCATAGGGCGCGCTTACGTGCACTATGACCTGACGGGTGACCACGGAGCGGGGAGTAATAGCAAGTGCTGCCCTCCCGCTCCGTGGTCACATGACACAAACGAATCCTCGATGCAAAAAAATTGCATCGAGGATTTTTTTGTGTCGAATTACTCGATTAAATCGAGTAATCGTTTCAGCCCTAGACTGCATCACATTTTCATCCAATATCTCCTGGTACTGAAGAGAATTCAAGGTACCTTGCACACGCTGAAGCTTCCCTGTACCTGTAGAAGCAAAACAGCCCCAAAGCATGATTGACCCCCCGCCATGCTTCACAGTAGGCAAGGTGTTCTTTTCTTCATAGGCCTTGTTCTTCCTCCTCCAAACATAGCGTTGATCCATGGGCCCAAACAGTTCTAATTTTGTTTCATCAGTCCACAGAACACTATCCCAAAACTTTTGTGGTTTGTCCACATGACTTTTGGCATACTGCAGTCGACTCTTCTTATTCTTTGGAGACAGCGAGGGGGTACGCCTGGGAGTTCTGGCATGGAGGCCTTCATTAAGCAGTGTGCGCCTTATTGTCTGAGCTGAAACTTCAGTACCCGCATCTGACAAATCTTTTTTCAGTTCCTCAGCAGTCACACGGGGACTTTTCTCCACTTTGCGCTTCAGGTAGCTTACAGCAGTCGAAGTCAGCATCTTCTTTCTGCCTCGACTAGGTAGCGTTTCAACAGTGCCCTTTGCCTTGAATTTGCGAATGATGCTTCCTATGGTGTCTCTTGGTATGTTTAACATCTTTGCAATCTTCTTATAGCCATTGCCCTTCCTGTGAAGAGAAATCACCTCTTCTCTTGTCTTCCTGGACCATTCTCTTGACTTCACCATGTTTGTAAACCCACCAGTAGATGTCTAGAAGGAGCTGAGTATCACAGTCATTTTACATCTGCCTAATTGTGGCTTATTATGCTTGATTGCTGCTCCTTGACATCCAGAGGTGTTTTCAATACCTGATCGAAAACGCTTGAATGAACCTCTGTTCTTAAGAGTGGTAGTCTTTAAGGGGTTGAATAATTGTGTCAATGAAGAAATCACAAAAAAAACATTAAATACTGTATTACAAAAACAATTGATGTCATTTTAGTTGCATTTGGTTCTTTAAAAAGTCCTTGTAAGATTTCATTCTGAACACAATTACAAATGTTCACTAAATTCCCTAAAACCCTTTACAGCATTGGGGGTTGAATAATTTTGAACACAACTGTAAGTTGTAGTCACAGATCAAAGCTCTACGGTAATGGCACTGAACTAAAAAGCAGTCTAGCAGCAAGCACTGTGAAATCCAAGGGCGTTACTAGCAGGGCTGTGGAGTCGGAGTCGAGGAGTCGGAGTCGGAGGCAATTTTGGGTACCTGGAGTCGGAGTCGGCAAAAAATGGACGACTCCGACTCCGACTCCTACTAGATTTAAATTGGAATAAAAAAAAATTGGAATAAAAAAAAAGCAAGTTTAAATGTCCCAATTCAGACAAAGTTATAATTAATTACTTCTCTACTGTAAGAATAAAGGCCAATGCATGCAATGCGTCACATTACCGCTAAACAAAGACGTTAAGTGACCGTAAAGAAGCATGCTTTTCATATGCTTTACTATGCAGTTAAAGGGACACTGACAGGCTGATATATCTGCTGGTATTCATCAGAGGTTTAGGAATACAACTAGACGACTGTTACCCCCAGTTGAGGTTTACTTGTGTTTAAAAACGTTTTAATCAATATGCAAATTCTCTACCTTTGTGCCCAAGGGGGCAGGCGCACATGTAGAGTACTGGCAGCACTAGACAGGACTCGGTAGCGAGGAGGAAGAGAGAAAGCTGGCACAGCCTCAGCATAGCCAGGCGAGGCTGCTGCCAGCACTCTACACGTGCGCCTGCGCAGGAATTCAGCGTTCGGCTAGCCTGAAAAAAAAGGCCAGTGCAGTGAATAATAACGAGGGGAACAGCGCTGGGAAGCCGTACTTCGGGCGCGGCTGGGCACAAAGCCGCAGGAGACGCTGCCCCATTGGGCACAAAGATAGTGAATTTGCATACAGATTAAAATGTTTTTAAACACAAGTACAGCTTAACTGGGGGTAACATTAGTATAGTTTTATTCCTAATTCTGTGATGAATACCAGTAGATATATATATCTTTAGCTGGAAAATCAGCCTGTCAGTGTCCCTTTAAGGAGCGGCAATACTTACACTGGGATTCTACTAGGAAAATCATGTTTTAAAATAAATGCCCCTTCCCTGCCCCTTCCTGGATCCTCCCACTGCTCTATCTTCAGCAGAAGATCAGCACACAAAGGAGAAGGCAGCAGCTTCTGCTCAACTACCTCTCTGTGCTAGAGGAGATTAGAAGAACTTGGTGGAACAGCTTCGTATTTGCATATTAAATACAGAGGAGTCGGAGTCGAGGAGTCGGAGTCGGAAGTTTCAAAATCGTCGGAGTCGGACAATTTATCTACCGACTCCACAGCCCTGGTTACTAGGACCTCAAAAGATCCGGGGCCCAAGCCCCAATGCATATGTGCCAAATTCTCAATGTAACCATGATTCCCAAACACACTCCCTGTCACTAAATATATATTTTACTTGCTGGATAGACACTATCAAATGTACAGGACTATACAGTACGACATAACTATTAAATCCAGTGCCTCACAAGAGATGTATCTTCTGATGTAGACATTCTCTTTCACCATCTGCTCTATTCAGCTACATTTTGCCACACAGGCATCTTGGGTTCCTCACTTTTCTATAATCATCCCCTACCTGTTTCCGCAACAGTGTTATCTTCCTTCTACCCACGATACTGTGCCTTCTGTGCACCCCAGTACCCCAAGTGCTATACTGAAGAACTTATATTGCCATTCAAAAAGTTCCCCTCATAGCAATATAGTAATAAGTCCCACCAATAGCTATAATTCTCTCCCAGAGTGCTTTAATACTAGTGCCCCCCAATAATGATAATGCTTCCGAAGAGTACCACTGTTAGTAGTATTGCCCTCTATACTGTGCCAAATAATAATGCCAACCATAGTGTAACCAGTAGTAATAAGGCGTGTCTATAGCAGCGCTCCAGATGGCGACCAAAATGGTAGCCAATGCGCCTTAAAATTTGCAGATGGCGACAAGACTTTATAACCTTGTCGCCATTTGCGACAGGGCTGCCGCACTGTAGCTGAATATTGCGGCGGGTCATAGGAGCCAATAATTCCTTGCCCTGCCGCCCCAGCGCAGGCGTTCACTCAGCAGCACAGTGGAGAAGGAAGCAGTCTCTCCTTCCTCCCTGTGCTGCTGCTGCCACCAATGAAAAGACAGAGGGAAAGAGCAGGGGAGGGACTGTGGCCACTGCACCACCAATGATGTTAACTCCCCAATTAATTTAAATACAGGAGGCAGGTGCTGGCTGCAGAATCACATAGCCAGCACCCGACCTCTATGACCGGTAGCTGCGATCCGCGGCAGTTAACCCCTAAGTTGCTGCAGCTGAGGGGTTAACTGTTGCGGATTGCAGCTACCTGTCATAGAGGTCGAGTGCCGGCTATGTGATTTTGCAGCCAGCACCCGCCTCCTGTATTTAAATTAATGGGTGAGTTAACATCATTAGTGGCGCAGTGCGCCCCCCCCCCCTCCTCCTCAGTGGCAGTTCCCATCGGAGCCCCAGCCGTGTAATCGCGGGGCTCCGATCAGTTACCATGGCAGCCAGGATGCTACTGAAGCCCTGGATGCCATGGTCAGCTCCCTGCTGCTGTGTGCACTATGCACAGGGCAGCAGGGAGAGTGTAAAGTCCTATTCACCCTAATAGAGCTCTATTAGGGGGAATAGGACAAGGGTTCTAGTAGTAATAGTAAGTAAAAAGTGTAAAAAATTTTTTTTAAAAAACACAAACACCAAAATATTAAGTATAAATCGCCCCCTTTCCCAATTTTACTTATAAAATATATAAAAAATAACTAAACATATTACATATCGCCACGTCCGAAAAGTCCAAACTATAAAAAAAACGTGCGGTGAACGTCATAAAAGAAAAAAAATAATAACCGTGTCACTTTGTCCCCCAAAAAATAGGATAGGACTGTTCTATTATGGGCCGGACGTAACATAAAATGCGGAATGGTGTTTTTTTTTGTTTTCTTTTGCGTGGTATCGAATGGTATCGAGTATCGCAATACTTTTTTATGGTAACGAAACCGAATCAAGTGCCGGCTCATTACTGTAACATGTGTCTCATCTTCTTCAAGTCTTTTTAAAAAAAATTATAATCATATATATTTTCAATTTGGCGACTAAAACTTTAATTTGGCTCATAAATTTTTCAGTTTAGGAGCCAATGGCTCCTGTTTATTCTTTTTTAGTCTGGAGCACTATATAGTACCCCTAGTATTAAAAAGTAGTAGTATTAATGACTCTTTATAGTGCCTCCGGTAGCTATCATGTACCCTATAGTACCTCCACTACTGTATAATGCTTCTCTATAGTGCCCCAGTATTTAAAATGATACCTATAGTGACCCAGTTGTTAAAATGCCCCCTATAGTGCCCCTAGTCGGTATAATGTTCCCAGTAGTGTCTCAGTAGTTCTAATGATCCCCTGTATTGCTCCCAGTAGTTATAATGCTCAGTACAGTGCCCCCAGTAAGTATATTGCCCACATAGCACCCCAATAGTTATACTAGTCCCTGCAGTGCTCTCAGCAGATATAATGCCCCTTCTGTAGTGCCCCCCTGTAGTGCTGCCAGTCCTTAAATTGCCCCCTGTTATAGCTACCTGAATATAAGACGTTTTGCAAGATGTTCTATGTTGGCCATAGTTTTATCATTTATCTTGGGACTTTGTCTGCCCTTACACTAACCAATTTTGTTCAGATTGTTAGGAATTGAGTGATTTGCAACCATACTTGATGAGCATTAATGGATCTCAACCCTCGGGATCCAGGTTTTATGGTCCACCCTCTGCTGAACTCTTGGTTTTGCTGTTTGCCCCAGTGCATCACTGACAGTCATTCGGGATTCCATAATGCTTTGCACCTTGCTATATACTAACCATAATCTCAGTGTAAATCCGGTCACAGCAGCAGAATATTGGAGAATATTTAGTCCTGTTTTATGTATTGTAAAGCTAACTCTCCACATCCTAGAAAGTTGGTGCTGGCAGAGCAGCTTGTGGTCCAGCGTGCTCCTTTCAGTCTTGTAGATACCTGTTTGATAGCTGTTATGCTCAGTGTAACGTTACCCATCCCCTCGTATTCTTCATGCATCAACAAGCAGTAATGAAGGGCGTCTAAAACCCTGCTGCGTTGCAGAGAAAAGCATTACAAAGCACAACTTCCTGGCAGATGCTGTCAAAGGTAATTGAGCGGAGAAACAAATGTCTGTGACAGGAAACGTACAGCTTCTGTTCTCCAGAAAACTTTTGTTTTCTTTTTTCCTCCCATAGCGAGCTCTGTATACACATAATCCCATGAAGTTTGTCAAACCAGTGGTATTATACCTGTAGTATCAGTATTGCTCTTTAAATCCTTTCCATCGTAACAATTTTAATCTTTTCATTTTCATTTTATAGTTTTCTTTTCATATAGCCGTAAGTGGGCTTGGAGTTAATTGACAGGGTTCGGCAGGATAGTCTGTGCCCTGTCATTGAGAACGGGTGCCGGCACCTGCCACGTACATTTGAATTGAGGGGTTAATTATATTCATCGGTGATGCAGGGGCCAGCAGCCCCCAAACTCCCCTCCTCAGTGTTATATTAATTGGTGGCCAGCGGTAGCTTCACAGCCTCCACCCCTTAATCCTTTCATTGGTGGCAGTGGCGGCCATGTCACAGTCGGGACTCCCTCATCCACTGTATCGGCTGATGGGAACATTGTGCGTGCCGAGGGCGGCGTACGCCATGTTCTTTGAAAAATACTAAGCTGCTGGTATTGTAAAATAGCAAATCCCGGCATCGTCTCGATCAGGGTGCAAAAGTATCAATTTCCCTAATCTTTTCCAGGATAACCCCTTTAAACTGATCTAAGCCAGGGGATGTGTTTTAAGATTAAATGTCAGGAATTGTGAAAAATGAATGAGTTTTAATAAATGTATAAAAGGAAGGAGCGCTTTCCCTTCATATAGCTGATTGGTGGGAGTGTCGGTCGTCGGACCGCCGCCGATCTGATATTAATGACCTATCCTGAGGATAGGTCATTAATATTAAAAGCCCAGAGGACCTCTTTAACTAGGTCAAGGTCTAAACTGAAAACTACCCGACAACTTGATATGTACATATTGTCAACTTGTTCATTGCTAGAAGAGCATTTTGTAGATGAACTCTTTAATCATAGAAATAACATTTATGTTTAGTTTTGTAGATGAAAGGTCTGGGACATTTTTCTTGGCTTTGGAGAACAGGTGTTCACTGGTGGCATCTCCATTCAAGAACAAAGCTAGCTAGACATGCTCCCATGACCTTTCTATAGTGCTCTTTATTCTGTGGCAACTCATTAGCAGAGCTGGTCTCCATCCTCCAAACTGAACTTGAAAAATAATTCAGATAATATACTAGTATATATACAAGCAGCAGTGACAGTGGGAATATAAATTACACTACATTACGTTTTAGGCCCCTTTCACACGGGCGAGTTTTCCGCGCGGGTGCAATGCGTGAGGAGGACGCATTGCACCCGCACTGAATCCGGACCCATTCATTTCTATGGGGCTGTGCACATGAGCGGTGATTTTCACGCATCACTTCTGCGTTGCGTGAAAATCGCAGCATGCTCTATATTGTGCGTTTTTCACGCAACGCAGGCCCCATAGAAGTGAATGGTGCTGCGGGAAAATCGCAAGCATCCGCAACCAAGTGCGGATGCGTTGCGATTTTCCCGCATTGTTGCTTAGCAACGGGACTCAATCTCTATTATTTCCCTTATAACATGGTTATAAGGGGAAATAATAGCATTCTTAATAAAGAATGCATTGTTAAATGATGAGGAAGGGGTTAAAAATAATAAAAGTTAATTTACCTTAGCCACTTGATCGCGCAGTCGCGATCTCTCCTCTCTTTCCCTGCAGCATCTATGATCTAAAGGACCTGTGATGACGTCACATCACATGGTCCAATCACATGGTCCATCACCATGGTAAGATGGACCATGTGATTGGACCATGTGATGTGACGTAGTTTAATAGTGAGTACTACTACAGAGGATTGACATACTTTAACAAAGCTCCCATGACAACACTTTACATATAAAGACCGCTGTGAGCGGGGCCCGGTGTAATAAAGTACAGTGACTGCACCGGGCCCCGCCACAATTCCAACACCAGTTGCCGGCCTCCAGCCCCTCCTCCCTCCCTGCTGATACATCGCAGGCCGCGCTGTGCAGCATAGCAGCCGGCAATGTATCGGCGTCACTGGAGTAAAAATGGCAGCATTTACTTTATAAGACACACTGCCATTTAGACTTATAAAGTAAAAATTACAGTATATGTGTGTGTGTGTGTGTATATATATATATATATATATATATATATATGTGTGTGTGTATATATATATATATATATATATATATATATATTTCTCCAAAGAAGAGGCAGCCCTCCAGTAGATGTTGAAGGTGAAGGACCCACTTTAATTTTCCTTTGCAACTGTTTCAACTGCTCATTGCAGTCTTGAGCAGTTGAAACGTTGCAAAGGGAATATAAAAGGGGGTCCTTCACCTTTAACATCTACTGGAGTGCTGCCTCTTCTTTGGAGAAATATACCGTATTTTTCACTTTATAAGACGCACTTTTTCCCCCCAAAAGTGGGTGGGAAATGGTGGTGCGTCTTATAAAGCAAATGGTGTCATTTTTACATTGCTGACACTGATACATTGCCAGCCACTATGCTGCAGAGCGGAGCTGGCAATGTATCAGTTACAGTTAACCTCATGCGGGGTGGGAGGAGTGTCTGAAGGCCAGCAGAGTGAGAGGTGCGCCGGGCGAAGTGATGGCTCCGTGCTGTTGAAGAAGTGGAGGGGAGCCGGGATGGCGCGGAGCCCTGGAGAGGGATGTGTGTCTCCCTCTGCTAGTCTAAGTGGAACCAGGGAAACCCTCAGCGACCCGGAACTGGAGTTTATAGGATCTGACTCTGAAATCAACGGGTTCACCGGTCAGAGGACTAAGGGCTCTTTCACACGTTGCGTTTTTGTTTTCCAGCATAGAGTTCCGTCGTCGGGGCTCTATGCCGGAAAAATCCTGATCAGGATTATCCCAATGCATTCTGAATGGAGAGAAATCCGTTCAGGATGCATCAGGATGTCTTCAGTTCAGGACCGGAACGTTTTTTGGCCGGAGAAAATACGGCAGCATGCTGTGCTTTTTGCTCGGGCCAAAAATCCTGAACACTTGCCGCAAGGCCGGATCCGGAATTAATGCCCATTGAAAGGCATTAATCCGGATCCGGCCTTAAGCTAAACGTCACTCAGTTACTCTCCTCCCACTTCATTAATGAAGCAGGAGCAGGAGAGTGACTGATTGAGGTCACGCGCGGCCTGAAGGCTGCTTTCATAGTGAGTACAGTTACATATGATTTCGGCAGTTTATCAAAGCAGAGCCACTGCTTCAGCATTAACTAAATAGACTACATATAAAGACTGCTGTGCACCAGGCTTGTGTAATGGTCACTATTCACACAGGGACATATGGGGACACACAAAGTAATACTGTGACACATAGGGCTATGAGGGGGACCAGCATAAGATGCTATATGTGTGTCATCCACAGATCCCCCATAACAGTATCATCCACAGATCCCCTATAGCAGTGTGTCATCCACAGATCCCCCATAACAGTGTCAGCCAAAGACCCCCATAACAGTTAGGGTTGTTTCGGGTATCGAACTTTCGATACCCAATCGATACTTTTCTCTGGTATCGCGCTCGATACCAGGAAAAGTATTTTATCGATACTGGGCTGCGCTACTGCACATCCCAGTATAGGAGAGCGTGGCTGCGCTGCTCTCAGCGCGGCCATGTTCTCCTCGGCAGCACAGGGAGAAGGAGGCAGTCTCTCCCTCCCCCTGTGCTGCCGCTGCAACCAATAGAGGGAGAGGGGGCGGAGCGGGGCGGGAGGAGGGGCGGGAGCACTGGCCAGCAATGCCTAGTACCGTTTCATTCATAAATGCAGGCAGAAGACACAGGCTGCCGGCACCTGCCTGTGACCCAGCACTGCGATCCGCGGCAATTAACCCCTCAGGTGCCGCACCTGAGGGGTTAATAGCCTCTGATCGCAGCGCTCGGTCACAGGCAGGTGCCGGCAGCCTGTGTCTTTTGCCTGCATTTATATATGAATATATATAATTATATATAAAATATATAATTATACATAAATACATAAATATATAAACAATACATAAATAAAATATTACATATCGCCGCGTCTCAAAAGTCCAAACTATTAAAAAATCCACTTTTATGCGGTGAACGCCGTAAAAGAAAAAAAAAAGAAAAAATGCACGATTCGCCATTTTCTTTTAGTCGCCTTGTCCCACAAAAAAAGTAGGATAGGACTGTTGTATTATGAGCCGGCGGTTTCATAAAATGTGGAATGCACGCGGATTTTTTTGGCGTTTTTATTTTTTTCGCGTGGTATCGAATGGTATCGAGTATCGCAATACTTTTTTATGGTATCGATACCGAATCAAAATTTTGGTACCGAAACAACTCTAATAACAGTATCATCCACAGATCCCCCATAACAGTGTGTCATCCACAGATCCCCCATAATATCGTCATCCACAGACCACCATTTGTTGAAAACACACCAAAAGCACACCTTTGGTTCAAAATATTTTTTTTCTTATTTTCCACCTCAAAAACCTAGGTGCGTCTTATTATCAGATGCGTCTTATAAAGCAAAATATACGGTACTTGTTCATGACTGCACGGCCTGAGGATTTTGCACCCTTATTTACTCTGCTGTGCTGCTGATTTTCTTTGCTTTATATACCCAAAAAGACTGAGTGCTGTAATAAAATCAAAAGGTGCTTCATCAAAGTATTAGTTTAAGGGTGTGCACACATATGCAACCATATTATTTTAATATTTTTTTCTCTACCTAAAAGATTTCAGTTTGTTTTTCAATTGAGTGGTATAGTTTTTAGGTCACATTAAAGGTGGAAAAAGTTCTGAAATGACTTATCTTTGTCTCATTTTTTTACAGCACAGAAACCTGACATTTTGCAGACTTTTTATATCCACTGTATATATGTATGTGTATACATATCTATATATAATTTTTTTTTTTCCTCCTGCAGGCTGTCAACTCCCAACTTCGCTAGAACGAGGTGAGATTAGCGCTTCCATATTGTGCTCTCTCTCCTCGCTGCAGGAGATGGGCTCAATAGAAGTCTATGGGCCCATCTGGATTCTGTCCTCTGCAGGGATGCGAGAGAGCACAATATGCTCACTCTTCTCTCTTCATGTTCTAGATCTCAGCGCTGAGAACTCCACCTCACACAATTTTTGATATGTCTCTATGACATATAAAAAGTTTTACCAAAACTCGGTTACACAACTATACATGTGCTGGTTGTCTGCTCTACAACTCACATCTATTGAATGCATTATTTGGGATCAGTCTACTGTACACAGACAATAGAGGGGTGCCGACCATGTTATGAAACCGTTTGTGAAATCAAGTAGCAAGCAAGACAACAACAATAAATACACAAAGTACAGACAAAAAGTCACACATTAATGTGGTCTAAAGTTTGGCTTAGACATAAGTTAGTAGATGTGGGCAGCTTTGTTAGGATTTGCCAACAGCTTACATTTGGTGCTTCCAAAGAAATTTGACCCTCAGTGGATCCCCCAAATATTCTCAAAATCATTCTGTTTCATGATATGTGGGATTGTAATGGGAAGTTGCTCTGTAACAGGTTACACCTTTATGCTAGTAACTACAATTTAATGTTTGTATTGTGTTTTCTAATAGGGCTTCAACTTGACAGTTCGATTTCAACCTAGCCACAAGGGGACATCAAGGCTAGTAATGTATCATCTTTAACTACAATATCAGCAAAGAATGGAGGCTCTGGAAGTAGACGACATTAGTCCAGCACTTGAGGTCACCGAAGACCTCTTCAATTCATTTGATAATCTAGAGCACGTGAGTCATCAGTCCGAAGTCTTTGGCATTCATGAAGTTCCAGAACTCTTGGGAAATGACATATCTGATAGGATCAAGCTGCATGTTGATGGTCAAAATGCCAATAATTCTCAGCGTAGCATCATTTGGGAGAGATGCAAAAGTAGCCTCTTTGATGCCAAAGCAAAAAATGGTATTCATGCCAAAGAACATTTTTCATCAACCAGAAGAACATTTCCAGATGTGCCCTCATTGGCTGGAGAAGGAAAAGACTCGTCCTCAATTAAGTTTTTTACAGCTTGTCATCATAGACGTGACAGACCTCGCTCAGTTAATGACACGGTAGCCCTTAATGAAGAGACTCCAAAATTTAGACCAGGACACAACAGATCTCGGTCTGATGTCAGTCATGTAGACTGGAATAATGTCCGCAAACCTGCCCCGTTGCAGCGGTCATCAAGCCAAGGGGTTCACTTCACCAGAGATATTGAAGGAAATACTGGTATGGCTTCATTTACTCTATCTGAATTATCTTAGTGTAACAGTGGTAAGCATCTACCCCTTCTGCATTCTTGTCATTGAATGTCATGGCATTTCTAGGCAAAGAACAAAACTTTTACTGAAAATGTAATCATCCCCCACCCATTTTATGTGTAGAACACTACAGACATATTTGTGGAGTTCCCACTTGTATCCTATCTTGCAAACCAAATGACATCCTAAAGACTCCTTTACACCGCTTTTGTACGAACGCTCGTTAGCGATAATCTGCCGGTTTAAAAGTGCCTCTGTTTATCCAATGAACGAGCAAAACACTTGTTCATGGGGTAATAGGATCTTTCTCGCAGACAGCAAAATACTCTTTTGCCGGCAGCAGATCCTGCTGTTTAGCCAAACAGTGATTCTGTGTGGGGATGAGGGATGGCATTAATGATCGCTCCTAACTATTCTATGGAGGAGATTGCTGCATGTAAATTTAGTGGTCTCCTCCACAAATGAACAGATGATTTTCAGGAAGGAACACTTCTTTCCCGACAATTGTCAGCTCCATCGGGCCATGTAAAGGGGCCTTAACTGAAGTGAATCTGTAGTCATTCCGTGGCAAGATAGCATGAAAGTTTAAGGCAGGGTCTCTTCATAGCATGAGAGCTGCCACTTCCACCCCACCAATATAAAGTGACTTTATCAGATTGGTCAAGTTTATCCATGTTACATACATTCAGAACACTAGAAAATGAGTGTGAGTACTCGCCATACAGCTCCCCATATCTCAGTTCCTGAACAGGCTACCGAGGGCACGTTAACATTTGGCATTTTTGTACAGTACAAAGTCATAACACTGCTGCCAATTGTAGCCTCTGATCTTTGTACTGCATGTTAACCCCTTCATGACATATGATGTAATAGTACGTTGTAGCGGCAAGTGACTTGCCGCAATTTGACCTATTACGGCATGGTGATCGGCCTGCCCGATCAGAGCGGGGGCCCGGCAGTCACTGATAACCGGGCCCCTGCTGTATCCACTGACATCGCTGTAAAAAACGATCCCGGCAGATTAACCGCTTTAATGCTGCGGTCAGTGCTGACCGCAGCATAGATGGTGTTTTGCGGCGGGTGAGGGACCCCATCAGGTACCCGCACTGTGGTGATGGGGACCCGATGGGTGAGAAGGCGGCCCGATGCCTTTCAGAGAAAACTGTTAGTGTATTACTCAGTGTACACTAACAGGCAATGCATTACAACACAGATCTAAAAAAGTCTAAAAAAAAAGTGTCTTTAATAATAAAAAATAAAGTTTCAATAAAAATGAATAAATAAAATATTACATATCGCCGCGTCTCAAAAGTCCAAACTATTAAAAAATCCTCTTTTATGTGGTGAAAAGAAAAAATACATGATTCGCCATTTTCTTTTAGTCTCCTTGTCCCCCAAAAATAGGATAGGTTTTTTGTATTATGAGCTGGCAGTTCCATAAAATGCGGAATGCACGCGGCTTTTTTTGGCGTTTATTTTTTTCGCGTGGTATTGAATGGTATTGAGTATCGCAATACTTTTGAATGGTATCGAGTATCGCAATACTTTTGAATGGTATTAAGTATCGCAATACTTTTTTATAGTATCGATACCGAATCAAAATTTTGGTATCAAAACAACTATAATTGG
This sequence comes from Bufotes viridis, assembly GCA_033119425.1. Classification (NCBI taxonomy): domain Eukaryota; kingdom Metazoa; phylum Chordata; class Amphibia; order Anura; family Bufonidae; genus Bufotes; species Bufotes viridis. The sequence continues at coordinate 90,758,038 of CM065595.1, forward strand.
GTATTGCTGTGTCCGTACTGACCGACTCTATAAATATATCACATAATATACCCCGTCAGATAAACACCGTAAAAAATAAATAAAAACTGTGCCAAAATAAGCCATTTTTGCCACCTTACATCACAAGTTCAACAGCAAGCAGTCAAAAAGGCTTATGCACCCAAAAATAGAACCAATCAGACCCTACCTAAGACAATCAGACAAAAAATAAAAAACTATGGAGACTCTAAAACATCATTTTTTTGTTTCAAATATGCTTTTATTGTGTAAAACTTAAATAAATCAGAAAAAGTATACATATTATGTATTGCCACATCCTTAACAACCTGCCCTATCAAAATAGCACATGACCTATCCCCACAGATGAACGCTGTAAAAAATAAAAATAAATAAAATGTGCCAAAACAACCAATTTTTGGGTCACCTTGCCCCATGAAGTGTAATATTGAATGATCAAAAAATCATATGTACCCAAAAATGTTACCAATAAAAAACGTCAACTCTTCCTGCAAAAAACGACTGTCGGCAGAAAAATAAAAAATATGGCATTCAGAAAATGGAGACACAAAAACATAAAATTGCTTTATTTGATATTGTCATGTCTGTTACAACCTATAAAAATATCACATGATCTAACCTGTCAGATGAACATTGTAAAAAGCAAACAATGAAAGCTGTGCCAGAACAGCCATTTTTTTTGTTACCTTGCCTCACAAAAAACGTAATATAGAGCGATCAAAAAATCATATGTACCCAAAAAATAATACCAATAAAACTGTCACCTTATCCCATAGTGTCCAAAATGGGGAGTTTCTACTGAAGGGGTGCATCGTGGGGGCTTCAAATGGGACATGGTAAATCTGCCTTCCAAAAACCATGAGGTGCTCCTTTTCTTCTGTGCCCCGCCGTGTGCCCTTACATCAGTTTACCACCACATATGGGGTGTTTCTGTAAACTGCAGAATCAGGGTAATAAATATTAAGTTTTGTTTGGCTGTTAACCCTTGATCTGCTAAAAAAGTGAAATTTTGAAATTTCATCTCCATTTTCCTTTAACCCCTTAAGGACCGGAGTTTTTTTTTTTTTTTTTTGCGTTTTCATTTTGGGCTCCCTGCCTTCCCAGAGCCATAACTTTTTTTTATTATCGGTTCACATAGCCATATGAGGGCTTATTTTTTGCGGGACAAGTTGTACTTTCCAACACCACCATTTAATATTGCATATGATGTAGTGAGAAGCGGGGAAAAAATTCCAAATGGGGTAATTTGCAAACAAAAGGCAATTCCACCACAGTTTTGCGGGTTTTTAAATTCTGACATTCGATGTGCGATAAAACTGACCAGTTTGTTTCATTCTACAGGTCAGTACGAATCCGGTGATACCCTATATGTATATATGTATAGGTTTTCTTGTGTTTTGATAGTGAAAAAAAATTTCAAAAGTGGGAAAAAATCAGTTTTACTTTTTTGTCGCCATATTTTGACCCCTATAACTTTTTTTTAATTATGTGTACGGAACTGTATGGGTGCTCATTTTTTGCATTGTAATCTGATCTTTTTATTGATACCATTCTGGGGTGTGTATGACTTTTTGATCACCTTTTTTATAATTTTTTTTTTTTTTTTAGGAAAAAGCGTCCAACAATTGTGAATCGGTCATTTAGACGCTTTTTCCGTATTTCTGTATGGGTGTTTTCGCACATTGCGACACCCATGATGTGTATTTTTTTTTTTTTTTTTGCAAAAGGGGGGTGATTTTTAACTTTTTTATTTTTTTTTTATTCATTTTTTTTTTTTACTTTTTTTTTTTTTTTTTTTTTACACTTTCCTGGGAACTATAACAATCAATCATCTGATTGCTATTCTCATACATTCCAATGCAATAGCATTGGATTATATGAGAAAATCGCATATTTCCTATGGAACCTATTACAGGTTAGGCTCCATAGGAAATACTATACAGCAGCCTGGGTTTCATTCATAGAGACCCAGGCTGCTGCAGGCACACTCCGGCTCCTCCAATGGCCACACGGGGGAGCTGGAGCACAAACCGAAAGTGAAACTTTCGGTTTGTGCGCGCTTAGATGCCGTGGTCAGGATTTACCACAGCATCTGAGGGGTTAAATATCCGCGATCTGCATCGCTGCCAGTCGCGGACATGAGCCGCGGGTGTCTGCTTTAAGAAGCAGGCGTCCACCCGCGGCTATGGCGCCCACAGCGGGCAGGAGCGGGCGCCATCTTTAAAGACCGGACACAGTATGTACCCGTACATTCTGTGTCCTTAAGAGGTTAATTCTTGTGGAACACCTAAAGTTTGTAAAATCAGTTTTGAATAACTTGAGGGGTGTAGTTTCTAAAATTGGTCATTTATGGGTGGTTTCTACTATGTAAGCCTCACAAAGTGACTTCGAATTGCTTCTAAAATTCTAAGCCGTCTAAACAATAAAATAACATTTTCAAGATGATGCCAACGTATGGGGAATTTTAAGTAATAAATATTTTATGAGGTATCAATTTCTGTTTTAAAAGCAGAGAAATAGAAATTTCGAAAATTGTGAATTTTTCCAAATTTTTGCCAAGTTTGGGATTTTTTATAAATAACCATGAAGTACAATGTGTCATGAGAAAACAGTCTCAGAATAGCTTGGATAAGTAACAGTGTTCCAAAGTTATTACCACATAAAGTGACACGTCAGATTTGCAAAAAAATGGCCTGGGCTGGGGGCGAAAACATTTTGCCGTGCACAAAATCCAGATTTATGCATCAAGGTTGCACCATCTAAAAAATCCTGTCCACTTGAGTAAAGTACTGCAGGGTCAAAAACTTGAAGTGACCTGAGGCTATTGCCTTATGGGTGGATTTTGCATAGACTTTTGTAAGCCAATACCAGGATTGGGTCCAAATCACAAAAGAGGATTAAATCTTTCTATTATAATTTATTTCTTATCATTTTCCATACCTGGTGTTCACTTAAGGCAGCTATACACTTTCAATAGCTGCCGTCCGAAAGATCCTTATCTCTATCTCTCCCAACTTCCTCACCACTCCCTCATACACATGCATGTTTGGCTTGGAATTTCTGGTGGCAGCTTATCTCCTGGGAGAACAAAAGGATTGGGTGAAAATATTAATTTCGCCTGATCCATCTCTCACCCAACATCATCTTTTGGGGGTCAGTTGGGTGCTCCCCATACACTTTAAAATGTTGGCTAACTTGCTGTTCTCAGCAGGTTCGGCTGACAACACACTAACTTTTCAGTGATTCCCACACCCTGCTTCCACCATAGAAAGAATTATTCCTGCCACCCACTGCTTCGACCCTGCCTACCCGCTCCTGGGTGTCCAATCTTTCAGTCCGCGGCTTCTTTACTTCCCACTGACATCAGCAGTGACTTGTCTCTTGTGGAGCGGGTGACCATGCTGGGGAGGAAGTAACTAAGCCACGGACTGGAATAGGAACACCAGCGCACAGTGCCGGAGTGGCAGGACGCAGGGAAGTCTGATTGTCTCCACAGAGGAGGCAGACTGTGGGCATCACTGAGAACTTATTTATTCCCAGACAACAGACTGTCCTTATTCCATCTGCCTGGTATGTACAGTATATGGGAAACGTATATGGTATAATAAAGCATACTCAACTACACTTTACTACATAGAGAGTTCCTGTACAAAAAAAAAAAACTTTTGGTATGTCACAGGCATATATAAGAATTTAATCAGTGGGAGACCGAGTACTAAGACCCCCATCGATGGCTAGAACAAGGAGAAACACTTGCTGAAGGCGGGCTCAATAGACTATAAGCCCCTCTCCAGTCCGTCTCCTGCAGTGAGTTTCTCTTTCTCCTCAATCAAGTGATCGTGGGGGTTCTGAGCACTTGTACCCCACCGATCAGAGCCTTTGTTATGCATATCACTGTGACAGTTTTTAAAGTACAGGGACACTTTAACATAGGAACCAGTGGGTGATGTACGCCACTGTATGCTTATGTTGTAGCATGGAGTCACACTTTCTGGACATATACCTTTAACGGAAGGCTGAAATGTGGTGTGAACAGCGGCAGTGACTACTCTTCTGGACCTACAGCAACCCCTAGCAGTGACACAGAGATGGGTGAACCTTGTCTATAGACTTTGCCATTACACATATCAGACGCCAGACCGCTGTAGCATTAGAGCGGAGGTTCTCCACATACTTTGCAGACAATGCTGCCGGCAGATCCACAAGAATACAGCGGGTGGAGAGCTGACTATTGCGTGCTCTCGCGTTCCTTCTGCTAGTGGAGGTCTAGAGCACGTGCAGTACATGGCCTACCATTCATTTTCAGTGACCTGTTACAGGATAATGCCATCCTGCCCACAGCTTCTCAAGCTTCATTAGATATTTACAGTAGCTGGAAATCAAGCACTTTGTCATCTGCCAGATAAAATGGAGGACTAAATGCTGCACGCCTTCTGTTTTCAGAAGAGGACGGCTTCCTTAGAAATTACCTTAAATATCAATTACATTAGGCTTTATTTCATAATGGTGGATAAAATATGACTTTTGTAAATCTTTCACTGCAAGATAAAATCAGTGTAATCCTATTATGGCGAACAGTAATGACATATAATTTGTTTCTGCAAAGTGCTTTCAGCTGTCCTCATAAAAAGCATTACGTGACTTATTATTGTAATTGCAAATCTGTTCATTTTTATTATCTTTCCACAATATTAAGCTCTGCATAATGGCCCACTGTTCAGATCCATGGTCACAGCCATACTGCTCATATTAAATGTAATTATTTGCATGGATGGAGTGAACCTTCTATAGAATATACGTGCGGTCACACAGCGCACTAATGGCTAATTGAATTGTACTTTTATACTGGATTTTTATTAGATCGACTTGCTGGCCGGCTGTGTGCTTGCATTGTTCATCATCTGCCGGATTACTCTATCTTTTTCCTTGCCGGTGAAGATAAGACTACATTTACATATTGAACTTGCGACTAGCCTGCCTCATTTTTTATTTTTATAGAAAACCATGAGTTGTTCCCAAAATAAGAAGTTAAAGGTACAAAAATAACGTACCCAGGCCCGAAAGGGATAGGTACAAAGACCGAGGCGTTACATTCAGTACATTGACCTTTCTATGAGTATGTCATTTGGCTATTTTTTAATACAATTTCAAATGTGTATGACACTCAACGCTAGAACCTCCTTCAACCTGCCAGTACTATAATACAACATTTAGCGCATCTGCTTCCGTTGGTTCAGGGGCCACAGAGAGAAGAATTTATTTAGCTTCTTCTGTCTTCTTTATTACTTCCTAATTAGTCCTCTATCTACAAAAATGACGTGTTTGGTACAACCAAGGCTCTTCCAAGCCTAAAAAGACTATGGCAATTAGAGTAAAAGAAAACACAACCCTACCCTGAAGTCTGAACCTGGCTGTTCTATGTTAAAGTGAGGGTCAAACACGTACATTTGGGTATATTTATGTAATTAATGAAAAGGAAAATATAGCACTAGTGGAAAAAAAAAAACGCGTGGAAAACTTAAAGGGGTTGTGCAGGCAGAATATATTGATGACCTATCCTCAGGATAGGTCATCAACATCTGATTGGTGGGCGACCAACATCTGGCACCCCCACCGATCAGCTGTATGAAGAGGAGGTGGCGCTCCATGCAAGCTTCCTCTTCAATACACTGCATGTCTTCTCCCTAGTAGCGGAGCAGTGAAATTATAAGTGCTTGTCCCACTCAAGTGAATGGTGCGAGTACTTGTAATTGCACTCTGCCTCCTTGACGACGGGCAGTGTAATCAAGAGGAAGTTGTGGTTGCATGGAGCGCCACCTCCTCTTCAAACAGCTAGGATAGGTCATCAATATATACTGCCTGCACAGCCCCTTTAATGTAATGAAGCTGACCAGATATAAACTGCTAGTGGTGCTTGGCTATTGATCAAACAGCCAGGCTGGTGCACCTTTTATTCCTGGGAATATGTTGACATCTCCCTTTGCTGTATTACAGGGTGCCACTCTGGCATGGTAACGGTCATACAGGTGCTGGATATTCTCCTGTGGTGTGTGATTACAAGCTCTTTCAACTTGGATATGTAGTTCAACCAAGATGGTCATTGGCTGCTGTGTATGGAAGATCTCCCCATTACACACAGCTCTGGTCTGCGTGCAGCTCTGCCTGAGACCGCCTTGCTTCCATTCCGCTTGGGGTCCAGGCACCTGCTTCTGTGCTAATTCCCGTTTGTCTTGTTGTCTGATCCATGTGTTGTGTTTGTATGGGTTCCAGTTCTGTTGTCTGTTCCGCTGTTGCTTGCACCTGCTTGGTTCCTTGCAGGTAGGGGCCAAGTCTATCTGGATCTTCCTGGAGGTGCGACCAGTGAGCTCTCGGCCCAGTTCATCCCAACCAGCAGGGGCTCTGTGAAGAATGGGGCTCACTGGCTCTTCGCCCTCCTGGGTTTTGCCTTCGGTCTGCCGATGCACTTGGTTCTGTGGTAGTGCTGCCACTATTGCCTAACCTGTTCTACTGTCATGTGCTTTTATTACATGTGTAATAAAGTATTCTGTTGGTCTCTGGTCTGTATCTTATCTGTGTCCTGTTTGCAAAACGTCCCGGAGGTCTGCCTTGGGCCTCGGGCACGTGACACTGCAGAAACCATCTTCCTCCATTAAACAATGTATAGTTCCGGTACCAGCTTAGACTGTAGATTTTATATCATCTCCCCCTTTGGCCTGTATATTATATACCATCCCCCCCAGTCTGTGTATTATATATTATATTGTCTCCTCCCCCAGCCTATATGTTATACATTCCCCCTCCAGCCTGCAATCATCTCCCCCATCTGCCCGTATATTATATATTATATCTTCCCACAAGCCTGTATATTAAACACAATATTATATCATCTCCATATGTAACACTGTATTATATATTATAGAATCCCCCCAACCTGTATATTATATGATATATCATCTGCTCCCCCAGCCTATATATTATATACAGAACTAGCAGAAGGACCCGGCTTCACACTGATATACTTCATCTATTTCATTTAATGTTTGTGTGTGTTGTTAAAAGATATGGACAGTATCCCCCATAACAGTGACCCCTACAGCACCCCGCCCCTTTAACACTGACCTCCACAGTCCCCCACCCCTTAACACTGAGCCCCCCCCCCCACCCCCCACAGTGCCCGGCCAATTTAAATGGGACCTCCACAGCAGCCCACCCCTTAACTTTGACCTTCACAGCAGCCCGCCCCTTGAACAGTGAGTTTCACAGCACCCCACTCCCTTGACAGTGACCTCTTTAGGGGTCCGCCCCCTTAGCAGTGACCTCCACAGTACCCTGCTGCCTTAACAGTGACCTCCACAGCAGTTGCCCCTTTGTAAAGGGGGCAGGGGCCACTATTAAAGGGGCAACTGCTGTGGAGGTCACTTTTAAGGCGGCAGGGGCCACTATTAGTGACCTCCACAGCAGCCTGACCCCTTAACAGTAACCTCCACAGTGAATGCCTCTTTAACAGTGACCTCCACAGTGCTCGCCCCTTTAATAGTGACCTCCACAGCGCCCTGCCCCTTTGGGCATACGATGACATGTGTCACGCAACATTTTGTCTCAACTATTTTTATAATGCTAGACTATGGTGTCGCACTGCGACATGTGACATGCTGTGGCTGTGGCTGCGACTGTGACACGACAGTTGCAAAAAATCAGTTTAAGATGGATTTTTCTGCGTCTGTCGTGTCGCAGTCACAGCGTGTCACATTGACATAGTGCAATACCATAGACTATCATTATAAAAAATGTTGCGTGACACATGTAGCAGTGTAGTTGTGCCCTATGTGTCATGCAGCCCTAGCCTAAAGCTGACCTACAGCAGTGAATAAAAATGGCTGGGCTGTTTTGGAAACATAGAGTAAAACTGTGTGTATGTGGAGACTAAGGGCCTGCGAGCTTCTATTGGCTTATAAGGGACATGTGACCATGTGTATGACAGTTGGGATATGAAGAGAAAGACTTGCAGGCTTGTATTGGCTAATGCAGGTCATTTTTTGGGAATAGCTCAACGGTACGTCCTATAGAGCTGTGACCCCACAAGATTTCTTTCCAGGTAGCAAGGGATGTGTATACCAAGTTTAGTTGAAATCGATGGGTGCGTTTTTGAGTGATCACGGAACATACATACATACGTCCTTCTTATATATATATATATATATATATATATATATATATATACTGTATAAAAAAAAGAAAGAAGAAGATGGGGGACATTTATCAGTAATGGCGTAATTTCTGCTTAAAAAATACTAACATTACAAATCAAAAGTGGTGATTTGTTTCACTTCATATATCAAAAGGTGCACGGCACTTGTAAACTCTGACTTTTTCGAATATAAACTTGATTATCTTCCTATTTCTCTCAATTTGCGACATTTTAACCCCAGTGGCACTAAAATACCACTTTTTTAAACCGAAACGTGCCCCTGTCTTCAGCCAACCCTGCCATATCACGCTTGAGACTTTTGAAAGATGTTTGCAACTTTTGAAGCATATTTGTGACGTTTCCACAGGTAAATTGAGACTTTTGTCTCAGACTCTGGATGTTTTTGTTATTTTTGGTTTTTGTTGGATGTCCGTTTACTGACAAAACCTTTTTTTTTAGATAAAAATAAATTCATCCTGTTTTATTACTTTCCTGTCACTTGTTCCCACGACGTGTTGGTTTTCTTTTCATAAATGCGACTTTTTGACAAAAAGTTCCATCTTTATGCCATTAATGCGACTTTTTACACAAAACACCACCACACAACAATTTGCAACAATTTGAGCCATTTCTGCCCCGCCCACTTTGACATTTAGAACTAATTTCTGGTGTGATGCATACTTTATGGTGAAAATTGGGGAGAAAACAGTGGATATATTTGGCGCAAATGAAAACGCCATTCTTTATAGCGCATTGTATGCCATGATTCTGGTGCTACATGCTTAGTAATGTCCCCCATTATCCATCAGGAATTTCAGGGCACCATACAGGAAAACCCTTTCCCCTGGGCCCTTCTTACATCCATAACAGCCTAAACTTTTTTTTGCATGTCAGGCCATTTTACACATAACTAAGATTTTAATTTCTATTTAACTTTTATCATGGGTAAAATCAAGAGAAAGTGCCATTTTCATTTATGTTGTTTACCGATCACCATAAATAATTTGTTCTCTACAGGTACTTGTACAAAAACACATTTAGCCCTCTTTCACACAAGCGTCTCCGGATTAGGTCCGGTTGCGTTGCGGATGCGTTCAGTGAAAACTGTGCGATTTCACAGGCAAAGCCATTCAGTTTTGCCTGCGATTGCGTTCAGTTGTTCAGTTTTTTCCGCGCGGGTGCGATGCGTTTTGATGCGTTTTTCACGCGCGTGATAAAAAACTGAAGGTTTACATCTCCTAGCAACCATCAGTGAAAAACGCAACGCATGCTTGCGGATGCAATGCATTTTTCACGCAGCCCCATTCACTTCTATGGGGCTAGGGCTGCGTGAAAAACGCAGAATATAGAACATGCTGCGATTTTCACGCAACGCACAAGTGATGCGTGAAAAAAAACGCTCATGTACACAGACCCATTGAAATGAATGGGTCCGGATTCAGTGTGGATGCTATGCGTTCACATCACGCATTGCACCCGCGCGGAAAACTCGCTCGTGTGAAAGGGGCCTTATAGTAATGAATTTTGTGCCCTTAATTTTTTTTGACTGCTTTTTTACATTGATGACCTATGCTTAGAATAGGTCATCAATATCACATAGGTGGGAGTCTGAGTCTGACACCCAGCACGCCCCCCCCTCACCCCCCCGCCAATAAGCTGTTTGAAGCTTATATATTTTCTTCTCTGTTTACCTGCTCTCCGTTGCAACTGCAAGATTAGTTGTCAGGAACTAAAGCAGGTGGGATGGTTAGACAGTGGTGATACCCCAGCTCCAGCAGGATCACTGGCACTGTCATACTGCCACTTGCTTTTTAGCTCCTACTGCTAGAAAAGAAGAAAAACACAACATAGACCAGAAAATACAAATGAAATAAAAAATTACAAAAAACTCTGAAAAGAACTCTGCCTAGACACAGCCCATGCGTGTGTGAGTGTACAGTATCTGTTTGTGTGGGTTCATGAAACTCACCCGTTTTTGTTAATCCAAAACTTGTTTCTTTTATTCCAAAATTGCAGCCTTGCTGCTGGCTCCAATGCCCCCACTCTGTGCTAAATATGCTAGCTACTGCCCCCATGCCTTTCAGCTTTCTCACCTCTGTGTACAATCTTCTACGTCTGATTGAACTATACTGTCAGGATTGGTTCTTGGTGCATATTGGCTCATGGGTTCATCTCGTTCAGTTAGTTCACAGGATCCATTCCCTGTCGACCTCCTCAGGACACTGCCGAGTACTGCCATGCTGGCTATAGGCTATGCTGGAATTCTACTTATTCCACCAAATGTCATCTTATCTTACTCAGACTGCTGGACAATAATCATAGGTTATAAGAGTCATGCTCCAAGGTGTTTCTGTGTTTTTGTTCTACTTTCTTATTTTATACAATATGATAGCAGTACAATATAACCGTAGTGGTAAGAATTACAGAAATTGTCATCTCAGTCTTATCAGTTATTTTAAAACATTATGATCAAACCTAATAAATATATCTAATCATTCAGAACAGATCTACATTTCTTATAATTTCCAGAAGTACCTCAGAGCCAGAGAAATAATGAACTAAAGGAACTAATCAGTTGAACTAATCTTCCAGACAAACTAGATCAGATTCAACTAATCTGCAAAAGATTTCCCTTCACTGAAATCCGTTACTATTAGGGTCCATTCACATGTCCACAAGTGTTTTGCGGTCCGCAAATTGCGGATCCCCAAAACAGACACTGGCCATGTGCGTTCCGCATTTTGCAGACCGCACATGGCCGGCACTTTAATAGACATGCCTTTTCTTGTCCGTGTCTGCAAACAAGAACAGGACATGTTCTATTTTTTTGCGGAACGGAAGTGCGGATCCGGAGAGCACACTGTATGCTGTCCGCATCTTTTGCAGCCCCATTTAAAATCTATTTTGCGGAACGTATCCGGACCCATTTTGGGGACGTGTGAATGAACCCTAAATGTCTTTTTGTACCACACGTACTATTAAATATCACAAACAGGTAACAGGTTGTACAATATAGTGAGTGGTCGTACAATATAGTGACTGGTCGTACAATATAGTGACTGGTCGTACAATATAGTGACTGGTCATACAATATAGTGAATGGTCGTACAGCTCATACAATATAGTGAGTGGTCGTACTATATAGTGAGTGGTCGTACAATATAGTGAGTGGTAGTACAATATACTGGGTGGTCGTACAGGTCGTACAATATAGTGAATGGACAATATAGTGAGTAGTTGTATAGGTCATACAAAATAGTGAATGGTCATACAAAATAGTGAATGGTCTGGTCGTACAATATAGTCAATGGTCATACAATATAGTGAGTCGTCGTACAGGTTGTACAATATAGTGAATGGTCGTACAATATAGTGAATGGTCGTCCAGGTTGTACAATATAGTGACTGGTCGTACAATATAGTGAGTAGTCGTACAATATAGTAAATGGTCATACAGGTTCTACAATATAGTGACTGGTTTTACAGGTCGTACAATATAGTGACTGGTCATACAGGTCGTACAATATAGTGAATGGTCGTACAATATAGTGAATAGTCGCCCAGGTTGTACAATATAGTGACTGGTCATACAATATAGTGACTGGTCGTACAATATAGTGAGTAGTCGTACAATATAGTAAATGGTCATACAGGTTCTACAATATAGTGACTGGTTTTACAGGTCGTACAATATAGTGACTGGTCATACAGGTCGTACAATATAGTGAATGGTCGTACAGCTCATACAATATAGTGAGTGGTCGTACAATATAGTGAGTGGTTGTACAATATAGTGAGTGGTTGTACAGGTCGTACAATATAGTGAGTGGTCGTACAATATAGTGAATGGTCATACAATATAGTGAGTGGTCGTACAGGTTGTACAATATAGTGACTGGTCGTACAATATAGTAAGTAGTCGTACAATATAGTGAATGGTCATACAGGTTCTACAATATAGTGACTGGTCATGCTATATAGTGAATGGTCGTACAGCTCATACAATTATAGTGAGTTGTCGTACATCTTATACAATATAGTCAGCGGTCGTACAGGTCGTACAGTATAGTGAGTAGTCGTACAATATAGTGAATGGTCATACAGGTTCTACAATATAGTGACTGGTTTTACAGGTCGTACAATATAGTGACTGGTCGTACAATATAGTGAGTAGTCGTACAATATAGTGAATGGTCATACAGGTTCTACAATATAGTGACTGGTTTTACAGGTCGTACAATATAGTGACTGGTCATACAGGTCGTACAATATAGTGAATGGTCGTACAGCTCATACAATATAGTGAGTGGTCGTACAATATAGTGAGTGGTTGTACAATATAGTGAGTGGTTGTACAGGTCGTACAATATAGTGAATGGTCGTACAGGTTCTACAATATAGTGACTGGTCATACAATATAGTGAATGGTCGTACAGCTCATACAATTATAGTGAGTTGTCGTACATCTTATACAATATAGTCAGCGGTCGTACAGGTCGTACAATATAGTGAGTGGTCGTACAGTATAGTGAGTAGTCGTACAATATAGTGAATGGTCATACAGGTTCTACAATATAGTGAATGGTCGTACAATATAGTGAATGGTCATACAGCTCATACAATATAGTGAGTGGTCGTACAATATAGTGAGTGATCGTACAGGTTGTACAATATAGTGAATGGTCGTACAATATAGTGAATGGTCATACAGCTCATACAATATAGTGAGTGGTCGTACAATATAGTGAATGGTCATACAGCTCATACAATATAGTGAGTGGTCGTACAATATAGTGAATGGTCGTACAGGTTGTACAATATAGTGAATGGTCGTACAATATAGTGAATGGTTGTACAGCTCATACTATATAGTGAGTGGTCGTACAATATAGTGAGCGATCGTACAATATAGTGAGTGGTTGTACAGGTCGTACAATATAGTGAATGGACGTACAATATAGTGAATGGTCATACAGGTTGTACAATATAGTGAATGGTCGTACATTATAGTGAATGGTTGTACAGCTCATACTATATAGTGAGTGGTCGTACAATATAGTGAGCGATCGTACAATATAGTGAGTGGTTGTACAGGTCGTACAATATAGTGAATGGACGTACAGCTCATACAATATAGTGAGTTGTCGTACATCTTATACAATATAGTCAGTGTTCGTACAGGTCGTACAATATAGTGAGTGGTCGTACAGTATAGTGAGTGGTCGTACAATATAGTGAATGGTCATACAGATTCTACAATATAGTGAATGGTCGTACAGCTCATACAATATAGTGAGTGGTCGTACAATATAGTGAGTGATCGTACAGGTTGTACAATATAGTGAATGGCCGTACAATATAGTGAAGTGAATGGTCATACAACTCATACAATATAGTGAGTGGTCGTACAATATAGTGAATGGTCGTACAATATAGTGAATGGTCGTACAGGTCGTACAATATAGTGAGTGGTCGTACAGGTCGGACAATATAGTCAATGGGCGTATAGGTCGTACAATATAGTAAATGGTCGTACAGCCCCCATACAATATAGCGAGTGGTCATACAGCTCATACTATATAGTGAGTGGTCGTACAGTATAGTAAATGTTCATACAATATAGTGAATGGTCGTACAAGTCGTACAATATATTAAATGGTCGTACCTGTCGTTCGATATAGTGAGTGGCCATACAGTTCATACAATATAGTGAGTGGTCGTACAATATAGTCAGTGGTCGTACAATATAGTGAGTGGTAGTACAATATAGTGACTGGTCGCACAATATAGTGAATGGACATACAGATCGTACAATATAGTGAATGGTTGTACAGCTCGTACTATATAGTGAGCGGTCGTACAATATAGTGAGTAGTCGTACAGGTCGTACAATAAAGTGAGTGGTCATACAGCTCATACTATATAGTGAGTGGTCGTACAATATAGTGAGTAGTCGTACAGGTCGTACAGTATAGTAAATGTTCATACAATATAGTGAATGGTCGTACAATATAGTAAATGGTCGTACAGGTCGTACAATATATTGTAGGAGGGATGGAGCAGAAGGCCATGGACGTTTAAAAGAGACAGCTCTGCCCAGACAGAAACTCCTGACATTGGCCAATGGTCAGCTTCAGGACACCAAGTGAGGAGAATATTCATATTATTTATGTGCTGCTTAACTGGTCCAGGACCAAGCCAAGCCTATACCTAAAGTAAATTATACTGTTTAAAGGACCGGAGTTGGCCAGGTCAAGCAGCGTGGCCCACTGTGAATCTGCTCGGTATGGTAGATTTACAGTCTGTGAGTGGGAGGGGGCTGTGGGCTGCTTAAAGGGCTTCTGTCACCCCCCTTAACCCATTTTTCACTAGCTGACATTAGCTATTTGCTAATGTCAGCTGAGTTGAAATATATATTTTTTACCTTATCTGAAGCTGGCAATTCTGTTAAAAAGGCACTTTTATAATATTCAAATCATCTTCGCTACCAGCAAGTTGGGCGTATACTTGCTGGTAGCCGCCGCATCTAGATGAGTTATGCACGCCCCCTTCCTCGTTTGATAGACAGGGCCAGCGCTTTCTCCTCCTCGCACTGGCCCTGTCTGAAGATGAAATCCCGCGCCTGCGCCGTGCCGCTCAGTAGTCGGCGCAGGCGCTCTGGTGAAGGACGCGAGCTTTGCCGCTCCGTCCTCAGTGCGCCTGCGCCGATTACGTCACCGCTACACCTGGAAGGGAGCGGGTGTAGCGGTGACGTAATCGGCGCAGGCGCACTGAGGACAGAGCGGCAAAGCTCGCGTCCTTCACTCAGAGCGCCTGCGCCGACTACTGAGCGATACGGCGCAGGCGCGGGATTTCAGCTCAGACAGGGCCAGTGCGAGGAGAAAGCGCTGGCCCTGTCTATCAAGCGAGGAAGGCGCTCTAACTCATCTAGATGCGGCAGCTACCAGCAAGTATACGCCCAACTTGCTGGTAGCGAAGATGATTTGAATATTATAAAAGTGCCTTTTTAACAGAATTGCCAGCTTCAGATAAGGTAAAAAATATATATTTCAACTCAGCTGACATTAGCAAATAGCTAATGTCAGCTAGTGAAAAATGGGTTAAGGGGGGTGACAGAAGCCTTTTAATACCTGTTCAGACCTTGTTCATACACCATAGGTAGTCTAGTGGTAGGACCCCATGTCATGCTGAGATACCGTGTAGTGGTGCCTAAAGGGGCTCCGATATGTTCCTGATTGGAAATATTGGCGAATCTCTCAGCTTTTAACACCAGAGTGAGGGATTAGCCAGTGTTGTCAGTTGCTTATCCATGTGGTGCATCTTTTTTCTGTGAGTTATGTGTTTATATATTTTCATCCGCACATGTTTTATTTTGTGTAGGATGTTTGTGTGGTGCTTGTGGTTCGCGCCGGCATCCTCCATTGTATGCAATTTTTGCTGGGGATAGCCGTTCGCTGCGAACCACATGCGGAGGAACTGCCCCCCCAGTTAGAAACACGCCACAGTGTTTGGGGTCTGGAGCAGTCCCACCCATTTAGGCCACGTTTATTTTTGTGATTCTTGTTTTATATGTATTGAATGTGCCATTGCATATGGCTGGTAAACATTCTGTTGCACCTGGAAGCCGGTGTCACATGGTCTGTTGTGGGTGTAGCTTGCGGCCTCATTTGTTCCCCATTGCATTGTTGGTCCTGCAATGCAGGTGAGTGGGAGGGGCTGTAGGCTGCTTAATACCTGTTCAGACCTTGTTCACACACCATAGGTAGTCTAGTGGTAGGACCCCATGTCATGCTGAGATACCGTGTAGTGGTGCCTAAAGGGGCTCCGATATGTTCCTGATTGGAAATATTGGCGAATCTCTCAGCTTTTAACACCAGAGTGAGGGATTAGCCAGTGTTGTCAGTTGCTTATCCATGTGGTGCATCTTTTTTCTGTGAGTTATGTGATTATATATTTTCATCCGCACATGTTTTATTTTGTGTAGGATGTTTGTGTGGTGCTTGTGGTTCGCGCCGGCATCCTCCATTGTATGCAATTTTTGCTGGGGATAGCCGTTCGCTGCGAACCACATGCGGAGGAACTGCCCCCCCAGTTAGAAACACGCCACAGTGTTTGGGGCTTGGAGCAGTCCCACCCATTTAGGCCACGTTTATTTCTGTGATTCTAGATTTACATTCTGGGCCTGATTATGGTTGTTATTAAAAGGCTACTTACCTTTAAGCAAATTTTGCTTGACTTAATAGTACAAGTGAATTTAATAAACTGTGTAATATATGTTATCAGAGAAAAATGCCTCTTTCACCACTTATTAGACTTATCCTCCCACCCTTTTTTTTTCAAATTCGCATTTTGTGTCTTGAGAGACCAAAACAGATCAGATTACAGTTTCACACTTGCGTTTTTGTTTTCCGGCATAGAGTTCCGTCGTCGGGGCTCTATGCCGGAAAAATCCTGATCAGGATTATCCCAATGCATTCTGAATGGAGAGAAATCCATTCAGGATGCATCAGGATGTCTTCAGTTCAGAACCGAAACTTTTTTTGGCCGGAGAAAATACCGCAGCATGCTGCGCTTTTTGCTCCAGCCAAAAATCCTGAACACTTTCCGCAAGGCCGGATCCGGAATTAATGCCCATTGAAAGTCAATTTCTCAATGGTTACCATGGCAGCCAGGACGCTAAAGTCCCGGCTGCCATGGTAAAGTGTAGTGGGGAGCGGGGGAGCAGTATACTTACAGTCCGTGCGGCTCCCGGGGTGCTCCAGAGTGACATCAGGGCGCCCCATGCGCATGGATCACGTGATCGCATGGATTACGTGATCCATGCGCATGGGGCGCTCTGACGTCATTCTGGAGCACCCCGGGAGCCGCACGGACTGTAAGTATACCGCTCCCCACTACTACTATGGCAACCAGGACTTTAATAGCGTCCTGTCTGCCATAGTAACCTCAAAGCATTTCGAAGACTGGTCAGGATCCTAAATCAGTCTTCTAATGCTTTTAGGTGACTTGCGTTCTGACGGATCCGGCGGGACGGAAGTGCCTGCCGGATCCTCAGTACGCAAGTGTGAAAGAGGCCTTAGTACACATTTTTTACCCTGATGAAAGGTCATCTTTAAGCGTGGAAACGAGCAGTGCATAATGTGATGAAAAAATGAAACCAGCCAGCAAAGGGGAAATATGGAGAATCACAATACATTAGTAAGCGCCTTGTAGTAACCTTCTCTACATGATCAATGCCATTTGCTGAAGTGACACAACCCCTTTAATGGATACAGCCAGAAAAGGGCTGCAAAAATAATAGAAAAATGGCAATGAAAAGCTGACCGTGTGTCTGTTTCCTGGACACTTTTTTCACAGTTGTGTGAATGTAGCCTGAAGCCTTGTATTACTGTATTACACGACGATTGCGCGAGCGATTGTTGGGAGAGAAGTGTTCCCTCCGAGTAATCGCCTGTTCGCTAGTGGAGGAGACTGCTGCTGTTACATGCAGTGATCTCCTCCACATCATGGGAAGGAGCGATCTCTAATGCCATCGCTCGTCCCCATATTATTCTTCAACAAGAAGATAGAATAACATGCGGCACTCACCATGCGCTTAAAACTTCTCTTTATTGTTTATTTCTTTCGTCATATGGAGTATGACAGCGAATCAAGGGAATAGGTAGCGGACACAATCCACAGATAGTCAGCGGCTACGGCCGTTTCGCGCGCACACACGCGCTTCGCCAGGCCGCGCTGATGTCCCGGCATGGTTCACATGCTCACGTATATGCTCAAATAAGGGACGTATGGTCTTACCAATTTAAAACATCTTACAGGGTCAGAAGATGACGTAGACAACAAATGAGGTACGACAATTTATAAAATGGTTAACCTTGTGTGTTACTCCTCCTATCTGTAACCATTTGCTACGTGAATTCTGGGGACATAGCGAACATCTTCCACACCTGTAGTTTCCAACTGACCGACTACTAGATAGCCATGTGGTGCGTTCTGGTTGGTGCAACACAGTATGGACCAGCTCGTCCCCATATTGTCTAGTGGTTTGCCGGAGGCAGATTGCTATTAGCCACCACAATCTGCTGACCGCAAGCACGGATTTTTAAGCATGCTTAAAAATCTGAATTGCCCAATGAGCAAGTGTTTTCTCGTTCATCGGGCAATCGGCAGCAGCATTACACTGCAAGATGAATTCTAACGCACATTCATGCGAACGCTCGTCAGCGATTATCGGCCAAAACAGACGTATAAAACACAGTGGAGTTATTATGCTTATGAGTGTATTGCATCATGATAAGCTGCTGCATCATTTTCACTAATGATGCTGTATAATCCTGTATACAGCAGCTGCTGCAACTCAACAGCCTGGATGGCAGGGAGAGGCAGAAAATGTCACTGTTCTACAACTACTTGCACAATATTTTTTTTGTCTGATGTTTGTTACAGTAGTCCTTCAGACAGGTCCCCATTTAAAGCATTCACTTAAAAACTTTTTTTTGTATACGTTAAAAGGATGGGAAAAACATGATGTGAACCCAGCCTGAGGATATTTACTTCAATGTGTAACTTCAACTTTCTGGACTATCATTAAAAAATAGTGTAGTAAGCTTCATTCAGTTGCAGGCTGCACACTCTATTCTGTTAAAGGGGTTGACCACTTTCTGGTTACTGTTCACCAATGTGTTTGTGAGATTATTATATGATACTTACTGCTATAGCCTTTTTTGAAATTCTGCACCATTTTCTATATTTTATAAGGTATGCTGTGTGGACAGCACAAAAGACTGTAAACAAGGGAGTATTCCTTATGAAATATAGAAAATGATGCAGAATCTCAACAAAGGCTATATTACTAAGTGCCATGTTATCACCTCACAAACTCATTGGTAAAAAGTAACCAGAAAGTGGCCAACCCCTTTAAATATGGGGAGAAGACCTAAAGGGGTCATCCAACCCCTATAATGGCCCCCCTAATGCCCGGTCCCCTCATATAGGTCATAGTTACCCCTCTCCCTTGCAGCCATGTCGCTTCTGATCCCGGTGCGGCCACCACTGCATCTCCCCAGCTTGTGTATCAAAACATCCCGTGATGGGGGGAAGCAGCCAAAGAGCAGGCCGTGACGGGGACAAGCCTCCTTATCACCCGCGATTACAAAGTTTGTAAAATCATATTTGAATAACTTGAGGGGAGCAGTTTCTAAAATGGGGTCATTTATGGGCGATTTTCATATGTGAGCCCCACAAAGTGTCTTATAAGGGTACTTTCACTCTTGTGGCAGATTGATCCGGCAAGCAGTTCCGTCGCCGGAACTGCCTGCCGTATCCGGCAGTCTGCATGCAAATGGAAAGCATTTGAAGACGGATCCGTCTTACAAATGCATTGCAAGAATGGATCAGTCTCTCCGCTTGTCATGTGGAGAGACGAATCTGTTATATATTTTTAGCACATTTTTACCAGTCTGCGCATGCGCGGTATTTTGAATGCCGGATCCGGCACTAATACATTCCAATGGGAAAAATGCCGGATCCGGAATTCCGGCAAGTGTTCCGGAATTTTAGACGGAGATAATACCGCAGCAATTAAATAAAGCTCTGTACACATACATTGGATATAAAAAGTCTACACACCCCTGTTAAAATGTCAGGTTTTTGTGCTGTAAAAAAAAAATGAAACAAAGATAAATCATTTCAGAACTTTTTCCACCTTTATTTTGACCTATAAACTGTACCACTTAATTGAAAAACAAACTGAAATCTTTTAGGCTTTTTATAGCCACTATAATTGCAAAAAAGTTATAGGGGTCAAAAAAGGCGACAAAACAATAAAACAGATTTTTTTCCCCACATTTAAATTTTTAATATCACTATCAAAACGCAAGAAAAACTATACATATAAAGGTATCGCCGGATTCGTACTGACCTGTAGAATAAAAGTAACTGATCAGTTTTATCGAACATCGTAAATAAAAAACCTGTAAAACTGTGGTACAATTGCTTTTTTTTTTTTTTGCAATTTCACCCCATTTGCAATTTTTTTTCCTGCTTCCCACTACATCATATGCAATATTAAATGGTGGCATTGGAAAGTACAACTTGTCCTGCCAAAAACAAGCCCTCATATCGCCATGTTAACAGACAAAAAAAAAAGTTATGGCTCTGGGAAGGCAGTGAGCACAAAACGAAAACGCAAAAATAAAAACCTCCGGGCGTGAGGGTTGAGGTGAAAAATGTATCGGTCCTGACGGAGTTGGTGCCCTTAAAAAGTACAACTTAGGCGTTATTCCCACGTCAGTAATTTTTCTTTCAAGAATCACGGTCCGTTTTTTTTTTGTGGATCCGTGTTTCCGCAAAATTCTTCTGTTTTTGTTTTTTAGTGTCTCCGTATACCTTCCGTGTTTCCGTATTTCTGCAAAAATCTGGAAGAACAAGAAAAAAAAAGATGTTTCCAGGGTAGCTTTCCATTTCTTGTGGATCCGTAATTACGGATCCGCAAATACGGATGACATGCGGATGACTTTTGTAACCTTTCCACATGTCCTCCAGATTTATGCGGATCCATTCACTTCAATGGGGCTACGGTCCGCAATTTGCGGACAAAAGTAGGACATGCTCTACTTTTTTACGGTTCCGCATTGCGGAAATGAAAGGATTTGCGGATGCGGAGAGCATACGGAATGCTCTCCGCATCTTTTGCGGAACCATTGAAATGAATGGGTCTGCATGTCTTCCGCATTATTTCTGCATTTTTGCGGAAATAATGCAGAAAAAAATATGGACGTGTTAATTAGGCCTAATTCTGCTAAAAATAAGCCCTCATGGCTATATGGTTCACACACGGTCTCAGTTCTAATGTTCCTTGGGGGATTCGGGCTCACTAGTCGGACTAACTAGGACCCAGCAACCCACTCGCAGGTGTCGCTTCGTCCCCCATGTCCAGGCTATAACCAAGCCTCTTGGCCCTTCAGCCTTGCCCAGCTGAGACCACAGTCACAGAGCCATCCCAGGCCTCTGCTTCAAGCGCTCCCTTACTGACACACAAGGAGGTGCTTTATCCCAGCCTGATACCTCCAGCTGGTCTCACCTGTGGTGGAATAGGGGTGTGGATCGCATTATCCACCCCTTCCTTGCCTCTAACCTGTGTGAGATCTGTCACTGTCTCACACATGTTACATTTGAAGGCATACTAAGGCTCTATTCACACGTCCCGCAATTTGTAATCTGCATCCGTTCCGCTAATCTTGCGGAACAGATGTGGACCCATTCATTTTACTGGGTCCGCAAAAGATGCGGACAGCATTTAGTATGCTGTCCGCAGTTCCGTTCCCTTATTCAGAGCCGCAAAAAAAATAGAGCATGTCCTACTTTTGGCCGCAAATTGTGGACCGTAGTCAATGGGGCCGCAAAAATTCGGAAAGGTGCCAAATGTCATCTGCATGTCATTCGCAATTGCGGATCCGCAGGAAATAGAAAAAAAATAGGCCTGCCCCCTGTGTCTTTCAGAACCAGGGAAAGTAGTGGCGAAGTAGAAGAATATAGAGAGCTGATAAACAAAATGGCATCATTTGATGTAGAAAAGTTGACTGTATTAATCCAGGAGCGCCCAACCCTATGGGACACCCGAGCTGAGGTCTACGATGACCACGTGAAAAAGGCCTGGTCGTGGGACGAAGCAGGAAAAGAACTACTAGCAACAGCATGGTCCTCAGTCCAAAAGAAAGATGAAATCAGTGAGTATATACATTTATTAAAAAGTATGTGTATTTTAAATTACTTTATACACACATCCATGGAGCACGGTCTGTGAAAACCCGGCCTGCCGTGCTCCTGAGTCCAGAAGCGCACGGCGTCATTGGTTGCTATGACACCAAGCGTTCCTGCACTCAGCAGCATGGCAGGCTGGGTTTACATGAGCCCTAAAACTAGAAGGATGTTTGTATCAGCCCTCATACACATGACCGTATGCCCTCTGAGACACATGGTTCATGAGCAGGCCATATGTCCCAGAACATCATTGATTGTGTGCACAGGAGCAAAATAACACTTTGAGCTTTAATTCAAATTTTGTCCAGTCATTTTTTATTAATAATAATAAATGTATTCATTTTTTATTATTATTATCTTTTCAGTTCAACAACTAAAAAAACCGCTGGTACACCTGCAGGGACCAGTTCTGCAGGAAACTAAATGCAAAGCAGCGGAGTGGGGAAGGTGCAAATAAGAAAAAACATCACATGTACACCAGACAGCTCCAATTTTTGAAACAAATAATGGAATTGAGAACATAAGCAATTTTTATATTATATTTTTAATATTTAACTACTTTTATATATAAAATAATTAAATTATAATATTTTTTTCACAATCTGTCTGAAGATGCTGGGTCTCAAGCACTGTCCACTGAAGTGGAGGAAAGAGAGATGGAGGAAGAACACCAGGAGGTCTTGGGGGAAGCATCGGTTTCTCAAGCGCTGCATCCTTCTGAAGAAATTGATTCCAGAAGAAGTTGAGCCCAACCCAGAAGTCAGCTCTGTAGCAGCTGCTGCACCAGTTTGCCATTCATCTGGCAGACGAGGGCGACGTGTCATGACTCATGATCAATTTCCGGTTTAGATCTTCAAGGCCAGGTTTATACTATGGTACTCGAATATCTAAACTGGAATCGATCAGACGGCAAGGAAGAAATGGGTTTAAAAGAGCTAGCTCCTTCCTTGCGTTGTGTGC
Source organism: Bufotes viridis (assembly GCA_033119425.1). Taxonomy (NCBI): domain Eukaryota; kingdom Metazoa; phylum Chordata; class Amphibia; order Anura; family Bufonidae; genus Bufotes; species Bufotes viridis. Next base: position 90,780,965 of record CM065595.1, read on the forward strand.
CAGATAAACGTCAAACGCGGTGCTGCTTATAGATCCATTTGCAGGGCCTCAGGAGCCACATCATGTTGTGAATTACCTCGAAAAATCTTGGGATAAAATGCTAGATCTTGTAACCCCTCCTTCCCTTCTGAATTGCTCTGATCCCGTTAATACTCCTGGCCCTTTCTTGAGAGAATTATGTGATCCGTAACATTTTTTTTTTTTATAATAAAAACTTTTGATATTGTTACTATTTTGTATGTATTTTATCTTTAAAAAGATTTAAATTTAAAAAAGTATGTTTGTATTTAATATAGATGACCTATTATCTGTTTAGGTCATTATTATTAAAAAAGGCCTCATGCACATGAATGTTGTGCATCTGTTCCGTGCATTGGGGACCGCAATTTGCGGTCGTCAGCAGTGCTCTCATAGGCCCCGATATCAACAATTACAAACTTGTAGTTACTGTCAGCCAAGGCCATCAGCACTACAAAAAATATTGTTTGTAATTGAAGTACCGGGACCCTGAGTGTGGCGGCTTCTTTACACGGATGTGTTTTCCTTCCATTATAATATATATTTATATATGTTCTATCACATGTCCTGTTTTAAACATGGCCATCTTTTTTTTTTCCTTTGGTACCATAGCAACATCTATTCCTCCTTTAGTTTTCTTTTTTTTTTTGCAGAAACACGGAAAGGATGCGGATGCAGTTTAAAAAAAAAAACGGAAGGTTTTTGCAGAAACACGGATCCGCAAAAAACGGAGCGTACCTCTGGAAAGGAAAGTAAAAATACTGACGTGGGAATGTAGCCGAAGGTACCCCACAGTACAATCCCCCAAAAAGTAACCCCATTTTGGAAACCACCCTCAAGGAATTTATTGAGGGGTGTACTGACCACTTTGACCCCACAGGGTTTTAATAGAATTTAGAAACACTTGCGTGTGAAAATGTAAATTTTTGTTTCTTCCAATAAAATATTGCATAAGCTCCTCATTTTTTTATTTTTACAAGGGTTAGCATTGTGTTAAGCATTTTCTCCTGAACACAGCAACACCCCATGAGTGCCATATGGTTTTTGGAAGGCAGATTTTCGTGGTTTACAGGTGCCATATTGCTATTGATCAGCCTCTGGAGACCAGTACAGCCATTTTCCGACAACCATACATTTATTTTTCTCTCAACGGAGTTTTAACATTGGTTGTATTTTGGGGTACATAGAACTTTTTGATCACTTTTCATTTACCTTTTTGGGAAGCAGAAAGCAAGATACCTTTTAGGGGTTTTCATTAGTACCAGTTTAAAGTACATAGTACTTTTTGACAGCTTGATATTATGCTTTTTGTAAGGCAAGGTGATAAAAATGGCTGTTTTAACATCTTTTTTTAAAAAAACTTACAGCAGTCACCTGAAGAGCAGCTTATTATAGGTGCAGCGATACCCAATATGTTTATTTTTCAATTTTTATTTCCAATCTTATACAATAAAAGCATTTTTGAGAAAAAAATGCTGTTTTGTGCTACTCATTTTTTGCAGAATGAGGTGACATTTTCAGTGGTACCATTGTACTTTTTTATCGATTGTTACAACACTTTTTGTTAGGCAAAGGGACCAAAAAATGTCTATTTTGGCACGGTCCTTGTTTATTTTTTCTACAATGTTCATCTGACAGGTAGATCATGTGATATTTTTATAGAGCCGGTCATTAAGGACACGGCGATGCCTAATATGTATGTTTTTTTTTTTTTTCTATTTCTTCCAATTTTATGTGTGTTTATCATGGGAAAGGGGCACTTTTTTAACTTGAAGCTTTCATTTATTTTTTATTATGAAAAACAATGTTTTACTTTTTTTTACTTTTTATTTTTATCCCACTGTGTGACTTCAACTGTTGGCGGTCTGATCCCCTATACAATGAATTACAATATATCTGTATTGTAATGCATTGATAGCCTGTCTGGGAGACCCTGGCAGCTAGGTCTCACAGGTTTCTGTAGAAGGCAAGCCTTAATGCCTGTGGTGACCCGATGGGGAAGGAGAGGGAGGCCACTCCCAGCACACAGTCCGTATATGTCTTTGTTGGCAAAGGGTTAAAGCATCGGCATTGGTATATTCACCGATGCAGGCGTATACAGCAGGAGCTCAGCTGCCAGGAACAGACAGACCGCTACTGCTGATCGGGTGCAGCAGTAGGGGGTCAGCTGCGGGTAGGGGTTCATATGCTTTGTAAACAATAAAGAACATTAAAAACAGACTGAGAAAAAATTGTGTGTCTGCAGGGGAATCTTAGAGGGGACATGTGTGTGTATATATATATATATATATGTATACCGTATATATTTATATATCTCTAATGTATAAAGCTGAGTGTATGTGTGTGTGGATGTATGTATGTCCGCTAAAGGAATCCGCACTGTCGCATTTAGTATCACAAAATTTTGCACACAGTTATATCAGGTGTCCGGGAAGGTTTTAAACCAGGTCTCAGCTCTCTAGCACGTACCGTTCCTGAGATATTCCCCAAAAATGCATTAGCCAATAGAAGCCTGGTCACATGACCCTTAGCCAATAGAAGCTTGCAGGCCCTTAGTCTCCACATACACACAGTTTTAAGCCAGGTTTCCATAACCGAGCCATTTTTCTTCACTGCTGTAGGTTAGCTTTAAAGGGGAAGGGCGCTGTGGATTACACTGTTAAGGGAGCGGAGTGCTGTGGAGGTCCCAGTTTAGGGGCAGGTAGTGTGGCCACTCAGGCCACCCTCAAAAGATGGACTTAAAAATATCGGTCCCGCTAAGCCACGCCCTGACTCTAATAGGCCACACCCCATCCCACTCCGCAGCCACCGAGGTTCGAAAACATGAAGGTAAAAATCAACTTCTGTCAGCTGCAGTGGGGGAGGGAGCGTAACTTTCTCCCTGCAGCTCATGCTCAGACAGCACAGTACTGCTGTCTGAGAGTGAGCTGTTCAAAAAGACATCCCTGTGTCCATCCAGGCCCTGCGCCGAACGGAGGACAGTGAGTTTGAAAGCCGGACTGTACACCCTAAAACCGAACCTCTGGCCACCCTAGTGGCAAGCTGCTGTGGAGGTCACAGTTAAGGGGACGGTCCACTATGGAGATCAGTGTTAAGGGGCAGATTGCTGTAGAGGCCATTGTTAAGGGGGCGGGGTGTAGTGGAAATCGCTGTTAAGGGGGCGGGGTGTTGTGGAAATCACTGTTAAGGAGACTGGGTACTGTGGAGGTCACTAATTAAGAGGCGACCGCTGTGGAGGTCACTGTTAAAGGGGAGGGTGTTGTAAATGTTACTGTTAAGGGAGGAGGGGACTGTGGAGGCCACTATTAAAAGGGAGCGGGGTACTGTGGCAGTCACTGTTAAAGGGGCAGTCGCTGTGGAGGTCTCTGTTAAGGGGAACGGTGTAGGTCCCAGTTAAGGGGACTATAACCTTTGGTCAGTGTTAAGGGGCAGGTGCTGTAGAGGCCACTGTTAAGGGGATGGGACCCTGTGGAGGTCACTGTCAAGGTGGTGGGGTGCTGTGGAACTCACTGTTAAAGGGGCAGGCTGCTGGAAAGGTCAAAGTTAAGGGGGTAGGCTGCTGTGGAGGTCCCATTTTAAGGAGACGTGGCACTGTAGGGGGGTGGGTCAGTGTTAAGGGGTGAGAGGCTGTGGAGGTCACTGTTAAGGGGGCGGGGTACTGTAGATGTCACTGTTATAGTGGATAATGTCAATATATTTTAACGGCACACACAAACATTAAATGAAATAGATGAAATATACCCATGCGAACTATGATTAGAGGTCAGACATTTCGTAACATCAACCTTAAAAAACACGTCAACTTAATAAATGAGTAAAGTTGGCCACAGCCTTTATTAAATTAACCTTGTACATATTAACCTAAAACTTCATAACCATGTATACTGAAACCAATAGCTCAAGACATAATAACCATTTAATACTGATACTGTAAATAACAAAAACAAAATTATATAATACCTGATCACAGCCATAAGCTCAGGCCCAATTCCTCAACTTCAAAAAAATAAGGCAAATACCCCAGGTTAAAATAAAAAGGCTGTGACCAAAACATAATAAAGCAAGATAGCAAATAAACTAAAAGATAAACCAAAAGAAGGGTGGACGGGAGGGCATTGAAGACATTATACCCACATTATATTGTATCCCCAAAACTTCACCCCCGCCCCAAAACCTGTGACCAATGATCAACCTGTTACTGGGGCAAGGAAACATTGACCACAGACCCCAGCAAAAGATTGGCCATTCAAACCAATGTAACAGACTTTGCCATGCTTGGCAGAATAAACAGTCCCAAAGCTGTTACCATGCAAAGGACATCTGCCCAGAGATCGTACACATCAGTTAGGCGGGAAAGCCTTCCTCACAGCGATAAAATGGAGGGATTCACAACAGGTATGACCATAATCACATGTGGATCCCTCCATACTAAGAACCTAATGGTATTTGGGTTAAAACCAGATGGGTTGAACATGTTGGATGGATCACACATGGCTGCAAGATTATTGCTATAAGGGACAGGAGCCTGAAAACTAGCTGACATATAATATGGTGGCCAAACAGGGGCTTTTGCTGGCATGAGGTTTGGCTGGTTAGGTGGGGGCACAATATACAAATTATTGCTGTTCTTGCCTGCAATCTCCTGCAGGTTATTCGACAGTAAACATAGAATATTAATTAGCCCTGGCATACCCACTTCTCCAACCCCAGCACTCTCCTGCCCTACAGGCGGGAGCCCTTCTTCTGCCATCTGCTTTTCCTCCTTTTCTACATGATCTAATATAGATGAGAATATGTTGTCAGGAATATCCAGCTCCTCCTTTCTCTGCATCTTGCTGACTTTTCTAGGACATGGAGGACTAGAAGGATGATTTGGAAGAAGTAAACGCAGCAAAAGAGGAGGGTGCAGACTGGATGGTTTAGGTTGACACGTTGGGACTGGAATAATAAAGGCTTCCATCTTATTGTTATTGATAATGACATATTATTATTTGTAAGCTGCATTAAGGCTGCAAGCTGTGACCCAACCAGAACCCATACCTATACATATAACCAGAGCTTCAAATTACTTTGCAATCCATTTGTCTAGCTCCCGTGTGAGCCTGCAACACACTGAGAGTATCATGGCACCTGATCTTCCCCACAAACCCTAGCTTTCCTGCAGTAAATGTTGATGTTTAAGTATTGGCTGCCTGATGTACAGTCCAGTCACGCCCCCTCTTCTCAGTAATCAGCAGCACACTGACACTCCCTTTATTTCACAAGACATTTAGCTAGAGAATTGATAGCAACACACTGAGCATGCTTGACCTAACAAAGGCTCAGAACTACATGTCGATGCCATGGTAATTTATGAGGAAACACAGTGGGTAGCAGAGGAAGAATACTACTTTTATAACTACTGAACGTTAAATATGTGAAATTTACATTATATTAGGGGGCTACACAAACATAATATAAAAATACAATAAACAAGAAACTATTACATAGTAACATAGTTTAGCCTGTTATTCTGCAAGTTGATCCAGAAGAAGGCAAAAAAAATCCCTGTGAGACAGAAACCAATTTTCTTCACTTTAAGGGAAAACAATTCCTTTCCGACTTCCATCAGGCAATCAGAATTACTCCCTGGATCTCTAGTACCTATAGCCTGTAATATTATTACACTTCAGAAATACATCCAGGCCTCCTTTGAACCCTTTTAGTGAACTCAGCATCACCACCTCCTCAGGCAGAGAGTTCTATAGTCTCACTGCTCTTACCGTAAAGAATCCCCTTCTATGTTTGTGTACAAACCTTCTTTCCTCCAGACGCAGAGGATGTCCCCTTGTCACAGTCACAGTCCTGGGGATAAATAGATGATGGGAGAGATCTCTGTACTGACCCCTGATATATTTATACATAGTTATTAGATCTCCCCTCAGACATCTTTTTTTTTTTTTAAAGCTCTGTTATGCCTGCCTTGTACACAGGAGCCCAGAGCTATGCACAGTAGTCCATGTGTGGTCTGACTAGCAATTTGTAAAGTGGCAGGACTATGTTCTTATCATGGGCATCTATGCCCCTTTTGATGCAACCCATTATCTTATTGACCTTGGCAGCAGCTGCCTGACACTGGTTTCTGCAGCTAAGTTTGTTTTCCATGTCAGTGTTACCCAGTGTTTTACCATTTAGTATGTACGGGTGACTTGCATTATTCCTTCCCATGTGCATAACCCTACATTTGTCAGTGTTAAACCTCATCTATCACTTATCTGTCCAAGCCTCCAATTTATCCAGATCCATCTGTAGCAGTATACTGTCCTCTTCCGTGTTAATTACTTTACACAGTTTAGTGTCATCTGCAAAAGTTTATATTTTACTGTGCAAGCCTTTTGGGTCAGTATGATTATGATTATTTTCCATCATCATATTCTGACCCCCATAACTTTTTAATAGTTATATCTATTGAGCTCTGTGTGGGGCTATTTTTTTGCAGAACAATCTGTAGTTTTTATTGATACCATTTTGGAGTGTGTGTGACTTTTTCATCACATTTTATTACATTTTTTGGGTAAGAGAAGCCATGAAAAAATGGCAAATTGGCCATTTTGACCCTTTTTTCTGTTACACCATTTGCTGTATTGGAAAAATATTTTTATATTGTAATAGTATGGGCGTTTACGGTCGCGGTGATTACCATGATGTTTATTTTTTTTGTTATTTATGTATTTTTTTTAATATGGAAAGGGGGGCGATTTAAACTTTTATATTTTTAATTTTTTTATATATGTTTTATGTTTTTTTTTGTAATGATTTTGAAGCATATATGAGCATATAAAATGCATTTTTAAATTTGTAACAATCATGTATTTTTAAACTAGACTTATTACTTAGAATTGCTCAATTCTCATGTTCGCCTGCCATCTGGTGGGCAAAATAAGAATTGCAGTTTGAATGTTCTCAGCCTCTACAGCGAGGCTTAGCACATTCAAACCAATTACCGGCATCCCCATTGGCCGCAGGGAATGCCGGTAACACTCCCTGCGGTTATTGATGGTTGCTGTAATTGGCCACTGGTCTCTGCTGTTTGAAAAAGCAGAGACCTGCCGGCAATTACTCCTGCTGCACGTGCGAGCGGGTGCCATGTTTGCCTATCGCTCCAGCGCCATACATGTACGGCGCTGGTAGCGAAAAGGTTAAATATATTGACTAGAATATGGCCCAATACTGATCCTTGAAGTACCGCACTAGTGACAGTGACCCAATCTGAATGTGTCCTGTTAATAACCACCCTCTGTTTTCTGTCACTGAGCCAGTTACTTACCCATATACAGACATTTTCTCCCAGTCCGAGCATCCTCATTTTATATACTAATCTTTTATGTGGTACAGTATCAAATGCTTTGGAGAAGTCCAGATATACGACATCCATTGATTCGCTGCGGTCAAGTCTAGAACTTACCTCCTCATAGAAACTGATTAAATTAGTTTGACATGACCGATCCCTCATGAAGCCATGCTGATATGGCATTATTTGCTTATTTTCATTGAGGTACTCCAAGATAGCATCTCTTAGAAAACCTTTAAACAGTTTACCCACAAAAGATGTTAAACTTACCGGCCTATAGTTACCAGGACTCTGTTTTTGGACCTTTTTTGAATATTGGCACCACAATTACTAAGCACCAATCCTGTGGAACATTCCCTGTCAATATAGAGTACTTAAATATCAGAAATAAGGGTACGGTTATGACAATACTTAATTCTCTTGGGATACTGGGGTGTATGCCATCTGATTTTGGCGATTTATCTATTTTAATCTTCTTAAGATGCAGCTCCACTTCTTCCTGGGTCAGACAGGACACATTTAATGGGGAATTTACTTTTACATTCTGCATTTCATCTGACAGTTTATTTTCCTCAATGAGTACAGTAGAGATAAAAATATTTAATATCTTTGCTTTCACCTCATTGCTTTCTTCAACTCCCACCTCATCTCTCTGTAAAGGGCCAACACCTTCAGATTTTTATTTTTTTACCATTTATATTGTTGAAGAACATTTTAGTTTAGTTTTACTTTCTTTGGCAATGAATCTCTTGGACTCCAGTTTGGCTGCTTTTATTTGTCTTTTATATGTTCTATTTTCTCCTTATAGTTTTTCAATGCTTCCTCGCTACTCTCCTGTTTTAGCGATTTAAATGCTTTCTTTTTGTCCTTTATTGCTTTCTTTACAATTCTATTTATCCACATTGGGTTTTTCTTGTTCCTTACCCTTTTATTCCCATAAGATATGTACCTCTTAGAGTTTAGGATTCCTTTAAAAATATCCCATATTTTGGGGTACATGTAGTATAAAAAACCATTTTGGGGTACATGTAGGGTATTAAATAACTTTTATTGTTATATTTATAGGGGCGAGATAAAAATAAAAAAAGACTGCAACTTTGACATTATTTTGTGAGATTTATTTTTACAGCATTCACAGTTTGGGAAAAATAAAACGTTAAACTTGATTCGGTGGGTCAGTGTGATTATGATGATCTGTAACAGGTATTGCTAGAGAGGAGGTCCACATATTGTGTGTTAAAGATAAGATGTGGACAGGAGGAACAGTATAAATGGAAACTTTATTGATGTTTGTGTGTGTGGGGTACATGTGTTTGGTGTGACTTATTTGACACCATGATCTGGATGCTGTTAAACGTATGGGTAATGGCATCAATAAATGCCCTAATTTGGCTCTGAGAAGTAGTTAGATGGGCAAGCGCTCATCTTATCATTCTACTGGGGGGAAAAAAGGCATTCAGAACATTTATGCTGTCTAATTAATGGAAGAGCAGAAATCCATGTTATCCTCCCTCTGGGGTCATTAGAGAGGATCTTTTTTTCTCTCCCCCTCCTGCAACCTTTTAGCTTCCCTACAGCCCCTCTTCACCTTCAGGCTGGCGGAAATCACAGTCACTTGAGGGGAAGGGCTGCTTTAATCTTTCATATCTCAGGCTCTGTATGAGCTAGAGACGTGGGTCTGGTCTTGTTTGAAAGTTGACAGCTTTTAGCTCTTAGCACCCCTGACCTGATTTCTAAAGGCTATATATTCCAATACAGAGGAGCTAATCCTGGTTTTAAAGCTTAGACGGTCAACATTGAAACAAAACAAGGCCCATATCTCTAGCTCTTACAAAGCCCAAGATATAAAGGATTAAAACAGCCTTCCAGCCTCACCCTGCTGTCTGAGCTCTGCTCGAACCAAACTATTCAGTCCATTCCTTAAAGCCCGAGCAGAGTTCAGGAAAAACTGTTAGGGTTTAAAGGGTTTGTCCAGGATTTTACAAGTGATGGCCTTTCCTACACTTTGCACCCCTGGTGATCAGCTATTCTGCAGTAGCTCCAGTATTGGAAGTCAGTGTCGGAACTATACAGCTCTGTCCACTGTATAGTGGACGCAGCCGGGTACTGCAGCACAGTGGCAGGTGTTGTCCGAGAAATGGCATGTCACTCTTCTTGTCTGACCGGTGAGCCATGGCATTCGAACCAGGATGATCCAACTAGTTTTTATATTCTGACACTATGCCTGGGCAGATCTCGAACGACCCCTTTTAAAAAGCAGAATACATTATTGTATATTTATAGTAAATCTCCTATTCTGAACCTAAAGTAAATATATCCTATGAATTACTGCTTCGCAAGATTGCCTGCTTCGAACCCTTGCACTGATTCCAAGATAGTGGGATGAATGATAATAAAGCTAAATGCAAATAAATAATAGGCTCAAATTATGCCAAAAAGTATGTCAGTGTATCTTTTATTTCTTCATAAAGAAAAGTATAATTCTTTACACTGATCAATAAATGGTATCCCACAAAGAACCTGTACTGAAAGGTATATGGTTGGTATTTATTGTATGGAACTGTATGCACAAACCAACTGAAAGGTGGCATGAAGCAGGATGTGCTCAACCCAAAAATGCAGTTGTGCATATATATATATATATATATATATATATATACAGGGGAGCAGATCCTGCACTTGTGGCCCGTTGCTAATGGCGTTCCCCAGCAAAAATGCATACGGGGAGGATGCCCGCAGCGGAACTGTATGGCATACACTGGAGCTATATGTTTGGCTTATTTCTCTGAAAATATGTAAAAAGCGCAGAAAATATGTTAGATTTACCTAGTTGTGCATCTTTAAGAGAGCAGGGCATGCATCACAGAATGGACTTTCACTTATCTGGGAAAGCTGAGTGACAAGAAGCTTTAACAGGAAGAAGCTAAGAGAAGGAGACAACTAAAGATTTTCTGCTCATTATTTGCATTTTTGTGTTGTCTGACCTTATTGAGGGCACAATATGTAAAATAAATGACAATAAAAAACTAAATGACAAAAAAAATGCCTCTACTATCTCACACCGCAGCTTGTAACTCCCCACCCCTGGCAGCACTAAACTGCATGTCCTCTATTTTAAAGTGACCGTAATGGAAAGGGGATACAGTTTAAAAAACTAAATTAAAATAAGATGATTAGACTTTATTTTTATTTTTTTTTTTAGCTGGGAAAAAAATCCAAAAATAAAAATGACATAAAAGCAAAGCTCCATTCAATTATTTGAATAACCAAGGGGGAAAAAAACAGTTAATAGAAACAAAAAAAGGTTTTGATAATTCACGAAAGCCATTATTATTATTCGCATAAGATTTTGGGGAATTTAATAATGTATCTACTGCAGTTTTTTGTTGTAGAAAAGTTGCAGGTATTGGTATTTGTCCTGTGTTGCACCAAAATGTACGACTTTTTGTCCTTTTATGTCACGCTTGACACTTTTCTAAAACGTGCAGGATGGCCCACAATGCTTGTTCTGGAAAATTGGTGTAAATGGCAACAGAAATCTACGCCAGCTCCTCGTTTACGTAGATTTAATTTTCTGGTGCATGGACCTAATTTTGTCACACAGATGCCCCAAAATGATTATGAGATGTCCCATGTATTTATTTTCTGGTATAAGAAATGGCAGTCTTAATAAATTCACCCTCTAGTGTTGTGTCAGAGCTGCATCCATCAGAGTAATAGGTAAGTGCATGTGTTCAGTAAATGGTAGGTGTACGGAGTCCAGTATCCAGGATTTCCACATTTTCTACAGTTGTGCAGTCCAAGTTTCTGTTGGTGCATTTGCTCCTTTGTTGGTCTCTTTTTCAGTCTTCTACGCTGTAAAAGCTCAGCCCAGATGTTAGGTCGTTTACTGTGATTAGCTTTCTTTTGTTCCACCTTAAATTCAATTTCTAAATTTGAGGGGCTAAATTAAATGGAAAAGTATCATTGCTTCATTGAGAGTAGAAAGAAGATTGAACCTGGACCTTGTTAATGGATTCTTCCTTGCCAGCTTCCATCTTCACCCAAGTCCTAAAATATATTTTTTTATTTAATCAACCTGCACACTTTACAGAAAATAGAGTGATCTGCCTTCTGTCATAACAGAAGCCTGAGGACTTGGTGTGTCTGAGTATTTGTGTGGAGAAGATGCGGGCAAACCGACTGAGGGCTCATCTTGTAGGAAGGCTGAAAAGATCGTCTGAGCAGAGACACCATGATTGCAGTTCAGGTCTGCTAGGCCTCTTATTGGATTAACAAAATTCACGACCATTATGTGCACTTTAAAGGGATTAGTGTGAGTTTAAAAAAAAATGTAATGGCTTTCTCTGTGTTTTTTTTTTCTCCCAGAATACATTATTAATGTTAGAAAATACAAAACGGTGCATTAGATGTCTGGTTTAAAGGGGATCTCTCACCAGGAAATAAACTGTTAAACCAGACACAATGCCTTGTAGGGCTAACTCAGCTGGATGTAATGATAATATTTTTATTAATATAGCACCAACATATTCCGCATTGGTTTACAATCAGGGGTTCATGTACAAACAGTCATACATTACAGAAACAAACAAGGGCTTCTCCAGGCTTTTAATATTGATGATCTATCCTTAGGATAGGTCATCAAAATCAGATCAGCAGGGGTCTGACAGCCGGCTCCCCGCCAATCAGCTGTATGAAGAGAACGCGCGCTTCGTGCAAGTGTGTCGTCCCCTGTCTTTCTTCCTGTTCGCCGCTGCTATATCGACAGTGAGCAGGAAATGACACCGGAAACGGCACACGCGCACGGCCACCTGCCTTCTCTTCATACAGCTAAAAGGTCGGTGGTGTCAGACCCCAGCCGATCTGATGTTGATGACCTATCCTGAGGATATTAAAAGCCTGGAAAATCCCTTTAAAACAAGAGGAATGAGGGCCTTTCACTTAGCAATCCATTGCTTCATTCTGGTGAAAAAATACTTTTAGTCCATAGGCAAAAGAGCAGTTAAGTGCCCTGAATGCGGGCCCAAGCCATTTTAGGCACCCTTGCTCCTCCCTCCCTATGATTGATAGTGCCAAGTTCCTGCGTAGTCACCTTGTCTGGCCCTGTCAATCAGGACCGAGAGGGAGGGTTAAGGTGCACAAAGTGGCTTGGGCCCGCCCTTGGTGCACTTAAATGCTAGAGATGAGCGAACTTCTATTTTTAGTTTGGCGTCCAAAGTTTGGGTTCCATGAGGGGATGCTTCATTGAACCCGAACCTTGGACAACCCTAAGGACCTGGGGTGACGTCACCGTCATATGATCAGTGCAGGGGGCGTGGCTCAGCACTGGATTGGATAAGAGGTGATCCAGTGCTGAGCCACGCCCCCTGCACTGATCACATGATGGTGACGTCACCCCAGGTCCTTAGGGTTGTCCACGGTTCGGGTTCAATGAAGCATCCCCATATGAATTCCAAATGCCGTTATGGTCCGCGGTAGTGGAATCCATAACGGGATGCTACGATAACCCGAACTTTGGACGCCGAACTAAAAATAGAAGTTCGGTCATCGCTTTTAAATGCTCATTAGCATATGCAATAAAAGTACTTTTTCTCCAGCATAATCAATATTATTAACTTAAAGAGAAGCTGACAGGTCTATTTTAGTAAATAGTTGTGTTCCACATTAAATGCAGCATCTATTCTTATGGCTCTATGTTTTGCCATTCCACTGTTGTTCATTTTAGAAGTTTATGAATGCATTGTTAACTGGGTGTTACCAGTTGGGCCTGTGTCCCTGCACAGTGTGACACTGTCCAATCAATATCCTTAAAAAGATCCACAGCACTCCAGATTCACAGCAGTAGGTGCGTTTATTCACAAGATAGCGTCATGACAGAGCTACGTTTCGAATCCAAAGAGTCTTTTTCAAGCAAGTGAGAAAGGTGTTTCAAACATCTATATATAGTGTGTACCAAGGGGTGTGTCCATGGGCTTCAGCAATGCCTACATATTCATATCAAATATCAATAATAATGTATCATATACAGTGCCTTGTGAAAGTATTTGGCCCCCTTAAACTTTTCGACCTTTTGCCACATTTCAGGCTTCAAACATAAAGATATAAAACTGTAATTTTTTGTGAAGAATCAACAACAAGTGGGACACAATTATGAACAAATAAAAAGCTGAAAAATTGGGCGTGCAAAATTTTTCAGCCCCCTTAAGTTAATACTTTGTAGCGCCTCCTTTTGCTGTGATTACAGCTGTAAGTCACTTGGGGTATGTCTATAAGTTTTGCACATCGAGAGACTGACATTTTTGCCTACTCCTCCTTGCAAAACAGCTCGAGCTCAGTGAGGTTGGATGGAGAGCGTTTGTGAACAGCAGTTTTCAGTTCTTTCCACAGATTCTCGATAGGATTCAGGTCTGGGCTTTGACTTGGCCATTCTAACACCTGGATATGTTTATTTGTGATTCATTCCATTGTAGATTTTGCTTTAAGTTTTGGATCATTATCTTGTTGGAAGACAAATCTCCGTCCCAGTCTCAGGTCTTTTGCAGACTCCATAAGGTTTTCTTCCAGAATGGTCCTGTATTTGGCTCCATCCATCTTCCCATCAATTTTAACCATCTTCCCTGTGATTGCCCATATTGCTTCCTCCACTGGCAGGATTCATTTTTCTATCACATTATACACTGCTTGTTTCCATGGTTACAGACCACCCTGCAGTCTCAGTAGTGGTCGTGCTTGCACAATATAGGTAAAAGCATTGACCTATGTGCGCTCCCATAGTCCCGGCCACCAGAGAGGCTGACGCTTTCTCCTATAGTGTGCAAGCACGGCCACCACTGATGGAAACGAGTAGTGTATAATGTGATGGAAAAATGAATCCAGCCAGCGGAGTAAGTGGTTTGTGTTGACTTCCTCTACATAATAAATGCCACTTACTTAAGTGAGTTAACCCCTTTAAAGGGAACCTGTCACCAGGAAATTCACTGATAAAGCAGGCATGCTGCCTTGTAGGGCTCACTCTGCTGAATATAATGATACCTTTCACTTAGTGATCTGTTGCTTCATTGTGGAGAAAAAGTACTTTTAATCCATATGCTAATGAGCTGATTGGAGTCCAGAAGTTGATATGAGTCCAATGTTTTTTCTAGTCAGAGCTGTAGCCCCTCCCCTATTCACTTCTTCAGATGTAAAAGGGGCGTGGTTTATTACATCATTCATTCATTTTAATAATTGGCAGAAAAATGAATAACAGGGATTGCTAAGGTATTATATTACTTAGGTAAAAAAAGGGGGCGGAAAATACTATTGAAGTTAGTAATTATAATAAGGGCTAGTTTGTTCATGGGGTGATAAACACGTTTGATAAACAATTATTAAAATGAATGAATGATGTAATAAACCACGCCCCTTTTACATCTGAAGAAGTGAATAGCGGAGTGGCTACAGCTCTGAATAGAAAAAACGCTGGACTCATATCAACTACTGGACTCAAATCAGCTCATTAGCATATGGATTAAAAGTACTATTTCTCCACAATAAAGCAACAGATCACCAAGTGAAAGGTATCATTATATTCAGCAGAGTGAGCCCTACAAGGCAGCATGCCTGCTTTATCAGTGAATTTCCTGGTGACAAGTTCCCTTTAAGGCTTAGATTGGGTCTTATAGAAAGATCAGTTTGTGTTTTAATTTTTTCGATCCCTTCTTTCAGTAGAGAGATGGATATTTCAATTGCATTATAATTTATGAGTATTCGGTGGTTGAAAATGGCTTTTTATGGACAAGTCAAAATTTTTGTATTGTACAATAAACTTAATTTTTTTAATTGCTATTGGATATTTGTTTGGTCATATTGATGGCCATTTTTTGTTGATTCTCTATGCCCACCCATATTTCCGGTCCATTTTATTGTTTATAGGCATTTTCGCATAGGAAATGCTGTAAAAACAAAACTCATAAAACTGTGGCGGAATTCTGTGTTTGTTCCTAAATTCACCCCATTTAAAAAGAAAAAATATCTTCCCACTACATTGTATGCAACAGTAAATGGTGCCATTAGAAAGTACAATTTGTCCCACAAAAAAACAAGTCATATGTGAATGGAAAATAAAAACATTATGGCTCAGAGAAGCTCGGAGTAAAAAAGAGAAAGAAAAACACAGAATATGGCTTGGTCCTGAAGATGTTAAAGGATTTTTCTAGGATTTCCATATTGATCCTCAGGAAAGGTCCTCAATATGAGATCAGCATGGGTCCAAGTCTAGTACTTTCAGGAAGCCGCTACCTCCTCGCAACTCACGAAGCCCAGCTCTGTCTATTTGATAGTGGCCGGGTTTGGTATCACAGCTGAGCCCCATTCACTTAAATAGGACTGAGCTGTGCCTAGGCCATGTAACTGATGAACGTGACATCACATGTATTAGGAAGAAGCCTAAATGCTCACAAAGTGCCAGATACCTCATCATAATAGCTAATCAGCAGGGGGAGCTCAGAGTCGGACCCCCACCAATCTCATATTGATGTCCCATCCTGAGAATAGACCATAAATCAGAAATTCAAAGGAAAACCTTTTAAATTGTGCTTAGAAAGAAATTTTATTTTTTCCTGTATTTTTAGCTTTATGTAATTCTTGCCCATTAATTTTAAGCTAATGCATCTTTTTAATTTTGCAGAGCATATGTTACCAAATATTCTCAAGAAAGGATTCCTGGAAACAAGGAAAACTCACGAAAGCTTCTGGAAGAGTAGCTATGCTGAGATAACCCGATATAAACTTCACATCTACAGTACGGACAACAGTGGAAACCATAATGCTGTTACTGCTTATCCTCTTGCTCACATTGAAAGCATCACAATAACCGGAAGCCATGAGACCAAATTGGTTGATGTCTTAATGTCAGACAACAGCCAGTTGCAATTGAAGGCAGATTCTGCGTGGGAGGCACTGGACTGGGGGCAAAAATTATGGGAGGGAGTACGTGCTTTGACTTTTATTCCAGATTACATGAGACCTCAGAATGATGTCATAACAAGATCAAACACCACAAGTGACAATAATAGTGACTTTCTGGAAACGCACAGCTTGTCGAATACGTCTAATGAACTTTCGAGGACAATAAACTTGACCAATGGGTATCAAAAAAACATTTTGAAAACAGGGACTTTATATCGATTAACATTGCAAAATAATTGGAAAGCCTTCACATTCGTTCTCACCAGTTCACACTTTACAGCTTTTCAGCCAAGTTGTCTGGATGAGGACCCATTGCTTAGTTACAACGTTGATACATGTGTGTCTGTGCAGATGGACAATCTTGATGGTTATGATTCTTGTTTCCAAGTTATTTTTCCTCAAGATCTTCTTCGTCTTCGGACAGAAACTCGCCAGAGGGCGCAGGAATGGATGGATGCTATTATATCTGCTGCTAATGTTGCTAGGAAGCCCGATCAGAATGTACTAGTGCCTCTTAGGAGCAAATCCAAAGAACAACTATCTTTAAGGGAGCTGCAGAAGAGCAAGCGCCAGTCTGTCACCACAAGTTTTCTTGGAATCCTGACAACATTGGCCTTAGAAAGGGGGCTCACAGCTCAGAGCTTCAAGTGTGCAGGTAAAAACATTTCTGCCAATAGACTATGTAGCTAGCATTTATTTGTTAGATTGAACCAGTGTTAAAAAGAAGACGACACCGAAGTAAAGAAATTGCAGATAAGAGTTATTCACGTGTAAAATAATGTTATAGAAGTTGTCCTGCCAATAGTTTTTTTTTTTTTAATGGTCAAAAGTGGTATTAAAAATAAGTAAAGAAGTAACACTCACCAATCCTCCATCACTCCTGTTAAATGACAACCCTTGGTCACTAACCTTTCATTAAACTTTGCATAAATCAATAGTACAGGTGAAGAAATTATGTAATATATCTTTTCAGTGAAAACGGCTTCTTTCTCCACTTATCAGTCCCCTCAATCTTACCAGTTTTAAACAGTCTCAGCTCACTTCTTCTGCCTCCTCCTCCCCTACTGTCATGGACAGTCCCGCGACAGGTGGCAGGAGATTGGTGCGACTGGCAACACTTGGTTTGATCTGACATGTTTTCTGTTTGGATCAAATGACGTCTGTGTTGTTTCTGGTGCTTGCCACACCTTCTTTCCCTAGGTGTGGCTATTAGGGGCATTTAACTTTCTCTATTTATAGTTGCTTCACCCACAATGCTGTGTGGTTTATAGCTGCTGTTTGGACCTTTGGATAGATTGCGGTTGGATCTCGACTGAGTTCCTGGTGCTTCCATTGCTCCTTTGAAATCAAGTCTTTCCTTTTGTATTTTGTTTGGGTTCTGTGTGTTGCATTTTCCTATTGTTTGTATTAGGGCCTGAAGGAGACTCCTGTTCGTCCTTCCTTTTGGAGGAACAGGTAGTCTCGTCCCTGCCATTAGTACCAGGGTCCTACAGGGCTTGATAGGACTCTAGGTATTCCTGCGTATGAACTCACCTACCTTTTGGGGTCTGGAGTCAGTCAGGATTTTTGTTAGGGTTTCCACTAGGAGGTGTCCATTTTACTTCCCAAGTTCTCGGGCCTGATTCCCTGTTCCCCCTTCGCTCCTATGCTCAGTGTGGTGTTTCCCTCACACACCGAAGCGTGACATCTACCCATAGAATTCTATGGGCAGCATGTAATTTGATCATTTAATGAGCTCACAGATCCTCTTGCTCTCTCAAGATGGAGAATAGTGGTGGGGGGGATGAAATAAATTTAAATCTCCACTCACCTTTTAAATGTCCTGCTACTTTAATGCCGCCATTCTATTCACTGCAGCTCAAATTCCCTCTGGGCCTACAGTCTTCACATGCCATTCTTTGTTCATGTGACCCCTATAGTCAGTGTACGGTGTTGTTGTTTTTTTCTTTCTTCATTTAAATCATTTTTCAATAGTTTTCCTCTACAGTTTTTATTTTTGCCACAACTGCAGACCGTTGCTTTTCTTTTTCTCAGTGAATACGTCACAGAATTGCTCTGATGGATCAATCTATAGCCCATATCTCTGAACTCCTGACAGCTCATAACTAGGATTGTTTCGATACCAAAATTTTGATTCGGTTTCGATACCATAAAACAGTATTGCGATTCTCGATACCATGCTAAAAAAATAAAACGCCAAAAAAAGCTGTGTACATTCCGCATTTTATGGAACGTCCGGCCAATAATCGAACAGTCCGATCCTATCTTTAGACCGCATGGGAGATTTTTTTTATATTTTAATAGTTTGGACTTTTTGGACGTGGCGATATGTGATATGTTTATTTATTGTTTATATATTTTATATTTAAAATTGGGAAAGGGGGTGATTTATACTTAATATTTTGTTAACATTTATTTTTTTAACTTTTTTTTTTACCTTTTATTTAATAATTATTTACCCCCTTAGGGGCTAGAACCTGGGATCTTTTAATCCCTTCTCCTATTCACCCTAATAGAGCTCTATTAGGGTGAATAGGACTTCACACTCTCCCTGCTGTCCTGGGCTCTGTGCACACAGCAGCAGGGAGCTGACCATGGCAGCCAGGGCTTCAGTAGCGTCCTGGCTGCCATGGTAACCGATCGGAGCCCCAGCATTACACTGCTGGGGCTCCAATCAGAAGCTGCCACTGCCACCAATGAGGAGGGGAGGGGAGAGGACCCTGTGGCCACTGCCACCAATGAGGAGGAGGGGAGGGGTCCCTGTTGCCACTTCCACCAATCTTTTTAATACTGTGGAGGAGGGAGGGGATCGCTGACTGCGCCACCAATGAGAACTAACGTTTAATATACAAATATAGCCGGCGGGAAAAACTCTGATCAGAAGAGAGGAGGTGAGGGGACTATGTGGCCACTGCCACCAATGTTTTTATTACTGGGGTTTATTACACTGTAATCCCCCAGTATGTAATGGTGGCGGACAGCAGGTTGCCTAGCAACCACTTTGCGTCCTGCCAGAGTGACCACCTTCAGAATACATATAGCCTATGCCTCCTTTGTGCTGATGTCTGATTACTGGAGGTGTGCCGGTCTGAGCTCCGGGCAGCAGTACAGCACTGAGGGCACAGGTGCCTCCTGCCCACAACCAACATGGCCGCTCACTCCTCATAGACCGGAAAGTTGCTTCCCAGCCAAGAAAGATGGCGGCCCCCTGCGTCCTCCTGTCATCCATCACATGGCTACTCCATCCTGCGCTGGGAATAGTGGAATGGCGGGGAGCCCTGGGCGTGCAGAGCCGAGGACTGCGGCAGTGTGGGGGGGAGGGCGCACTGCGCCACCAATGATAATTAACATTTAAATACAGGAGGCAGGTGCGGCACCTGAGTGGTTAACGCTGATTGCAGCTCCCCGCCAGCACCCGCCTCCTGTGTATATTAGACGTTAATTTTCATTGGTGGTGCAGTTCGCCCGGCCCTCCTTCTCCCGACTCTCCTCATTGGCGGTGGCGGGAGCAACATCACAGGGCAAAGGGACTGCTTCTCCTCTGTGCTGCTGAGGGAACTTAGAGCGCGCCTGTTCTGTGATACTAGACTGCACGGCAGTATCGAAAAAAAGCAAATCCCGATATCGAACCTATACTGGGACAAAAGTATGGAATGGGTTTCGAAATGTTGATCCCCGAAACAACCCTACTCATAACTATTAATTTAAGCTAAGTTATTATCAAACTGATAAGAGATTAGCTATAATGAATGTATGTGAGTTGTCGTGAGATGCCGCCTTACACACGCCAATGACCGGGGAAATTATCGGGCAGGAGCACTCCCAGGGATGTTACTTACCCATAATTGCCCTGTGTAAACGTGCATCGGTCTGCAATGTGGGTGAAAACATCATTGCTGTGTTCACCTAAATAATCGTCTCTGGCAGCAGATTTGCTTCCCAGAAACAATGATTGTCTATAAAGATGAGCAATCACAGTAGCGATCGCTAGTCCCCATACAGAGGAGATAATTGTACATATAAATGCTTCCTGGTGACAGTCATTAAAAGGAATGTATCATCAAAAAGTGACTTATTCTTAACCTGCGGCTCTCCAGCCGTTTGAAAACTACAACTCCCAGCGGGGAAAGAATTCCAAATCGAAAGGAATTATTTCTAAAACAAAACACCATTTTGGCAATTATTTTTTGCATTTCTTTTTCGTCTGGGTCAGTATAACTACAACAATACCACATATGTATAGTTTTTCTTCCATTTTAATACTGAAAAAAAATTTAAACTGGAAAAAACACATTTTTTTATTGAATTGCCATATTCTGACCCCATAAATTTTTTAATTTTTATGAGGGGCTACATAGGAACTAATGTGCAGCAGCCCTGTACCGGTCCTGACTACAAAGGCTGCCACACATTGCTTCTAGCAGAGCATGTCCTGTAGTGGTTGGCAACCCCCGTGATCATATTTGACCACAGCATCTGAGAGGTAAATGTATATGATCGACGTAATCACATACATTAATCCCAGGTGCCTGCTGTTTAAAATAGCAGGCACCCGGCTGCTATGGCACCCACTCCGCTCACGGATGAGCAACGTTTTTAAATGCCCGACCGCCGATGTAAATGTACGTGGGGCCTTCTGTAAGGGGTTAATTTCTACCTTTGAGGTGATTTTGTTAATTCTCCATTCCATTATTTTTCGGCCCATAAGATGCACCTAGGTTTTAGAGGAGGACAATAAGAAAAAAATATTTTTAATTAGACCTCAGTAATCACAGAGTACCTTCACCAGTGTAAAACGTAACCATTACTGATGATAATTAAAAATCACCCAATTTGTGCCCTTAAAAAGCAATTAACAATGAGGCTGGGCAAGACAAGGAAAGGAAAATTGACTCACTCTCACACTTGCCCTATCAAGCTATAGGCCCTGCCTAACAAAACGGAATAGGCGCCCCGATAGGGGCGATCCTGTGTCGGGAACCTCTTGATAGGCCCTATATGTTCCTGACAAAGATACCGCCATCCGAGAAGAGACCTAATATGACTACAGTCCAATAGTAATGTCATAAGTCAATGCATGTATCAAAAAATAATAAAGTTACAACAAAAATAATCGCACATAATACATATATGCTCCCAAGTAAACCAGTGGCATTCAGGTTTTGATCACCAGTGGAAAAAAAAGGAGCACATACCATATGTCCCAGGAATGCAAACTTTGTCCCGACGCGTTTCTCTAAACCGTTTTCTGGGGCCAGTTCATCAGGGGACCACATATAACAAAAAAAACTCCAAAAAACAAACAATACAGGAATGGAGGCAATAATATGTGTGTAAATCAGATTATATTCTGGTAGTAATACCAAATGATAATGGTAAATCTCATGGCCATAAAGAAAGACAATTCCCACATATTTGGGACCAAATATAATGCATCTGCATCACATACCAAATGTCCACAGTGCTGCTGCTACTACTAAGACCCTTTTAAAAATCTACCACACACCATTTACCGTAAATATTGATAATCAAAGTATGGCTTTCAATAAAATCGAAATAACAACAGAATAGTACAATCAATATAACAATCGCTATGACAGAAAGGGGAGGATACGATTATACTTCCCTAAATCCCAAATGAGATGCCAAGCCTAGAGAGGGTACGATAAGGGATCAGTCTGGGTCAGCACAGGAGCATTGGTGGTGCAATGGTGACCATCTTGATGGAAAGTCTGATCCCTGTCCATGTCAGCATGCAATTAGCGTCACTCTAAATACCCGCGCGCCGAAAACCGGAAGGCACGTGAACGGAAGTCGTCGGTGGAACACTGTATGGTGGTAACAGGGTATAGTGGCTGCTCATCTGTACAATTATTTTTATGCCCAATAGTTTCTCTGTATTATCAGTAATAGCTGTCATTTACTTACTGTATTTGTAATCGTATCCTCCCCTTTCTGCCATAGCGATTATGTTTATTGGCCTATCCTGCTGCAATTTCGACTTTATTGAAAGCCATACTTTGAATATCAATATTTAAATGGTGTGTGGTAGATTTTTAAAAGGGTCTCAGTAGTAGCAGCAGCACTGTGGACATTTGGTATGTGGACAATATGTGGGAATTGTCTTTCTTTATGGCCATCAGATTTACCATTATCATTTGGTATTACTACAAGAAAATGATCTGATTCGCGCACATATTTCCTTTACCGTTTGATTTTTGGAGTTTTTTTTGTTCTATGTGATCCCCTGATGAACTGACCCCAGAGAACAGTTCAGAGAAACGCGTCGGGCCAAAGTTTGCATTCCTGGGACATATGGTATGTGCTCCTTTTTTTTTCCCACTGGTGATCAAAACCGACAGCCAAGGACCAGGAAGCGGTGAGTACAGAAACTTCACCGCTTCCTGGTTCTCCGGTACTAGTGAGCGCCTCCATAATGGAAGGGCTCATTAGTATTCACCCCATAAGACGCAGGGGCGTTTTCCGTATCTTATGGGCTGAAAAATACGGTATATTAAAATATTTAATAAATTTAGCAGTTTTCGTCTTGACCACTGCGCCATCATAATAGTCTGGCACTTCCTGTTTTGTAGAGGTCACTTCTCAGCAGCCATCTCATTATCACCACAAATAGAGTAACAATGAAAGCTAACACCTTTAACGATGGAGGTGTACCAATGACACTAGGTAATTGTCACAGCTCGTGTCTTCTTCTCTTTCACTGCAGAATGACCCTGCAAGGAACAGCTGTTTACAGCTTACAGAAGCTTGGGCAAGTTGAATGCCCCATAATCATGTAAAAAAATAAAATTGTGAAACAATAATATTCAGATACTTTTTTATTGTAATTTTTTAGTTTTTTAACATCATCAAGTTATGCATATGACCATAAACAACTGTGATGAAGATTACAGCCAACAACAAATGTGAAAATCACATATGAACGACATCACATACATTTTTCCATATACACGATGATACAGTATATATATTCACATATAAGACCGTAAAACCACCGAACAGTATAACCCCCCCCTCCCCCCCATCAACCCATGACAAGACAGATTGACAACATTCCTATTGAATATCCTCCCTCTAAAATTGAAAATGGGTGTCGCCGTAGATATATACATCTCCTCAGTTATAAAAATATACGTCCTGCCCCCGGGGTATCGGCACTACACGAACCACCTGTAAACCAGCAACCGGCACTGCTTGTCTCGATCTTAGATACCCACCAGACAGTCTCCACAAACATATACACAAAATGAGGGATGCGCATATCTCCATTCTAGATACTTAAGTAATAATTCAAGTAACCATACTAATCCAACCACTTCCACACTAGCCGCACACATTTCTTAATTCAGTCCCATAATCAACCTCCTCAACTAGTACACTTCATACAGTGTGCAGGGGTCCTCTGGAAAGCGCCAGCCAAGGACTGCAATATCCAGAATTGTCAATCCAAGCCCCCCAAATTGTGTCAAATTTAGATAGACAGTTCCGTTTTTGGTATACTCCTCTTTCTAAACGAATCACCGCATTGAGTCTGCTTATATACACTGAGTCCAGTGGTCACCACCGATTGCAAATTATCGTCAGGTATTATACCCAACAGACACAGCTTAGGGTCGAGAGCAAAACAGACCTTATATACCCTGTTTATCAAGTGCATCACCGCCTTCCAGTACACTGTTAGTTTGGGACATGCCCAGATCATATGCAAGAGATCAGCCTCAGGATGTCTACACTTAGGACATTCTGGACTGTCCCTATATTCAACTTTAAATAGGAACACTGGAGTTTTATACACTCTATGAAGTAAATACAAGTGAGACAATCGCGCCGCCTCACTGAGAGATAAAGTAGGAGTGAGATCTAAAACTTCATCCCACTGTGCGTCTGTAATACTTCCTACATCTTTTTCCCAGTGTTGCCTAATTTTGAGAGGGTACTTTTTCAAAAAATCTTCAAGCAAAGCCTGTTAGATCATAGAGATTGCTCCCTTTACCGGACCTGCACTAACTGTTGTATTCAGCAGCTGATTCGATTCAAATGTAACTGAAGCTATTTTGGACTGTGCTTCCAAAGCGTATCTAAGCTGTAGATATTTATAGAACTGTGTAGAAGGTAACCCAAAATCAGAACATATCTGTTGGTACTGCTTTAGGAGTCCAATGGAATAGATATGACCTAAATTCCAGACGCCTTTGTTTTCCCAGTGTGAGAACCCATTTAGGCCAATCAGCTCACTAAGTGCAGGATTATTCCATATCGGCGACATATTATGTAGACCTGACGTACCAAGGATATCTTTCGCTTTTGCCCAAGCTGCAAGGTTGGAATATGTTCAGCCTCTGCCTTTACACCTCTCTCCATAGCTGCTAAAGGGGGGGATCTACCCGAGACCCACTCCATTAATTTGCCACTCCTTCCCCGCTCATTTAGCACACCCCATCCCTTAAAATGTTGCATTTGAGCTGACAGAAAATATAGCATAGGATTAGTTAACGCCAGGCCTCCCGCGGTCTTATCCCTCTGCAAGGTCTCATATTTAATTCTGCCTCTATTATTTTTCCAAAGAAAAAATCGAAACAGCTGCTGGATCTTGTGAAAATAGTGTGCAGGAATCCACACAGGAGAGTTATGCAAAATATATAATAGCTGAGGCATCAGAATCATCTTCAATAAATTGCCTCTCCCCACCAATGATAATGGCAGTTTATGCCAGGTTGCAACCTTACTTTTGAATTTCTCAATCAAAGGCAGCAAATTATTAGGAATATAAGCCTTGTGGTCCAACGAGACCACCACCCCCAGATATTTAAAGGAGGACACGACTTTGAGCTCAGAGGAACTAATGTCAAAGGTTGATAGTGATGAAGATAGTGGGAGTATTACCGATTTATCCCAATTTATAAGAAGTCCAGACTGGTCACCAAATTGTGAGATGATGGAGACTACGGGGCCCAGGGACTGGGCCAAATCACCCACATATAACAGCATGTCATCCGTGTAGAGTGACACGCGTTCTTCAATAGTACCCCTCATGAACCCCCGCACCAATGGCGTAGACCTAAGAAGGCAGGCTAAAGGCTCTATTGCTAAAGCAAACAGGAGAGGGGACAACAGGCAACCCTGCCTAGTCCCCCTCTCCAAAGCCAGCGCAGGTGACAGCTGACCATTCACTCTAATCCTAGCCCTGGGCTGGCTATATAAAAGCTTAACCCAACTGAGAAATCCTGAGCCGAACCCCATTCTTCCCAAAACTGCCCAGAGGTATTCCCACTCAACGCTGTCAAACGCCTTGGCAGCGTCGAGGGAGATCACAGCTGCTCCATCTCCTCGTCCATCCCTCCCCTCAATCTGGAGATTCAGAAACCGTCGCCTAAGATTCAAAGATGTAGATTTTCCGGGCATGAATCCAGATTGATCATCATGGACAATTGTGTGAATTACCTTAAGGAGCCTATTAGCCAAGACCTTAACTAGAAGTTTAATATCCACTGTTAAGAGTGAAATAGGTCTATAGGAGTCTACAAGAGTGGGGTCCTTGCCCGGCTTTGGCAGTACTACCACAATAGCCTCCCTCATGGAACATGGTAACTTACCCTCACGAAGGGCATCTTTAAAGACCAACAAGAGTTGCGGAAGTAATAGCTCCCTATGTTTCTTATAAAACTCGCCAGGTAGGCCGTCCCCGTCCGGTGCCTAATCGTTCGGGATAGAACTCCAAGCCCCCTCCAGTTCCTCCAAAGTGAGATCCTCATCTAAGAACTGTCTATCCCCTCAGACAAGACTGGACTTGTATACCCCCCCTGAAATGAGCATAGAACGCTCCCAAAATACTTGCATCGTCTGTCACCAACCGCCCCCCAGAGTCTTTTATCGAGACTATACACGAAGGGCCAGATTGTGCCTTGACTACAGTAGCCAACAAATGGCCAGTGCTTTCCCCTTCAGCATAGTACCTCTGAGCTGTAAAAAGACTCTTATCCTCATCTTTGGCGTGTATATGTTCTTTTAACAGATCTTGGGCTTCCTTCCAATTTGCTGCATTGATCGACGTAGGCTGTTCTATGTATTTAGTTTCCAAATGCAAAACCCTGTCCGAAAGTTCCCTAAACAGAGCCCTACTCTTAGATTTTTTTTACACTAATACGTCTAATATATAGCCCCCTCACAAACGCCTTTAGGGCGTCCCACACTATCGCCACAGAGGCAGAGCCTACATTAATAGCCAGGTAGCCAGCAATGGCCCCAGAAATTTCACTACCAGTATCAACCAACGTTGGCCAGAATGGGTTCAGGCGCCAAACAGGCCGTGTAATAAGCAATTGACTTCCCACTGGCAAAGTAATCAGCAATGGAGAGTGGTCAGAAATACTACGTGGAAGATAGGAAATTTCTGTTGTCAGGGCCACTAACGCTGAGGATCCAACTGCAAGGTCTATTCTGGACAGGGAGTTATGTGAAGGAGAGTAACATGACTATTGACGCTGACCTGGATGTAGAGTTCTCCAAATATCACAAAGGTCGACCTTCTTCAGCAATCTTGCTAATGAAGTAGGGGATCTATTGGACGTCTCTGCTCCAGCGTGGAATTTGTCCAAGGAGCTGTCAAGACACATGTAAAAATCTCCCACAATAAGAACTTTGACTGACTGGAATTTAGACGTAAAGGCAATAATAGTTTTCATAACTTCCGCCGAATACGGTGGAGGAATGTATACAGCCACCAAAATAAACCGAAACTGAAAGACCATGCAGTCCACACAAATAAATCTACCTTCAGTGTCAATACATGAGTCCTGGGTTAGAAATGGAATAGATCTATGAACTAGAATGCTGACAATACGAGCATGTGTGGAGTAGGTAGAATGAAACACACACACCATCCATGTTTTATTAATCAGACACGTCCTATCAGAAGTTAGGTGGGTCTCAGACAGACACATAATGGCCGGTTGGAGATCTTTCAAAGCATGAAAAACAGCAGACCTTTTAGACTCTTGTGACATCCCTTTCACATTCCATGCAATAACTTTAAAGGAACCCATCATAGTGCCACATGTAAATAGATAGAAACCAGTGCCGAACACCCCGGAGGTACCCCCAAAGGCAGGAAAAAGAGATACATATCTTATCCCAATATCCCCCCATCCCAACAATCCCAAAACATATATTCTGGGTGATAACCCAAACAAGGGTAAACAAGAGATGAATAAAGTGAACCTGACCTTCAGAAACTAACAATTTAGGCACAGGTAGCAAAACTAGCACGTGATTGTCATAAACGCTGCATCCTGGAAATAGAAAAGGGTTATAACACCTCGCCCCTTACTCAAACAGTATGGAGACTCCTACAATGCTGATAACATTAAACATAGCACCCCCCCACTTTAGGCAGAAGAAGACCCATACTACCACTGAATAACTGGCACAGAAAAACTGCAAAAAGATAAGTGTTACTAATAATATCACCAGTCCTTCAGGTATTGTTGCCACGCCGATCTGGCCATTGCAAGGATCGTAGTCGATTTTTGACCTCCAAAAACCTTGCTCTCCGCTTTTGTATTTCAGCCGAAAAGTCCGGGAACATCAGAACTCGATTGCCATTAATTTGTATATCCGGACAGTCCCTAGCCTCTCTGAGAATTGCGTTTCGATCTCCGAAGTGCAATACTTTAATCAAGAGAGGCCTCGGGGGGCGCCCAACTCTCCAATGCGACCCTCCAACTCTCAAATTTGCTCTTTAAACTGCCGCATATCCTGTCTTATCAGCAGGACTTCTTCCTTGAGACTCCCCACATTAGTGTTGAGGGAAGTGAAGGCTGTACTGCATTGTGCCACCATTTTATAAACGTCTGCAAGTGTAGGCTCAGTTATGAGAGTGGACACATTTAACTGCTCTGAACCCAACTCCTGTTGCGCATGGGAAGTTGATGAGGCCACGTCTGAGCTTGCTGCTCCTTGTGGTTCGCAACATAAGCTGACATCCAGCAAAGAAGTATTAGCTGCAGGACCCGGGGTGCGAGCAAACTTTCCCAGCTTCGCCGCCACTTCAGATATCTTTGCAGCGGGCGCGGCGCCATTTTGTTTGGTCGGCGTGTCCAGGCCGCTCCCCTTCACCTCCTTCTCCTTCGGCTTTTGGCGGGTCATGGCGCCTCCAGACAGATTTCTGATCTCTGGGGAGGTTTCCCCTCTACAGCGGTCTCCAACAAAGTTAGGCAAGGGGCAGGCAAAGGATAAAATTCAGGAGAATGTCCAGGAGCTCCGCGCCATGCGTCCATCTACATCTCCGGTCAGGCCATGCCCCACTAAAACAATAATATAAAAACAATCCCTGCTAAATGTTATTAGAACACAAGGGTACCTGAGTCTGAAACTTGAAGTGGGCAGTGACATCACAGCCCTCCCGATAAGCCCACGCCATCACTCTTTTTGTCTCCTGCTGACACTCTTTCCTTTGTGTTTTATCTTTTTCTTGTCACTCTTATATAGTTAGTGTGGTTGAAAAAAGACATGTCTGTAAAGTTCAACCAAAGGATGGGGTGGGGATATAAATTAAGGGAAGAGGAATGCCATTTACATAAGCTTTAATGTCATTTAGTTCTAAGAAATAATCTAAAGCCGTTGCCACAAGTTCAGGTTTTTTATGCAGTTCTTGAGGCCAAAATCAGGAGTGGATCATAAAAGGAGAGAAAGTGTTAAGGGTACTTTCACACGTGCGGCATAGCTATCCGGCAGGTGAAAAGCCCACTGGATCCGCCATGCCGCAAGTACCCGTGTGCTGCCGCTCTGGTGGTGGGGGCGGAGCTACGGCGCAGCACGGCAGTGCACGGCCAGAGATCGCCGTACTAAAAGTACTGCATGTCCGCCTTTTTAGTCCGGCGATCACTGCCATGCTGCACAGTAGCTCTGCCCCTGCCCCCATTATAGTCAATGGGGACGGAGCGGCAGCACACGGGTACTTGGGGTATGGCGGATCCGGCGGGCTGTTCACCTGCCGGATAGCCATGCTGCAAGTGTGAAAGTACCCTAAGAGCCTCTGGTTTTTACGAGCTGAGATTTTTAAAGTGTTAAGAGCTTCTGGTTTTTTGAATCCACCCCGGATTTTGTTAACTGAATGAATGTGTGATAACACCCAAAGCCTTTTTTTAAAAGCATCAGCTGTTTCTGCCTCGACCACCTCTTGAGGTAGACTTTTCCACTGATTCACAGTTCTTTGTACCCCGTCGAAACCTTTACAATAGATGGGTAACCTACCAACTCTATGCAAATGTTTCATTTGGTCAGATTTGAACCCAGGGCCATGCTGAGCCTCTTGTGCATCTGATATTGTGTTCCCTCACTGCTGAACCTCTCACGATACTTCTCGGTGACAACCTTCTATTACTGCTAATGCTGGAACAGAGAGACTTCTGTAAACATTACATTTTGGGCCAGTAAGCGGTGCGTGTGAGAAAGTACTGAAAAGATTGACAGGTCTTTTTCAGGACTGTAATCAAGTAAATGCTTAGAATAGGCCATCAGTATAAAATCAGCTGTTTGAATGGGTTATTGCACTCTGGGACAGCAGAGCTCAGTACACTGCTCTCATTAATTTAAAGGGGTTGTCTGGTTTCAAGAGGAAACTGGACAACTCAATAGATTGACCTGTAATTGGCTGCAACGATCATGTGTTCTCGGCTTGATATCACCGCTGCAACCAGGAAAACAGAGTTCTGTTGGGAGAGGTAAGTAATTATCTTTTCTTTATTACTGGTTGATCCCCCTGAGTTGTACAGCTCCCTTTTGAAACCAGACAACACTTTTAAATGGGAGCAGTGCTGCAATGCGTTTTCAGCCGCTGCCCAGTGTGCTTTGCTGTTCCAGTGCGTATTTCAGATTGCAGTGTATCGTTCAGACAGATGATCATTAGGGTTTGCTTTTAGTCAGACCCCTACGATCCGATGTTGATGTTCTATGCTAAAGAATAGATCATCAATATTACGGGAACCTGTCACCATTAAAATGTAGGTAGTATGTTACAGAGCAGGTTCTGATACTTCCAACAGTGGAAATGCTTCATATAAGTCACAAGGAACTACAAAAGTAATCTCAATAAACCACTTTAGATGACCAGCTAACCATTGCTTTTTTTTTAGTGCGTCCCATCTTGGATAATTGGCGGGCTGTTACATCAGAATATTGTGATTCTACAGATATTATTTTTAGACATGCCAGTGTAAAATTTTCCAGCCAGTAGTGCCACAGATGTCAGCACTTTATGAAAAATAGTTTCTGTTTCAATAAGTTACTTTCTGGTGACAGTGCCTATTAAAGGAGACACCAATAAACATGAAATTCTCGACGCAATCTTCCTCTTGGCAGAAACTGAATGGACCCTATGGGGTCCATCGGCTCAGTTATGTGCCGAATCTGTCCTTTCCGTTCTTCTGCTCCTATAATGGGACAGAAGAACGGAAAGGCTGAACGCTGATGTGAACTCAGCCTCAAGCATCTACTTAATATCTAGTCTTACATGGACCGTGAGATATATACAGGTGAAACTCGGAAAATTTGAATATCGTGCAAAAGTCCATTTATTTCAGTAATGCAAATGAAAAGGAATTGCAATAATGCAGCTTAAAATTAGAATTTTGTGAAAAGGTTTAATATTCTTGGCTCAAAGTGTCACACTCTAGTCAGCTAATTAATCCTTACCACCTGAGCAAAGGGTACCTCAAAATTGTGACTTTGGGGATTATAATCATCCAAATTATAATAAATAAAGGCTTGAAATATCTTGCTTTGCATGTAATGAGTCTATCTCATATATTAGTTTCACCTTTTAAGTTGCATTACTGAAATAAATAAACTTTGCACAATATTCTAATTTTTCAAGTTTCACCTATATATATAGATTTATCAAACTGGTGTAAAGTAGAACTGGCTTAGTTGACCATAGCAACCAATCAGATTCCACCATTCATTCTCCAAAGGAGCTGCAAAAAATTAAAGGTGGAATCTGATTGGTTGCTTTGGGCAACTAACCCAGTTCTACTTTACACCAGTTTGATAAATCTCCCACACAGTGCCTTGAAAATGTATTCATACCTTTTAACTTTTCCACATTTTTTCACATTACACCCATAAACTTAAATGTATTTAATTGGGATTTATATGTATTTTCTCTGCAATTACACCTGCCAATCTTTTGAGCTGTTATGCGTTACTAAACCAAACACCTGCAAGAAAAAATATTTTGTTTCATTTGAACTGACAGCTTTGGTTGTTTTTTCTTTCAAAATCTCAAGTTTCTACACAGGCTTATTGCCAGCACAGCACCCCAATAGCATTCTGCTGCTCAGCAATTGCTCATTTAAAAAAAAATAATAATAATGTTTTTTTGTAACGCCTTGCAATATAGAAAAAGCATTTTACAGTAATAACGCCGTTTTTATACCAGTGAAACTAAATTCAAATAACTTTGTAGACAGAAATATTACTGCCTTTCCTGCATCGTTATATATTGGTGGAAGGGGGGAATAACCACATTACGTGTTTGCAACCTGTGTTTTAACAGAAAGAAGAAAGGTCTTTTTTGAACCTTCATTTTTTAAAACAAATAACACAGTAGACAAATTATTGGTGGTTTTGTGGGGAGGATTAATTGCATTACAAGTTTGCAACATGGGTCTTAATAGTGAAGAAAGGTCTTTAAAAACGCAGATAACACAGTGAACAGAAGTCTTAGGCTAGTTTGACAGTAGCATTTATAGATCAGATTCATCACTCCCAGACTGTGCAGGAATGCCGTCCTTTCCCATTCACTATAATGGGATCTGTCGGAGATCCAGCCGAAACCCGAAATGTGCCTAGAATCGGCCGGACAAATATGGTTTGTATCCGGCTGTTTCCCGACACTCTATGCCTGAGCAGTCGGCCGGAAGGCTGTGCCAGTAGTGTGAGACTAGCCTTACCAGCGTTTCCTGCATTGTTATAGTGGTGAAAAAAGTAAAAGAAAAGTATTTTATGAACCTACGTTATAAAACTCAAATAACACAGTACACAGAAATCTTACTGGCCTTACCTGCATCGTTATATTGGTGGTTTTAGGAGAGAATAATTGCTTTACAAGTTTTCAACGTGTGTCTTAATAGTGAAGAAAAGTCTTTTTTTATCCTGCATTTTTAAACGCAAATAACACAGTAGACAGAAATCTTACTGTGTTTTTTGTAAGAGGGGAATAATCACATTATAGGTTTGCAAAGTATGCCTTAATAGTGAAGAAACATCTTTTTTGAACCTGCGTTTTTAAACACGAGTAACAAAGTAGCCAGAAACCGTACCAGCCTCTCCTGCATCATTATATTGGTGGTTTGGGGGGAATAATCACATTACAAGTTTGCCAGGTGTGTCGTAATAGGGAAGAATGGTCTTATGAACATTCATTTTTAAATGCAAATAATCCCATAGGCAGAAATCTTACCAACGCCAATCAGGGCTGCCATCAGAAATTTTGGGGCCCCTTACACAGCTCAAGGCCTGGGCCCCCCCCCCACCCGACACTGCCCCAGTGGCGGATCCAGAGCCTGGTCTTTGGAGGGGCACTTCCCCCAGGAATAGGAGACCATGGGGCCCCTGTGTCCCCGTCCACCCTCAATGCAAGTTGCCCCCACTAAGTAATTTGCCCCCACATGTCCCTCCACTATGTAGTTTGCCCGCCACACTGACCTCCCACTAAGTAATTTGCCCCCACACAAGTTAATTTTGCCCCTCCATTGTTGCCCACTCCCCCCCCCCGTACTTGTGTCGCTGATTGCGGCCATCTTGCTCCCCAGCACCGGCAGGAGGTACCCTTTCCTTAAATCCAGTCTCTGTGCATGGGCGTCCGCAGAAATTTTTCCGGGGAATTTATTGACATCCATGCTCTGCTTGTTTCTGAGAATGTAATGAAGGGGAGGGGCGACGTGATGGAAAAGCTTAAATGTATATTAGAAGTGCCATAACAGGAACATATTGAAAATATTTATTTTTGTGAACAACAGAAAACTGGTCAATTAAATAAAGGCTTTGGATTCGGGGCTGGGCCGAGAGTAGATGGATGGGGCATGAATTAATATAAATTAAATTTAAATTTCATAACATTAAAGGTTTAGTTTATTTCAAGATAGAAAAGCATAAAAAGACGCACCTAGGTTTTTGAGGAGAAAATAAGAAAAAATTATTTTTAACCAAAGGGGAGCATTTGGTGGGATTTGAGCTAATGGTGGCCTGTGGATGGCACTGTTTTTTGGGGGATCTGTGGGTGGCACTGTTTTTTTGGGGGGTCCGTGGATGGCACTGTTTGGGGGATCTGAGGATGGCACTGTTTCTGGGGGACCTGAGCATGGCACTGTTCGTTTTTGGGGGGATCTGAGGATGGCACTGTTTTAGGGGGATCTGAGGATGGCACTGTTGTGGGGGAATGTGGATGGCACAGTTTTTTTTTGGGGGATCTGAGGATGGCACTGTTTTAGGGGGATCTGAGGATGGCACTGTTGTGGGGGGGAATGTGGATGGCACTGTTGTGCGGGGATCTGTGGATGACACATATATAGCATAGGATCCCCCCTAAGTGCCATCCACACTGATCCTCAATAAGTGACCCCCAACACTCAGAATTAATAGTGGTATAATAAAGCAAAGACCTTTTTTTCTTCAGAATCGCGCCACACTCCGGAGCCCAGTGCCGCCTCCTAGTTAATTTATTCACCTCACTTGCGGCTGACGTAATCTCGAGCAGTGCGTCTGCGTAAGATTACAGCGCTTCTCTTCAATTATGTCAGCGCCAGTGAGGGGAGTAAATAAGCTAGTTTGCACGTCAGACAGACACACACGCAGGGACAGACAGACAGAGACACACACGCAGGGACAGACAGACAGAGACGCACACGCAGGGACAGACAGACAGAGACACACAAGCAGGGACAGACAGACAGAGACACACGCAGGGACAGACTCATATACACCATGGCCCTCAGAATACACCTGGATCTGTGCTATAAACCCCCTTAATTGCACCAGATTCCACTCCATTTGAACCCCACTGCTCCTGAGTGCTCCACCTGCCCCCTCATACATGAGCTGCCCCTCACCTGCTCTCCATGAAGCTTTGTGGACTCCAGGACTGCAGCACATCCTCCATCACTGAGCAGCCTGCAGGCACACAGCCCCTCCTCCCTCCACAAGCTGCTGCTCAGGGCCGGTGCAAGGATTTTTGCCGCCCTAGGCAAATGAAAAGTTTGCCGCCCCCCCCCCCCTTATCATTCTTCACCCCCCCCTCCTTTGTCATTCTCTCCCCCCCCCCGTCATTCTTCACCCCTCCTTCTTTGTCATTCTCCCCCCCCCCGTCATTCTTCACCCCTCCTCCTTTGTCATTTCCCCCCCCCTTGTCATTCTTCCTCCCCTCTTGTCATTCTTCTCCCCCCCTCTTGTCATTCTTCCTTCCCCCTCTTGTCATTCTCTCCCCCGTCATTCTTCACCCCTCCTCCTTTGTCATTTCCCCCCTTGTCATTCTTCCTCCCCTCTTGTCATTCTTCTCCCCCCTCTTGTCATTCTTCCTTCCCCCTCTTATCATTCTCTCCCCCCTTGTCATTCTTCCTCCCCTCTTGTCATTCTTCTCCCCCCTCATGTCATTCTTCTCCCCCTCTTGTCATTCTTCCTTCCCCCTCTTGTCATTCTTCCCCCACTCTTGTCATTCTCCCCCTCCCTCCCCGCCTGTAATGTAGCGTGGCCGAGCGCTTTATGGTCCACGGGTACAGGAGCTTTAGATTCCTGTACCCTGACGGACTGACAGGAAGTGCACACTGTGTGCGCACTTCATGTCAGTCCGGCCGGGTACAGGAGACACATGCTCCTGTACCCGCGGCCATAAACAGCTCGGCCGCGCTACAATGGACTGACAGGAGGGATCGCTGAGCGCTTCCCTCCTGTCAGCTCCTTCCTTCATGCTGAGCCCGGGCGGTGCGTCCTCATGGACGCGCCTGCCCGGGCAGTGCTGCAGCCGCCTGAGGCTCAATTCAGAGCGCTCGGGCGGCTGCAGCATGAGGCAGGGCCGGTGCTCCTAGCAGCGCCCCTTGCCAAGGGGCGCTCTACGCGGCGGCCTAGTCCGCTTATAGGATGCGCCGGCCCTGCTGCTGCTGTCGGGGTTTGTCCATGTGACTATGAAGGAGCATGTGACCAGTGATGTCACAGACCTCCTTCTAGCAACTACATTCTACCCATGGATCTGCAGAGACTCCAGCTATCTTGTTCTCAGAACAAGATAGCTGGGGCCCGGGGCCCCGGGAGGTAAGGGACAGGCTGCAGAAGGAAGAGGGGAAGAAGCACTGGGCCCCAGAGCCAGCTGCCACAATAAAAAAAAATTAAAAAAAAAAAAAAAAAGTTTCAGGACTGGCCGGGCCCCCCCCAGGGTCAGGGCCCCTTACTGGAGTATGGGCTGTACCCCCCTGATGGCGGCCCTGACGCCAATACTGCAATATTCCCAAAGTAAATTGTCAATAGCAGTGAGTGTTTTGTGGAAGGGGAAGGACATTTAATTGTGCCTAACTATAACTGTTACATAATTTGTGTTACTGTGTACCAAACCTTTAACTTTTCATTTAGGAAAATCATCAGTTTTCATTAGGCCTCATAATAAAATGTCTGGAATATGGAAGAGTTCAAAATAAAAGACCCTGATCACTTCCTCCCAGAGCAGCTTTCTAGGAGGTAGTAGTTGTGGTAGGATACAGTTCTCCCTAGCTTCCAAAAGGGGCAACATTATTACTCAGGATAAAGAGGAGGAAATTGTGGACCGGAATGCTCACTCCTCTCAGTCACATTCGGATGACGTGGAGGTCACCCCTAAGTGACAGCATTTCTCCTCTACCTTCTCCTTGTAGCCAAAGACAAGCCTTTCAGTTGCATCCTCTCTGTCTTCACTGCCCCATCCTAATGAGACACCTTCTTTGTTCCTAAGAGGAGGCAAAAAAAACACTGTGCAATACGGCAGATAGTCAAGGGGGTCTACCTGTTGATGACTTGTGTGAGAACAGTCAGCATTTATACTGCCATGAGAGGAAGGTTCAGGGGGAGGCAGGGTACCCCATACATTGCTGTAGTGGTGACAGCACTTGTAGCAATGGAGGTGGCAATAGGGACAGTGGTAGTGGTTGTGCCACTTTGGGCAAATATAGCCCAGGGAATCAGGAGGTAGGGCAAGGAGCCGACCATGAGATATCACAGTCTGATAAAAGTGGCAGGAAAGGTGAGGACTTTGACGATGATTGTGTGTTGGACAGAACCTGGGACTCAGACAAGGATGCTGAGGAGGAGACATGAGAGGAGAAGGGTGGTTGTCGCGATGACTATAAAGAGTGGAAGCAATGAACGGCCCAAACCTCCAAAACAACTGGCATGGCCATATTTGCTTTTATTGTGGTCAGCTCGGGAACTAGTGATGCCGCTGATACTGTGGGCGCAGACTCAAAACGTCCCAGACCTAGGCCAAGCTCACCTGTCTCTAGCTATATGACAGCAACCCCAATATGGCATTTTTCTCCACAAAGAAGGTGTACAAGACCACAGCAGTGTGCAACATTTGCAGGAATAAAATAAGCCATTGGCGTTCAAACATAGGTACCAGAACTCATTTGTAGAACATAATGCAGCATCACTGGATCCTGTGGGTAAATAGAACTGGCTAGCATTCTCAATCAGAACAAGTCTGTCCTCCTTCCGCTGGTCTTCTTTGCCAGCCCGCATCCCCAAGCAGTACAGTGTCATTGTCATCATCATCAGCTGCTTCTTCTCCTGCTCAGACTCCTCCTCGTCCTTGTCCTCTGCTCCATCCTAATACATTTGTAATTGAATGTGTGGCATTGAGAAAACTATTCACACCAACAATTTGCTTATGTGAAAGCTGAACTCCCACCTGGCCAAGTTGCTGGTAGTTCAGTTGCTGACATACCAGTTAGTTGTGGTAAATTTGGTGCTCTTCCACTCCTTCACCAAAATTTAATTTTTCTAGGCTGTGGCCCGGGGAGTGTAATAGGACTTTGGAGTTTAATTACATTTCGTCATCTGACTATTAAATGCCTTTATTTTACATATGCTTGCTTCAGTTAAAACTTAACTTTTATTTCTTTAATCATTTTAAGTGAATAAATCAAAAGAAAAAAGTGAGACGATTAAAACTTCTCAGTAGTTGACGCAGTTATTCCACTGCACCAGTATATATATATGGATGCTAGATCGCTGCTACTGTCTCTACAGCAATATTGGGCTTAGGTATAAATAGAGCTAGCTGGGTGCACGCTCCCTCTGGTCCTCTGTTACCTGCTGTGTTGCAGATTGTATCTTTACAGTATCCTTATGGTGCGCTGTTTCCCTATGCTGGACCTAAAATTGACAGACAAACACCATGCCCCCCGACATGTTTCGCCAGCAAACCGGCGTCTTCAGGGGATCGTGATGGTATGCCTGTGGTGGCGGGGACCACTCTATTAGTTTGGCCAGTGACGTCGGAGCTGCAGGGAACCACTCATACCATTTGTTTTTCCAGCCTCTGCCGGAAGCGATAGTAAAGTGTCGCTAATTTTTTAAACTCACCCCTTATTGCCGCCCGCCTCCGTGACATGTGTCTGCTCAATTCCGGCTGTACTGCTAGCTCGAGGAGTTGGTGCATGCGCGTGTGATGGGACTTTTCGCCAAGGAAGCATGAGTTACGCCACATTGGCGCATTCAAAAAATTAACGCTCATCATTCTCCAAATGTGGCATACTTCTGCACCTTCACAAATTATAGTCACACCTTTCCAGATGTCTCTGCTATAACAAGTAGTAGAAGTCAAAGCAGCCAGTTCAGTTTGCTAGTTGTTACACCATGGAACGTTTTTTTTTTCACCAAAATTTAGTATGTATGATATTCTTACTTCTGGCCAGCTGTCCTTTTTATAAAAAAAATTGTTTAAAGTAATCTTGTTCTCTAAATGACTGTGGCCTTTCCCAGGTGCATACCATGTTCCCTGACCCTATGGACTTCTGGGCAGGCAGACTGGAACAGTGGCCCAAACTGGCCCAGTATGCTCTCTCTATTCTCTCTTGCCCAGCCTCTAGTGTCATCTCAGAGAGGGTTTTTGGCACCACGGGGGGGGGGGCATGGTGACACCCAAATGGACCAAGTTGCTCTCCACCAGTGTCCAAAACATCACCTTTGTCAAAATGAACGAGGCATGGATCCAGGAGGACTTTCACACTCATCCGGCTGAGGCTGATGAATAGATCTAGCTTTACTGACGGTGCCTCATCTTGGCCCTTTTGCTGCTGTCATCATGCCACTGCCACTGTCTTTTTTCTTACCATTATGTTCCATACCACAGTGGTTCGCAACCTTTTTTAGTGCCATGGACTGGTTTCACAAAAAACTATGTTGTCTTTGCCCGGGGGGCGGGTAAGTAATTAATAAACCTGTATAGGCCCCCTACTCAGTGACTTACAGGTGATGTCTCCTCTGACTGGAGTTGTTCTCTTTCCTTTTTTTCACAGATTGCTCTGATGACGTCTCCTGACCACATCTTCTTTCCGCATAACAGAACACAGATATTTAGTATTAATGCCTCTTTTTATGCCCCCACTAGTAATCATTCCCATTTTGGCCCCAGTAAATATAATGCCCCCCCCCCCCCCAGTAGTGCCCTAAGTACAGACAGCTGGATGGAGGTGAGAATGTTTTGAGCTTTGGACTTTCAGGCTCCATATCTCACGTGAGACTAACATAATTTTGTAGACAATCATCTTGGCTCAAATTATAAATCACATCTCAAACATAAATTGGACTTGCAACTATTTCGAATATGATTAGTTTTGCAGATTCTTGTCATGTAACTGCATTATTATTGTTTTGCTCCTAAAATTCAAAATTTTAACTTTTATTATTTTGTTAGTATTTTGTAAATCCACCTTTGGCTTTCAACACTGCCTGAATCCTTCTGGGCATGCTCTAGACCAGATCTCTTCTACATGTTCCCAATGTTGAAAAGCAAAATACTCACCTCCATCCAGCTGTCTGTGAAGTAGGCCTCTTCCTGCCTGCCACCCTGGCTCCCTGCGTTACAGTACAGGTGGTCGCAAACGTCATTGCAACTTCCTGCACCAGGTCTCTGGTGGGGTGGTCATGCCACCTCTGACCTGGCACAGGAGGATGCAATGGTGTCATCATCGCAACAATTCTGCACTTTAGCACTGCCTCATGTGGCTAAGCAAAGGGGCACAGGAGCCAACAGTTACTGTCCCCACCATTTAACACAAGCGCTCCCCATGGACCAGTACAAGATGATCCGCGATCCAGTACTGGTCTGTGGCCCGGTGGTTGAGGACCGCTGCCATACCATATGGATACTGCTACCGCCATCATGCCACTGCCTCTCCCTGCCTGCCCTGCCTGCCATAAGGCTGCTGCCGTTACTGTTTCACCATGATGTTAATCCCTTACTGCCACCCCTATTAACGCAACACAGCACCAACTACCACTAGTAATACTACCTGTGAAAAAACATGTACCATGGTATGCTGCTACTGCTGCCGCTACTGTCACGGCCACATACCACAATTACCCTACCCTTTCCACATCTAAAATGTACTTCTACTGCTCCCAACTAAAGGGAACCTGTCATCAACTTCATGCTGACCTCAATGAGGGCAGTATAAAATAGGGACAGAAATGCTGATTTCATTGGTGTGTCACTCATGAGCTAAAAGTAAGTGGTTGCTGAGAACCAGCATCATAATCCTTGCATCCCGGGCCTTGAAAAGAGTCAAATCTACCTGAGAAGAGTCATGGTTATTCATAATCTCCTGCTCTCCCGCCCATCTGCTGATGATTGGCAGTTCTCTCCTAGAGAGAAAGGGAGAAATCTAGGTAGAAGCCTGTCAGTCATCAGCAGGTGAGCAGGAGGGCAGGAATTCATGAATAACCAGGACTCTTCTCAGGTGGCTGTGACTCTTTTCCAGGCCCAGTCTGCAATGATTGTGATGTTGGTTCTCAGCAACCACTTACTTTTAATTTATAAATTACAGACCGCTGAAATCAACTCACCTGTCTCTACTTTTTACTGCCGTTGGTATAGGCAGCATAAAATTGATGACAGGTTGCCTTTAAAAGGGAGAATTTTTCTACGTTCGTTCAGAACCAACCACTCTTTCTTATGACAGTTATCACTTGTATAAATACGTACAAGCATTCTGCTCTCATTAAGGCATAATTTTTGGACGCTTGGTCTCCAACAAGGCACTGTTTTTTTTTTGTTTACCATGACACCATGTGTGTTTAGTTATTAATGTGTTTTTTGTGTTTTATTTGCTTATCATAGTATACATCGAACGCGTTTCAGCATTATAGCCTTCATCAACAGGTAGTTAAGCAGAGTCGAAAGATACATATATATAGATAGATCAATCACAAACCTGTGACGTCAGACTGGGGGCCCACATGGGCGGTAAATACAAAGTAACCAATAAACTACAGAGTTTCACTTTAGGTAACACATAGTAAATATTACCAATCGCAGTATTCAACGTGAGGACAAAGTCTATAAAGGAAAAAACAAAATAAGAATCAGTATCAAAGAAACACTTCATAAGACAAGACATTTCTGTACAATCGTGTTTCCTCATAATCCCTATTCAGACCTCTGGGATGAAGTGAATCTAATGTATGGATCCAATACACTTCCCTGCGTAACAGAAGCTTTTTAAAGGGAACCTGTCACCTCCAAAAGCCGTCCCAAACTGCCAGCAGTACCTTCAAGTAGCCGGCAGTGAGTTTCTAATGATGTATTTCTTACTGAATTCAGATGAGGCAGTAGTATGAAAAACGATCTTTTATCCTCCATCCGCGCTATTTTCCAGTCAGGCTTGAAGTCATGGGGGCAGCGGCCTCCTTGCTTCAAGTCATGGTAAGCATGCCTACTTCCCTCCCCCTTCATCTGTGACTGACAGCACTTATGCCCGGCAGTCGGCTAGCTTTACTGAACAGCCGGCTGTCAGTGACAGTGAAGGGGCAGGGAAGGGGGTGTGCTTACCGTGACTTGAAGCAAGGAGGCCGCTGCCCCCATGACTTCCAGCCTGACCGGAAAATAGCGCGGACGGAGGATAAAAGATCTTTTTTCATACTACTGCCTCATCTGAATTCAGTAAGAAATACATCATTAGAAACTCACTGCCGACTACTCGAAGGTACTGCTGGCAGTTTGGGACGGCTTTTGGAGGTGACAGGTTTCCTTTAATGTCACCACCCCTCCTTTGTCTCTTGAATTGCTCCAAAACTTGGAACTTCAATTGTGCTATTGTATGTTTATATTTATCAAAGTGATGTGGGAGAGGTAAAAATAGTTTTTTTGTACGTATTGTGGACTTATGTTTAAAAATGTAATCTCTTATTGTCTGCATGGTTTCCCCGATGTATAACAAGCCACATGGGCATTTTATAAAAAACATGACATTAGTCGATTCATAGGTAAAGTAACCTTCTATTTTAAAAGGCTGTCCTGTACGGGGATGATAGAACACAGGGCCTTTGATGATATGAGAACATTGAAAACAATGGAGGCACGGAAAAGTGCCTTTCTTTGCGTAGCAAGCACTCTGTCTGCTAATTGCCTTCTCACTGCCCAAATCAGCATGCACCAATTTATCCCTGTAACTCGGGTTCTTTTTATTACAAATTAATGGTGGATATTTAAATTCTACCACGTTATCAAAACCCGAGTTATAGGGATGGAATTTATGTATAAAAGCCAACCTTTGTACCTTCTCCTGAATGAGGGGGTGGGACTGTGTATTCAAGTCAGATTTCACTTCATTAAGAACTGATTTAGGGTATCCCCTCTCAACAAATCTCAGGGTCATCTCCTCTAATCTGGAAGTTTGCCTCACTGGATAGGTAACAATACGCTGGACCCTCTGAAATTAGGACTTAGGTATTGCTTTCTTCAAAGATGGAGGATGGGTACTGGTATAGAAAAGGACACTGTTTCTATCTGTCTCTTTTCTGTAAAGGTCAGTAGAGAGGTGACCACTTTCATCCTTTATCACAACAGTGTCCAAGAAATTCACCATATTTTTATCATATGATATGGTGAATTTCAGGCCCTCACAGGCTATATTCAAATGGTTGAAAAAGGAAAGGAGGGCCTCCTGTGGCCCCGTCCATACACAAAAAATATAATCTATAAATCTTTTCCAAATTAATATATTCTGGCGATATGATTCAGTATTATACACATGTAATTCTTCAAAAGATGTCATAAAGACACCTGAAGACACCTATTATGTACAGCGGCAGGGAACCGATATGGGCTCGAATGTGGCCCCGCTCTACGCAAATGCATTTGTCACCCTTTGAAGAATTATATGTGTATAATACTGAATCATATCGTCAGAATATATTAATTTGGAAAAGATTTATAGATGACACATATATATATATATATATATAT
This sequence comes from Bufotes viridis, assembly GCA_033119425.1. Classification (NCBI taxonomy): domain Eukaryota; kingdom Metazoa; phylum Chordata; class Amphibia; order Anura; family Bufonidae; genus Bufotes; species Bufotes viridis. The sequence goes on from CM065595.1 coordinate 90,823,768, forward strand.
ATATATATATATAAGCAGGCCCACATTATGTGGCTAAGATGGATTTCTTGTGGCATGGACCTCACAAGACTACTGAGTGTCCTATGGTCTCTGAAATCCTGTAAATTGTGATGTAGGGCATTCATGGATTAGACTTGTTTTTCCAGTACATCCCATAGATCAGGGATCAGCAACCACTGGCACTCCAGTTGTTCTGAAACTACAACAGAATCCTCCTTTCACTTCTATGGGATTTAGAATAACAGTTGAGTAAGTGTGCATGCTGGAATTTGTAGTTTCACAGCATCTGGAGTGCCGACGGTTGCTGATCCCTGCCATAGATGCTCAATCAAATTGAGGTCTGGGGAATGTGGAGGCCAAGTTAAGACTTTGAACACTCATTTGCTCAAACCATTTGCTCAAACCATACCTGAGCAATGTCTCTGTTTGTCTTCTCTCTTTTTTCTCACTTCTGTCTCTTTTTGTTTTTTGACCAGCTCCGGACCGCCTCACGCAGAATCGCGTGATCTCGGCGGGCGGTTTGTTCCTCAGTGACGCATCGGCGCGTCATCGCGCGCGCATTTACAGGATTGCAACAGCAGGGACTTTAACTACAGCCTGCCAGCGCTGATCATGCTGATCATGCACTGGCAGGCTGTAGATGTTAAAAAAACGGCATCTGAATCACATATCAGACGCTGTTTTGTAAACAGTGTCTGATATGCCTGCTGCCTGCTCCTCTGGTGGTCCCTTTTGCTTGGGACCACCAGAGGACACTGTAAGTGCACCAATCACCACACACTAAACCCCCCCCCCCCAGTCACTGATTAACCCCTGATCACCCCCCCGTCACTAATCACCCCCCCCCTTCCCCCGTAAGGCTCATTCAGAAGTCCGTATGTGTTTTGCAGATCCGCAAAACACGGACACCGGCAATGTGCTTCCCGCATTTTGCGGATCCGCACATTGCCAGAACTATATAGAAAATGCCTTTTCTTGTCCGCGATTGCGGACAAGAATAGGACATGCTCTATCTTTTGTTCTCCGCATCACCGCCGGCCCCATTCTGCGGAATAGATGCGGACATTTATGCGGACGTGTGAATGGAGTCTTACTTCGCAAGCACTCCTATGTCCTTTCCACTCTTTTTTTTTACACATTTTTTGGCAGAGATTTTTTCACCCACATTGATCGATGCAAATGAAGAAATCTGTGCCGTTCATTTTCTTTTTCAGCCCAGAGGCTGAATGGAAAAAAAAAATCTCATTACCCGTATGCTCAATATAAGGAGAATAGCAGAAACTCCTAATGCTGGCCATACGTGTAATGATTGCAGAGACCCTCAAATGCCAGGGCAGTACAAACACCTCACATGTGACCCCATTTTGGAAAGAAGACACCGCAAGGTATTCCATGAGGGGTATGGTGAGTTCATGTAAAATTTTATTTTTTGTCACAAGTTAGCGGAATATGAGACTTTGTAAGACAAAAAAAGTCAATTTCCACTAACTTGTGCCAAAAAAAAAAAATTCTATGAACTCGCCATGCCCCTCACGGAATACCTTGGGGTGTCTTCTTTGCAAAATGGGTTCACTTGTGGGGTATTTATACTGCCCTGGCATTTTAGGGGCCCTAAAGTGTGGAAAGAAGTCTGGAATCCAAATGCCTAAAAATGCCCTTCTAAAAGGTACTCATTGGAATTTGGGCCCCTTTGCGCACCTAGGCTGCAAAAAAGTGTCACACATGTGGTATCGCCGTACTCAGGAGAAGTATGGCAATGTGTTTTGGGGTGTATTTTTACATATACCCATGCTGGGTGTGAGAAATATCTCTGTAAATGACAACTTTTTAATTTTTTTTAGACAAAGTTGTCAATTTACAGAGATATTTCTCTCACCCAGCATGGGTATATGTAAAAATACACCCCAAAACACATTGCCCTACTTCTCCTGAGTACGGCGATACCACATGAGTGACACTTTTTTGCAGCCTGAGTACAAAGGCCCAAATTCCAACGAGTACCTTTAGGTTTTACATGGCGGCTCACAATTTAGCCCCGCCCAAAATGCCAGAACAGTAAACACACCCCACAAATGAGCCCATTTCGAAAAGTTGACACCCCAAACTGAGGGGCATAGTGAGTCCGTGGGAGAAATGGAAACTTTATTATTTTTTTTTCCTCAGAAAGTATAATTTTCTGCTAACTTGTGAAAAAAAATGAAATCATACATTAACTCACCATGCCCCTCCGCGAATACTTTGGGGTGTCTTATTTCTAAAATGGTGTCATTTGGGGGGTATTTATACTTTCCTGACATTCTAGCACCTGAAGAAACATGACAGAAAGTCAGAGCTGCTTCAAAATGCCGAAATTCACTTTTATGCACCATAGTTTGTAAACGCTATAACTTTTACCCAAACCAATAAATATACACTTATTGCATTTTTTTTTATCAAAGACATGTAGAACAATAAATTTAGAGAAAAATGTATATAGAAATGTCGTTTTTTTAAAAAAAATTACAACAGAAAGTAAAAATAGTCATTTTTTGCAAAAATTTCGGTACTTTTTTATTAATATCAAAAAAAGTTAAAATGTCAGCAACAATGAAATAGCACCAAATGAAAGCTCTATTAGTGAGAAGAAAAGGAGGTAAAATTCATTTGGGTGGTAAGTTGTATGACGGAGCAATAAACGGTGAAAGTAGTGTAGTGCAGAATTGTAAAAAGTGGCCTGGTCATTAAGGGTGTTTAAGCTAGGGGGGCTGATGTGGTTAAATAAGGAAACACATTGACTTACTACATTTCACATTGACTTACTACCTGTTCACTGTTTTCTGTTCATTTATCACCGTGTAATGCCATGACATATCCCTAGCATATACCAATACTTCCTGATTAGTGAGGTTCTGACCTCTATGTCACCAAAGTTGCAGGACTAAGGTCCCTTTTTTTTTTTACCTGGCACAGTGGGAGCTGTAGCGGCCCATTAATTCTGGGTGTCAGTAGGTGTTCCGCCAGTCTGACCCTCACAGATGAGAAAAATTTTATCATCGAAAGGCAAGCAGTACATCATTTTGCTATTTTTGGGCTATGGTTAAATGCTAACTATTAACGCATTTTATTCATTTTACATAATATTATTTATAATTTAATATGATAAAGAGGAACAGTATGTGATACATTTTTGCTTGTACAGTATGTAGGAAATGCTATGACGGTGGGAACATGCATTCCCAACTACTTGTCCACTGCTTGTGGAACCAAAAACCTAATCCTGAAGAAACTCGGAGCTAAACATTTACATCATCTTGAGTCTAGAGTTCAAGTCTTTATCCCTTTTTCTATTGTTATTTAACCCAAATGGTATCCACCTCAATTCTAAATTGTATGAACCAAGATTTTAATTCTTACCCCTCTAGTTGTGAGAGAAGCAAACCGTTGTTGGGGAAAGAAGGGCTTTGCTGCAAATTCTTCAGCCATTTAGTGCAAATTCCAGTAATTATAGTCATTGTGTCCTTACTGAATGGTGCATAATACAGACGAAGCCAGTTCTAATTGAGACCTTACAGGAGGTACAAATCCTTTCTTTGTTTAGTTTGACAAATTAGTGCCAGAAAGTGGCAAGGTCCGAATGGGAATCAAAGACAAGAAACACAAAGATGGAACCTAAAGCTACAGTAATAACCCTCTCTTGTCCTGCCAAGGGGGGAAACGAGTAAAGCCCAATGCTTGTTGAAGTTTTCTTTTTGTTCCAAATTCCCTTGACATGTCAGCAGCTCAGGACGGCCTTATTTGTTTAGTTAAAGTGATTAAATTGTAATAGCTGAGGGCAGACCATTGTCTTTTACCTAATCCCAACTCCACAGACTCCAGCTGTCTCCATTAATTGATTGACAATGGCCTACTGATAGGGAAACAGGTTGGTAGGGCCACATTTTTTCCTCATGCACTTTAAGATGAATTGGACTGTACATTTTTTTTTTCTTCTCTATTTCTCAACAGAACTGTGACAAAAGCTAAGAAATGCAAACAAGTCTGATGAAAATGGAGATCTGTGTGAATAAAAGTAGTGAGGTCGTGTCTTCTGTAACTTTTTAGAAACCAATTTGAAGTGTGTCTGGATTTTTTGCAATAGTTATGATGTTTTAGATATGTAGCAAAAATAAGTCCACTGTGCTACCAGAACTGGATAGGGACTAAAAAACATCAGAGGTTAACACAAAATATCTGCCGGAATATGCTTGTCTTCTACAAAAATTTTAAAAACTTTAATAAAAATTTGAAATAATTATTTAATGCATGCAATAAAACTCATTTTTCATGGCACTGAGTGTTCAGAGATCCTGTATATCTGACATTTCAGACCTATAGTTATAAACTTCATAAAGTCCAACATGTCTTATCAAGGGTGGTTTCACAGATAAAAAAAAAAATCACTGCACCGTACCAGCATGAAACTTAATTTGTTGATGAGTAAATTCATGGTATGTATACATAGGAACAAATGGGTCCAAACAGATTTACTGGTGTAACGGGGAAAATTTCCCCAAAACAAACAACAGGGGTAAAGTAAAAATATAGGGTGAGAGACCTCATCCTGTCCATATAACCCATTCTGTAAACCCTGGTAGATGAAAGAGAGCTCCCAACTTGAAAGGGACCCCCTCTTCAGAGATTATCCCTATCCAGCTACTGTCCCGAAATGTTTTCTCAGTTAGATGGTTTATCACGGAACAACAAACAGGAAATGCAGGAAATACAAGGTACCAATGCCAAGATCAGGCTGTCAAACTGTCAGCAGGCTCACAGTAGAGCCACTTATTGCACCTAGTGCCAATTCTTATGGCATCTGCTATCTCAGGTGGTCTGTTTTATATATTAGGGTGAGTATCAAGGACAGAGTGAAGTCACTTGCTCCATATTTTACCCCTCTGCTCAGACTTTGGCAGGTACTCCTGTTAGACCCCCACTTCTGAGTGTTTGATGTGGTCCATTGGGACCCATTTTTCCCCATGTATTTGTATGATTTTAATGGGCCATCAATATGAGTTGTCTGCTGTTACTGTCCAGTGATATAGGTATCGAGATTTGGTTTGAATTGCCAGGTCAGCATTTGTAGCTGAGACATACTGGTTTTGATCCTGCATTTATTAATTATTTACCGTTTTTTCGCTCTATAAGATGCACTGGACCATAAGATGCACCTAGATTTTATAGGAGAAAAATATTTTTCATCAGACCTCTTATCAAACACTCAAATCAGAACCCTAATGTTATGTTATAAGGGGTTGTCCCACAAAAAATATTGCACTTTTCAAACCAGCACTGCCAGCAAATTAAAAATTTAGCACTGCCTCTGAGTTATTCAACAAAATGTATCTGCTCTTTGTTTTTTTTCTTATTTCTTTGGCCACACATGCTGAGTTTCATCCTTCATCTGCCTCCTGAGCTGTGATAGGGAGAGCTGAGACACGCCCCCTTAACTGCAGCAGAAATGACACCCCCCTTGATCCTCCAGCTTGATATAAATCTAGCAGAGCAGTCAATTCGGAGATCTCTGGATCTATGTGAGGGGCAGAGCTGGTTCTAGCTTTCTTAGAAACAGGTTGTCATGTACTATATGATGTATGATTTACATTAGTCATGGGATAACTCCTTTAACATTACTTAATTATAGTATTCAGACATAGATGATACATATTCCTGCGCATGTTGTTGATACATATTCTGACACAATTTGGCACATGTTGTTGCCCCATGCCATGCACCATGTTATGTCATGCCCTTTGCCCCCCTAAAACACACCATGTGGGTAAAAAATCTCAGATACCTATAGAGTAATAACATCTAAGGGTGCATTTGCAACAACAGATTATCTGACAGATTTTCTCACCAATCATTGGTCAGATGGTCATTTACACACACAAATCTTTTGTTATATTGGTCAAATAATCTGTTGTAATCTGGTGTAAATGCACCCTAAGTAAAATGCTCAGATTAGCACCAGAGTTGTGCTGTCACAGTTAGTAACATTGGGTGCTCCTCCTTAACCTTGAGGCGATGTACAGAAGGGATACCACCGCAGTGGGCATGTGTAGGGGAGCACAGTGCTGCCAGAATGAAGATTGAAAGGAAAGTGTATTCACATCAAGTACTTTATTTAAAATACACTTTTTTTTAAAGGGTTGTCCAACCCCCAAAGCTAAAATTAAGTAAAGATTAAGTGAAGGTATTTTTTATTTGCCCCCAGGCAGGACTTGAGAAGAAAACTACACTACCTGTTCCCACAACTCAGGTCTGACCCATGGATTTATAGTCTCCACTTGTCAACTTCCTGTACAGACGGGGTCACTTGCGCTGCTGCAGCCAATGACTTGCCTCAATAGTGACGTTTCCCCAAGTGGCATGTGACCCAGCAGTGACATGCTACTTGGAGACACATCAACGCTGCAGCAGTGCACTTGATCTCGTACGTTCAGGAAGTTGACAGACTGAGACTAGAAGATGGGGTGCAGATTTTAAAAATAGACAACACATGTAACCCCTACAGGTACAGCGGATGTCGGGTCTTCAAAAATGACGCCCGCTCCGGAGCAGAGTGAGTGAGTTAGCCGCTGGGTGCCTACTGTTTGATATAGCAGGCGTCCGCAGCTTATGTTCATGATCGGCGGTAATGCCGACCGTGGACATTTAACACCTCAGATGCCGTGGTCACATTTGAGTGATGCCGTGGTCGCGTCTGAGATGGCTAAAATACGGAAGCGCGCAGTTCCGGGGCAGGAATGCTTTCCCCCCTAGAGAAGATCAGAGAAAATGTTATATGCTCGTAATGAGCCTTAGCCTGTACTAGGCTTCCAAGCTCATTGCTTGTATATTACAGTTCAGGCCAGCAGGTGGCAGCACTGAACTGTAATATACTGTAGTCATTTCTGTATAGAATTACGGAGTAAATTCCATTATTCTATACAAATTGCAATCTGATGATTGCAAGTTGGGTTCCAACACATCTCCTTAGACATAACTATAAAAAGTTAGGGTCAGAATACGGCAATGACAAGAAAAAATATTTTTTAAAAGTTTTTTTTTCAGTTTTAAAGTTTAAGAAAAACTATACAAGTGTGGTATCGCCGTAATTGTACTGACCCAGAGAATGGAGAGCACAAGTCAGTTTTACCGCACAGTGAACGCCGTAGACACAAAACCAAACGCTTTTCCATTTCAGCGCTGAATCTCCTTTGCTTCAGGTCCCCTGTGGACGGAAGTGTGATGTCCCGTCCGTCGGCACATGAACTGATGCAGCCTTTCACTGGCCTCAGCAATGATGTGTCCTTGTAGATGATCAGTGGTCTTGGCTTTCTAATGTACATGGGCTCCCTAGTCTTATTACTAGATGTTTATAATTCGAATGTATGTGGCATCTTTTCTTCCAGCATTTTACTTTTTATAGACTACTATAGATCATAAATGCAGCTTATATACCATTGTGTTCAAGGTTTCCCCTGTACACTAGAGAAAAGCGTCTTCCACTACTGTTTTGTAAAAATATTGCCTTGGGTGGAGTTTTATTATATTTATAATGGAAATTAATGAATGAATGGACTAGAAAAGGACACTCTGGAAACACACCTGCACATCAAAGGCCCCATATTAATGGATGACATACTTCACTTGAAAGCCAAGGATGCCCTGATGCTACATACAAGTCACTTCGGACCACTAGACTTTTCATTGTCCTGCTTGCATCTTATTGTGTCATGAATATGGTTATTTTTAGAAACAGAAAACTGCATCTAACAGTGTCTTTGTAAAGCAAATATTTTTTTATGGGCAGAATCCACCAAGTTTTGGTGCTGTTTTTCCCATGATAAATAAGCCTTTGTTCTGTCTCTTTCAGTTATTTTTTTATTTATTTTTTGTATTTAATCCACTTGCCTTTATGTGGTATAGTGCAAGGTGCAGAAGCTTTGTGTTTAATGTCTGCTATATGAACTGCACTTAAAGTTATCTGACATCGAGTGTGGAGCGATCCAAGGGGCACGGTGGGCAGTGAAGTTGGCAGTGCAACCATACAACACCTGCAGAGTCTCTCGCATAGCTCCTATTAAGACCTGTGCATGAGACTTTACAGCAGGCATGCTCAACCTGCGGCCCTCCAGCTGTTGCAAAACTACAACTCCCAGCATTCCTGGACAGCGTACAGCTATCAGCCTACAGCAGGGCATTGTGGGAGTTGTAGTTTTACAACAGCTGGAGGGCCACAGGTTGAGCATCCCTGCTTTACAGGGTCATACAGTTACCTCTTTACAGAATGGGATTCGCAATGACTTACTTGCACCAGGGTGCTCCAAACTCTGGGGTAAGTGCTTGTCAAAGGTAGCTATTAAAGGTGTATGGGCACGTCCAGGTACCACACAAGCACAACCTGGTGCTGAGGGAACCATCTACATTGCTGCTTCACAGAGACCAGCAGCGTAAAGATAGAAATAGTTCTGGTATCTCTTTTAGTTAGTTAGTTAGTTAGTTAGTTTTAGAAAACACAGACATACTAAAGTATACAGTCACATAACAACTGATGATCATCATACTTTAAGGGCTCACACGACCGTAGGCCATACATGCCCGTATTTGGGACATTGACTTGAACGGGTCAAGGTATGATGCACAATGGAGGCACGGATCAGAAGCACTACGAAACGCTTCTGTGGGCTTTCGGGTCTGTGTCCCTGCACCGCAAAATATAGAACATGTCCAATCTTATCACATATATTGTGGATCACGGACCCATGCAAATCAATGGGTCCATTGCACAATACGGGATTCACATGGCTGGGTTCATGCATTGGGGATGGCAATTTCGCGGCACATATGGTTGTGTGAATGAACCCTATGCCCGCACTTCCTATCGATTTATTCCCTAGGAACTGAGGAGAGGGAAAAAAATCACACAGGTAAAATAAAAAGTAATATAAAACACCATAGAACACTGCCCCCCACTCATGACTAGTCAGAGATAACTAAAGATAGGGGGAGATTTCGCACAACTGGTAGTAGCGTACTACGCTTTTCCATCCTGCGCAAGAAAATGTATCCATTTTTATATTGCAGCTCTGTGGTGATAGATACCTCTGTATGGCATCAATCCGAGACGCATTTTTTTTTGTATACATTAAACATAAGACTAATATGTGATGTGAACCCGACCTTAGATTTACCATCATTCATTCCAGAAAATGGCGTAAGCTATAATTGAAATCTATGGCAGCTATGATTTAAATTTCTGGTGCATGGACTCCTGTCTGATGCACCAAATTTAATAAGGGCAGTGCCCCACTGTCTTAATTTACAAAAGTTATGGCTTCCAGAAATAAATTATATATCTCCTCTTTATAATGATAACCACCAGTCCATAAAAAAAGATATCAGAGGGCTGGAGAAAGCTCAAAGAAGAGCAAACAAGTGCTATAGGCTACTTTCACACTAGCGCTTCTACTTTCTGGTATTGAGATCCGTCATAGGGTCTCAATACCGGAAAAAAACGCTTCCGTTTTGTCCCCATTCATTGTCAATAGGAACAAAACGTAACTGAACAGAACGGAATGCTCCAACATGCATTCTGCTCTGTTTGGTTGCGTTCTCATACCGGAGAGCACACCACAGCATGCTGCGGTTTTCTTTCCGTCATGGGATGCGGAGCAAGATTGATTCGTCATGACCCACAATCTGATACAATAGAAAACTGATCTGTCCCCCATTGACTTTCGAAGAAAATTCATGACGGATTCAGCACCAGTTGACTTACAGTGGTTTTAATGCTGGATCCGTCATTGCTATGTTAAAGATAATACAACCGGATCCATCATAACAGATGTAGACGGTTGTATTAGCAGTAACGGAAGCGGTTTTTTCTGAGCCCTGCCGGATCCAGCAAAAACGCTAGTGTGAAAATAGCCTTACTTGTGTAAACTGTAAATATATGGAGCACACTTATACTGGATTTGGTATAGGTGATAGTGTGAATACTGTACATGTAAGGAAGGGCTAGGGTCCATTCACACGTCCGTAGTGTATTGCTGATCCGCAATACACCGGGCCGGCACCCCTATAGAAATGCCTATTATACTGCAGTTCGTCATTGTAACCGAATAGGAGATGTTCTCTTTTTTTCGGGAGCCGCGGACCGGAAATACGGATGCGGACAGCACAATGTGTGCTGTCTGTATCCTTTCCGTCCGTATTTAGAAAGAATGGGTCCGCACTCGTTCCCGCAGAATTGCGGAACAGATGCGGACCCATTCTGCGGATGTGTGAATGGACCCTTAGACATAGTCTTAGAAAAAACATAATTAGAGTTACTAGTAAAAATTAAAAGGGTTCCAGGCACCAAGGAGTATAAGCAACGCGGTGCATAGCAGACAAGCCCGCTCGCATAACCGCTGGTTCCTACAGCCTAAAGGCTATGTGAAATATACATAGTAGACTTATTTTCTACAAAGGTTTAATAATAATGAAAGGAGCATGTAGTTTGATTGTAATATGCATTCATTTACCTTAAATTGAAAGCTCTTGATTAGCCGCACCCACAGTTTTGAATCCACTGCTCCCACTCTTTTGGATTTAAATACAGTTGTTTATGTATGTATTATATCCATTTTGTGTCTGAAGAAGGGGTTAATCCCCAAAATGCATTATATGTATTTGGCTTATTAAGAAAAACCCTCTAAAATATAATCTTTAATAGAATATATTCAAATTATTGGTAAGCAAAATTACCCCTGCGTAAGCAAGATAAATCAAACATATAATATGAATGCCCACAAGAAAAAGTGTGGCTGTATTAACTAATTCAGATATTATAGCACTCCCAGAGTAATAATGCACATATGATACAATGCAAAAGCAACAGTGGGCTACGTGGGTTAATTTACTCACGGTCCCTGTAGTGCCCACAGGGTTTACTACCGTAAGGTGTGATGTTGGGAGATGGACTGTCCCTGGGTGTCCCTTTTAGCTATTCCTACCTAAAATATAGCACCTACCCCAAAAGGGGCGACCCTACTTATCGGTGGCTAAACCCTAAAAAATACCTTGGAAGACCCTCAGATACTTTCCAAGAAGCTTGTTATTGTACATCCCGACACCTTTACCTATTGAAGCTAGTCATTGGTTCATCAGGGGGCAGAAAACAGTACCAGATACATGAAGATATTGGTGACGAAGATGATGTAGGCACAATAATATATAAAAAAGTGCCGATATTTATACTTGAAGTGGTAAGTAGCGTTTGAAAATAGTGCTCCCACTATTTCTGACGTCATTTCCGGTAACTCCATCCTGTCTCTGGTTGAATGGAACGCAAATTTTGTTCCAAAGATAATTAAGGGGTTATAAATAATATGGATAAATAATAAATATGATTATAGTAAAGGCCGGATAATATAATAAAATGGAGCTAGGAAAGGATCTTACCAAAATTACCAGAATTATTAGATAGACTAAAAGATGCAGGTTTTCCAGTTGTTGAAGCGCATCTGCAGTCCAACATAGATACCTCGGAAGTAGAACTACAGTGAACAAAAATATTAACACAACACTTTCGGTTTTTCTCCCATTTTGCATGAGCCGAACTCAAAGATCTGAACCATTTTCTACATACACAAAAGACCCATTACTCTCAAATATTGTTCACAAATCTGTCTAAATCTGTGTTAGTGAGCACTTCTCCTTTGCCGAGATAATCCATCCCACCTCATAGGTGTGGCATATCAAGGTGCTGATTAGACAGCATGAATATTGCACAGGTGTACCTAAGACTGCCCACAATAAAAGACCACTCTGAAATTGTGCTGTTTGATCTTACAGCACAATGCCACAGATGTCGGATTCTGGATGTGGAGGTCCTGGGCTGATGTGGTTACATGTGGTCTGCGGTTGTGAGGCCGGTTGGATGTACTCCTAAATTCTCTGAAACACCTTTGTAGGTGGCTTATGGTAGAGAAATGAACATTCATTGCATGAGCAACAGCTCTGGTAGACATTCCTGCAGTCAGCATGCCAATTACACGCTCCCTCAAACATTGCTACATCTGTGGCATTGTGCTGTATGATCAAACTGCACATTTCAGAGTGGCCTGTTATTGTGCGCAGTCTAAGGCACACCTGTGCAATATTCATGCTGTCTAATCAGCACCTTGATATGCCACACCTACGAGGTGGGATGGATTATCTCGGCAAAGGAGAAGTGCTCACTAACACAGATTTAGTCAGATTTGTGAACAATATTTGAGAGTAATGGGTCTTTTGTGTATGTAGAAAATGGTTCAGATCTTTGAGTTCAGCTCATGCTAAGGGTCCATTCACACGTCCGCAATTCTGTTCCGCATTTGCGGAACGGAATTGCGGACACATTCATTTCAATGGGGACAGACGATGTCCCGGCCGGGTCCGCAATTGCGGATCCGCACTTCCGGGTCCGCAATTGCGTTCCCGAAAAAAATAGAACATGTCCTATTCTTGTCCGCAATTGCGGACAAGAAAAGGCATTTTCTATGAGAGTGCCGGCGATGTGCGGTCCGCAAATTGCGGAACGCACATTGCCGATGTCCGTGTTTTGCGGATCCGCGGATCCGTGGATCCGCAAAACACACACGGACGTGTGAATGGACCCTAAATGGGAGCAAAACCAAAAGTGTTGTGTTTATATTTTTGCTCAGTGTAGATGTGCAAAGCCGGGTTTACAATATTGTAACTTCTGGCTTATGGAACACACATCCGGTCTGTAGAAAGCATCGGCCGGATGTAGTGAGCTGGTGGAACGCACATTGTGCGGGACAAGATTATTGTGCGCTACAGAATGCGTTCCAAATGTTTATTGGCACAATTTTGGTAAGAATGAACATGTACAAACAGAGGTTTGTGCACCAACAAAAGAGTGGACAAAGATATACACAAGGCCACTTATCAATTAATAGGGAAGGCTTCCACATTTAAAAATAATTGTAGAGGAGAAGGGGAAATAATTGAAACCCAGGAATGAAATTTGATATCATTAACAAGGGTCCCTTAAATGATGAAGGTGTACATATGTGACCATTCATGGTCCTATATAAAGGCAGGTTACCTATATGTACAAAAGATAAAACAAAGGGAAATTAAATGATAATAAAAGGACAGACAATAATAAAGGCAAGGAGAGGTTAAGAGAAAACAAGCAAAAGATATGTTTATTGAGGCATTATATGTATTTGGAATAAAAAAAACAAGTCTGCAAAGATCCTTGGTGCCTGGCGCTCGTGTATTCAACTTTTCATTTGGGATTTTACTCCAGTTATCCTGTTTTGGCTCCCCATACGCATACATGCTCAGTGCAGCCGAACGTGTGTGTATTTTCAGTGATAGAGAAAGTGAAAAACCAGAGACTCAGAAGCGGCACGTCTCCCTCGCTGCTTTGCTACTGCCTTGCCCTGCCAATCAAAGTATCAAGGGAGGGGCTAGCCAAAGCTTGGGAGCAACAAGAGCAACAGTAACACCCATATTGCACCAAGTGCCTAATTTGCATATTAGGAAATGTCGGGCATGGAGCCTTGGATCACCAAAAGAAAAAACACGATTTAATCAGATGAACAACAGCTGCGTGTCCGTGCAAACATCTGGATAGGGAAGCTGCAGGTGACAGATGCCTTTTATTGTCATACTAAATTTCTTACAAATTATTAACATGACAAATCTGAGTATATCTCAAGGGTGAGGGTGAAAAAGCTAAGTGTATGGAGACAGTTCAGTTGATGATGATTCATAGAAGATGGTTGAGCGTGTGAGCAAGACACTTGTGTAACACTAAACAATAAATGGCACATCTTATCTAGAGAAATATATTGTACATCGAGGTGGCAGCTTATAATGCGGTATAATGAAGTCATGGATAACTTCCTTTGTAACCCTTATATTTGGGCAGAAGTATACCTCTATTGTGAAGTTGCAACATATACCTTTCTGTAGTTATACAGGAGCGTATGTCACCAATAGCCTCCCAGTGTTTAAAAAAAAACTACTGGTTTATAAACCTGTGCTCTGCAGTATTCTTTTTTTATTTATTACTGAATCTTTCTGCACAGCATACTGTCTGCCAAGCTTTACTGTAAAGCCATAACACTTGTTGAAGCATGCATAACTAGAACTGACTGGGCCCCACACCAAATTTATGAATGGGGTCTCCTTAACCCCTTCACAACATCCGCTGTAAATGTACAGCGGATGTCGGGTCTTTAAAGATGGAGTCCACTCTAGAGCGAGTGCCATAGCTAGTAGGTGCTTTCTGTTTCATACAGCAGACACCCACGACCAACGTCCACGATCAGCAATAATGCTGATCGCGAAAACAGCTTCCAGGGCAGGAACACCTCCCCCGGGCAGAGATCGGGGAAAGCGATCCATAGCAATAATAAGCCTCCAGGCTCATTGCTTGTATATTAATTCAGGCCAGCAGGTAGCTGCACTGAATTGTAATATAGCTATTTCTGTATAAGCTAATGGAGAAAATTGCATTATTCTATACAAATTGCAATGTGATGACTGCATGTTGTGGTCCACTTGGGGACCTAAATAAAAGTTTTTTAAAAAAAAGTAAAAAAATAAAAATATATAAAGATTCGAATCACACCGTCCCCTTTACCTAAAATCAAAAGTACTTAAAGAATAAAAAAAATTATTGGGCATTGTCGTGTGCAAAACAATACTATTAAAACATAAAAAACTTATCCCATGTGGTAATAAAAAGTGAACTAAAAGCCATACACACCTCGAAATGGTATTGACAAAAAATACAGATTTCCTGCAAAAAATTAGCCCTCACACATCACTGTAGGCATAACTATAATATATACTCAGGCGATGAAAATAAAAAATTTGTTCAAAAGTTTAGAATTTTTTTCACAGTATTAAAACTCAAGAAAAACTAAAGCCATATGGTATCGCCATAACCATACTGACTTGGAGAAAGAAGAGCTCAAGTCAGTTTTACCTCATACCGAACGCCGTAAAAACAAAGCCTATAAAACTGTGGTGGAATTGCGTTTTTTTCCAATTCCACCCCATTTGGACTTTTTTCCAGCTTCCCACTGCATTCTATGCAATATTAAATGGTGCCATTAGAAAGCAAATTTTCTTTCCGCAAATGGCTATGTTAACAGAAAAATAAAAAAGTTATGGTCTGGGAAGCCTGGGAGCGAAAAAGGAGAGTGTCAGGAAGGGCACCTATACTCTTCATGCAGCACTGTGTCTAGGCACGCACTACACTAAGACCATTAGGTCACAGTACGCTCCTACACACACTACGTACGGTCGAGAAGCTGTGTGCTGCCAGGACTTGTGCCAAGAGAAGCAGACTGGGAGTGGTGAGTAATACCAGTGCTAGGACTAGGAGCCCCATACTCCTGAAAATCCATTTGTCCTCATCCCGGGGGCCCTTCCTGAGTTTGGGCTCCTTAGCAGCCGCTTTACCTGCTTTCATGGTAGCTACGCCCCTGCAACTCTACATATTCCAAAAGGACACCCTTTTGGTATATGTGATACGACTGCATTACGCCTATGCGCCAGTGGCTTTCCCTGCACATACAACGATTATGCACCAAAACTGGTGTGAACAATGGCAAAAAAATAGCACACTTAGAATAGTAAATTAAAACCCCTGTATTTATTCAAATTTTGATCAGTTTAGACATAGGTATAACATAATGTCGTAAAAGAATTGAAGTAGTTTTCCATTGCAACCAGTCAAATTCCACCATTTTTCAAATGTCCTTTGGAAAATGAAAGCAGCAACCTGATAGTACCAACTCAGAAACAGTGACATTTACTATTGTGATTGCCTCTGAATTGTGGCATAATGAGGCAAATATTATGCAAATAGGCGCATCTCATTTTAGACATATCTGTGAAAAAAATAAAGCCAAAATAATAATCACACAGTATCTGTTGTGGGAAAGGGGTGTGGGCCATTTTGCGGCAGAATTTGTCACAAAATTCTGACGCAAAGTAAGCCAACTAATTGGCGGTGTAGTAGACTGGACCGTCTAAAGATCCGCTAGATTGATCACAGTGGCTTCTGGTGAATGATGCATCTGGCAGATCTTTAGACTGCCAGTATCATTTTACAGTGTCTACATTTTAGGGTTACATGTATGAAAATGAACAGAAATATGAAAAAATTGAGCATTCATAAATGTTCCTTTTGTGATTTAATGTAACTAGTTTATCTTTTTTATGATGCAGGATGAGTATCCTCCTTCTGGGCAGCAGGCAGTTGCTGCTTGCTTGTCCTACTTATGCCCATGTGATCAGGAGCGATGGCCGTACACAGTTGCAGAATTGCTAACAGCAGAGATCAGAGGAACCTTGTAGTGACAGGCAGCCCTGGATCCATTGAAGGACCCGAGGGCTGTCTGACCATTCTGACAACATACGTAGGAATCTATGATGTTCTATATACAGATCCTTAGTACATAGTTTAATGTACTGACATGTAGCGTTTTGCCAGTACATTATAGTAAAAATAAAAATTCCCCTATTGGGTAAAAAAAAAAAAAAGCAATCACCCACGATGCTCGGGAGGCTCGTCCCGCCTGCCTTTGTTGCACCCCCCGACACCGGATGTTTTCATCCGCGTACAGGGAAAAGTGGCGGTGCAGGGACCAGGAGCGGGGTAAGTATATTCCTTCTGAGGGGCCCGGCACATGGGGGAAGGGGGGGGGAGTCGCTTTATGATATTGGATAACCCCTTTAAAGGAGTTTTCCTGATGTGTAATAATGATGACCTATCCGTAGGATAGCGCTTGGTCAGCACTGTTGCTTCTTCCTAGATTCATTGTTCATTGGTCACATGGCTTAGACCAGGGATGGCTAACCTTTGGCTCTCCAGCTGTTGCAAAACTACAACTCCCAGCATGCCCAGACTGCCTACAGCTATCAGCCTACAGCAGGGCATGGTCGGAGTTGTAGTTTTACAACAGCTGGAGGGCCACAGGTTGGCCAGCCCTGGCCTAGACACAGCTCAATCCCATTCAAGTGGAAGGGCCTGAACTGCAATACCAAGCACAGCAGCTATACAGTCACCAGAGCCTTGTATCCTCTTCCAACAGCTGATGATTGGGGTTTCCGGGTGTCGGACCGCCGCCGATCTGATATTGATGATCTATCCTAAGGAAAGGTCATCAACACTAAACACCCGGCAATCCCCTTTATCTGGATGTCCCAAAACATGAAATAGTATTTGTTGTCTTTATGACTATAACGACCTGTACAATAAATCTATGGCATCATTTTGGATGATTGGTAAAAAAAATAAAAATGTGCAGTGCAATAGATTTTTCAGAATTTGTCTCAAAATAAAATTGAAATGAAATGCTAATGTTTATGTGCCATTTAGTAGTACTTGTCCCCCAAACAAAGCAATCAATAAGAGTATGACCAGCAGAATGCAAAGAGGAAGAATAACCAATTGTGTTGGTGCTCAAGGCCAAAATTGGCCTGGTCTTTAAAGGGTTAACCAAACACATTTATACTGCGAATAATATATGCTGTACCCAATCCTGCTACTGAACAACAAATTCTCCATTTTGTTTCTGGTGTAAGCTTTACTTGGTCTGGGGATCTGTAAACAAGCACGGTACATATTCCCCGTGGACACACGTAGCGGCTTAAGTGGCATGCAGTATAACGTAAACCGCCACAGTTTTCAGTTTCTTCAGTTGTTTAAAAGCTGCAGTGATTTGCGGTAACACTGCTTGTCTGCGCGGTTTTTAGCTGCTACCTGTATCTGTACACCTGGCTGTAGACATTATAGCCGACTGGGTCACCATACTGAGTGATGGCAACTCAATTTGCATGGATTTTGAGTACCACGTGCACCTAGTCAATTCCTACATTTTGCTCTAGACAATCTGTGTATTGAGTCTATTTTAGATCATCTAAAAGGCATTATATCTATATTTATTGCCTAGCTCGATGGTCTGAAGACATCAATGGACGCTGACTACTTTTACCATCAAACATTGTGCACTGAAAAGGAGAATCTTTTTAGGGCGGGAATTTGAACTTAAAAAAGAAAACTTTGTATTTCAGAGCTGCTCTCCTGAACCCTCCTCCCAAATAAACACCCTAATTGACATCCAGTTCTGTGATGCTTGCATTTGCTTTCCCACCTCACTTCCTTTGAAGCGCCTGACATCAAAGGCAGCCAGCATCTTTCTGAACTCTGTAAGGAGGGACGCCTCTATTAGGATCCAAGCAGACAATCTAGTAGAGAGTAAGAAGCAAAGTGGATCACAGTTAAGAATCAGCCTCCCACTGTGTCTTCAGAGACACCAGACATCTCTGTGCTGTGTGTGGTTTTTTTTATGTTTTTTTGTGTTTATGTCTAGAGTCTATCAGTTGAACATTTTGTTATTGTGCACTTTATAATTGAGCAATTGTCTTTTTTGTAATCACTTATATCTTATGGCTGTGAATGCATACTGTATAATGCAAGTACAGCACAATGGAATATGTCAGCACTAAATGTGTTGATTACAGAGAAATTGCCCGCCGGTAGGGTTGCAAAGTATAGGGAGTGGATTGACACATGACTGCCAGACCGGACCGCAAACTGATTTGTTTCTAGTCTGCAAAGATGGAGACACATAGCTATGCATAGGAGCTGTACACACAAAAACAGTATGTAATGACCAGGCCTGAAAGGGGATATGCCCACATTGTCTCAGATGAGAATACCTCTTTTAGAATGTAACGGGCACCACCTGATCCAAAAATAATATCACTTGAGTGCTGTCCGGGATGTCAAAGGGACACTGCAGTAATTGTCACGAGGGTGTCACAACCTATTGCTGACCCTGTTGTGCTTGGGCTCAGAAGGTGGCAGCGGGTGGCTATTCACTCGGTTTCAAAAGATTGCTCCATGACCTAGTGGTGGGAATGGATTCCGGTCCAGGTTTTCCTGCTTAGGTTTACGATCCTTTTTGTCCCTGTTAGGAATCTGTAGCTTTTCCTTTCAGCTGTTTTCTGTCAGCCACTCCCAGCTACTATATATTCTCCCTTTCTGCTTCCCTTGTTGACAGATATAGACCTTCTTTCCAGATCTTCTATTCTGACCTCTGGTGAAGTTGCTGTGGAGGTGTTGGAACTGGAGCTGTTGGATCTCCAGTTCACTCCTGTTGTTGTCTCCTGTTTGTTGTCTCCCTTTGGGGATTGTTTGTCCTTTCCCTGTTGTTCCCCTATGTGTGAGTGGAGAGGACTAGTGCTCCCACCACCCTTTTCACTACCTAGGGCTTAGTTCAGGGTAAGCCAGGGACGAGGCACGTTAGGCTAGTTTCACACTAGCGGCACGGACCTCCGGCAGGCTGTTCCGTCGGGTGAACAGCCTGTCGGATCTGTCCTGCCCCTAGTGAACGTGTGCTCCCGGACTACTGGTCCGGCCCCATTGACTATAATGTCGTAGTTTTATTCCGGCGGCCTCTCGGTGTGCGCTGCCGTGCCTCTGCCGGAACTTCGCCCCACCCCCATTATAGTCAATGGGGCTGGAGCCTTAGTCCGGGGCACACGTTCACTAGCGGCAGGACGGATCCGACAGGCTGCCGGAGGTCCGTGCCGCTAATGTGAAACTAGCCTTAGCAGCCCGTCTAGGGACATCAGGGCAGCCAGATGCCAGTGCCAGGTGAGTTAGGGGGTTCACCACTCCTCCCTTTCCCTAGTGAAAGAGAACTCTCCTTCCCTTCCCTCTGCGCCGCATATCTGTTACCTGCCATATCAGACGTGATATTATATCTGGCCCTTATTTTGAAAAAAAAAATATTATAATTTTTTTTTCCTTTAAGATCCACTATGGATCCTTTTTTTTATGATGTTTGTTTTTAATGTTGTTGATATATATGGGACAGGATGGGTTAATATTGCACCTGCCCGATCATGACGTAGGGTGGTGGAGTGGGGTTGATATATTGAGGTATCCTCCTCTTCCTCCACGTCACGAAGAGCTTGATGAAGCGCTTGTAGCGTGAGACAGCTGTACCCTCTTTTGAGGGTAGTGCAGTGTCCCACAATTGCCCTGTTTCAACGTTAAATAAACCTGAAGTATTCGCAAGAAGTGGGTGAGTGCCGCCCGTTTCGTCCTCTTCTCTTACCACAAGTTTATATTATATACTTTTTCGGCTGAGCACCACCCTATCTTTGAATGACTCACATGTTAACGTATGCAGGCTGAGAAGTCCAAATTGCTGGGAGTGAAATCCGCAGATAGCAGTGCCGACAGCGCTTTTTTCTACCGCATATTATGGATCCTATTGCTGCTTTGGCAAAGCAGTTGTAAGTTCTGTCTCTTGAAGTGACAGAATTGAGGGCGTTGGTCCTTCAGCAGCTGCAGCCTCGAGCTCAGTGGTTGCTATCGGTAACCAGGTCAATCCAAAACCTAAATTTGCTCTTACAGACAGATTTTCTGGAGGGAAAGACAAATTTGTGGTGTTCCAAAAAGCCTGTGAATTATATTTCAGGCTGCAACCAAATTCCTTTGGTAATGAGGAACAGTGGGTGGGGATTGTTATCTCCCTTTTTCAAGGGGATCCTCAATTCTGTTTTTTGTTTTTTTTGCCAGCTGGTACCCATGCTCTCCGGTTGGTAGATGAGTTTTTTGAGGCCCTGGGTCTCAAATACTATGACTCTCTCCCTAGCTCAGTTTAGATTACGGCATGTTTAGCAGGGAGATCGGTCAGCGGAGGTTTATTGTTCCGAGTTTTGAAGGTGGGCCACAGATACTCAGTTTTGTCAGGGGTTGTCAGAGAAAGTAAAAGATGCGCTTGCGCTGTATGAGACTCCTATATCCCTTGAGGCCGCTATGTTGCCATCTATAAATTGATAGACGTCTTAGGGATAGGCTGAGGAGTTCTTGTTCTCCAGAGACTTTTCTCAAGCACGAGTCTTTGTTCTGACTCAAATGAACCTACGCAACTAGGGGGAGCCACTCATCAGGTTGGTCCTCCAGGGGTTGTTTTTTCTGTGGTCGGAGGGGTCATTTCTAGAGATGAGCGAATCTCAGGAAAAATTTGATTCACACGAATTCGTATTTCCTATAGCTTTATGGTAATGAATCACATTATTTCTTAAAATGGCTGCTGCACATGTGAGGACATGGAGCAAGGAACTCTGGGAAGCCGGGATCAGCCATAATGCCATGCATGCAGCCAATCAGCAGCCAGCCAGCCCTGTGATGTCACAGCCCTATAAATAGCCTCAGCCATCTTGGATTCTGCCATTTTCCAGTGTACTTAGTGCAGGGAGAGACATCAGCAGGCGCTAGGGACAGTGCTAGAAAAAACTTAATTGTGCTAAAAAACGATTTACAAGTTCAGGGAAAGATTATTCAAGGTGTAGGGAATGGATAGGGAGGAATCATTCCACAGCATTTGTGTGGAACAGGGTTTAGTCGAGGAGGTGACAGCCTGGGTGATAGGAACAATCCTATTACACCTTGCTGTACTGACTAAGGACCCAAATTGCCATTATATAGCTCTGTAATTCCAGCAAACCGTTCTTGTTATTGGGATGCAAGTGCTGTTTGATACAGGCATTAACAGGGTTTATTACAAGGAAATATTTCTGTCTTATTTGCCCTTATGCGGTGCAGTTATATGTTCAAAATTATGTTTTGGCTTGTATAAGTGGGAAAAAAGGACGTATTAAGCCGTTGTGTGGTGAATATATTTGCCGTTCAGCGTTGCAGTTATATGTTCTAAAGCCATTAGTAGCATGTATAAGTGGAAAAAAGAAAAATATATTTGTTGTTCAGAGGTGCAGTTACATATTCTAAAGCCTTTTGTGTCGTTTCCGTTCAGCGGTTATATGGTCTTTTTGTCATGTATTAGTGGCAAAAGAAAAATATATTTGCCTTACAGCGGTGCAGTTATATGTTCTAAAGCCTTCTGTGGCGTGTATAAGTGGAAAAAAATAAGGGCCTATTTGCCGTTCAGCAGTGCAGTTATATGGTTTAAAGCCCTTTTTGTCATGTATTAGGGGAAAAAGAAAAATATATTTGCTGTTCAGCGGTGCAGTTATGTTTTAAAGCCCCTTTTTGCATTAGTGGCACAAAAAAAGTATTTGCAGTTGTGTGGTGAAGTGAGAATATTGCAGACTTTTTTGGGGTGTTTTAATTTCCTTTTTATTTATCTATTTGATCTAACAGTATGTCAGACAGAGAAGTGCCAGGCCCTGCACAGGGGAGTGGCAGAGGCATAAATGTTACTGGCGCATGCACAGGTCCAAGTGGTGGACTCTGCACCTTTCAGAGAATTGATGGCTTGTGCCGAGCAGAGATGGAGAGTCCCAAGCCGTCATTTGTTTGCCAAAAAGGCAGTACCAGCCCTGCACACACATGTAGAATAGAAGGTGGGCCAATCCTTGAGCCTGTCAGTGTCTGCCAAAGTGCAAGGCAGCGCCGACGTGTGGAGCTGTAACTACATGAACATGTAAATACATGTTCTTCCACTGGGTGAATGTGGTTCCTGCACAGCCACACCAGCAACTTGACCCGGTGACCCCGCTTCCGCCTCAACGTTCTCACACTGTTAGTCCTGCGACAATGTCCGCCTCTGCCTCCTCAGCCTCCACTGCTGGGACAATTCACAGTGCCCCTCCAGCATACCACATGTGCAGGACACGGTGGTGTCATGCTGTTCTGCACCTCGTTTGCCTGGGCAAACTGAGTCACACAGGGGAGGAACTGCTCCGTGTCCTTCATGAAGAAATCGAATCCTGGCTTTCTTCGCAGTCCCAGCTCCATCAGCAGCAACTTGAGTCTTGAGTCGCTGTTAAGCAGCTTTCTTCACCTGCCTAGTGAAGAAACTACTCACCAGCAGCAGCAGCTAGACCTGGATCAGGACCTGAACCAGCTTTGTCAAGATGAATCAGGCATGGATCAGCCAGGATTTCCACCCACCAGTGTCGGATGCATCAGAAAGATCATCCATGGTGCCACACCAACACTTTGACAAAAGAGAGCGGTTTCTTCTGGCTACCTACTTCAGCTACTATTATGATGTTGCCACCCGCCTGATGCTACACATCTGATGCCAAGTGCTCCTTCTTTCAGCCACCATCTTCAGCTGGTACTCGTATTGCCATATTGCCACCTACCTCCTAACTCTGTGGCCACCCCCCACACACACACACTATGTCACCTTACTTCTCTGTGGTCTCCTGATGCTGCTGTCACCTCCACACTATATCACCTTGCACTCAGTGGTCTCCTGATGCTGCTGCCACCTCCACACTATGTCACCTTGCCACTCTGTGGTCTCCTGATGCTGCTGCTACCGCAACACTATTTCACCTTGCCACTCTGTGGCATCCTGATGTTGCTGCCACCTCCACACTGTCATTGTGCCACCCTATGGCCTCCTCCTGATGCTGCCGCCACCTCCAGACTCTGTCATTGTGCCACTCTGTGCCGTCCAGATTCTGCCGCCACCTCCGCAGTCTGTCATTGTGCCACTCTGGCCTCCTGATGCTGCTGCTGCCACCTCCATACTGTTATGTGCCACTCTGTGGCCTCCTGATGCTGCCGCCACCTCCACACCCTGTCATTGTGCCACTCTGTGGCTTCCTCCTGATGCTGCCACCACCTCCAGACTGTCATTAGGCCACTCTGTGGTCTCCTCATTCATGTGTCATCTCTGTTTTGGATCCACTACTGTACTGATGGATTACTGACCAAATGCTGGCAGAGTGAAGGTGGATGCTCAACATACATGATCCGTTTTTTGGGGGGTTATTGTTCTGACAGATCAGAGGAAGGGCAAAATAATCAGTGACGTCAACACAAACTTACTGCTGACTCTCCTTCCACTTTGTCGGGGGGCTCTACTTGTATAAGCATTTAATAGAACAGGTTCTGTAGACATCTATGTGGAATCAGCTGATGAGGGTGTAAAAGGAGTGCGCTGCTTCTTACGTCGACCTTTAAGGCTGAGTTCATTCTTGAGTTATTTGGTCAGTTTGGCCCTGTGGCTGCCCAAATAAGTGAAGTGGGCGGTGATTCTAAGAGTAACACTTGTCATCTGCATGTCATACTGACTCACAGTATTATTTCACTACCACAGTAGACTCCCTATGCGTGTTACTGCAAGGCACAGTGTTATACACCACTATAAAGGCTCTCTAAAGCCAGGAAATAGACTTTCACTGCAAAAAATTTGGATCGAAACTAATTTTTTTTTTTTTATTTTACTAACCGGCCATATCGAATTTTATAGACATTGATATAGACCTTCTTTCCAGATCTTCTTTTCTGACCTCTGGTGGAGTTGGAGTTGCTGTGAAGGTGTTGGAACTAGAGCTGTTGGATCTCTGGTTCACTCCTGTTTGTTATGCAAGCGGGTGTGGACCCACTGCGCCACTGACTGGGTATACTCTGGAGGGGCGTAACTAAGCAGCTACCTGGTATTCACTAGAGCCCCTGGTGGTGGGGATAGGCTTGGGCCATAGAGTAACTCTCAGGTGCCACTCCATAGTAGTCCCCAAGTCAGTGTCAGCTCACCAGGGGGTCAGAATACACGGTGTGAGCACCAAGGGAACTTACAAGGCCTGGAGGTAACGGATCAGGACAGGCGACAACAAACAAAGTCCGTAAACAAGATCCGAGGTCAGGGGCAGGCGGCAAAACAGGCAAAGTCCGTAAACGAAGTCCGGGGTCAGAGGCAGGCGGCAATCAGGCAAATTCCAGGAGTACAATAGCAGGAGTCGATACACAAAAAAGCAGACAAGATAACACTTTTTTGCACAGGAGCTAGACACTGAGGTTGCTCAGGCAACTTCCTGTAGTAGGAAGTGCCTTTAAATACCATCTGCAATCAAGCCATAGGCTGCTGAGACAGAGGGCGTGTATGTGTTGCCTCATAGGTGAAGAGAGACACACCCATGCAAGCTTCAACACTAATGCAAGTCTCCAGCAGGAAGGAAACTCTGGGATGGAACATATGTAGCAGAGTTAAGTTGCTGCCCATGTTTGTCAGCAGGACGGCAGGAGGAAAAAGAGGGAGCACCGTGCCTGCGGTTAGGGACAGCGGCGCGGACTCGTACTGCTGGCCTAACACTGTTGTTGTCTCCCTTTGGGGATTGTTTGTCCTTTCACTGTTGTTACGCTAGGTGTCAGTGGTGAGGACTAGTGCTCCCACTGCCCTTTTTACTACCTAGGGCTTAGTTCAGGGTAAGCCAGGGATAAGGCACGTGATCGGCGTACGGGTTAGCAGCCCATCTAGGGATGTCAGAGCAGCCAGGTGCCAGTGCCAGGTGAGTTAGGGATCACCACTCCTCCTCCCTCTCCCTAATGAAAGGATACTCTCCTTCCCACCCCTCTGCGCTGCACGTCTGTTACCTGCCATATCAGACGTTATAGTAATATAAAAAGAAAAAAGGAAAACATGCAATGTAGATGCAACTCTATTAAAAAGTTACAACTTTATTAGGTCACTATAAAACATTCCACAAGGGGGTAAAAGGAAGTCTGAGGTACCCACAAAAAGGGAAACCCCCAAAAAGACATCAATAACAATATAGTATAATCCAGGGGATACCCAAAAATATCAAGTAATGAATTCTACTAGATATACAATGATTACATGATCCAGGAAATAAAAATAGCATTACATGATCATTGTAGGCACATTATTTACCCCTACAGCAATGCAAGGGAACCAGCATTATTCATTTTGGACCTTGATCCAGGTTGCTTTTGGGACATAATCAGTATTGGGATTAGCACTGGCACTTTATATCTTTCATTGTTTGCACGTTTAATTTTTTCTTGATAATGAATTTATTCACATTTTATATTATATAATTTTTATTGGTGTGTTATTAAGGGTTGTCATGGACATTTGCTTATAGTTATCATGTAATCCAATTTGTATTTCCTGGATCATGTAATCATTGTATATCTAGTCCATTTCATTACTTGATATTTTTGGGTTTGGGTATCCCCCGCACTATATTATATTGTTGTTGCTGTCTTTTTGGGGGGTTTCCCTTATTGTGGGTAGCCCAGACTTTAATTTTTCCCCCTTGTGAAATGTTTTTAAGTGTTTTCAAAGTGACCTAAAAAAGTTGTAACTTTTTAATAGGAGTGCATCCACATTGCATGTATTTCTTTTTATATTACTGAAAGATGGAACTGAGCATATGTGTCCATCTCAGTGAGCAGGACAGAGAATTTAGCCAAAGAGCAAACAGCAGGTGGCGATATACAGATGGATTTAATTGAATAACCCAGCTATAATACATTTTAATTACATGCAGTTACAAAAGTATTCAGATCCTGGTGCTGGAAAACTGTAAAATATTTTTTTTCATGAGACAACCCATTTAAAGGGGTGGTCCCATATCACTGTTTCCGCAGAGAGATGGGAATAAGCACTGGCCCCAGGCAACTGGGCTTACAGACACAGACAAGACAAGTGTGACGACTCTCTGCTTTTTCCATAATGGGGCAACTATGGCAGCAGTTTCAGTTGGCATGGGAATTTTTTTTTTTTTTTTTTAATTCTTTTTATTTGCATTATATTTTTTCTTATTTTCTTTTTAAATATATATTTGACATATAATATGTACCCCAAGAGGTGGACACTGACACTTTTAATGCTATGCACCAAATAAAGTAGAAGGCATAATCCATCCAGCTCCTGTTAGATTGCACAGCACTCCGTCCAGTACCAATTGCAGTGCATGTATAGCTATATCAAGGTAAAGGTGCATGGGAGCAGTAAAATGCGTTAGCTAAGTGGTTGTGACTTTACCCTGTTATTATCATTGTACCTACAGTTCACAATACTGTATATTTAGCTAATTTGTTCAAATTAACATTTAGAATTACAGACCTACAGTCTGTGCGACTACCTCTATAAAAGAAGATGTTTTGGCTCTTTGCTGGTATGGAGCATTCAGGCATGTGTTAACACAAGGAGGAACGACATTAGCAATGATCTCAGTGAAGCAATTGTTGCTGCTTGTCAATCTGGGAAGGGTTATGAGTAGGGTTGTGCTAACTTGTATTATAAGTTCGGCATCCAAAGTTCGGGTTGGGGTTATTGAAGAATCCCGTTATGGATTCCGCTACCACGGACTATAATGGAATTTTGAATCCATAAGGGGATTCTTCGATGAACCAGAAGCTTGGACAACACTAAGGACCTGGGATGACGTCACCGTCATGTGATCAGTGCAGGGGGCGTGGCTCAGTACTGGATTGGATAAGAGGTGGTAAAGGGCGTGGTATAATGATCATGTGACATGAGTGGCGGAGCTCCTGTGCTCTGTGTGGAGGAGAAGAAGGAAGTAGAGCAGTGAAGGACGGTTGCGCGAACTTGGATTTCAAATTACGTTATGGTCCGTGGTAGCGAATCCATAACGGGATGCTAAGATAACCCGAACCCAAACTTTGGACGCCAAACTTAAAATACAAGTTTGCTCAACCCTAGTTATGAGGCCATTTCTAAACAATTTGAAGTCTGTCATTCCACAGTGAGAAACACTATTCACTACTGGAAAACATTCAAGACAGTTCACAATCTTCCCAAGAGTAGGACATCCCAGCAAATTTACCCAAGGTCAGAGGTAAATCTAAGTGACAACCACTCATATGAGTGCAGGACAATAGCCTCGCAGGCGGCCCGACATGCACTGCATCATTGTAATCTATAATGCTGTGCACTCCCGTGCGCACGATTGATGCAGCTCTGGGACATATGGCACGCTCACGGACCGTATGTCTCGGAGGGCATACGGTCGTGTGCAAGAGGCCTAAGACTCTACATGCCTCAGTTAGTTAAATGTTCAAGTTTATAAAGTATGGCTTCTTTGAGGGTTGCCAGGAGAGAGCCTATTCTTTTTTTTTATTTTTTTTTATAGAGAGCATGGCAGCACGGCCTAGTTCTCAAAGTTTTATCTGAACGAACCACAAAACTCCTGAAACTACGGTATGTTTTTTGGACAGACGAGACCAAAGTGAAGACATTTGGCCATAATGCACGGCGTCACATTTGCTGAAAACCAAAAACAGCATATCAGCACAAACATATCATACCATCTGTCGTCCACGGTGGTGTTGGTGGGGGGTGACTATTTGGGTTTTTGTTTACGGCCACAGGACCTGGATATCTTACAGTCATTTAGTTGATCTTGAACACCTCTGTATATGAAAGTATTTTGGAGAATATGTAAAGCCAGCTATCTTGGCCAAAACTGAGCCATGCAACAGGACAATGATCCCCACCAGAAAACCTAGCAAAATGGCTGAAAAAGACAATAATTAAAGTGTTGCAATGGCCCAGTCAAAGTCCAGACCTCAACCCAATTGAAATGATGAGGTGGGCCCATAAAGGGGTTGTCTAGCCTTGGAGTTGACAACCCCTGGGGTCCTCCCCTGTTCCCATGAACATAAAAAACATGCTCGCCGGTCCGCACTTTTGACGCTGCATATTTAAAGACTATGGACACCTTTTGGAGGCTTTTTTATTATTTGCATTCCACTTATCTTGGCTCTGCAGACTGTTCTTTCTGCTTTTTACTGAAATCCGTTAGAGAACTGTTCTGACCGTTTAATCTGTAGCCCATATCTCTGTTCTCCAGACAGTTTGTAAGCACTCTTTTAAGCTAAAAGATGATCAACCTGATAAGACTTCCACTTAAAGGGTTTTTCTGGTACGTTAATGTTAATGGCCTATCTCCAGGATAGACCGTCAATATCTAATCGATGGGGGTCAGATACCCTGCGCTCCCATTGATCAGCTGTTCTGCAGTAGCTCTGCTGCTGGAAACACAACTCTGTCCATTGTGTAGTGGACAGAGATGATTACTGCACTGTTGCTCCTTTTGAAGTGAATGGGAGCAGCTCTGCAGTAACCAGCTGTATCCCCTACAGAAATGCTGTATAGTTCTGAAACTACTACTGCAGAACATCTGAATGATGGCAGTACATAGTGTCGGACAACCATCTATCAGATGTTGATATCCTATCCTGAGAATGGGTCAGCAGGTTTGTACCTATAAAACTGGCTGAACTGTTGCATGTGTGCTTGGCAGCTGAAGGCGTCTGTGTTTGTCCCATCTTCATATGTGCCTGCATTGCTGAGAAAAGTGATGTTTTAATATAAGCAAATGAGCCTCTAGGAGCAACGGGGGTGTGGCCGTTACTCCTATAGGAGTTACTTTCTCTGTAACTGCAGCGCTCTTTGCACTTTCATTGACGGGACCAGGCAGTGTAAACATGATCACGCCTGCCTGGCCCTGTAAATCAATGCGGCAGTTGCAGAGAGAGCAGAGCCTCTAGGAGTAACTGCGACACCATCGTTGCTCCTAGAGGCTTACTTTCATATATTAAACATTTATTTTGCTAAGCAATGCAGGCACATATGAATATGGGACCAAAACAGATGCCGTCAGCCTGCAAGCGCACATACAACAGGTCAGCCAGTTTCATACATACAAATCTGCTGACAGATGCCCTTTAAAGTGCCCAATGTTTCATTATATTTCATTATATTCTTGGTGCCATGGTAACAGACAGACGGCAGCCTGCCAGCATCTCAAGAAGCTGAACCAGTCAAGGGGGAAGGGACTTTTTTCTCCCTCATGTACAGATGAAAGATCAGTGTGTACCTGCATTCATACTCACCTGCGTTGTCAGATTGTCTCCTCTGACTCTGAAGCATTGGCTTTTCAAAGACATAAGGTGTAAATCCCTCCTACAAAAGCCCTGCAGTTTTCAGACATAGTAATGAATTTTATGTTTTATGCCCTAGTTTGTCTTTTAACATATAAACATCATTAAAGGGTTTCAGGGACTTCAATAAGAATGCCCAATCAGGGCAGTTATAGGGAAGGAGCGCTCCTAAAAATGCTCATTCCCAATAATTGCTCTGTGTAAAGGTGCTGCTGGTTCATTAGTTGACAGTATTGCTGATGTGGACACCTAAATCATAAATGGATGGTCCTGTGTAAACAAATGATCTGCTGCCCAGAAATAGAAATTCTCTGTGGGAATGAGTGATCGCAGTAGATCACTACTCCACATACAGAGGTGACGTTTGCTGCCTGTAAATGCAGCTCTCACCTCCTTTGATGAGCAGGCAGTTAAAGAGGACCTTTCACTTCGGATTAAGGTAGTGAAATACTTACACTACCTTCCTGGGCGGCCCCCACTGATGTCCAGGCAACAGTTTGTTTTTTCAAAATATCCCCTGGTTCATCCGCTCCGGTCCCCGTTACTTCTCACATGCGGTGATTCTTTGTATGAGGCGGGGACTTGTCTTTTGCCTGGGGAGTGGTTTTCCTCTCCCTGGCTGCGAGCCGTGCGCTATGATTGGCTGAGCTCGCACCCAGGGAAAGGAAAACTACTCCCCAGGCTGAAGACGTCCCCGCTTCATACAAAGAATCGCTGCATATGAAAACTAACGGGGACCGGAGCGGATGAACCGGGGGATATTTTAAAATAAAAACTGTTGCCTGGACCGCAGCGGGGGTAGTGATAGTATTTCACTACCTCAAGCTGAAGTGAAAGGTCCTCTTTAACACGACCAAGCAATTTATTCCTGATTAGGCCAGCTGTGTTGGCTCGTGTAAAGAGGTCTTTAGGGCAGACCATCAGAGGCGCCACGGCCACTTCAGTCAGCTGATCAGACAGTTACTGGAAGTCAGACACCTATCAGTGCTGTTGATGGCCCATCCTATGGAATAGCCATCAGTATCAAAGTCCTAGAAAACTGCAAGATAGAAATAGTCAGATAGTAACGATTGTGATCAACCAGTGCCATGCTGCAGAAAGGAAGACTGTTACTAGGGCAGCCTTTTCCAAATTAGAGAACCCATATGAAGGGCCTAATAATGGCACTCTATAGTGCTGGTTGGGGTCTGCCACAGGTAGTAGGCTCCATATGGAAATATCATGGATTGCCTTCTACTGACCCCTCTGCACTGATTAGTAGTGTTAAATAATTTTTGACATCTGAGACCTCAGCACTGCCACTGTGTATG
The DNA here is from genome assembly GCA_033119425.1 of Bufotes viridis. Taxonomy (NCBI): domain Eukaryota; kingdom Metazoa; phylum Chordata; class Amphibia; order Anura; family Bufonidae; genus Bufotes; species Bufotes viridis. The sequence goes on from CM065595.1 coordinate 90,854,809, forward strand.
AAATGTTCTGCCGACATTTGTTTGGCATACCTCCGGTGGGGGAACTCGGCATGCCCAAGTTTTTTTTTGTTAAGGCAGATGTTTCTGCCAGAGAGGTCAGTGTCATCTTCCCCTATCAGCAGTGAAAACACTGAGCTATATGTGTATGGGGGGAGTGTTTGGACGACAGCTATTGAAAGGGTGTCACACGTTGTGGCGGCACTGCGTTATGGATGTGGGGAAAAAAAGGATTTTTTAATGCTTATTTTTGCCGCATCCAACACGTATCACTGCTGCAACATGTGGCAGCAACCTCAGTGTAATAACAGCAACCACTTATTCCTTGCATGTGGGTTACCTCCAGTAGGAAATACAGTGGGATGTTAGTAGAAAATAACTCTGTCTGCAAAATATATAATTGGATGAGATTGTACTCAGGACATAAAGGATCACCTACCTATGAATGAAAGTTAATCACTGACAGAACTATGTTACACGTCCAAACAGGCACTTTCTCAGGTTCAGTTTCTTGTTTTACCATCACATAAGTTTTTCTTTTTACCACCAGAGGTCTCTAACTGATTATCCGTACATTCAATATACATTGTAGATAGTACTGCTGGATGCATTATATATATTTATTAGGGCTGGGCGATTTTGCAAAAAAATAAATAAAAATATATATATATCTCGATTATTTTAAATTTAAGGATGATTGTCTGATTTTTCTACATTTTTTTTCTGGCAATAACTTGTTGATGTAGCCCACTGTGGATGTATATGGGATCTAGACCAGTATAGATAGATCTGTACACTAGAAGTAGGGCAGATTTGTGGAGTTGGGGAGTTATAGAATACACATATAACTATTATATATGGGGGGGATGTGTATGGGATCTAACAGGGAAAATACACCAATATAGATCTGTATATTAGAACTAGGGCAGACATGGACAGTTGGAGGTGTGGACTTACAGGATCTGTCGCTGTCAGGGTTGACAGCCAGTCTGGAGGATGTTCCACAGCGCACCGTGACATGGGCCGCACAGGCACACTTCTCCTGACACCCGGGCCTTATATCTGCAGCAGGCAGGGTTGGGCCTGACATCTCACACACTCACCAACGACTATGGCCCTGAGGCAACAGTCCAGGAGCCAACGTTTCTGCCACTACACAACATTTCCAGCTGCATCCTTCACCTACCCCGGCTCGAAGTGTTGCATGAAGTAAAACAACAGATGAAAGAAGATCGCAGCACTCCAAGGTCTTCTGATTTTCAAAGTTTATTCCACCACGTGAAATGCGACGTTTCGACCCAGGGGATGAAGTAAAACAACAACACATTTTTAGTTTCTCTGTCTCTTTAAAAGCAATGTTCACTGTTAGGCCTCTTTTACACAAAGGTTTTTTGTTTGCGAGTGTACGGACCGTTTTTTTGCTTTCCGTATATATAGAGAATTATTCATTTCAATGGTTTAGCAAAAAAAAAAAACAGAAGTGTTTCTGTGTGCATTCCATTTCCGTATTTCCGTTTTTCCGTTCCATGCAAAGATAGAACATGTACTATTATTGCCCGCAAATCACGATCCGTGGTTCCATTCAAGTCAATGGGTCCGTTCCGCAAAAAAGACGAAACGGAAACAAAAAAACGCATCCTACAAAAGCGGCCCTCAAAACACTGAAAAAGCCATATGTTTGTCTGCAGGAGGCCTAAGAAGCTTGGAGGCTTTTGTAGTGTTCTTGGTGAAGCCTCCAGAGCTATGCCAGATCCTATGTTCCTTTGTAGTGGTCCTATTAGAAAATGCAGCAGTACTGAGACCCATTTAAAATCCCATGTACACTGGAGTGGGCATAGCATTGAGTCTGTCCACAAGCTGCATACAAACTGAAGGTGCAGGATGCTGTTTATTGTATGGAAGAAAAATACGGAATATATACTGTTTAGCTAGCGTTTGGACAAGCAGGATTTTGTTGATATTTTCTGTCATTTTGTATCTTGCAAAAAAATTTACACCTGTTGACAAAAATATATATAATCCAGCTAGATAGAAATGATATATTGCTGTAAAACTCCTCATACAGTTATGTCTCAGGCAAATATGTCAATTATCACAGGTGTGGTCTGTTAGACACTGGGCCTTGCGGTAAGAGGGCGTAAAAGTGCTTCCCCCACTGCCCTATAAAAAGGCTCTCGTAGGGTATATTTGGGTAGTGTACCTCTCAGTAAGAGATCATGACCCGCTAGACGTGTCTCCACAACGCACCCGAAGACATTTTGCCCAGTTGACAAAACGGCTGTTTTGACGAATGGTCCGACCCTTTATTAACTCTTTCTCGGAGGGAGATGTGAAAAAAACAGCAATACTGTCACTGAGTTTTTACGGCTTTCATTTTTCGGCATAAATAAGTAATATCTTTATTCTCTGGATAAGTATGATTACAGCGATATCAAATGCAAAAAAGAAGAAAATCTTTTTGCATCACTGCATCCCAAGACCCATAACTTTTTTATTTTTCTTTCTATGCAGTTTTGCCAGGGCTTGATTTTTGCAGAATTTGTAGTTTTCATTGGTATCATTTTGGGATAAATAACACTTTTTGATCGCTTATTATTACGTTTTTTTGGTGGCGACTAAGAATAAATTAGCAATTCTGGGATTTATTTTGTTGTTATTTTTACAGCGTTTTTTATTGGAATTTTTTTTATTTAATGGGTTTTTTAACCTTTTTTTTTATCCACGTAATAGTTCTGAAAACGGACTATAACAGGTAATCTTTTGATTGCTTTTAAAATACAATGCACTATCCCTATATTGCATTGCATTTTAATGTCAGTGCTACACTGACATTGACCAGCAGGCTGCTCCAGAGAGGTACAGCCTGCTGGGGAACACTCAAGGCAGGCTTAAGGCCTACACCAGGTCTTAGCCAGCCTATACACACATTGGCACCCTGCGATCGCATTTGCCTGGGAGACAGAGAGAGACAGAGGGAGTCCTGCTACCTCTGTCACCGCTTACTTGTGGCAGACGCCATTGCCCACGGCATGTGAGGGGTTAAACAGGCTGGATTGGCATGCTGCCGTTCCAGACTGTTAGAGCAGGAGTGCGCCTGTCATGTGACCCGTGCAGCGCTTAGACTGGGTCACCGTGAAAAGGCGGCGGCCCAGCCTAAGGCACCTTAGTGACCGCTGTAAAAAATTGTATGGGTGGTCACTAAGGAGTTAATGACTCGGGGCTGCTGCAGCTAAAAAATTTATTAAAACGGGTTGTTATATAATATGTATTTGGGTGATGCTATATCTCCTTACGAAGAGCACCTAAACGGCGTGAAAAGTCTTATAGACCAGACAATGCATCTCTGGAATTCTGGGAAGAGGGTATGCAAATGAGCTCTTAGCAAGCTCTGCCTCTAATGCGACCAGATGTAAGGTAGCTATCCTATAAGTCAATATTCAACCCGTTAAACAGAGACACAACAGAGCCTTGAGACATGACTCAGATATTGAATAAGCCAGCACCTCATCTGCAGACAGCAGTTTCGGGGGTGATTGCCCCTCATCAGTGCAGAGCAGAAAGTACTGGCTTAACTGGGTGAGAGGCCCAAGTCAGGATTCTGGGGATACTAGATGTATGATAGCTATCCTATAAGTCAATGTTCAACCTTTTAAACAGGCCTTGAGACATGACTTGGATAATAATTAAGCCAGCACCTCATCTGCAGACAGCTGTTTCGGGCTGATTGCCCCTCATCAGTGCAGAGATGAGAGGCAATCACTATAATATGTATACATTTACACGAACAAGATGGCTTTGGTTGGCGTGTTTTTAAAAAATTTTCCCTTATTTGTATTTTATTATTATTTTATATTTTTTTTAAATATATTTTTGTACTTAATATGTGCCCCAAGAGGTCATTTACATTTTTTTATTTTGTTTTTATTTTGCACATTTTCACTTTCAAAGCAGCCCCGGGTACAAGTTAAAACAGAAATTTGTGAATTCTTTGTTTTGCGGAAAAGACTTGTTGCATAGCATCATTGGCCACTTTCCAAGTATTTTTATGGGGGGGTAAATTATAAGGAATTACTATTAGGTAAATTATTTAGGTAAATGTGTTTCTACAAACACATATTTTTAATGTTGACGGGCATTTGCCTCCTGTAGGGCAGTGTGCCAAATTCAATTATACCACCTAGCGCTCAGATGGCGACAAGGAGTACGCCACCTGCTGCATCTGCTCTGTACTGCAGTCCCTTCCCTTCAGCTCTCATAGCCTTTTTACCAGTTGTACTCTTTTTATTCAGGTAAGAAATGGACATCCACATCGAACAAACTCTCTCTTTCTACTACACCTTCTTATATCTGTTTGTTGCAGGATTTTCTAAATGGTTTGTCTGCAGACACACACATTTCCATACATTCATGTAATAATATATACTATTACTGTGCAACTACCTTAAGATACTATATCTCTGTCTTCTCATTTTTTTCAGGGTGCCAGAGGCCAATTGGACTTTCCAACGAAAAGGCCAAGGTGTGCAGTTACAGCGGGTGGTATTATTGTAGCTCATGCCATGTTGATGAAGGTTTCATTATACCTGCACGGCTAGTTCACAACTGGGACACATCGAAACACAAGGTACGGTTTTATTTATTTTAAAAAATAAAGAATAATTCACTGAGAAGCAGGTAGCTGTGTAACACACAGAGCAGCCCTATTTTTCCCTTGTATCCGCTCAGTTCAGAGACCAACCATTGGCGTGCAGAATTTGGGACACTTGGTAGATATGACGGTTCTTAGGGTATATTTCTCACCTTCACTGGTTCTAGGAAACAATGGGATTTTTTACAGATTGCACAGAATAAGTGAAAACGGCATACCCAGTAATGATTTTACATTCTGTTGCTATATACCTAATGTATGCATCACTCCTAATATTAGCTTATTGTAGAAAGACCCTCATTATACCCATTAGGCCTCTTGCACACAACCGTATGGCTTTTTCAGTGTTTTGCGGTCCGTTTATAACATCCGTTTTTCTGTTTTTTGCTTCCGTTGTGTTTCCGTTTCGGTTTCGTTTTTCCGTATGGCATATACAGTATACAATAATTCCATAATAAAAATTGGGCTGGTCTTAACATTTTAAATAGATTGTTCAGCAAAAACGCAACGGATACGGAAGACATACGGGTGCCTTTCCGTATGCTTTCCATTTTTTTTTTGCGGACCCATTGACTTGAATGGAGCCACTGAACGTGTTTTGCGGACAAGAATAGGACATGTTCTATATTTAAACGGAATGGAAAAATGGAAACGGAAGGCATACGGCGACACTTCAGTATTTTTTGCGGTCCCATTGAAGTGAATAATTCAGTATACTGTCAGTATAGTGAACTGAAAAAACAGCCAGTATATGGTCCGCAAAATAATGTCGTGTGCAAGAGGCCTTACAGTGTTCATACAAAGATTCTTCTGTTTTGCAATTAACATTCTTCTCACATTCTTCATTTCTTAAAGGGAATCTGCCACCACCTTAAAGGTAGTGAAGCACATTCTAGCTCCATCTCTGCTATGTGTGTCTGTAATTTAGTTTCTGTGAAATTTGCCATTTGTTAGCTGCAGCACTAGCATCGTGCTGTGAGGATGGAGTACTTGTAATTATAAGTTGTGGGATAGTTCCTCCCACCTCACTTTCTGCCAGTGATTGTCAGCTTTCTCCCTATTACTGTGCAGGCATGCTATTGCTGAGGCACAATCTCACAGGAGAAAGTGGCTAAAATACCATAGAGTGCACAGCCATTGGGGAAGTTAAAGGTGTGCACTGGCCCTTTGAGAGCCGGAGAGCCCATGCACCCTACAAACAATGAGAGACAGAGTCAGCAGGAAGCAGGCCTCAGCCTTTGAAGAAAAAGAGATAGGTGCTACTTAGGCGGTCTGGCCTGTTGAGCAAAGGAGAGGGATGCCAGCAGGTCCAGACCACCAATGACCTGGAACATCCACCAGGATGAGCAACGCTAATGTAACCAATATAACAGGAGGAGGACAATACTTTTCTTCTTTTCATTTGTCTCTCCAGTGAAGTAAGTTCATACACATATTCTATATCCCTGAGACTAATCATAGCTTGCTCACTTTTGGATTTAAAGACTATGTAAACCTTTGCATCAATTTTGTCATAAAGAGAATTCCCATCTAGTTTCCATTAAAACTTTTGAATTGTCTGTCTTCTGCAGCTTGTATGTATTCCAGTACATAGCAGGCTCCAGAATTCTTTTAATTGCTGAATCCATCAGGTGAGCTTTCTGGGCCTCAGCCCCACCTCTTTATTCCGGAGCAATCATCTAGCTGAATTGTGATCAAATCAATTGACTTCAGCCGAATTTAGCTAGATGATCGCTCAAATGTGGAGAGGGAGGGTCTGGAGATGAGCCATTAGAGAGCTCATCTGAAGGATTCGCATTCTTTTTGCAATGTATTGAAATAGATAAAAGCTGCAGGAGCCCCCCCACACACACACACACTTCAAGATTTTTATGAAAACCAATTGGAAAAATATTTCTATGACATTTGACGCAAGGCAGTTAGAAAATCGTTCATAGCCTTTAAATATTAAGTGTAGAAATCAACATATATTTATTAATTTGTACAACTACACGAGTTTGAAAGTAAACAAATGCAAAACTTTTCTTACCTGAGAAGAAAGAAACATGTATGAGCTTGGATATATTTCAGTAGTGGCCATTCTCCGGTGCTTACAGGGGTTATCTGGATTTAGAAAGAAAAAAGGGGGTCTACTTTTTTCACAAGAAGACCCTTTTTCTCGTTTGCTGTAGAAATGTGTAAAGATGGCTTCAGAACCTTCTTGGTAGTTGTGCGTCCCAGAAGGTCTATTACTGCACCCAGGCAGTATAGCTAATTGTCATTACTCAGGGGTCAATGGTGGTGAAGTTTTGGTAGCATCTTGGCAGGCTCATCATGGACATTTGGTGCTGCCAGTAACATAGTAGCATGCTCATGTAACCACACTGTTGCTAAAGCATTTCTACGCTGCTCCTTCACATAACTAAATCATTGATGAGACCAAGCGGTAATGCTAAGGACATTTTCTCAATAATCTCTTTAGCTGCACAGTTTGGAGCACTAAACTAGTTTGTGAACCACAGGATCCTTAAAGAGGATCGGCTCTGTTTGTGTGGAGCTGTCCTTTTGTAACCCATCTTCATTAAAACAGATGTGCAAAGTTATTAACTTATCCGATATCCACAGCATAGGAGATAATAACTTCTCCGATGTCCACAGCATAGGAGATAAGGAGATGTCCCACCACTGGTATCCTGAGAGCGGGGGACCTATTACCCCGAATGAATGGGCCATGCTCTGTACTCTTCAGCAGTCTCATAGAAAATGAATGGAGAGGCAGTTGTCCATTCAGAGGAATCAGACCCCAGCAGTCAGACCCCTGCTGATCAGATGATTACCCCCTATCCTGTGGATGGGGAATAGGTACAACTTGTCACCTTTGACTACTAGACCCGCTAACCACAAACCCGCTAACTCCTTCTGTTGAAGAAAAATCTGCACGTTTTCAGACTCCCTGACATCACACTGGAGCATTGAGTATTTATGAACTGGTCTGATCGATCATAGAGGCAACTGTATGACTGTTAAATCACGGATGCACGGTCCTCTATGATCTGTGATAAGTGAGTATTAACCTCCTTTCTACTACTAGAGATGATGGACTAACCCTTTCAAAACCTTAGACTATCCTTAGATTACCAATAGATTTTCTTATAAAAGCTACCACTGCCCTAGACCACCAGGGATGCTGCCATGCTTCTATTCCCTGTTTTAGATCATTGTTAACCTCTCTTTATGATAAACCATCAGGAATGTAACCATTAGTCCTTTAACTACCCTAGTAGTATAGTAACTACTATAACAACCTTGACTTCCATGGACTACCAGACAAGCAAAGTTTCCACTATCCAACGAAATCATAGTTTGCTATCCAGGGGTCCGCTTTGTTTTACTATGGGATCCAAACATGCTGGGAGAGCACTATTAATGGGGAACTTATCCATGTTGCCACACTTGTTTTCAGTAGGAACAGAAGAACACTCCCTTCAAGTTGTTGTGCATTTGTATGTCTTGCTGTTTTTGAACATACTTATGGACAACTAAAAGACGAATACTACAAGGATTTCCATTCTGCAACATTCCCCTCTATTTCCTGTGTAAAATGTCAATGATAGCAGTCATCTAGATTAAAGAAGCAGTCCCACAATACATTATCTGGCAAGTTAGTGATACAGGTAATGTAAAAAGCTGTGTAGTAATAATTTGTCACTTAACATTGTTGGACTAAAGAAATTGTGGTTGTGGATTTTAGGAGGGAAGTTCATCACCTGATCTATGTCAATGGGGCTGCTGTAGAACAGCTATCTGGATTTAACCACTTAAAGAGGACCTTTCATGACTTTTAAATATATAAACCAAGTATGCTCACATGGAGAGCGGCGCCCAGGGATCTCCCTGCACTTACTATTATCCCTGGGCGCCGCTCCGTTCTCCCGGTATAGGCTCCGGTCTCTTTCCTCACAAAGTTATAGTAGGCGGGGACTTGGGGGACTTGGTTATAGTAGGCGGCGCCTGCCCTTCATCTCCTTCTCCCCGGCTGTATCGCTGGCCAGTCGCAGCACAGAGCTCATAGCCTGGGAGTTTTTTTGGAGAAAGGTGAAGGAGAAGGAGATGAAGGGCAGGCTCCGCCCACTATAACTTTGTGAGGAAAGAGACCGGAGCCTATACCGGGAGAACGGAGCGGCGCCCAGGGATAATAGTAAGTGCAGGGAGATCCCTGGGCGCCGCTCTCCATGTGAGCATACTTGGTTTATATATTTAAAAGTCATGAAAGGTCCTCTTTAAGGACACGGCCCTATTTCACCTTGCAAATCTGACCAGTGTCACTTTATGTGGTGATAACTTTAAAACGCTTTTACTTATCCAGGCCATTCTGAGATTGTTTTTTCGTCACATATTGTACTTCATGACACTGGTAACATTTTGTCAAAAAAGTTCATTTCTTTTGTATAAAAAAATACTAAATTTACCAAAACTTTTGAAAAATTTGCAAATTTTCAAGTTTCAATTTCTCCACTTCTAAAATACATAGTAATACCTCCCAAAATAGTTATTACTTTACTTTCCCCAAATGTCTACTTCATGTTTGGATCATTTTGGGAATGCCATTTTATTTTTTGGGGACGTTACAAGGCTTTGAAGTTTAGAAGCAAATCTTGAAAATTTTCAGAAAATTTCAAAAACCCAATTTTTAAGGACCAGTTCAGGTCTGAAGTCACTTTGTGAGGCTTACATAAAAGAAACCACCCAAAAATGACCACATTCTAGAAACTGCACCCCTTAAGGTATTCAAAACTGATTTTACAAAGTTGTTAACCCTTTAGGTGTTCCACAAGAGTTCATGGCAAATGGACATATAATTTCAGAATTTCGATTTTTTTTTTGGGGCAAATTTTCCATTGAATCCATTTTTTCCAGGAATAAAGCAAGGGTTAACAGCCAAACATAACCCAATATTTATAGCCCTGATTCTATAGTTTGCAGAAACATCCCATATGTAGTTGTAAACTGCTGTATCACCAAACGGCAGGGCACAGAAGGAAGGGAACGCCATATGGTTTTTGGAAGGCAAATTTTGATGGACTGGGTTATTTACACCATGGCCCATTTCAAGCCCCCCTGATGCACCCCTAGAGTAGAAACTCCAAAAAAGTGACCCCATTTTGGAAACTACTGGATAAGGTGGCAGTTTTGGTGGTAATATTTTTAGGGTACGTATGATTTTTGGTTGCTCTAGAATACATTTTTGTGAGACAAGGTAATAAAAAATAGAAATTCTGAAATTTCATCTCCATTTGCCATAAACTCTTGAGGAACACCTAAAGGGTTAATAAAGTTTGTAAAATCAGTTTTGAATACCTTGAGGGGTGTAGTTTCTTATATGGGGTCACTTTTGTGGAGTTTCTACTCTAGGGGTGCATCGGAGGAGCTTCAAATGTGACATAGTGTCAAAAAACCAGTCTGTCAAAATCTGCCTTCCAAAAACCATATGGTGTTCCTTTCCTTCTGCGCCCTGCCGTTTGGTCCATACAGCAGTTTACAACCACATATGGAGTGTTTCTGTAAACTACAGAATCAGGGCAATAAATATAGAGTTTTGTTTGACTGTTAACCCTTGCTTTGTTACTGGAAAAAAATGATTAAAATGGAAAATTTGGAAAAAATAGCTGTTTTGGGACCGTATTTATTTTATTTTTGTAACTGTGTTCATCTGAGGGGTTAGGTCATGTGTTATTTTTATAAAGCAGATTCTTACGAACGTGGCAATACCTAATATGTCTACTCTTTTTAATTTATTTAGGTTTTACACTAAACAAACAAAAAACTATTTTAGTATCTCCATAGTCTGAGAGTAATTTTTTTTTTTGTTTATGTCCAATTGTCTTAGGTAGGGGCTCATTTTGTGAAGGATGAGATGATGGTTTTAATGGCACTATTTTGGGGTGCATATGACTTTTTGATCGCTTGCTGTCACACTTTTTGTGATGTTAGGTGACAAAAAACTGCTTTTTACAGTATTATTTTTTATTTTTTTTGCGGTGTCCACCTGAGGGGTTAGTTCATGTGTTATTTTTATAGTTCAGGTTCTTACGGACGCGGCGATACGTAATATGTCTACTTTTTATTTATTTATTTAGGTTTTACACAATCATATTTTCGAAACAAAAAAAAATCATGTTTTAGTGTCTGCATAGCCTGAGATCCATAATTTTTTTATTTTTTGGGCGATTTTCTTAGGTAGGGTATCATTTTTTGGGGGACGAGGTGACGGTTTTATTAGTACCATTTGGGTGTAGATACAACTTTTTTGATCACTTTTATTAACTTTTTGTGGAAGTGAGGTGGGCAAAATTTCAATTTTATCATAGTTTTTTTTTTTTTTTATGACGTCCACCGTACGGGGAAAGTAACAAACCCATTTTATATATCAGGTCGTTACGGATGCGGTGATATATAACATGTGTAGTGTAGTTTTTTTTTAGTTTTTTATTAGTGATAAATGTGTTTTTTTGTTTTTACCTTTTTTCACTTTCCTTTACATTTTTTTGGACCCAGACCCACTTGGTTCTTGAAGATCCAGTGAATCTGGTGTCTGTATAATACAGTACAGTACATTATATATTGTACTGTACTGTATTTTTTACTTGACACTTAGTCTGATCAGACTTCTGTTACCATGGCAAGCAGGACGCCTTTAAAGGCGTCCTGTTGCCATGGTTACCGTCCTCCGCTGCTATAACAGAGCAGCGGAGGATGGGGAGGGAGGGAAGTTGGGGACTGGAGCTAGGGGGGCTGCACCAGGCACAGCAGCCCCCCACAGCAGCTCCCTCCCTCTTAACCACTTCCATACAGCGGTCCCTACGGACTGCGGCATGGAAGGGGTTAATAGGCTGACATCCGTGCCTGCACGGATGTCAGCCATTACAAGCAGAGTGTCAGCAATGTGCTAACACTCTGCTTGCCACACTCGGCCATCCTGAAAATGAGCGGAGGGGCGGGCAGAGGATCGTGCGCCCGCCCGCCCCCCGCACCGCCCGCAAGCCTCCCCCCCTCCCCGCACCGCCCATCACAATGAAGGCACAGGGGGGAGGTAATAGGAATTTAAAAAAAAACATTTGGCAGCATTTTAAAGTATCTGATCAGATACATCGCAAAGCGCTGCAAACCGCAGGTCTGAATTGACCTGCGGTTTGCATCGATCGCCGATACGGGGGGGTCACAGGACCCCCCTCGGCATATGACCATGGTTCCTGCTGCACGATCGCAGCAGGAACCATGTTTCTAGCGATTTTTTTTTTTTAATATGGGATTTAATTTAGGACGTATGGGTACGCCCTGTGTCCTTAAGGACTCGGACATTAGGGCGTACCCATACGTCCTATGTCCTTAAGGTGTTAAAGAGGTTGTGCAAGCCGGACCTGTAAAGGGAAACTTACCTGCTTCCCGGTGCTGTCTCCCCCCTCCTTGTTCTCCCAGTCCGAGCTGCTCCACTGTACTCCCTCTCTGTAAACATCCAGTTTGACATTGCTGCAGCCTATCACTGGCCATGGTGGTGACCAGCTGTCCTTATGTCATGACGAATGGCCACATGACGCAAGGGGATCGGGTCTCTGCTGTGGCCAGTGATTGGCTGCAGCGATGTCAAACCAGATGTTTTCAGCGAGGGAGAATAAGGAGAAGGAGCGGGAAGCCGTTGTCAGGAAGCAGGTAAGTAAGCTTTCTTTTTACAGGTCTGGCCTATTGGGCAGCAGGGTCGGGTTGCAAAAACCCCCTAATTCTCGCACAACCCCTAAGTTTTTGGATGTTCATATATTTGAAGGCCTTACATGGTCCTTCAATTCAATTGCAATAGTTAAAAAATCTTAACAGAGATTATATTTCTAAAGGTGTTTAACCACTTGAAGACCACAGGTTTATACCTCCCTAGTGACCAGGCCCTTTTTTACAAATCCGCACTACACTACTTTCACCGTTTATTGCTCCGTCATACAACTTACCACCCAAATGAATTTTACCTCCTTTTCTTCTCACTAATAGAGCTTTCATTTGGTGCTATTTCATTCTTGCTGACATTTTTACTTTTTTTGATATTTTACTTTTTTTGACGAAATTTTTGCAAATAAACGACATTTTTCGCTTTGTGTTGTAAAAATTTTCAAATAACACTACATTTCAATTTAAATTTTTCTCTAAATTTATTGTTCTACATGTCTTTGATAAAAAAAAAATGCACTAAGTGTATATTTATTGGTTTGGGTAAAAGTAATAGCGTTTACAAACTATGGTGCAAAAAAGTTTCCTCACTTTGACTTTCTGAGCACCTGTCCTGTTTCCTGACGCACTACAATGCCCAGACAGTAGAAACACCCCATAAATTACCCCATTTCGGAAAGTAGACACCCTAAGGTATTCGCTAAGGGGCATAGTGAGTTCATGGAATTTTTTATTTTTTGTCACAAGTTAGCGGAAATTGAATTTTTTATTTTTTTTTCAAAAAATTTCATTTTCCGCTAACTTGTGTCAAAAAATAAAAACTTCCATGAACTCACTATGCCCCTTAGCGAATACCTTGGGGTGTCTACTTTCTAAAATGGGGTCACTTGTGAGGTTTTTCCACTGCCTTGGCATTTGAGGGTCTCCGCAATCATTACCCGTATGGCCAGAATTAGGAGTTTTTGCTATTCGCCTTATATTGACCATATGGGTAATGAGATTTTTTTTGTCCGTTCGGCCGCTGGGCTGAAAGAAAAAAATGAACGGCACAGATTTCTTCATTCACATTGATCAATGTGGATGAAAAAATCTCTAAAAAATGTGCAAAAAAAAAAAGAGGGGAAAGCTGTAAAGCTGCGATCGCTAAGGGACCCTTAGGCCTCATTCACACGTCCGCAATTCTATTCCGCAAAATTTTGCGGAACGGAATTGTAGATGCATTCAATTCTATGGGGACAGACTTTGTCCCGCTCGGATCCGGAATTGCGGATCTGCACTTCCGGATCCGCACTTCCGGATCTGCAAAAATATAGAACATGTCCTATTCTTGTCTGCAATTGCGGACAAGAAAAGGCATTTTCTATATAGTTCTGGCAATGTGCGGATCCGCAAAATGCGAAAAGCACATTGCCGGTGTCCGTATTTTGCGGATCCGCAGATCCATGGATCCGCAAAACACATATGGACGTCTGAATGAGCCTTACAGGGGGGTGATTAGTGACAGGGGGTGATCAGGGGGGTGACATGGGTGATCAGGGGTTAATCAGTGATGGGGGGTGAGGGGGGGGTGTGTAGTGATTGGTGCACTTTACTTATGTTTGCCCTGGTGGTCCAAGACAAATGGACCACCAGAGGAGCAAACAGCAGGCATATCAGACGCTGTTTACAAAACAGCGTCTGATATGCGTTTTAAATGCATTTTTATTCGCATCTACAGCCTGTCAGCGCATGGCAGGCTGTAGTTTCAGTTGTCCCGAGTACGTTCACATGAACGCAACGCGCGTTGCACGTGCGTTCATGTGAAATCTCAGGTCTCACGAGATGACGCCGATAGGCGTGAGTGAGACCTGAGAGAGCCGCCGCGCTGACGCCCATCGGCGTTAGCGTGGTGGCAAGAGGTTAAAAAGGGTTAGTTTAATTTTGGTAGACTTTCACCACCAGGATATGCCCCCATTGTCTTATAGGTGCTGGTCCCCGCAAAGTGGCGGCTTGAGGACTCCGGCCCGGCCACCACTAATCTTTCTCCCCATAGAAGTGAATGGGAGCGCACTATATGTAGAACGGAGCCCTGAAAGTGGTGGAGAATGCATTGCACATGCGCCACCACTCATATTCACTTCTATGGGCCCGACGGAAATAGCCGAGCCAGTGCTCGGTAATTTTCGGCAGCCCCATAAAAATGAATGGCGGTTACGCATGCGCATTGCATTCTCCACCACTTTCGGGGCTCCGTTGTTGATATAGGTGCAGGTCCTAGTGATATGCCCCCATTGTCTGAGATGAGACAACCCCTTTAAGTGTCTCATAGTAATGCACAGAGAAAGTAACTTCCAGTCCACATATAAGATGCTGAACTATTCATTAAGTCTGAATACCGGTCACTTGTAGCAAGGGACCAGAACAGAGTGGGTAACTCGTAAAAAGGCTATGAAATCTATCACTTACATTACTAATTCACCAGATGATAAAATATTTGTGGGAATGCTTCTCTAGGGTAGAGCATGAGTACATTTTACATTTCTGGTGGGTTTAATAAACATTCAGGTCCCTGCTGTCTCCTGTTTTTTTTTTTTTTTTTAAATGGCTGTGCAGTAGTGCAGCAAACCCTTAGCTCTTTTGCTCTCATCTAAAGATTAAAAAAAAAACTGCCAATTTTTGCTCAGATACTGGAAACTCCAGTTTTAGTGAAAATGCATAAGCCCAGTGGGAGCTGTATAAATGTGCATACTGTAAAATTCCCCTAGCGGTGACTGCAGGTTGCCATAATTTTATACTTTAAATCTATGATAGGAATCAGGAAATTGGAGGTTCAGCCTATAAAAATAAAAGGTGCAGTTTCTGGGTGGGGGCAGTAAGTCCCACTAATTGCTCAGGCAGTCAGTCCTTGACCCTGAGACACACATTTCTCCGTCTATGAAAGTTCTCCCGTAGTGCCAGACTGCTCCCAATTATGTACCATGTCAAACATGACATATTCTTCATCTGAATAAGCTTTTAGAAGATATGATAGGTCACTGCTTTGATTTACAGATGTGTGCTGTTGTGTCCTTTAATGTGTGTGTACATATTATATATATATATATATAAACTCCATAAAACTTGATATGAAAAGTTTCTGTAATAACACAGCTACATTTTATCTTCCTTGAAATAAAATGTATTGATTTTTTTTCTCTTCGTGATGTTTTAATGCACTTTCCAGCCTTAATTAAGGAGTTATTTGCGATTAATCTGAACTTGCTTGGTACAATATGTTTCGAGAAGATGGCATTTAAAATCTAAAGAAAAAACCTTTCTACCATCATTTGCCTTCCTGAAATAGCACAATTTAGCTCTGTGTCAGTGTAAACATGGACTTAAGGGTCTGGAAGCCTAATGGCATTGCTCAATATATCATTTTCCATCATTCTATTCTCAAGTGTCCTAGACAAAATTTCCCCCATGCTTAAGAATGGGCTACATTAGCAGGAGCTATTTCATCTCTCCACTACTCGGAGTGAATACATAATAGCTACAGAATTAGTTCAGTGGCTTCTGGTAATTAATCTGTCCTTCATGCGGTTGGCCTGTGTGGTGTATATTGTATGTCTACCTTCAATATCAGACCATTTATTTTCTTCCAAATAATAGCAGATATGATAAAATAAACTATTTTTATGCAGTAAAAATCTCTTATTTTCATTACAAATAATGTTTCAAATAAGAGATGCCATTGAAAGTGTCTGCAATACTTTTACTTTGAGATCTCAAGCTGAGCTATTGTTATTCATTTAAAATTTGGTTATTTTGACCTGATAACATGGTTATTCATTTGTGGTCCTCGTCCAAGTACTTTGTCCTGAAGCACTGAGGAATCTCATGGATTTTAATATTAAATGTAACATGAGGTGAGCCTGTTTGGTGTAGTAGTAGGATCCCAGGTGAACAGTTCGCTTGTTGGGCAGATGGGGTCACACAGTTTGATAAAAATGCGCACTAAGAACCTCACATTTGTAAATATAATAATAAACATAGAACTAATGCAATTCCAAATCCATATCACTAAAGGGGTTGTGCAGGCACATAAGAAATTACGATATTGAAAGTACTAATAACACCCATCTTTCTATTTGGGCTGTGATCCTTCTTCTGCCCTGCGGTCACGTGACCATAAAATTCTGGCGTTCACAATGCCACATTACATCCCATCTGCGCATTATGCGATGTCCCCTCCCTGTTGATCCTTCACCTTAAAGTGAGCGAGGCATTTGTTCAAACTGCCTATTTTCTTTAGCACAGGAGCACTCTATCTATCTTCACTCCTCCACTCCAACAGATATAAATATTCATTGGAGGGGAGGGACGCTGTCGAAAATAGCCAGTATGAACAAATGGCTGTCAGGCTCCATCTAAAAGGCGGAGCAACAGGGAGGGGACATCATATGGTGAGCAGACGGGACGTCCTGCCGCATCAGTGACTACTGGAATCTTACTGTCGTGTGACCACAAGGCAGCGTTCCCCCCATTAAATCCACACACTTATGGAAATAAGAGAGTTGGGAGAGATAGCTGTCGGCCAAACGAGCGTTCATCCGGCTGCTGTTGTTAAGGTGTTTGGGCATCCTAACTTTGTTTTTTGAACTGTACTAACTTAAGGTTGATTTAGACAAACCAATAATCGTCCAGGTTATTGGGATCTACCGTTCCTGTGAACGTTCGTTCCCGATAATCTGGCCATCTACACGTGCCCACGATAACCCGATGAATGAGCAAAACTCTGTCTAAACAATGATCTGCTGCCCAGAAACAATGATTCTGTATGGGGATGAGCGATCGCTATAAAGACTGCTTATCCTCATACTGTGAAGGAGATCGCTGCATGTAAATACAGCGCTTTCCTTCAGTGAGCGAGCATCCGACTGTCAGGAAGGAACGCTTCTATTGGCCCGTCTAATCCCGCCTTTAGTTAAATGGGTTGGACAGACTGTTGCCTCCCTCAAGCACATGACTAGTACTGCTGACACTGACTCCGGATCTCTACTTTATATTTGTATACACCTTCCCCGCCCAAACCGCTGCTGTAATACATTGACAGGACTTATGAGCTCGCCGACAGAAAGGCCCCTCCATGATGTGCATATGGCTCATGAGTCCTACCATTGTATTACAGCAGTGGTGTGTGGGGGTAGTTTACACATATTAAGTATTATTCAGAGTCAGTGTCAGCAGTACTGCGCATGGAGTGCTGAAGTTAAAGGGGTTATCTCGGTATACATTTTTCCCTTTCCCTGTGCTTCCCCTGCCAGGCCCTGCAACTTTTTCTGTCTCACTCCGGAGATCATGAGGGTGGTCACGTGACTGTGCCCTCTGTGGAGACTGGATTTCCCCTGACATCATGACCAAGCCTCCCATGATGCCCTCAGTCAAAATCCTCCCCAAATGGTCATGATGTCAGGCCCATGTGACCTTGGAATGGGCTGGTCGACGCTCCCAATCCACAAGCTGGGAAGGCAGAGTCCACTGGTTGTCATATTGAAGCTGTGTAGGAGGAAACAACAAGGAGATAATGGAGGGTGTAGTGGGTGGTGATTTCGGCCCAGGGAAGGGTATAGTATGTGTTTACATTTCTGGCTGATCTTGCAGTGCACAGCGCTATGGGAAGTGTTGTGGCTGCAGCTCATCTACACCCACATCCTAGAAGTTCAGGTTATAATCAATGGAGCGGTGGGAGCATGGAGACTTAAGTGAAGACTTAGGAGAACTGGACAAGTACACCATTATGCTCTGTAGGAGACTAGATGAGGTTTACACAATGGACATTTTTAGGATACTGCACAACCCCTCTAATGGTGCTTGAGAGAAGTGACACCCTCCCTTTAGTTCCTATAGTTTAAAGAGTTTGTACAAATGTTAAATACCTGTAGTCTTACTTTACTTGGCACAAATGGAAGGATATCCGTACCATATTTGTAGAAGCAGTGTAGCATTGATCTAGAATCAATATTTCTGGCAGGGACTTACACAGAGAGGAGTTATAGGGTTACATTTCACAGTCTTCACTAAAAGCTTATGTAAAGTGTCTGCCAGCAGCCAACAGTAGGGGGAGCTCACATCATATGTGACCTCAGTGGGAGCCTTACACAAGTAAAAAGTAAACGAATCACCCTTTTGTAATCATCCAGAATTTTATCATTAAAGAGGATCAGTTTAAAAAAAATATATTCCTGTGAAAAACAATTCTTGAGCATCTTACTGCTGTATGTTGTCCCATTCCTCTGCTATTCCTTCTGAAAATGAATGAATAAATATACTACTGTTGTCATACCCCCTGTCAGTAGGGTGTGCCCCTACATACGGTAGAACAACACTGTCAGCATTGATTGAACAGAGACGCACCTATTGACAAGGAGAATGACACTACCTAGCTGCCTTTTTATTAATACATTTCCAGGTAGAAGAGGGAAGACACAATGCAAGGGATGTGTACCCATCTGGTGGCACTCAGCAGGCCATGACAACATTATTTAAAAGTACATTCTTTCGGCATTATCATCAAGAGTGCTCTGGATGTTGATGTATAGCTTGCCATTCATATACTGTATAGCAGCATTATTTAATTTGTACAGTATGGCAGGCCCGTTTTTGGCTATGTGTTTTGGCTATGTGTACTGTTTGCTAACATTATTTATTCATTTTATAACGTGCTTACTGATTGTGTCGTGTGTGTGCATGCGGCGTATGCTTATTCTGCAAACCTCTCTTCACCTTGACAACATACTGCACGCTCCCCGGGATTCTAGTAATATGCTGAGAGAAACCAGCTACATTCCTTGTGAAAAAGAGATTTTGGTGCACATTTATTAAAACCAGCGTTTTAGACTCCAGTCTTAATAAAGGCCCATAGCTTGCGGTGGTTCCGCTGAAGTTATGAAGAGGAGCAGGCCTCTCCATAACTTTGGCACATCCAGTTCTAAATGTTCGACAGCTTCCTAGGTGTCTTACATTCAGACCATTTTCTGCGCCTAAAACAGGCGTAGAAGGTGATGACTGAGATGGGGCCTTCCAGCCCTTCCCCACCCATGTCATGCCCATAATTTTAGACCTGCGGGGTAAGGTCGCAGATAGCGTCGCAACTAACCGTTGTACCGCTCTCTGTGCCTGAAGTACGCCTAACATTGACCCTTTTGGTACAGTAAAAATAGTGTGGACGGTTTCTGAATCTCACAAATGTTTCAACAAATTCTAAAATGACTTCACATAACTATAGTAAGCACTAGGCGATCTTCTAGATCAAGGATCAGTCATCCCTGGCACTCCAGCTGTTCTGAAACTACAACTCCCTGAATCTTCCTTTCATATCTATGGGAGCTACAAGAACAGCTGAGTACGTGGGCATGCTGGCAGTTGTAGTTTCAAAGCAGCTGGTGTCCAAGGTTGCTGATCCCTTTTCTGGATCAAAGATTTAAAAGGTACATGACTAAAATTCCTTAGTTTCTTACTGCATTGTTTCTTGTTACATTGTGACAAGGACGCTGCACCATCTCACAATGTTAGTGTGACATTGCCTGTTTCATTCCTGCTTGCTTGTGAAGATTATAAGAAGGTTACACATAATAATAATAATTATCATATATGGCCGGCATTGCTTGGATATACATCTATCTATATAAATATTTCTAATGCTATTTCTTAGGGTACTTTCACACTAGCGTAAGGGTACCTTCACACTGGTGTTTTTCTTCTGATCATGGGGATAATCTTGATCTGATCAGTATTATCCCCATGCATTCTGAATGGAGAGAAATCAGTATGTGAACGTTTTTTGGACGGAGAAAATACAGCAGCATGCTGCGGTTTTCTTTCTGTCCTGGAATGCGGAGCAAAATGGATCCATCATGACCCCCAATGTAAGTCAATGGGGACGGATCCGTTTTCTCTGGCACAATCTGCCACAATAGAAAACGGATTTGTCCTCCCTTGACTTTCAATGGAGTTCATGACGGATCCGTTTTGACAATGTTAAAAAATAGTTAAAGTTAATACAAGTGGATCCATTCAAACGGATGCATGCGGTTGTATTATCTTAACTGAAGCATTTTTTTCCGCCATAGAGCCAGCGACGACGGAACTCTATGCCGGAAAACAAAAACGCCAGTTTGAAGGTACCCTTAAAAGAATCCGGCAGGTAGTTCCGTTGCCAGAACTGCCTGCCGGATCCAGAAATCCGGATGCAAACTGATATCATTTGTGTCCAGATGCGGATCTGGCTGACAAATACATTGCAATACCGGATCCGGCTCTCTGGTGTCATCCGGAAAACCGGATCCAGTATTTATCTTTTTCACAGATTTAAAGGTCTGCGCATGTGTTTTCCGGAACACTTGGTACCAGATCCGGCATTATTAAATTTCAATGGAAATTAATACCGTAAGTGACTGAACTGAAGACATCCTTCCTGATGCATACTAAATGGAATGCTTTTCATTCAGAATGCATTTGGATAAAACTGATGAGTTTTTTTTCCGGTTTTGAGGCCCCTAGGACGGAACTCAATACCGGAAAACTTTAACGCTAGTGTGAAAGTACCCTTACCTAGAAATACTCACTGTTGTATTTGGCCCAATTCGAGTCCCCTATACACTTTAGTGTATTGATGGCTGAACTTGTAGAGAATGGCATGTTCGGCTTACAGTTTAATGTGCATGTGGAGCTCCCAACTAGTGGAATAGGGCGAAAGTTATTTTCGCAAGATCCTTTTATTCTCCCAAGAAATAAGCTGCCGCCAGAGGTTTCAAGCAATGGTGTACTCCTCTCCACCTATTAAATACAGATACAAGTTTGGCTAAACCGAATGTGTATGGAGGATCTAGGAAGGAGTCTGCAGAGATAGCTGATCATTCAGCCAATAGCTTGTGAATGTTTATGGCTGCCCTAACACTTTGGTCATGCCTACAAACTTTGTAAAACCTGCCAATGCCCCAGATGGCCATTCAAGGAGGAAACATCTTTTCACCTGTTTTGAGAGTGCCCCCTTACATAGAGTCTGTTGGATCTTACATTTCTCATCTCCCTTCATGTGCTGTCTAAAAGACAAACTGCACATATAATAAGGTCCTGTGTCATTCAGAGTTGTAATCCCCCTACATGTGCTGTCTAAAGGATAAACTATTATCCATATCAACCAATAATGTAGCATGCATTGTCTACACTAATATAACTGTAACTGCTGAGGCACTGCTTCTCACTCTGCCTCTCACCCCCCCACCCCCCCCCCCCCGCATGTGCTGGCTAAAGGATAAACTATTATCCATATCAACCAATAATGTAGCATGCATTGTCTACACTAATATAACTGTAACTGCTGAGGCACTGCTTCTCACTCTGCCTCTCATCCCCCCCTGCATGTGCTGGCTAAAAGACAAACTGTTTGTTGCCCGCAGCAACCAATCACAGCACAGCTTTTATTTTACTACAGCACTTCTAACCAACCTGTGTCTCTCCAGCTGTCGCAAAGCTACAACTCCCATCAAATATAGCGTTGACTTCTGCACTCTGTTAGGAGGTGTGGTGTCCGTGGTAGGTAAATGTTCAAATTATCATATAGTTACTACCAGGGCATCCATCAGTTTATATTAAGCAGAGAGTTTTATTGGTGTGTAAAGTCACAATAAATCCGGACAAACAGAAAATATGTGATTGCCAGAAATACTCATTACAAGATGTTGTCTTCAGCACAATGAGTCAGGATCAAGGAGGCAGGTGGAGTTATGGATGTCCGGGTTGTAGAGATGTGAATAGCAGCATGTATTTGTAGCAGCACGCCAGTGGCAGCGCTGTAGCCAAGCACCACGCAACCATACGGGCCTCAGCTGGCTCTTGTAAACTAATGAAGACCGCATTGTTTAGCCGTCTGCATTGCTAATGGCCGGGCAGTATTCAAGGTGCTGTGTGGCCATTAACCATGCAGACTGGCTAAACAGTGAGTTCTTTCTAGTTTAGCAAGAGCCAGCTATGGCACATATTGCTGTGCGCTACTCGGCCACAGCGCTGCCGTGTTACAGATGCCACATGACTCTGCCATGTGGCCTTCCCCTAATGTGTACAGAAGTAAGGCTTAGGCTACACTGCGACTTTTTGTTTTGCGACTGATTGATTTTAACTATTGATGGACAGATGAAGTGCAAATGAATGCATTCAATTTAATGCAATCTTGTGGACTGCAGCTGTCGTTAAATAGTTAAAATTAGTCAGTTTCGCTACAATAAGTCGCAGTGTAGCCCAGACCTAAAAGACACACATCAGGTTTCAAGAAAAATTGTGCAGACAAAGTGCCCTCTTTTTCAGGTATCCAAACAGGCAAAAGAGTTCTTGGAGTATGTGTATGAAGAGCCATTGATTGACGTGCAGCAGGAGAACCCATTGCTCTACCGGCATGTGGATGCATTAGCACAAGTTGTACGTCTGAGGCAGCAGCTAAAGTCACTTCGAGCCTATCTTTTCAGCTGTCGTGCGGTAGTTGCAGAGGATCTGCGTAGGAGGTGAGTGCCATGATTGTCATCATTAAAATAACAAGATTTGTTCTTTTCATGTAAATCCATTCCTTGTCTGTTCCTTGCTGCCACCTACTGATTAGCCCCCTTATGGGAGGTCAAAGACATGTTCTGTATGCAAAGCACAGTGTCCCTTTCTGCTTATAGGCAGAGAAAGATCACATGAGGTTCTCTGCCAGGAAATCCATGATCTAGCACTGGGTCTATGCTGGCATCTTTTTCTGCCAACTGAAATCAGAATTACTGATGGCATATGTGAATCCCTTTTACTGAAAGTAATTGTCAGTCACACGTCACACTGACATCTTTTATTACTATGCAGTGGCAGAACATATGTCTCTGTGACATAGTAGACATCTTATAAAAGCAGCATTACACTTCAATAGCAGCATACACTTAGTTATGTTTATTTCCAGACATAACAGAAAATGTGTCTATATTTTTCATATTACAAAATGTATATCTTACTGTATTTTGTAGGTCTGTGTTTTGTCAAATTGCGCCCTGTATTAACGTTATTGAGACACTTGCGATCATGTAAACAAAAGCAATCACTTATAGACAAAATATTGCAACTTTCACTCTTTACATGAAGGGCAGTTCTAGATCCATTGCTCCGAACATTTGATCCCAAATAGCAGAATATTTTATGGGGATTTTCCGGTCTCAGGGCTTGTTTACATCTGCATTGGAGGCTGTGTTTAGGGCCCCCATCACAGATTTTGTAAAAAAAAGACCAGACAAAAAAGACCTGCACTCAGCACTTTTTTGTCCGATATTAAAACAGGAAGATAAAAGACATCCATTGTAGTCAATGAAGTCTCTTCAGCTCTGTTTGTCTCAGTTCTGTGCCGAAACCAGCACTTCCGTTATTTTCTCTTTTCTCTTATTGTCATACTCCTATACAGAGCAGAACAACGGGAATATATATTGGTGATGGTTTACATGAAGTAAGGTTAATTCATGACCATGCTCCTGTTGTTTGTCTCCTGCTTGTATGATGTTCCATACTCTGGATGCCTGGTTATCTCCTTCTTCCTTTCTCTGCAGTATGGGACTTCACACATCGTATGCCTCAGATCTCCACTGATTCCTGGATCTTTTCTCCCCCTTCCTGTTTGTGGATGGATTGTGTTTCACAATCAGGGCAGCAGATAAGCAAGAGTCAGTGAGAAACACAATAGTTCTACTTGCAAATAAGTAATAGTAATTAAATCTCTAACAAATAACCTAAGGAACAGGGGCACACCAAAATGAAGCAAGAGTGCCGGCGCACGGTATTAAGTATGCAAACGCACTAAAGAAAAAAAAAATACAGAGATAAGAGCCGCACATCTAAAAAAAATATATATCAAATTTATTGAGAACAACAGACACAACAAGGACAGATTAAAACCACAACGGCTCTTATCTCGGTATTCTTTTTTTTCTTTGGTGAGTAATTAAATCTCTATCGCACAAATAGTATTAGGGCCATGCAGGCAGCTGTAAAGAGAGGCAAAAATAATGGGGTGATATTTTCACATCCAACACATATTACAATGTTTCAACCCATGCAGCGGTCTTTGTCAAGCATACATTGTGGGGTTAAATCAAAGTATTCTACAGCCCATTGATTAATCCAAAATCAGTCTGCAAACATTAATTATCATCCAACCAAAAGTTATCCAGATCTACAGTCATGTGACCAATAAACATATAATGTATATTTAATAAATAGAAACACAAGGGGGGGTCAGTCAGCACTCCCTGTATGCAGGTGCACGTAGCTATGGCAATTATACATACAAACAAAAAAATGAATCAGCACTCTGCAACCAGAACTCTGCCCAAGATAGAAGCTATAAGAGGACATTAGTGTACGTTTTGATCAAAAGGTAATAAGCCACTC
The DNA here is from genome assembly GCA_033119425.1 of Bufotes viridis. Lineage (NCBI taxonomy): Eukaryota > Metazoa > Chordata > Amphibia > Anura > Bufonidae > Bufotes > Bufotes viridis. The sequence continues at coordinate 90,879,566 of CM065595.1, forward strand.
ACCACGCCAAGGCTGTCCCGTGAGTGGTCCTAACGCTAAATCTGACCTATTATGGGCCATGACAGCCACATAAAATCCTCCTAACGCTGAATCTTACCTGTTATGGGCCATGACAGCCACATAAAATCCAGGGAGTGTGGGCCCAGCATGCATGCTGGGATAAACCATACTTATTAACCCTTTCTGGTGCTGTAACAGCCTCCATTAGATCCAGGGATGCAGGTACCAACATGCATGCTGAGCCCACTGTGCACTCCTCCTGTAGCCAGATGGCTACCAGCAGGTACTGTGAATGCACAGTCAGCTTTATACTCACTCTGATTAAAACCAGCCTCTAGGGCAGACAAACTAGTCAGGTGTGCGCGACTGAAAAACGTGCTGACTGATCCCCCCTTGTGTTTCTGTTTAGTATGTGTTGGAGGTGTGGCAACCTCCTTTTCAGTCGTGCACACCTGACTAGTTTGTCTGCCCTAGAGGCTGGTTTTAATCAGAGTGAGTATAAAGCTGACTGTGCATTCACAGTACCTGCTGGTATCCATCTGGCTCCAGGAGGAGTGCACAGTGGGCTCAGCATGCATGTTGGTACCTGCATCCCTGGATCTAATGGAGGCTGTTACAGCACCAGAAAGGGTTAATAAGTATGGTTTATCCCAGCATGCATGCTGGGCCCACACTCCCTGGATTTTATGTGGCTGTCATGGCCCATAACAGGTCAGATTTAGCGTTAGGACTACTCACGGGACAGCCTTGGCGTGGCGAGTGGCTTATTACCTTTTGATCAAAACGTACACTAATGTCCTCTTATAGCTTCTATCTTGGGCAGAGTTCTGGTTGCAGAGTGCTGTTGTATATTTAATAAATGTTACATACAGTTATGTGACCAGTCACTACACATATAATCTATATCATCACTGGAAAATAAGGGAGCAGTTAATAACATATATACGCCACAAAAATGCTGTACAAAAGTTGCAGATTTTGCCGCATGGCATTTTGCAGCAAAATATACTACCTTTCCCCAAGTGGCATGGGAGGGGAAGCAGGCTGGCCAGCAAGCCTTAGTTACAAGCCTTTGACAAGGGTAGACACTGATAGACAAGGGCCCCTGCCAGAAGAGTGTCTGGGCCCCCATGCCTTCTGTACTGCACATATGAGACACATGCCACTCTCACATACAACATATGGTGCACATATGCCAATTACACAAACGGCACACATGCTTTTTTGCACAGTGATGCACATATGCCACTCATAGCACACCAGCCTCATACACGTCTAACACACCAAAGACAGGCTGCGCACATGCCACCTATACACAGGAAATGTGCCGCACACACTGATCATACTGTCACTAGTAATGGGGAAGGGGAAAACACCAAATACACACAACAACCAATAGACAACAGTCTAGGCCTCAAAAGCTAAGGAAGAGGGATGGTTACCTCCTAGTAATCCCTAGGCCTTTACCTAACTCCTGCCAGTATGAGCAGATCCTGATTGTGGAAATGCTCATACGCTGGATACCTTATGCCCTGCTAAAACTGTCGTTCCCTAGGATAGGTAGCAGAAGATGAGGCAGCTGGTTTCTTCCCTGATGAAGGAACCCACGTCTCCCTGAGGCCTAGAAATAACACACACTAGAGAATAACAAACAGAGAAGGCAACAAGTACTTAGCTTAGTGATGTATGGAGAAGCAGGAGATCCAAGACAGCCAAGCTCTAGCAACTGTTTGCCGCTGTTTGGGTACATAGTGAGCTCTCAACAGTAATTAACGCTGTGAGAATCAGGTATTCATGCATCCAGCCAGCGACCAAACATGCCCTCCTGAATTCATCTGCTGTGGCCGCGCCTCACCTCCTAAGCCCCCTGCTCCATAGACAACTGGAGGAGGACAGAGGATGGTAGCTATTGATAGCCACCAGAGAGGGCCAGCTTTTGGGGCAGTATATTGTACTACACTGTGTTATTTGGTTCTGCTGGGATGGTATTTTGCACCATGGTATTGTTGACCCCACCTACTTGTGTTGCCCCTCCTTCTGTTCATTTGGACCTGCCTACAAAATGGGGCGACTTTTAGGTTTTTTTCCAGGGCCACTTTAAGTTCCCAGTCTGCCCCTGGACACAGTTGTATTAGCATGCAGGAGTATGCTAATACATTTGAAAAAAAGCTATAAAATAGTAATCTCATAATGGGATCTTAAAATAAATAAAATGCTATGAACAGTATGATAAAAAATGCACTAAAACCCCCTGAAAAAAAAACATTACGATATTTAGTGTCAAATAAATCGTATTGTGCACATTAAATAGAAATAAAAAACTACACATATTAGGTATCCACACAACTGTAATAACCTGAAGAATTCAGTGATTAGGTTATTTAGGGTGACACATGAACAGCATTACAAATAAACAGAAAAAAGACAAATCACTTTATCCGTCTTTATGCAGCAAAAAATAAAATAAAAATCACTGCACTGCAGGGGATGAGGTAAGCATGGTTCGCTCCACAGGTCTGGCCATGCAGGGGGGTCTGCCTGAGAGGCCTCCCAAGGGTGAACAACCCCTTTAAGCTAAAACAGCAGTCCTGTCTATTGTGTATTTTAACCTCAGTTTTGGAATATTTTTTCTCAGGCTATAATATACTTACCTCACAGGAGACAATGTTCCAAGCTATATTTGGTTTTGACGCCCATACAGTATAAATGATGGTAGCTAGTCCTTTTTTTTTTTTTTTGCAGTCCCCACTAGTCTTCCACCTGTGTGAATGACTCAGGAAGCAGGACCAATGGAAGTCCTATGACAGTCTTATAAACAGACTGGAACCCTCTGTTAGCATTGCTGTCGGGGAACTAAAAGGCAGAATGATTAATGAGATTAGACTACATTTACTATTGTTATTTTCCCGCATTCATCCTTATTAGGTGAATTCTTTGGTGCCAAAGATATATCATTTATTAAAAAGAAAAGTCTGTAGCTCTGGATACATGCAAGGACAGTTACACTCTAAAAGAAAAGTCACTTGAAATTGAAGTGTAGTCTGCCAGCGGCATGTTATAGAGCAGGAGGGGTGAGCAAGCTTCAGCAAATCTTGTAATTTATTCATGTAAATTCCTGCTCATTCTTGGCTTTATAGCCCCGGAGGCCGTCCTATCAGTGATTGACAGCTGTCTGTGTATCCACAGTCATAGGGGGAAGGCTGTCAATCACTGATAGCACCGCTATGGACTTCAAAGCTCAGAATGGGCAGGGATTTAAAGGGAACCTGTCATCAATTTTATGCTGCCCATACTAACGGCAGTATAAAGTAGAGACAGGCGAGTTGATTTCAGCGGTCTGTCATTCATAAGTTAAAAGTAATTGGTTTCCGAGAACCAACATCATAATCATTGCAGCCTGGGCCTGGAAAAGAGTCATGGCTACCTGAGAAGAGTCCTGGTTATTCATGAATTCCTGCTCTCCCTGCTAATCTGCTAATGATTGACAGGCTTCTACCTAGATTTCTCCCTTTCTGTCTAGGAGAGAACTGCCAACCATCAGCAGATGGGTGAGAGTGCAGGAGATTATGAAGAACCAGGACTCTTCTCAAGTAGATTTGACTCTTTTCAAGGCCTGAGCTGTAATGATTATGATGCTGATTCTCGGCAACCACTTACTTTTAGCTCATGACTGACACACCGCTGAAATCAGCATTTCTGTCACTAATTTATGCTGCCCTCAGTGAGCTCAGCGAAAAGTTGATGACAGGTTCCCTTTAAATGTAAAAAATACACATGATACTGAATCCTTTCCCATACAACTATATATCAATCTGCTCAGCTCCTCCTGCTCTAGAACATGCTGCTGGCAGGTTACACTGTATTTTTATGGTGACAGGTTCCCTTTAAAGCAGACTGGACCTAAACTGTCTAACACAGGGATGCCCAATCTGTGGCCCTCCAGTTGTTGCAAAACTACAACTTCCAGCCTGCGGCTATTAGGGCATGCTGAGAGTTGTAGTTTTTCAACAGCTGGAGGGCCGCAAGTTGAGCATCCCTGATCTAACAAATGCTGGGTAAAAAAAAAAAATCAAGATTGATCTGGATCTCTTTCTCCAAAAGTTTTAGTGCTATGTGTGTAGGGACTCAGGACCCTTTTGATACTCTGTGACTAGGCGGATCTGACATCTCATGTGAGTATGTGAATGCTTCCTTACAGGCGTTTGTGTTCCATGTTTCCAGTTATGGAGGTAGATTTAGACTGTGTACAGCGGAAAGCCCCTCAAGTACGATGGCTCAGGTCATACTGGCTATTATACGCTTCCAATGGAAATAGTTTAAAGCACTGTGCCATCAATGCAGCAGTTATCTACACTAAGTAATAACTAGTTTAGGTATGTCACTGACCTGTGATTGATTGAATGGCAAAAAGAAAATAAAAGCCTTACGGTCTTCAGTAGTCATCACTTGTGAAACATTCCAGATGGCTGGAATCCCTTTGTGAAAGACCCTGGAATCTATATAATGGAAGGTGTATTTACAATATCTTCTTAGATAGGTATATTGGGGAAATGTCATGTAAACATTTTAAATCACTGGCTTTTTAGCAAGTAAACTGTATGTACGACAGCTTATTAGGCTCATCAGACAAGCGCCCAAAACAAGGGCTCCTTTTGGGATAATGTGTTGAGGTTACTGTTTAAAAGGTGTTATGTCTCCAGCTCAATGAAAACCAAATGCAGGGATTGTCCATTTGTCTCTAGAAGAATGATGATAGTTCCCTCACTGCATCACTTTCATCAGATGCATTTGATAATTATTCCTTTCACAGTATTATTTTTTTCTGTACCTTCTCATGACCTCATGAGTGTTTTGGCCCCTCATGACGAAAGCAAATTTTACCTTTTGGAAAGCTACAATCTAAGGACTCATGCACACAAGCGTGATGGCTCAGTGCCCAAAGCATGGGCACTAGCTATGTGCACACCGTTTGCGGATGCAGACCCATTGACTTGAATGGGTCCGCGATCCGCAAGATACGGCCAAAGATAGAACATGTTTTATCTTTTTGCGGTGCGGAGGCATGTACTAGAAATCCCACAGAGGCGCTTCGTAGTTCTTCCGATCTGTGCCTTCTGCTCCGCAAAAGATCGGTGAAGTCCTATCTTCAGTCATATGTTGCGGATCGCGGACCCGTTCAAGTCAATGGGTCTGCACCTGCAGCATGGAGTCCACATGGCCAGTGCCCGTATTTTGTGGACCTGCCGTTTACGGTCCGCAATACGGCACTGAGCCAGTAAGCTCATGTGCGTGAGTCCAAAAGGTACTGCCATACGTGGTGAAAATGCTGTTAGCTTTCTGCAGTTCAATCGCTTGTGGGAAATCCACAACATTTTACAGTACTAGCAAAGTGAATTTTAAGAAAACTCATCCACACACTGCAAAATAAAAAATGTACTTCACAAATTCACCTGCAGAGCGGATTTTAAATCTGCACATGTTATTTGTGCTGAAGATTTCCACAGGGTGATATCTGTTGAAAAATACACCTCAAGTACATAGTGGGATTTCTGCTGCGGAAACGTGGCAAAACCACAGTGGAATTGTGGCCCTTTGTGTCCATATCCTTAACCCTTCAGTGACTTAACCCCTTTTGGCACTTAAAACGGTTGTCTCGCTTCACCAAATGGCATTCAGGGCCGGACTGGGGATAAAAACCAGCCCTGGAAAAAGTTGCATACCAGCCCCGGAAAAAGTTGCATACCAGCCCCAAACACACACGCCGCGAGCGTGTGTATGTATGTGTGTATATATATATATATATATATATATATATATAATTATATACACACACACAGGCCGGGCCTTACCCTAGCGTTGCCGTGACTTGGCCTCTGCGCAGTGGCAACTCTAGGAACAATATATGGGAGGCACATAAGATACCACAGTCAAAATGGGGGGGCACTAATAATTTTCCCCACTTAAATTCATACAACTGAAAAAAACGAAATAAGTATTTATAAATTCAAAATACGAGAGTATTGCGGTATGCAGGGATACATTTATAATAAAATAATTTACTTACAAAAGAACCTATTCCATCTTCTGCTGTGCTGTCCTCTGCTTGCTTCCACGGATCTTCCCCTCTTTTCAATCTGTCCTCAGTGCGCAGGGCAGGCACACTGCTATGGGGATCTGTGGATGACACACTGTTATGGGGGATCTGTGGATGACACACTGTTATGGGGGATCTGTGGATGATACACTGCTATGGGGATCTGTGGATGACACACTTTTATGGGGGATCTGTGGATGACACACTGTTGTGGGGATCTGTGGATGACACACTTTTATGGGGGATCTGTGGATGACACACTGTTATGGGGATCTGTGGATGACACTGTTATGGGGGATCTGTGGATGACACACTGTTATGGGGGATCTGTGGATGACACACTGTTATGGGGGATCTGTGGATGATACACTGCTATGGGGATCTGTGGATGACACACTTTTATGGGGGATCTGTGGATGACACACTGTTGTGGGGATCTGTGGATGACACACTTTTATGGGGGATCTGTGGATGACACACTGTTATGGGGATCTGTGGATGACACGTTATGGGGATCTGTGGATGACACACTGTTATGGGGATCTGTGGATGACACACTGTTATGGGGGATCTGTGGATGACACACTTATGGGGATCTGTGGATGACACACTTATGGGGATCTGTGGATGACACACTTATGGGGATCTGTGGATGACACTGTTATGGCGGAATCTATGGATGACACTGTTATGGGGAATCTGTGGATGACATACTGTTATGGGGGTACTATACCTGCGCATGGCTATCCGACCTATCCGGGCTGTTCACCCTCCTGATCCGCCATGCCGCAGTACCTGTGCACTGCCGTAGCTGCTGCTCTGTCCCCATTGACTATAATAGGGCAGGGGCGGAGCTATGGTGCAGCATGGCAGAGATCGCCGGACTAAAAAGTCGGACATGCAGTACTTTTTAGTCCGGCGATCTCTGCCGTGCTGCGCCATAGCCCGTCACCTGCCCCTATTATAGTCAATGGGGACAGAGCAGCAGCACGGCAGTGCACGGGTACTCTGCGGCATGGCGGATCAGGAGGGTGAACAGCCCGGATAGGTCGGATAGCCATGCCGCAGGTGTGAAAGTACCCCATAACAGTATGTCATCCACAGATCCCCATAACAGTGACATCCACAGCGCCCCATAACAGTGACATCCACAGCGCCCCATAACAGTGACATCCACAGATTCCCCATAACAGTGTCATCCACAGATTCCCCATAACAGTGTCATCCACAGATTCCCCATAACAGTGTCATCCATAGATTCTGCCATAACAGTGTCATCCACAGATCCCCCATAACAGTGACATCCACAGTGCCCCCATAACAGTGTGCCAGTAGCCGTCCCTTTAGTGCCAGTAGCCCCTTTATGTGCCAGTAGCCCCTTTAGTATCAGTAGCCGTCCCTTATGTGCCAGTAGCCGCCCTTTATGTGCCAGTAGCCGCCTTTATGTGCCAGTAGCCGCCCCTTTATGTGCCAGTAGCTCCCTTTATGTGCCAGTAGCCCCTTTATGTGCCAGTAGCTCCCTTTATGTGCCAGTAGCCGTCCCTTTATGTGCCAGTAGCCGTCCCTTTAGTGCCAGTACTTGATCCCCTTTAGTGCCAGTAGCCCCTTTAGTGCCAGTAGCCCCTTTAGTGCCAGTAGCCCCTTTATGTGCCAGTAGCCATCCCTTTATGTGCCAGTAGCCCCTTTATGTGCCAGTAGCCCCTTTAGTGCCAGTAGCCCCTTTAGTGCCAGTAGCCTTCTTTATGTGCCAGTAGCCTCCTTTATGTGCCAGTAGACCCCTTTATGTGCCAGTAGCCCCTTTATGTGCCAGTAGCCCCTTTATGTGCCAGTAGCCCCTTTATGTGCCAGTAGCCCCTTTATGTGCCAGTAGCCCCTTTAGTGCCAGTAGCCCCTTTTAGTGCCAGTAGCGCCCTTTATGTGCCAGTAGCCCCGCTTGGTGCCAGTAGCCCCTTTAAGTGGCAGTAGCCCCTTTAAGTGGCAGTAGCCCGCTTTAAGTGGCAGTAGCCCCTTTATCTGCCAGTAGCCCCTTTATCTGCCAGTAGCCCCTTTATCTGCCAGTAGCCCCTTTAGTGCTGCCAGTAGCCCCCTTTAGTGCTGCCAGTAGCCCCTTTAGTGCTGCCAGTAGCCCCTTTAGTGCTGCCAGTAGCCCTCTTTATCTGCCAGTAGCCCCCTTTAGTGCTGCCAGTAGCCCCTTTAGTGCTGCCAGTAGCCCCTTTAGTGCTGCCAGTAGCCCCTTTAGTGCTGCCAGTAGCCCCCTTTAGTGCTGCCAGTAGCCCCAAGAAAAAAAAAAAAAGAACACTTATACTTACCTCCAGCGATGCGATGCAGGCCTCTTCCGGCCTGTGTCTCGAAGCTGATGAGCCCGGCGGCGCGATGATGTCATCGCGCCGCTGAGCCGGCTTCTGATAGGCTGCCAGCCTAGTGCTGGCAGCCTATCAGAGGAACAGGGAGAGGTCACGCCTCTCCCTCCTCTGCTGCTGCTCCGCACGGAGATGAGCGCAATGCAAGCGCTCATCTCCGTCGCCACTGGAGCCCAGTGTGCCTGCGGCCGCCAGCCGGCCGTGCGGCAGTCAGGGCTACCGGCCTACCGGGAATTTTCCCGGTATCCCGGTAGGCCAGTCCGGCCCTGATGGCATTTATCATGTAGAGGAAGTTAAGGCACTTACTAATGTACTGTTATCGTCCATATTGCTTCCTTTGCTGGCTGGATTCATTTCTCCATTACATTATATACTGCTTGTTTCCAGGGATTATGGTCACCACTGCAGCGAATATATGAGGTGGCCACCAGAGAGACTGGTGCTTTTTCCTATAGTGTGCAAGCATAGCCACCGCTGCTGGATTGCAGGGGAGGGGCGGAGATCCATCCGCAATCTGAGCAATATACTGAGAACTGGCCAGATGAAAACCGCTGCTTTTAGGGGGATGGGAAAAAACAGCAATACTGTCAATAAGATTTTACGTTGTAAATGTTGTTTTTGAGTTAGTTTTTTTGGCATAAATAACATAACAATATTCTCTGTGTCAGCACAGCCACCTTCAGCATACAGTGCCATGTAAATAAAATCAACCCCTCCCCAGCCACCTCCAAAATGCAATCCCATGTAAATAACATTACCCCTCAACATTCAGTCCCATGTAAATAATATCACTCCCTCCCACAGCCGCCTTCAATATATAGTCCGATGTAAATAACATCACCCTGCCCCAGCCACCTTCAACATGCATTACCATGTAAATAACATCACCTCTTAACTTCAGTCCCATGTAAATAACATCACTCCACCCCACTGTCCCATGTAAATAACTTCCCTCCCTTCAGGCCCTAACATACAGTCCCAGTAAAATAACTACAACGCCCAACATTGCTCTGCCTCTCACACTGAGTAATCTACCCCTTCATTTACTTCTCCTGTAGCAGACCTCACCTCATCTTCTTCCCAGGACTTCTCCTCTTCACTGCTGAGCTGTCCTCTCCTGCACTGATCACATAATGGTGACATCATCGCAGGTCCTTTTCAGCTACTGCAGTTAGAACTGATCACATGGACTGTGATGTTATCACAGGTACTTCAGATCTTCCAGTGCATTAGATTCAATTGTATTGCGGTCCTGAGGATGGCAATACAGTTGGATCTATCTGACAGGCAGTACATTCGGGGCCTGCGACAAAACATCAGGGGCCCAGGCCCCGAATGTTTTAACCTAGCAACGCCCCTGTTGCAGGGTATTATACGTTCAATGCTATACTATAATCTGCGCCAGGGAAGCACAGCCTGATCAGTATACACTACAGGCAGGCCTGCGGCCATCATTAGCCTTCATGCTGCCATGCCAGGACACCAGCACCCTGAGACCTAATTTGATGTGCGACAGAGGGAGTCCCTCTGTCTAAACCACTTAGTTGCTGCTGTCACTATTGACTGTAGTATCTAAGGGGTTAAACGGCCTGGATCGTTGCTTTTGCCAGTCTGGACTGTTCATGCAGCGCTTAGACTGGGTGGCGGTAAAAAGGCGGCCTAGGTTAAGGCCCATAAGTGACCACTGTAAAAAGGCGCATGGGTCGTCACTAACGGGTTAAGGTGTTTTGTTTTGTTTTTGTTTGTTTCTTAATGTACACCAAACTTTTGTTTTTTAGTGGGACAACTGGGACTTTATTATTTAAATGGGTTGTCTAGCCTTTACTAAGTAATGGCCTATCCTGAGGATTATCCATCACTAGCTGATCTGGGGGTTGCGGTCTGATACCCAAATCCCCTCAATCAGCTGTTCAGGTGTAGCTCCTGTGCAGGAGTTTAGTTCCGGAACTACACAGCTCTTTTAAATTTGTAGTGGAGGGAGCTCATTACTACAGCGCTGCTCCCATTGAAGTAATCTTTAAAGCTTACCTACCATTGAGAAAACTTTTAGTTAATCAGTACCACAGTATGTGTATATGAGGAATAACAATATTTCTGTCCATTATATGACTTGTATCTAGCATCTTTTAGCAGTTTTCTCCTTTGTATGCTACAGTTTGTAGTTCTCACAGATCTGGTAGGTGGAGACTAGCCCCTATCCACTTAGACAAAACATAGAAGATAATCTGCTTCATAACTTTCTCACACTCAGCTAGAAACAGCACTAGGACCATAGCGGAAATTACAGAGAGGAATTGACCTGTACTGATGTGAATAAAGCACTTGGGCTGAGATAAAAACTTCCTATTTAGCACTAGCAGTCTAATTTGGTGCTCCTCGGGGTGTCCTGTCTCACTTTTCTCTTGCTCACTTCTCTGCCTTCCCTCCATATACTTGTATGGGCAGATGTAATCTGATCCTACTCATATATTTCAGAGACAGTCATTTTAGAAAAGGTAAAGAGGGGAAGAAATAGCTGATTACTATAGTGAAGGCATTTTTTTTACTGATAAAATATATTACAGAGTTTCCTACAGTTGCTTGTATTATTGAGTATTTTAAAGGTGTGTGAAAAATTGGTGACCATTTAAAGACCTGATGTGTCATACATGTACAACGGATGTCAGGAAGGGGTTAAAATTAGTGTGAATATCAATTATTTGTGTAGAACGTATTCATAGAATAATGGCCAGAGAAAGGAAAAAAGTAGTTTTACTCTATTTTTTCCTACTATGTTTTAAAAGTGTTAATCCCATCTGCATATACACTTCTGGAACCTGCTTTTATCTTGAGAATGGTGGCCTGTCTCTCGACACTGAATTTATAGGTGTAGGGTTCTCGCCATTCACTTGTATGGGAGTTGTGAAAAAACATAGTAAGCATGCTCAGCTATTTTCAAAAGTCCCATAGAAGTGAGTGCAGAGAGCCGTGCACATGCAGTCACCCCTAAATTCACTGCGACATGAGATGGGACCACATTCTTAAAATAGGAGCAAGTCCCAGAGGTGGGAAATGCACCTATTGGACATTTATGATATATCCTGTGTGTTCAGATGAACATACCCCTTTAATCCCATCCAGACGTCCACGTACATGTACAGCAGGAGTCTGGTACCGTATTTACATATGGAGCCCATTAAGCTTCCGTTTTATACAGCAAATGAAGAGGTGGATGAAGGGGGGTGTGGCGCTGAGAAAAAGACTTATGATGGACAGGTGAGTTTAAGATTATTTATTATTTTATACAACTTTCTGGGATTGAGCTAAGTCTTAACTTGTCTAAGGAGACTTAGCACCCTGCTGTCTCTTGTAAACCAGAGGTATAATGGGAAATGTAGTTTGCAAGGGAGGGAACCATATCAGAGTTGATCAAGGAACCAAGATGACAGACAACCTATAAATGGCACATCAACTGAAGCAGGTACAGTATACACAAAGCATATGTAATACCTAGAGAACCTGCACTCCCTCTGTATGCAGAGCCTTCTAGAGTCTCCAGGTGCTGTGTGTCAACAAGAAGGAGGTGGAAATAAAGTTTAGGCGAAAGTTGAGGACGTTTTAGGGGTGTACCCCACAGGAATTTAAAAAGCAGAGGGGTAGAATCTTTAAACCCCTTAAGGACCTATGAAGTATATATGTACATCATAAGTCTGGCCCCTAAACATGGCGCCCGCTAGCATGTGCAGTGGGTGCCATAGCTGCCGAGTTTCTGCTATTTTATTGGAAAATCTCAGGGTCCTGAAGTGTCCTGGACTGAGAAACAGCGTTATCTACAGACCTAGAAAGTGTGACCTGCTGAATTCAGAGAGTAAGCGCTGTGCAGAAAAGACACAGTACAGAGCAGGGCATGCGCTGCTATGTGAGCCCCAGAACCAGGGGAGTAGATTGTAAGAGCGGAGCAGTGTGACCTGAACACAAGCACTGGATTACAACTCAGGGTGAGTCTAAGTCATCAAGCGTAAAGGGCACTGGTGTAAAAACTCTTGAACTATATCCTAAAAAGAAAATTTACTGATTTGCATGGATGTGGTTGCCCGTGACAATGGAAGTGTGTCTATAAAGTGTGTACTAGTTAAACCTGACGTCACAACTATTATCACAGGCCTGGGCGTGGCACAGGCCCATTGAGCGCTACTGTGAGGGCTGCTGCTTTCTCAGCTGATCAGTGGGGGGTCCCTGTGTCAAACCCACCAATCAGATGCTGATGGTCTATCCAGAGGATAGATAATCAGTAATGAAAAGGTATAGAACCCCTTTTAACAATAGTGTAGGCTGCAAGATATAGGCAAAAAGGCTTAGGTGCTTCTGTAATGTTTTTGTATGAATAATGTGATTATTTATTCCATACGTGTGACAAAGAACTGGACCATTACTGTTAATGATAGCTGAGCAGTAAGCAAAGCTTAGGGCAAACAGTTGGTTCACAAAATGAGATTATACCTTTAAAACATCCAGTAAAATCAAATCAATAGTACACAGATGTAGCGTTGCCCTAAATTGAGGAGATAGCGTGTATTTAAATCCTACACGATGTATGAGTCTGGCAGGCCTGCTCCACAAAGATGCTTGCTGTAATGTTAAGATATTGATCTCACACAGACATTGATTAATGCTCGAAACAGCCTCTGTCTGTCCATTTAGTCCTGCAAAATATAATAGAGCTAAAGAGATATATGTCTATTCTAAAACTATGGCTGTGCCTGGAAAACCAATTATTGTTCTTTTTGAGGAAGCATAATCCCATATTATTCTTTTCTGATTGCTTTTGCCATCTTTTCGGTTTGGATATTATCATTTCTATATTTTCTTTAAGATGGACAATTAAGTGATGCGCTCCTTGACTTTCAGCATACTATGTCATAGAGCTTAATGAGAAAAATAGGCCTAACATATATTAAGACTTCCTGCCTTTTGAGAGCAACTACATGGGCCATAAACACAATGGTCAGGAGGGGACCTCAATCATGCTGTGTGACCTTGCAGAGGTCAGCTGTCCCTGTGTTATCCACAGAGGTGTTACTTGTCATTGTAATTCTGCTTGTGGTGATAATGATAATAGCTACTGAAAAGTTACCTGTAAAGAAAATCACGACTAGATAGATAGGTTGATTTTTTTAAAATCTACATAGTGACATGAGAAATGAAAAAAAAACGGCATAAAAGAAATTTATAAAACATCATTTAAACAATAGGTCGTTTTCTCTGACACATTCCCTTTAACCCGTACCAGCGCCGTACATGACTGAACTGGGTCTGAAATCCCAGTGCCGTACAGCTATGGCGCGCTGATCGGGAGAGTGCAGGAGCTGCGCCCGCCCGATCAGCTGCAGGGGTCCGACAGTCACTGATAGCCTGACCCCTGCTGTATGCGCAGGCATCGGTGAAAACACCAATGCCGGCTCATTAACCCTCGCACTGCCACTGTCGGCGCCAACCGCAGCATGTGCAGTATCCTGACGGGTCCCGGGTGTCCATCGGGTCCCCGCACTGCTGTGCTGGGGACCCGAGTGCTTGGACGGCAGCCTGATGCCTTCCTTAGGCATCGTGGCTGCCATCCCTGTGAGGCTGCAAAATAAAAATGAATCCCGGCAGTCATATCTTCTTTTTCAACATATCTGTTTTATTAAATCCAAAGTGAAATGTCCCAATAATGTCATTTTGTTTATACAAGTGGAGGTTGCTCCTTCCTGTAGCAGCGTTCTCAAATAGACGAGTGCCATTATTCATCCCTGTGAGCCTGAGAGATCCAGCCCCCTAGATCTCACAGACAGGAAGGCTGTAAGTGTATTACACTGGTAATACACTTACAGCCAATGCATTACAATACAGATATATTGTAATGCATTGTACAGGGGATCCGACTCCTAAAAGTTGAAGTCCCAGAGTGGGACAAAAAATAAAGTAAAAAAAAAGTTTAAGTTTTACAAAATAAAAAATTACAAGTTTCAAGTAAAAAAAAGCATCCTTTTCCAAAATAAAGTAAAAAAAAAAATAGGGAAAAACAGAAAAGTAGATATATTAGGTATCGCCGCATCTGTATCGACCGGCTCTATAAAAATATTACATGATCCACCCCATCAGATGAACTCCGGAAAAAATGAATAAAAACAGTGCCAAAACAGCCATTCTCTGGTCACCTTGCCTCACGAAAAGTGTAATACCAAGCGATCAAAATGGCATATTTAGCCCAAAATTGTACTAATCAAACAGTAATTTCATCCTGCAAAAAATAAGACCCTAACCAAGACAATCACCCCAAAAATAAAAAAAACTATAGCTGTCAGAAAATGGCAACACAAAAACAAGATTTTATTCTGTTCAAAAAGGCTTTCACTGTGTAAAACGTAACAAAAATAAAAATGATAGACATATTAAGTATCGCCGCATCCGTAACAACCTGCTCTATGAAATATCACATGAGACGCCCCCTCAGGTGAATGCTGTAAAGAAAAATAAAATATGCCAAAACAGCCATTTTTTGTCACCTTGACTCACAAAAAGTGTAATACCAAGCGATTAAAATGGCTTATGTACGTCAAAATGGTACCAATGAAAACTTTTCCCTATCCCGCTAAAAATGAGCCCCCACATAAGACAATCACTTAAAAATAAAAACCAATGGCACCCATAAACCAATCCATCAAAATTTGCGCTGCAAAAGCCATATGGCGCTCTTTCCATTCTGAATCTTGCCATGTGCCCGCACAGCTGTTTACCACCACATATGGAGTGTTGTCTTATTCAGGAGGAAGTGAGTAACAAATTATGGGGTGTCTTTTCTCCTGTTACCCCTTGAGAAAGTTTGGGGCTAAAGAAACATTTTATTGGAAGAAATGAAACTTAACTTTCACAGCCAAGTGTTTCCAAATTCCGTAAAACGCTTAGGGGGTCAAAGTGTTAAGTACCCCCCTTAATATATTCTTTTAGGCGTGTAGTTTCCAAAACAGGGTCACTTTTTGAGGGTTTCTACTGTAGGGGTATGTCAGGGTCTCTTCGAATACAAAATGGTGCCTAATAACCATTCTCGCAAAATCTGCCTCCAAAATCCATATGGCGCTCCTTTCCTTCTGACCACTGCCACGTGCCCATAGAGCAGTTTACCGCAGAATATATATTGAGGTTTATTTTGCTGTTAACCCTTGCTCTCTTGCAAGAAAAAAATTGATTAACATAAAAAAATCAACCAAAAAAGTAAAATTTTAAAATTTCACCTCCATTTTCCTTTAATTCTTGTGGAACACCTCAAGGGTTAACAAAAGTTTGTAACATCAGTTTTGAATAATTTGAGGGGTATAGTTTCTAAAATGCCCCTCAAAATCATTTTCTGCTGAGTTGGTGCTTAAAAAAATGGTTTTGGAAATTTTCTAAGCCTTCTAATGTCCTAAAAAATTAAAATGACATTTACAAAATGATGCCAACATAAAGTACACATATGGGGAATGTTAAGTAATACATATTTTATGAGGTATCACTTTCTGTTTTAAAAGAGAAATTAAAATGTTGAAAATTGTGAATTTTTCATTTTTTTTTTTTTAATTTTGGATTTTTTCATAAATAAAAGTGAAATATATTGACAATTTATGACTTTCATGAAGTACAATGTGTCACAAGAAAAACAGTCTCAGAATGGCTTGGATAAGTAAAAGTGTTTCAAAGTTATTACCACTAGAGATGAGCGAACTTTAAAAAAAAGTCCGGTGTTCAGTGTTCGGGTTGTGGTAAGTCGCGCATCCCGTTATGGATTCCACTATAGCGGCATATGGAATCCATAAGGGGCGGCTTCCACCAACCCGAACTGTTGAACAGCCGAAGGACCTGGGGTGACGTCACTGTCATGTGATCAGTGCAGGGGGCGTGGCTCAGCACGGGATCAAATCCAGAACGCCGAACACCGGACTTTTTTTTAAAGTTCGCTCATCTCTAATTACTACATAAAGTGGCGCATGTCAGATTAGCAAACATTGACCTGGGATTTAAGGTGAAAAGTGGCTCAGTAGTGAAGGGGTTAAAGAGATTGCCAAGTATCTTGATATTGATATCCTGTCCTCAGGAGCAAACGTTTACATTCTAAAGAAATTTTTTAGCACAATGTACCTGGACACAGTTCTCCGCACAGAACGTTTGAAATAGTGTTATCCGTACAAAGCCCTGATCTCAACCTGCTGGAAAAAAACAATATGATGGATAGACCTAATGCTTTAATGATCAAATTAGACCTAATTGAAAACTGTAACCATGGAAAACTGTGGAGGCTGTTAGAGTAGCAAAAGGGGATCAAGTCTGTTTGAATGGCTGTGACTTAGGAATGAGATTTGCAACACACTCATTTTGATGTTTACTTAATCTCTAAATTGTTTTTTTTCCCCAGAATTTTCCCCCGTGAATATCTTTTTCAGCAAATCCACCTATACTCCCTCGCAGACCTGCAGCAGGTACGTTATATGAGTTGTTTTAACATGAAGTAGTATTATACTGTTCAGTGCTTTCCATCTCGCTTTTCCATTTTTTACTATACCCATTACCTTACTTCTGCCATCTGGTTCATGAGATTGTCCTGACCAATTTTGGACTGTTGTCAAGTATGCACCAGAGACTTTCTTTAACTAGAGTAACTTCTTGCATCTTGGTTGGTTTCCTTCACCCTGTCTGCACTCCCGTCCTCTCATTGTGGAAATGGAAATTAAATACTCAGCCTACTCTAGTGGAGATTTGGATTTGGTTTTCACGAGCTGCGGCCTGCACACAATTTTTCATATGTTCCTCACAGCGTGGCATGAGGTTTTCAAGCTTTTGCCAAGTCAAAT
Organism: Bufotes viridis; assembly: GCA_033119425.1. Classification (NCBI taxonomy): domain Eukaryota; kingdom Metazoa; phylum Chordata; class Amphibia; order Anura; family Bufonidae; genus Bufotes; species Bufotes viridis. The sequence goes on from CM065595.1 coordinate 90,896,863, forward strand.
AAATAGAAGCCACTCTTTTTGGACAATATTATGTTTATATGTAATTCTTATTGTACTAAAATATATGTTCCAGACAATTAAGTGAAAAGAGAGTGCATGTGTCATAGGTAAACTGAAAGTACTCTGGCCTTTAAAGAAGTTACTCAAGGAAGGTTTAATGGACTCATATGTAATTAAGAAAATGCATTACTTTCCTTCACATTACGTTTTTTGCTTTGTTTCCCTTTTTCTTTACCATTAGTAAAAAACAGTTCTTCAGTACTACATTGTTCTTCAGTATTTTTTGATTTGAGAAAGTCAAGCCATCCAGACATAAACACTATACCTCAAAACTCAGCTTGACCTTTAGTGTAGAACCAAACATGCAGATCATAAGGATCTTTGCTGTAGTAGAAATTCACAAAGCTGTTTGAACTGTTAACATTGTACAGTGGAAGTCGTGGACAATAGATCTGCAGATGTGGAAAAGTTGTGTAGCATAGTTGCCCTTTAACCAACAAAGCTGTTTATCAACAGGTGATGATGTTTCGTTGCTCTTGTACTTCACTTGCTGATTAGAGGTTCTCAGCAGGACTCTAGTTTCCCATTGAGACAGCTTGGCCCAACAAGAATGGGACAGCAGCAATGTGCTCACACACGCTGCATCAGAGGCTTGACCTAAGTTCAGAGAGGAGACCAAGCCAAAGATGCTTTGGCAGTCTACTCCACCAGCCCCCAATTCTACCTCCCATTCCTTACTCCCTATTGTTCACAGCCCTTAGCAAGCATGATAACTAATTAGACGCTTTCAGATTTAACAAGCAGAAAGACAAAGCGTGACAGCTCCTATATACTGCCCCGCTAGTGATGATTGTATTACGCTCACCAAGCCATTTCTAGCCTCACAATTCTCTCTGCGTAATGGGCTGTAATGCAGCATTGGGGCTAACATTAAAACAGCACTAAATCATCGTTAGCTGCTTAATCCCTGGCAGTGTTGCAAACTTAATTACTGGACAGAAAGTGATAAAATTGTCATTGAAAATATATTAACAATTTCTCTTCATACTGAAAACATTTTATTTATATTTGCTTGTTTGAGGGACTGGATGCCACCATTAGCATGATAACATTTTCTCAATTGCAACTTGGGCCTCTGAGACATCTACAGTCCCCAGATCATTAAGTACATGTTTGTATGGTCACACTACTATTTCAGGTTTTAGTACACAACAGAATAGAGTGCAATGCAATATGGAGACCATTACAATGTACAGTAAGCCTTTTATTATATAGCATTGAGATTAGGCTGTGTATGACTCTTGACTGCACAGGATTAGGGTGCTTTCACACTAGCGTTTTTACTTTCCGGCGTAGAGATCCGTCGTCGGGTCTCTACGCCAGAAAGAAACTGATCAGGATTATCCCCATGCATTCTGAATGGAGAGAAATCCGTTCAGGATGCATCAGGATGTCTTCCGTTCAGTATGTGAACGTTTTTTGGACGTTGACAAAACCGCAACATGCTGCGGATTTGTCTCCGTCCAAAAATCCGGAAAACTTGCCGTAACGCCGGATCCGGAATTAATGCTTATTGAAGTGCATTAATCCAGATCCGGAATTAAGCTAAACGTAGTTTCGGCTCATCGCCGGATCCGACGTTTAGCTCTGCGCATGCGCAGCAGCAGTTGCGGTCAGGGCCCCAGTGTAACCTGGAGCTCCGATCAGTTACCATGGCAGCCAGGACGCTACTAAAGTCCTGGCTGCCATGGTAAGTACTCCGCAGCAGTGTACTTACCTGCGCTGCGGCCTCCGGGCGCTCCTTCATGACGCCACCAGTCTGGGTGGCGCATTGATCTATGCGCCGCGGGGACCTGTGATGTCATGAAGGAGCGCCCGGCGACCGCAGCGCAGGTGAGTACACTGCTGCGGAGTACCATGGCAACCAGGACTTCAGTAGCATCCTGGCTGCCACGGTAACCTGAAAGCATTTCGAAGACTGATGAGGATCCTGATCAGTCTTCAAATGCTTTCAGGCGACTTGCGTTGTGCCGGATCCGGCGGGCCGGAAGTGCCTGCCAGATCCTCAGAATGCAAGTGTGAAAGCACCCTTAGCTTCACACAAAAAGTAATGTAATTCAGCTATGCTAATGCAAAATGAATAGTCAAAGTACTACTTTTAGAGTACTCACAACTGACTGTACTGCAAAATACTCAAGCAAAGCCACCAATTTTCATACATATACCGTAATCATATGTAGAAATACTAATAATAGTGCCCAATATATTTCCATCAGATATCTTTATAAAACATTTCTAATATGTTTCCATAGAACCATTATAGGATCTATAATAAAATTCAGTATATCCATCATGGAACCTTTGATGCCTATGTGAGCAGAGCCAAAGTAGGACACATGATCTTACCATTCTTAACCAATATTCCTCAGGAGAGTCCTACTGAATAATATGTCACAGCCAGCACAATAAATTAAAATATATGTGTATTAAATTTAAATGGTAGGCTCCGTGCACAATGCATTTGAGCCTCTTGTCAGCAGAATAATATCTCGGGAATATTTCCCAGTGTATAGATAAAAGGCATAACCATACATCGCCCATAGGGTCTCATTGTAAAATAAACTAAAAAAAACACAATATACCAAACACAAGAACAAGGGGCCCCATATCAGATCCTCAGATCATACCCTATATCAGGACTTCACATCAGTCCCCCATACCAGGAACTCAGATTAGACCCCCATATCTGGAACACATATCAGGACCTCACGTCAGACCCCCATCAGCAGCACACAGAGAATCACTCCCCGCAACTACTGTATACTAGTAACAGTAAGTCATGTTATACATGCCTTGGATGAACATATATTTATTTATTTTGCGCACTTATTTAGCACTGACATATTCTGTAGTGCGTTACAGACTTTATCAATGGGGCTCACGATCTAAAGTTCCCCATGAGTATGTATTTAAAGTGTGGGAGGAAACCCGAGTAAACCCACACAAACACAGGGAGAAAATACAAGCTCCATGCAGATGTTGTCCTTGGTCAGATTCAAACCTAGGATCTCAGTGCTTCAAGGCACCAGCTCTAATCACTGAGCCACCATGCTGCCCCGTGCTGCCAGAAGATATACCAGGTGGTGTTCAATAAGTTATATAACCCAGCATGTTCTGTCATTGTTAGAGAGCTGACCTTGTCTGTGCAGGTTGAGACATGTCTGGACATGCAACACACTGGAAGTGTCAGGATGGCAAGTGCAGTACAGTGCGGATCTACAAAGAAAGTGAGGAATTTGGAGCTTTGTTCCTAAATTCCTTACAAAGGAAGAAAAGAAGTCTTAGACTACTTTCACACTCTCGTTTTGTGAGGATCCGTCATGGACGGATCCGTTCAGGTAATACATCCGTCTGCATCCGTTCAGAACGGATCTGTTTGTATTATCTTTAACATAGCCAAGACAGATCCGTCTTGAACACCAATGGAGGACGGATCAGTTTTCTATTGTGTCAGTGAAAACAGATCCGTCCCCATTGACTTACATTGTGTGCCAGGACGGATTAGTTTGGCTCAGTTTCATCAGACGGACACCAAAACGCTGCAAGCAGCGTTTTGATGTCCATCTCCAAAGCGGAATGGAGGCGGAACAGAGTCAAATTGATGCATTCTGAGCAGATCCTTTTCCATTCAGAATGCATTAGAATGCAAATTGATCCGTTTTGGACCGCTTGTGAGAGCCCTGAACGGATCTCACAAACGGAAAGCCAAAACGCTAGTGTGAAAGTAGACTAAAGAAATCAATGAAAGGAAGATTGCTGTATATGGTGATGAGGCACCTTACTACTACCAAGTAAAGATTTGGGTCAAGCAGTTTAAATGGGGTAGGAAATCAATTGACTCCCTGTCAGGGTGAACGTCAAAGCATTTTCAGAGGAAATGTGCTGTAAAGTGGAGGCCATGATTTAGAAAAATCATCGGGGTCAAAGTCAGTGTTATAACTCATGGATTAGGCATTTTAGTTAGCACTGTTTCCAATGTTATTTATGATGTTTTGATGTCAATGGTCAGTTCCCGTTGGGTCCCTTGAATGTTGACGCCTGAGCAAAAAACTTGTTGCCAACAGAATTTAGACATGCTTAGAGACAATCCAGGAGACTTCTATTTTCGAATTACTATAGGTGATGAAACATGAGTCCACCACCATGGTCCCGAGACCAAACAAGAGTCCATGTAATGGAAGCACCAACTCCAAAGATATTTTGTGTGCAACAGTAAGCTGGAAAGATCATGGCAACAGTGTTTGTGATACAGATGGCATTTTATTACTTAAATTCATGCCACACAAGACCACAATTACTGGAGACACCTATGCTTCAGCAGTGAAGGCATTACGTGAGGCAATCAAACAGAAACACAGTTGGAAATTGTCAGCAGGTGTTTTGGTGCTTCACAACAATGACCCAGATCACAAGTCCCGCAAATGACATGCTGCTATCAGGGAATGCGGCTTCATGGAGCTTGACCATCCACCCTACAGTCCAGACCAGGCTCCCATTGATTACTTTCTTTTTCGTAACCTGAATAAATTTTTGCGTGGGCAACGATTTCCTGATGATAATGCAGTTAAAGAAGCGGTAAGAGCAAGTCTCCTTCTATCTGATCACTGGAGGCAAAGTGGAATACGTTTGTAGAAGTCAAGGGGCATTACATTGAAATGGAGTAAGTTCAGTTTTCTCAGAAGATTTTTTTTCATATTCAGGTAGATAATTTATTGAACAACTCTTGTATGTATCCTATGATAAAAGTAAAAAGGATAAAATGTAAGGGCAGACTAGATGGTCTTTGTTCTGCAGATGGTATTTGATGGGGGGTTGACAGCTCTAAAGATGCTTTAGTTTTATATATATAAGTAGTAAGGCTGATGAGTCAGCCTGTATTTGTGGGAGGGGCGGAGGCCTTCATAACCAGGGCACGGCCTCTCCCCCAGGCATGCATGCTCAGGTGCTGAGGGGCGTGTCCTAATCCCTGACCCAAGCAGCTCACACCAGCAGCAGCTTTGCTGAAGTGCATTCGACTCGTAAGTATGTATGGGCCATGGTGCCCTGAGCCGGCCAAAGCTTCTCATGGTAAGGACGACTCGGGCTCAGGGTCGACCGCTGCTCTGGTTTGTTTTTGGCCGGGCTTGCAGGTCAGGTAGGGCTCCAACAGCTTCAGGCACACGGATCATCCTTGATCTCCCTCCCCGCCTTGAGCTTTCCCTTACCTGCACCCACGGCCATGCCATTTGGCTTACTTGCACGTGCGGCACGCTCACGGTCTCGCATGGTGGCTGTTTTCGGCAGTCTCTGCTGGTTTCCCTATTCTGGTCTTTCGTTCGTCGCCTCTAGTGTCGCAGTCACGGGGTGTCTGCCTCCAGCATTTTCTGCCTTACTAACCATGCTCCCTTCAATTAGTCTGTCTAGCACCCAGCTGCCATATTATACCAGCATTGCCAGGAGGAATAATGGAGGGATAGCAACAATTCTACTAAAACATAGGTATTTTACTGGGGAGTGGTTCTGTTAAAAAAAAAAAAAATTTAAACTGGATTTTGTGTTAGTGTTTTGTATTCATGCCTCGGTTCACATTCACTCAGATTGGTCTCCTTGCCTTAGCTGGCTGCTTGATTTACTTCAGCTGAGGCCAATAAGGCAATAGGAGTGAGCTCCTACTATGTAAAAAAAAATAAATATGTTTGCTTTGTATGTCTTGATGAAGGGTTATGATTAGCAAAATGAAATTTGTCTTCTATCTGCATCTGGATTTTAGTTAGCACAGTTATTTACCAAAAAAAAAACAAAAAAAAAAACGCATGGCTTCTCCGCCATTAGAGTCTCGCACGCATTGCTTCTCCGCCATTAGAGTCTCACATGCATGGCTTCTCCGCCATTTGAGGTCGGCCGCGTGGTCCCACCACAAGTAGGTTCCATGTCTTTTCCTGCCTGCAGGCCCGCTCGCATGGCTCGGTCATCTGTGGCTCGATTAATACAATTTTTTCTCGTGGAGGTTCTCACGCGTGGCTTTTGCAATTAGAGCCTCCCTTGCTTATCGTTTTTTTTCTCTGACATTTATTTTCTAGGTTGTTGGGTCTTCATTGTTTTTCTTTAAAAGCAGTCATCCCAAGCCTGCCTTTTCGGACATCACCTTCTCCCAGACCCATTCTCCCAGGAAGCTGACCCTGTGGTCTAATTTTTTTACGTTTCTCAAGTTCCGCCTCTCCAGGGGTTGTTCCAATCGCGGCCCTTCTCCGGGCAGATGCAGCCGCTTCCCCAGGAACCAACCCCCCCGCCATGGCCACTTCTCCGAGAGACACAGCCAATCCCGTCCCAGTTGCTCCTGCCGTTCCAGATCCCCCGCTCCCCGTTCCAGCATCATCAGTGGCCAGCAGAAATGACAGTTATCTTAGTCGGCAGTCCGTCTTAAGTTGGAGCAGGCGGTGGAGCTCAATAGCATTGTTTTGCCACAGCCAGGGCAGCAGTCTGGCAGTCCATCTGTGTATAGTCTCCTTAAAAAAATATTTTTTTTTTTTTTAAATAAAATAAATAATTAAAACGCACGCTCTCCTAGTAGTGAGAACTGGTGCGTGGAAGTTTTTTTCATATTGTCAGCTGCAGCACTTCCAGCATTGCCCCACATGTCATCATGTTTAAAAAAAAAAAAATGAATAAAAATTTAAGCCCACTCGGATCCCGCCCTCACGCTTATGGGAGGTGTTTGGGCTGCAGATGTTTCGGTAAGTACAGCTTCTCATCCATCAATCACCACCACGCCCTTCTCCCAACTTGTAGTTTGTTAATTTTCATGTCTACCGACGTTTACATTTCAGGCTTACATTTATTAAATTCAATGTTTGTCACGTTTCAGGCTTACTTTTATTAATTTTCATGTCTGTCACCTGTTACGTTTCAGGCTTGCGTTTACTAACAACGTCTGTCACCTGTTACGTTTCAAGCTTACGTTTACTAATAATGTCTGTCTTCTGTTACGTTTCAGGCTTACGTTTACTAACTACTAATGTCTGCCGCCTGTTATGTTTCAGGCTTACATGGTAAATCGCTAATGTTTGTCGCTTCCCTGCTTCGAGTGTTTTCTCTTATTGCCCCTGGGGCAATTGCCCCGGCATATCTCTTGCTGGCTTCTCCTCACCCCTGTCTCCCGGGAACACCAGGCTTGGTCTGTCTCGGTCTCCCTGGCACGCCCAGGCTCGGTCTGTCTTGGTCTCCCTGGCACGCCCAGGCTCGGTCTGTCTTGGTCTCCCTGGCACGCCCAGGCTCGGTCTGTCTCGGTCTCCGTGGCACGCCCAGGCTCGGTCTGTCTCGGTCTCCCTGGCACGCCCAGGCTCAGTCTCCCTGGCACGCCCAGGCTCGGTCTGTCTCGGTCTCCCTGGCACGCCCAGGCTCGGTCTGTCTCGGTCTCCCTGGCACTCTCAGGCTCGGTCTGTCTCGGTCTCCCTGGCACGCCCAGGCTCGGTCTGTCTCGGTCTCCCTGGCACGCCCAGGCTCGGTCTGTCTCGGTCTCCCTGGCACGCCCAGGCTCGGTCTGTCTCGGTCTCCCTGGCACGCCCAGGCTCGGTCTGTCTCGGTCTCCCTGGCACGCCCAGGCTCGGTCTGTCTCGGTCTCCCTGGCACGCCCAGGCTCGGTCTGTCTCGGTCTCCCTGGCACGCCCAGGCTCGGTCTGTCTCGGTCTCCCTGGCACGCCCAGGCTCGGTCTGTCTCGGTCTCCCTGGCACGCCCAGGCTCGGTCTGTCTCGGTCTCCCTGGCACGCCCAGGCTCGGTCTGTCTTGGTCTCCCTGGCACGCCCAGGCTCGGTCTGTCTTGGTCTCCCTGGCACGCCCAGGCTCGGTCTGTCTCGGTCTCCCTGGCACGCCCAGGCTCGGTCTGTCTCGGTCTCCCTGGCACGCCCAGGCTCGGTCTGTCTTGGTCTCCCTGGCACGCCCAGGCTCGGTCTGTCTCGGTCTCCCTGGCACGCCCAGGCTCGGTCTCCCTGGCACGCCCAGGCTCGGTCTGTCTCTGTCTCCCTGGCACGCCCAGGCTCGGTCTGTCTCGGTCTCCCTGGCACGCCCAGGCTCGGTCTGTCTCGGTCTCCCTGGCACGCCCAGGCTCGGTCTCTCTCTGTCTCCCTGGATCGCCCAGGCTCGGTCTCTCTCTGTCTCCCTGGATCGCCCAGGCTCGGTCTCTCTCTGTCTCCCTGGATCGCCCAGGCTCGGTCTCTCTCTGTCTCCTGGATCGCCCAGGCTCGGTCTCTCTCTGTCTCCCTGGATCGCCCAGGCTCGGTCTCTCTCTGTCTCCCTGGATCGCCCAGGCTCGGTCTCTCTCTGTCTCCCTGGATCCCCCAGCCTCTGTCTCTCTCTGTCTCCCTGGATCGCCCAGGCTCGGTCTCTCTCTGTCTCCCTGGATCGCCCAGGCTCGGTCTCTCTCTGTCTCCCTGGATCCCCCAGCCTCTGTCTCTCTCTGTCTCCCTGGATCGCCCAGCCTCTGTCTCTCTCTGTCTCCCTGGATCGCCCAGGCTCGGTCTCTCTCTGTCTCCCTGGATCGCCCAGGCTCGGTCTCTCTCTGTCTCCCTGGGTCACCCAGGCTCGGTCTCTCTCTGTCTCCCTGGGTCACCCAGGCTCGGTCTTTCTCTGTCTCCTTGGGTCGCCAAGGCTCGGTCTCTCTCTGTCTCCCTGGATCGCCCAGGCTTGGTCTCTCTCTGTCTCCCTGGATCGCCCAGGCTCGGTCTCTCTCTGTCTCCCTGGATCGCCCAGGCTCGGTCTCTCTCTGTCTCCCTGGATCGCCCAGGCTCGGTCTCTCTCTGTCTCCCTGGATCGCCCAGGCTCGGTCTCTCTCTGTCTACCTGGGTCGCTTTGTTTGCCAACGATGTCTGTCGTCTGCTCACGTCTCCTACTACTATTGTCTGCCACCTGTTACATTTCAGGCTTTGTGGCAAATTGCTAATGTTTCCCGCTTCCCTGCTCCAGTCAGGGTTAATATATAAAAAAAAAAAAAACATTGTGCAGACGCTTGTATTTAATTTCTCATGCTTTTCACAGGTCAGGCTGGTGGCGGAACAAGTAGGCTCTTCCCTTCCAGCATTTCAGTCTGTTCACGGTCCAAAGGCAGGTCTGGATGTCTCAAATGATAAAAGCAGCCCTCAGGGGCGTACAGAAGAGCAGCAAGTGTCTGTCCCAAGGACAGGGGAACCATTCAGGATTCTCTCTTCCTCCCTAGATCGTAATCATTTGGGCCCCATTCTAGCATAGTTATAAAGGCGACCATGTTTCTCGGTTCTTCGGTTTCCCGAGGCTAGGGGAGTTACCAGTTCTTCGGATAGAATCCAAGCGCAATCAATGGTCAGGCAGTTTGGTGCAGAGTCAGTTCCACAATGTATCTCCAGTACTCCAAAGCATCGCAGATCAGTGCACCAGTTGGAAGCCAATTAAGTTCTTCCTACACTACACGGCTCGGTTTTTGCCCACTTACAGGCCTACCCACGGCAATGGCAAAGGGCACAACTCAGCCATTCATAAGATCAACCAAGACACTCTGTGGCCGTAGCCATTACCACAAATATATATATGTGTATAGCATTTTCGTACTGGAACACCCTCAAAGTGATATTACTGCATTGGTTTGGGAAAGTGCAAGGCAAGGGTAGGGATCCACTCTGGATTGAAAAGTTATTGCTGATTCCCTGTAGATTTCAGATTTTCTTAACACAGAGGAAGGCTGTGAAACATGAGATCCCTCTACTGTGGGTCTAGGAGAAATGTTGGCATTACATAAAGTATGTGTTTTAACCATCCCTGTAAAATGCAACCCTAAACTACATTGTTGGCTCCTATTGGCCCATAGCCCACATTTTAGAAATCTCTTCACTTTCCTTACTTTTGGGTTTACCATAACTACCACGCTTGCAAATTACTGCTTAGGCTCAGTTTGACATTGTCTCTGGTATATTTTTAGGAGCTCTGGATTATTCATGGATTTCCAGCAGTCACGTTTATTGTAGTGATTTTTTTATTGTGTGTAACCACAGTGTTTTTCCTGTGTATCAAGGTCTTCAAAACTTACATTAACCAATGAAGGGTAAATCTGTTATTTGCCTCAGTCAGTGTAAGACCGCATGCACACGACTGTATCACCACTGTAATACAGCACGCATTGCGTGTTATCGGGCAATACAGTACCTCTGAATGCCTATAAGTAAATGTTGTATTATGAAGGTATTTTCCTCTAGATGCTTTGCTTTTAGGACAGAATATCTCTGAATCATGACACTGTACGGAGCACAAAGTGCCTGTGGCCCCATAATATGGAGCCGCAGGGACTCTTTGTGATGCTGTGCAGCACCCTGAAATGTGGCTGCCATGAAATGTACATGAGGTTTTAAAGAGGACCTTTAACCTATTTAAAAACTAAAAATTAACTATATCTGTGGGCAGAGTGGCGCCCAGGGGTCCCCCTGCACTTACTAGTATGTCTGGGCGCCGCTCCGTTCGGCCGGTATAGGCTCCGGTGTCCGAGCTCCCTCTGTTGTATGGGGCGGGGACTTTGTATCAGGCGTGTCCCTTGCTGCAGAGCTGGCCAATCACAGCGCACAGCTCATAGCCAGTCTTTTTAGTTTTTAAATAGGTGAAAGGTCCTCTTTAAAGGGGTTTTCCAGTATTTTAATCCTGATTACCTATCCTCAGCGCCCCCGCTGATCAGCTGTGTGACGGGAAGGAAGCGTTCCGTGTGACCACTGCCTTCCCTTGTTTGTTTACCTGCTCGGCGTCGACATTGCAACGGTGAGCAGGTGTAATTACAAGCCGTCCCATTAATTTCAATGGGACGGCTTGTTCCTTTACACTTGAATATGAACGAGCTCTCCCATTAAAATGAATGGGATGTCTTGTAGCAGTGATGCCCAAATAGAATACTGGAAGCAAGAGATGGAGATAACATTTTCATAGTCTCTGCAAAAAAAAAAAAAAAAAAAGCGTTGTGTCCCTGTATTCTAAGACCCATAAAGTTATTATTCCATCAATGGAGCTGTATGAGGGCTTGTTCTTTACTTACTAAACTGCCGTTTTTATTGGTATAATTTTGCAGAACATAATTTTTGGTAATTGTTTTTTGCAAGGTGAGGTCACCAAAATAACAGCAAGTCTGACATTGTACATTTTATTATGGCGTACACAGCACAAGATACATTTTTCAGATTATAAGATGAACTTAGGATATAAAGAAGCAAAATAAGACCCCCAAGTTCCTTCAGACCTCAGATCAGACCCCCATTCCTTCTTACATCTTAGATCAGACCACCGACACTCCATCAGACAGATCAGACCCCTATTTCTTCTTACATCTTAGATCAGACCCCCACACTCCATCACACAGATCAGACCCCCATTCCTTCTTAGATCTCAGTTCAGACTCCCACACTTCATCAGACAGATCAGACCCCCATTCCTTCTTAGATCTCAGTTCAGACTCCCACACTTCAGACCCTGGTTTTTCTTAGATTTCAGATCAGACCCCCACACTCCATCAGACCTCAGATCAGACCCCCGTTCCTTCTTAGATCAGACCCCTAACAAAGTTAGAACCAGCCTGGGTCCAGAGATCTCCACATTAACAGCTCCAATAGTTCTGCTAAATTATCTTCAGCTGCAGCTCAGGGGATGTGTCTTTCTGCTGCAGCTCTCACCCTGTAACGGCCACAGCCTGTAACAGAACATAAGGCTGGTGGCAGTTGAAGATATAAACTGAGCATGTTTAACCAACTCAGTGAGACAGACAAAAAATAAGGAAATGAACAAACAGCAGGTGGCGCTATACAGATACATTTTATTGAATGGCTCACTGGCTATTCTAAATGTTTAACTACATGGAATTACAAAAGTATTCAGATCCAGGGGCTGGTTTGAAAAATGTAGAATATGTTTTGTAGCATGAGCTTTTTAATTTGTAATGAATAATATTTAAGCAAAAAAGTTGATAGAACAGGATCATTTCTAGAAGCCCAGATCTTTGCAGAAGGGAGTGATTGTTTATTCTGATAGGAGGGGTCGTACTCAGCGCTTTATTTCTTTTGTATTCGGCATTGTACCAAAGTCCAACCACTGCTTGCTTTGTTATGATAAAGCACTGATCCGTTTAGCCGTATTCATGAAATTAATCAAGAACTGTGTCTGCTCTTGTGTTACACATGTTACTGATATACTGTAGATATTGGACATGGTGAAGGTCTTCCATATAGGAAGCAGAGTAGATGTGAGAAGGTGGCACCCGGCCCTCCAGGCCTTTAGTGATGGCTCAATCATACAGAGTCCTCTCTATCCCCTGCTCTGCAGTGACCCAACTGACCTGACCACATTCAGCTTCTTGTCAGAACAAGACAGCGATAGAATCGATAGAATCCGGCGAGATGAGTAACGCAATGGAATCCAAATATGGAAAAATCACTCACTGCCTTTTTCTTAGTCAGAACAACTGCAGTAGCTGAGAAGACTTTGAAACATGTTGCATTTCATAATTGTGCCTTCCATGAATAGCTATGAAATACTTTTTATTTTAGTTTTTTCACTTGACAAGGTGACTAGAATTTCAGTGGCCCCTTTTAATGTTTTTAATAGCATGCTAAAAAGTCTCCTGTTTGGTTATTCTGAAAAATTAAAGATGTTGAACCTGGACATACCCACATTTTCACCCAAGCAGCCCCCCTAATATGAGCATCAGATCTCCTAAAAAACGATTCAGCACAGGACAAAGGCTGTTTTAGGAGATCTGGTGATGTAACGGGCTCTCCATAAGGACTGCCAAGGAGAGGCTTCCGCCGAGCAGTGAGCCCGGTGACTCACCGGCACTAATGGGCAGGTTTTAGTGCTGCCCTAGCTCATAAAACGGCTAGGGCAGTGTTAGGGTCTAAAACACGGACACCGGCAATATGGCACTATAATAGAAAATGCCTTTTCTTGTCCGCAATTGCGGACAAGAATAGGACATGTTCTATTTTTTTCAGGAACGGAATTGCGGATCCTGAAAAAAAGGATCCCGAAAAAACGGATGCGGATCCCTAAAATGTGGATCTGCATCCGTTCCACCCCCATTGAAAGTGAACGGGTCCGCGGATGCGGACCCAAATTACGGACATGTGAATGGACCCTTAAAGCCCGCCCATCAGAGCTGCTGACGTCACCGAATACAGTGCTGGGCAGAAGCCTCCTCCTAGCAATGTAAAAACATAAGCGATCCAGCTCAGGGCAAGGGAGAGCATCGGAGCTGATGCTGTGAACCTGGACAACCCTTTTAATTGGTGGATATTCAGGCCCTTGTATGTGAAATAACTGCCTTTTAATCAAGTGTAAAGAACATTTAGTAGTGAAAATTGTAGTTCTTTTGTTATCAGCAGTTGGGGGAGGGGAGATCTACTAGTGTAAATTTGCCAGATTTCTGGGACGGTTTGCACCATAAAACTGGCGTACATGCCTTGCTCCTGATGTATTATGTGTTAGACTCCTTTTGCTCCTCACCTGACCATATTGAAAAGTGTCTAGAAAAGGGTGCATGACTTAGAGGAGTCTTAAAATGGGCCAAATTATGCAAAAATATTGGTGCAAAGTATTGGCCTAAAGTAAGTCAACCACGAGTTAGTGTAAGGAAAAGTATCTAACGTGTCAAGCAAGATGCACCACACAGTGCACACAGTGAGGGACATTTATTAAGCTAAGTATGCCACTATTATGGCATGAAAAAGTTGCACATTATAGCGCACGCCATATGTGCGCCATCATTTGCAACCTTTTAGGCTTCTCACCACTTTTCCAAAGTGGCAAGAAAAGGGGTGGGGCTAAGATGAAGTGGGTGGGGCTTTGCACCTTCTGCCGCATTTACTATAACTTTCACTAGTCCCTGCTTACTTGTGTTGGCCCGTCTTCTGTCATTTTGGACCCGCCTGGAATATGGAGCCAACTTTTTTATCCAGGGCTAGAAACCAAAAAGGAAAACCTCCCTACCCAATAAAACAATTGCCTTTATGTCAGTATTTAAAAAGACGAAAACCCCTACAATAATCTCAAAACAAACATATATTCAAATATAAAATGTGGCTGACATATACAGGATACCTTAGGACAGGACTTGTATTGATAAATCCAGAACATGAAATCCTTTCCCTAGGATATCCCTATGACTACCATGCCTACAGGCAGAGCACCCACCCCGAAAAGGGGCGACCCCACCTCTCGGTGGCTAAGCCTTTTCTGTGTTCTGTATTCACTCTGATAGACAATGGATGTCCCAAAAATAAGGTCCTGAAAGTTGATAGAGCAGACATCCAAATTGGGACATGCGATCGGTCCGAGGTTATCTGGAGTCACCAAAGCGGCAAATTCAGGGCTACTTAAGTTTCCATTCCGCCCCTGTCTAAGGGTTTGCTGCAATGAATCCAGCATTGGAATTTGTTTGAAAGAAATTTTTTCATCTCAGGTTGCAATATCACTAATATATTGCATCACTTTCTGATAAGTGGGTGTCCGATGTTCATACTGTACACCCACATATCATGAAAATGAAGGCACTGTTATGGTGAATTGGATCTTCGGGCATTGCCGGTGTCCAGCTGGAACAGAATACCGGAATTTATGTGTGTATGTTAACCTAGCCTTAGGCCGGCCATACACAGAAGACAAACTCTTTTTCGACTCACAGCTGTCACTCTCTCCCCATATACATGCAGGTTCGACTCAGCCAAGCATGCATATGTTCTCAGTAAGAGTCTGCCCGATTATCTGGATGTGTAAATCCACCTTAACACTCCGGATAAAAAAAGGTTCAAACACAGACTGGTTTGAATAAGGCCTGTAAAGAGACATTTTTAGCGCTGTACTGATGTCAGTAAAGGTTTAGTTGTGACGTTGTGTTTAGCATCCATACATCAATTTGCTAACCAAACAAACTGCAATAAAGCGCTTTGTTATAATGCCCCTTTAAGTGCCTATAATGTGCCTTATTGATTTGTTTTGATAGCAGATCCCTAAAGTGCTGTAAGGGCTTAGCATCTCCTATATACTGCTAGCCATCCGAGGTTGTGCAGCTGTGCAGATAGACTTTGATATGTTGTGCATTTTGTGACGCTACCACTTATGTCGGTCTCCGACTATTGTGAACCTTGGGAACCACATTGAAGCTGGCACCTGAATCTCAGCACAAAAGATGAAAGAGAACTGCGTGATTAGCATGTGTCTATACAGTCTATTGATCTCCTCCTCTGATGTAAATGTTTTCCGAGCAATTAATAGATGTTTACGTGAATGGGAAACATTTTCCACACATCGTCACATTGAGTAACTGGTTATCCCGCTTGCTTAGATGTCAGTGAAGTGGGTTTTGACACAAGACTGGAGCTTGTACTTGAGCACTTTAGCTGATTTATGTGTGAATGTCTCAGGTTAACAATAAAATAACCGTATTGATGCAGCAATGTATCTTATCTCTACAGACTATGACACTGATGGAAATAGTAATGTGTTTTGACATCTTTCAAATTAACGCCAGATCATTCTACAGTTTACTCCAACAAAAGGGACGGTCAAGCTATTATCATAGCGGCACAATACTATCGTAATGGCTGTCATTTCAGCTACTACTTATTCTTTAGCAAAGATTTCTCAAAGTTGTGGTGTAAATAGAATCAGTATAAATGACGATTTGCTGGGTGGAATTGTGTCGTATGTATTCAGTGTTACACTAAATATGGACTCCAGGTTTACTTTATATCGCCCTACCTTGTATCTTTGCTCTGATTCTTTTGATGTGTGCACTGTCAGAAAACACGAAGCTAATAGGGAGGTTTATATTGCGTATTCCACAGCGCTGTACAGACTTTATCACTGCTCACTGCCTCCAGTGGAGCTCACAATCTAAGTTCCCTATCAGTATGTCTTTGGAGATAACCCACGTAAACACAGGGAGAACATAGAAACTCCATGCAGATATTGTCCTTAGTTCAATTCAAACCGAGGACCCCAGCGCTGCAGAGCACCAGTGCTAGCCACCTCCTTAATTAATTTTGATGAGATCTAGGCAAAACCATGCTCTGACTAGTGAAGTTAAAAATTTAAAAAGCCCCAATTTAAAATTTAGATCTATGTTTGTTCTTAATTGCTCTGGGTTGGGTTTTCACTAGTCGGTTATCCCAGGGGTCAGTACTGGCCGTTATTCTCTTATTTTCCTGTTCTCAATTATTGCAGCACACTGCTACAGATGGATCTGGATAGATTGGAGACTTGGGCAGAGAAGTGGCAGATGAGGTTTAACACTGACAAATGTAAAGTTCTGCACATGGGAAGGAATAATGCAAGTCACCAGTACATACTAAATGGTAAAACACTGGGTAACACTGACATTGTAAAAGACTAAGTTTTAGAAACCAGTGTCAGGGAGCTGTTGCCAAGGCCAATAATATAATGGGTTGCATCAAAAGGGGCATAGATACACATGGAGTACTGTGTACAAGGCAGACATAGCAGAGCTGGAGAGGGTTCAGAGGAGGACAACTGAAGTAATAACTGGAATGGGTGGACTACAGTACCCAGAAAGGTTATCAAAATTAGGGTTATTCAGTTTGGAAAAAAGATGACTGAGGGGAGATCTAATAACTATGTATAAATATATCAGGGGTCAGTACAGAGATCTCTCCCATCATCTATTTATCCCCAGGACTGTGACTGTGACGAGGGGACATCCTCTGCGTCTGGAGGAAAGAAGGTTTGTACGCAAACATAGAAGAGGATTCTTCACTGTAAGAGCAGTGAGACTATGGAACTCTCTGCCTGTGGAGGTGGTGATGGTGAGTACAAAAAAGGAATTCAAGAGGGGACTGGATTTATTTCTGGAGTGTAATAATATTACAGGCTATAGCTACCAGAGAGGGGTCGTTGATCCAGGGAGTTATTCTGATTGCCTGATTGGAGTCGGGAAGGATTTTTTTCCCCCTATAATGAGCAAAATCAGCTTCTACCTTGTGAGGGTTTGTTGCCTTCTTCTGGACCAACTTGCAGGATAACAGGCCGAACTGGATGGACAGATGTCTTTTATCAGCCATACAACCTATGTTACTATGTTACTATGATAGGATTCTTTTTTTATGACGTTCTATTGTTATTTCACTTATGAAGGTGTGCCCAAGTTGTTGCTCCTGTTTTATGTAGATGTTGTATCTATGGACTTAGGGCCATTTTACACAGGCTGAGTATAGGGACAATTATCTGGGATGACTGCTAGTTCCAAGTAATCGTCCTGTGTAAAGACCTCCCAACTAATAAGTAAACAGATAAAGGAATATGGTAAAATCCCTTAATACGTCCATACATCCCCACTCAGTTTGCACTTGTCAGCAGTTTACATGGGAAAAGATGCGATCAGTGACAAATGAGTGTTTGCTCTTTTGTCAGCTAATAGATGGCCATGTTCACATGGGCCAGTGATCAGGAACAGATGTTCATGTGAACGTTCTCTCAGCCGATCATCCTCCCTTGTGCCGGGGCCACATCGTGTATGGGCACCCTTATATTGTACTGTAATTACTTGGAAAATGGCAGCATTCAGGCACAATGGCACCTTTCTGGAGACATATACCGGTAATTGTGTTGTGGCCAGTGCTTCATAAATGCAAGGATTACATTCTCATTTATTAGCCTTTTCAATACCTGAAAAGGATCATCCTCCGGATAGGTCATCAGAGTGTCTGATCGGTGAGGGTCCGACACTTGATAACCCCGCCAATCAGCTGTGTGAGCGCCGCAGCCTTCTCTGAATCCACCAAGCACAGCGCCGTACATTGTATAGCGGCTATGCTTGGTATCACACTTGGCACCATTCAGTTGATTGGGGCTGAGCTGCTCCTAGGCCACGTGACTGATGAATGTGTCATCACTGGCCTAGGAAAAGCTGCGAGAAGCCAATGGCACTACTGTGAGCACTGCTGCCTTCTAGAACAGCTGATCGGTGGGGGTCCCACGTGGCGGATCCTCAATCCAGTATTAAAACCCCTTGAAGGTGGTTTTAGCCGGTGCCAGCTCCATCATCAGGCCTGTTAGATAAGGCTGACTTTACTGCACAGTGAGTGACGTATGTTTCTATATTTTTATATCTAATTGTAAATACATAGGTGCTAGATCTACTACAGTTTATATTGGAAACATATTAAAGCAGTACCAACATCCATACAATTGTCTCTGCTTGTTAAGATGCTGTGAAAGGGCCAGTGTGACACAATTAGAGGAACATTTAACACATGAAGCACAACAACTTACATAGACGCTTTCTGTCACAGTTGACCTGTGCTGAAGTGAACCGCTGACCCTTAGGTCATAGGTCGTGTCATCTTATGAGTCTTCCAGTCTGCTCCTGCTGAGATAACTTTCTCAAAGTAATGATAATAGATTTGTGTGTGCACAACATCTAAAGAAAACGGAGCAAGAAACATAGAAAACCGGGTTAATTGTTTCTTAAATGCAATAGAACTGTTTGGGAATATTTGGTGTATTTCCACTTCATTTGTTTGCTGTGCTTTTCTTGAAATGTGTTTGCCAGTCATCAAGCAAATGGTTGAATGTCAATAGTAGAGAAAATCCACTGTCTTTTTCCAACTTTATACTAGGAATACTACAAGATTTCAGTATTTATCAGTGGCAGCATTTGTCAGCACACCGGCATTGGCCACATGGTGGCTGCTACTTACATACTGCTTACTTACATACTCCTGTGTTAGGGAATTGAATTGTATGACATCTCCTAGTTTAAAGGGGTCCTCTGATCATTTCCCCTAAATAGCGCATAGTACTAACCTGCAGAGGGAAGAGTACTTACCCTCCCTCGCTCCCCCAATGCCGCCATCTCTACTGTGCTCACGCACGGTGTGGGCTTATCCAACCAACTGGATGTGGCCGCTTCTATTCCTGCTCAGCTATATTGACTTCCATCTGCAGGTTAGTACCGTAGGCGTATTAGAGGAAATAATCTGAGATCCTCTTTAATCATTACAGTGGCTCCGAGAGCAGATTCATAGTCCGGTAAAGACTGCTGGAAATAGTCACCGCTTGTACTCAACTATCTCCAGCAGTCCCATAGAGAGCGAATGGAGCAGTGGTGTATGCTCAACCTGCTGCTCCATTTATATGGGGACACAGAACCACCGTTCTTGTGATCGATGGGGCCCCAGCTGTCGGATCCCAGGGATCAGATACTTACAGAATTGGGAATAGGTTCGTATTGTAGGGATATTTCTATTGTACATATAAATGTATGTATTGTAGGATGCTGCTTGAGTAAAAATTTTAACTGGTTTGCTATTAGTTTAACTCTCTCATCGTTTTGGATTTCAAACTTTTTTAAATTAGTACTCTTCCTGGATTCTGTAAATACACATTTTCTCTTCATGGTTCCTGTTCTCTACCTCTTGCTTTGCCCTCTTCCCCTTATGCTGCCTTACAGAAATAGTGGCAAACTGCACCTGCATCCCCCTCCTCCCTGTCTACCTGTTTATTATTTATGGGTACACTTTTCTTTTACTTTTCCGAACATTTACAGAGAGCTTATGGGGAAAGCTGACCTGTAACCAGACACAACCTATGGGACGCTGTTTTTGAAATAATTGGGTGCATTCAGTGCTGTGGGAGGGAGGGGAAGACACCAAGGGAGGGACAAGGAAAGGGGGCGTCTTCTGAAGACAGATTCTCCTTCAGAGCTTTGCTAAGACTCTTTACACTCTGTTTTCTAATAGAAAGAAACATCTTTTCCTAATAAAGTACATTACAAAAATGTTTAACATCCTTGTCCCTTACATTATATAAAAAATAAACTGAAACGACAATTACACCTTAATTCCAGCCTGTTGAAAAAATCATACTCGCCTGCTCCCCCCCTCTCCATTCCACCTTCCTGGGTCCCTGGCTCTCATCTGTGGTCTTCATCTGTGTCCTGTAAACTTCCATAAGGACAGGATAACATGCACTGATGTGGCCAAACGGCACGTTGGGCAGCAGTGACGTGCTTCTTGAGGACATGTCACTGGCCAGTCATTGGTGTGTCCGTAGGTCTACAGTACAGGGACCAAAAGTCCAATGAAGGGAGCTGGAACAGGTACAGAAGGCTGGGCCTAATGATTAATAGAAGTATACAAAGCTGGAAACCCCCTTTAAGATGTATACCACTTGATGGGCAGTGTCTAAGGTACCTCTAGTCTCCTGCAATGTGAGTTATTACCGACTATGATGACAATATTTGGTTCCAAATATATTAATTAGTGATGAGCGAATCGACTTCGGATGAAACCGATCTGAAGTCGATTTGCATAAAACTTTGTTAGAATACTGTACGGAGCTTATTAGAATGTATTGGCTCTGATGAGCCGAAGTTATTATTTCGCAAAGTCTCGCGGGACTTCGGGTAATAACTTTAGAAATTAACTTCTACTGTTAAAAACCTTTTACCAAACTTGGTTTTGGTTCCAAGTGCTGTGAGACTTCGCTCAGTAATAACTTCGGCTCATTGGATCCAATACATTCTAATACTGTACGGAGCTCCCTCTCTGTACAGTATTCGAATTAAGTTTTATGCGAAACGTCTTTGCATGTTTCATCCGAAGTCGATTCGCTCATCCCTAATATCAACATTGAGGGAAAAATTACGCTGCCATGTCCTGATCAGAAAGATATCATATAATGTCTGTTTTTCCCGACAAGTTAATTTTAGTTGAAAAATGCCGTTTTATTGAATTCTGCCTTTTATCTGGGAAAACAGTATGTCAGTTGAATTTTTCACAGCGCTTCCTGCCATTGCAATTCATTCAAGAACATGATTATATGGATCTCCATCTATTGTAATTGATGATAATGTTGTCTAAATCTACCTCAATATGTCTTTTATCTTGTGCAGGTAGTTGAAGGCAAGTTGTCTCCTTTTCTAACAAAAGTGATCAAGTTTGCTACATCGCATGTCTACAGCTGCAGCCTTTGTAGTCAGAAGGGCTTCATCTGTGAGATCTGTAACAACGGAGAGATCCTGTATCCCTTTGAGGAAAACTCTACAAGCAGGTAATATATTCACACTGTGAATATCTGTATTCTATAGAGTTTCTTGATTTTGGTTAGTGGCAACTCTTTAAAGGGGTATTCCCATCCAGGGCCGGGACACCCTAGGCAGAGCAGGCAAATTGTACCACCAAGCCCCCAAAACAATTAAAAACAACATTACCACTAATAAAAAGATTAAAACACATATCAAAGCGCAGCAAAGGTCAGATCCAGTGACTTACAGGTGACGTCCCCACGATTTGAGTTATTCAATTTCCTTTTCTTCTCCATTTGGTCCAGACCATCATGGGCAGACTCATTTGTTCAGGGGTGTGCATTTCCTTCTGCCACATAAGTCACCAGTATTACTATATGACATATGGTAGCTGGGGGACTGTTAAAAATTTTGCAAGTGGCTCCCCCAGCTTAATGCCAGTATATAATGCTCCCCCCACCCTAGTGCCAGTATATAATCCTCCCCTCACCCTAGTGCCAATATATAATGCTCCCCCCACCCTAGCTCCAGTATATCATGCTCCCCCCACCATAGTGCTAGTATATAATGCATACCCCCACCCTACTACCAGTATATAATACTCCCCCTCACCCTATTGCCAATTTATAATGCTTCCCCCCACTATAGTGCCAGTATATAATGTCCCCCACTCTAGTGCCAGTATATAATACTCCCCCCATTCTAGTGGCAGTATATAATGTTCCCCCCACCCTAGTTCCAGTATATAATGCTCTCCCCTCTCCCTAATGTCAGTATATAATGCATCCCTCTACCCCCTGTATTGCCAGTTATACATGATGCTCCTCCGCCCCCTTCCTTGGTGCCCCCAGTACAGCCTTGCTTAGGGGGGGAAAAAACACCTCACTCCCGTTCCCCGCAACCATCTGCGATGGATTAAGGGCACAGCCTGAACTGTGGCCTGTGTTGCTGAGTCCCGGCGCAGGCGGTCTACATGACATCACCGCTCCTAAGCCAGGTCTCACACAATCATATGATCATGTAAGACCCGGTGAAGGATGTCACGGTAACGTAATTGCGATGTCTTGCATCACTCTACTGTCTTATAGGCAAACTGCTCAGTCCCAATCAGACAAGTTATCTGACAGATGCAGCCTTAATAGCGCCCCCTCTTATGGGTAGCGAGGTGGCGCCCTAGGCATGCGCCTACCCTCACATACCCCTGTTCCCATCTTATAAAATATCATATTGCTAAGCTGTGCTATCACTTTATGATCAATAGGGGTTTATCCTCTGGGACACAGCAATGAAGCTGCTTAGGGAACTGTAGCATATCCCCAATCACTTGAAGAAGCAGTGAAGGTTATGTAGCACCAATCTAACCCTGTGGCCCATTAATTTTCAGTGGGGCCCCAGAGGTTGAAATCCCTCCAGTCATAAAGTAATTATTGTTTTCTGTACTTTATATAACACCAACCTACAGTATTCTGCAGCCCTTAAAGATTCTCATCAGATTATCCTATCAGCATGACTTTTCAAGTGTCAGAGGAAAGGTATGCAAACACAAGGGGAGCATCCAAACTCCATGCAGATGTCATCAGATTGAATCCCAGGACACCAGCACTGAAAGGCAGCAGTGCTAACCAGTGAGCCACTGTGCAGTCCACAGTATGCCATCACTTTATAAGATGGGAATACCCCTGTACCTGCGGTCAATACTGAACATGGCATCTAAACCATAGAACAGAGAGGAGGGGTTCCATCTGTCAGCCCCTCTGATTTTGGGGTGCAGAGGGGTTGTCATGGAAGCCTAGGCCTAACAGTGGCCTCTATTCTTCCATCTGCAGAAGGCTATGAGACCCTGACAGAAATAGGGTCTAATAGACCCCCTGTCAAAGTAAAACTGACACTTATACACCACAGGACACAAATAGTGGTAATAATTTCAGGCTTCTTATTAACAGTGGTAATTTGTGAGAAGATACAATGAAGAAAAGCATATTTAAATATTAAATGGCTTTTCCAGGATCCTCAGGATAGGTAATCAATATGGGATCAGCTGTCTAAGATGCAGTAGTGCTCCGTGGGCTCTTAGGCCAATTTCTAGGTCATGTGATGTCACTTTCAGTGGTCACATGCCCTTGGCGCAGCTGAGCCCCATTCAAGGGAATGGTTCTGAGCTGCGATACCAAGCAGAGCCAATATTCAATGGACGGCGCTGTGCCTGGTGAGCTGCAAGATTGTTGCGCTCACCGGAGCTCCAGTGAGCACCACTGCTTCCTCAAACAAGTGATCAGTGGGGGTCCCAGTAGTCAGACCCCGCCAATCACATCTTAATGACCTATCCTGGTGATAGGTCATCAATATAAACATGTACATGGTAAACCCTGCACAATATTCTTTTTTTATTTGTAGGTATATTTTAAACAACTACAAGTCAATAGATACTATTAGGCTGGGACTATATAATGACCTAGGCTGCGACATGTCAGATAGCCAGCTGATGAAATATAAGTAAATGTGTGACCTGCAAGTTACTGTAACCTCAACACAACAGTTGCAAAAAATCCTATCCTGCTGTATAAAATGAAAAACGAAGTCCAGCTCCTTCTTGTGGATAAAATATCTTCAATCTTTATTTCATATCTCCAGTATAAAAACTTGACATAGAGGTATTCATATTCGTCTACGCGTTTCGGACCATACCATATCACATCAAGGTCCTTACTCATGAGTAAGGACCTTGATGTGATATGGTCCGAAACGCGTAGACGAATATGAATACCTCTGTCAAGTTTTTATACTGGAGATATGAAATAAAGATTGAAGATATTTTATCCACAAGAAGGAGCTGGACTTCGTTTTTCATTTTGTATTGGGATCGGTTGGTCTGTGATCCGTGTCCGTGCACCTATTTTGTGGAACCCAAACAGGTGAGAGCTGCTTAATATCAAGTTTCTCTATCCTGCTGTATAGTAACGGTTGCAATGGCACCACAGCAATTTGCAGATTACAAAGCTTCCCCATTTACTTATAATAGTTGCAGTTATTGCTGCACTGCGATCTTTACCCATACAACCCGCATGGTGGCCAAAGTCACTGTCCACCCCTAGCCTGCTTGTAACCCCTTTACTGCCTGGTAGAAATGTGGCATCAAGTCTAATGCCATTTATTCCTGAGAAAATCTTCTATATAAACAACTGTGATCAATAAGGGAAGGGAATTCTTTGTTATTCTCTGCCTGGCAACATTTTTTGAAGGGTAATGGATATAGGTGATAATTTTTTAACTGATATACGCCAGATTTCTGGCGTATATCTGTCACAAATTGTGGCGTAAAGGTTACTTGAGCTGCAGTGTGTGACTTTTCCCGCTCTCGGCAGGTCTAAAAAAAGGGGGGGGGGCGTGGTGTGGGCCACTAGGCCATCTCATTTATCATTTTCTATGCCTGTTTTAGGCATAGAAAATGTTCTAAATCTACGCCAGCAAGGGAGCTGGTGTAGATTAAGACCAGCAGTGGATGTGCCGAAGTTTTTTAGAGGCTGGCAGCGGCGCCTCTACATAACTTCGACGGATCCACTGCCAGCGCAGGGGTTATTATGCCCGGCGTCTAAAACGCTGGTCTTAATAGATGACCCCCATAGTGTTTAGATTTAAAGACGTGATTTAATTCTTCCCCCATTTCAGATCTGAACTTGGGACCAAATTTACCTTGATTCACCAGTATATTCAGCATTTAAAGAGTTTCACTTCTGTATGATTTTCTGGACCCGGAATAAGTTACCGCGACTAATAGAATTCACAGGAATATGAGCATTGCTCTTAGTAAGCCTTACCCATCTGTTCTACCTTATGATTACAAATGTCAGGCTCTAATGTAAACATGATATACAACTGCGCCATAAAAAGAATGATAGAAAGGTTGCACATGCACAGCTGAGCATCTGTTATTGTTCCCGGCACATGTTACTCGACTTCTAGCTCTCACTTTATCCAAACACTTCTCCGGAGCGTATGAAAAGTACAGCGGGGTATTCAGCATGGCGGTGAACGTAACTAGCGGGCATACTCTCCTCAACTGCAGAAATTGTCTTACCAGCCACTAGTGATGAGCGGAAGGAGCAATATTCGAATTCACGATATTTTGTGAATATTTGGGCAAATATTCATCATAAATTTAAGAATTCGCAATTATATTCTTGATTGCGAAAATGGGCAAAGTAATATGCGCGTATTGCGTGCACAATACAGGTGTGGTCACTATAGCTATATTTTTCAAGCTGCTAGAAGTTTCCTGAGACTGAAGAAAATGGCTGGCACGGCAGAACATTACAATAGTTTTACATCCAGATAGAGTGCTCCGATATATTCGTGATTGCGCGAATCAGCAATTAATGATGCGCATATTTTTGCGCAATACGTGCAACTTTACATTTTAGCCGATCTGACTACATATTAGTGATTGGTGCACTTGTTGTGAACTTGTGACATCACAGCTCTATGTATGTATGTATGCAGCATGCATACATACATTCATACATACAGCACGATGTCTGTAGCATGTATGTATGGACAGCAGAACCAGCTACACTATACTACTATATAACCTTATAACCTACACTGACTATCTCCCACCAACTATCTGTAATATATATATATATATATAAGCTAACTATCTAACTTTCTAATGTAATGTGACTCAGGAAAGCACAGAGCACAGCAATGACACTGCTGTCTCTCTCAGAACTCCATAAAACTGCAGAAAATGGCTGCTGGGGAGGTTCTTATATAGTAAGGGGTAGGCAACTTTCCTATTGGTTGCTAGCGATGTTGCTAAACTCAGACAAAGACATTGCTTCCTTCTCATTGGCCCACAAGCAAGAAGCAGGCAGTAGAGTTGAGCGAACTTCTGTTTTAAGTTCGGCTTCCAGGGTTCGGGTTATCCAAGCATCCCGTTATGGATTCTGCTACCACGGACCATAACGGCATTTGGAATCTATAAAGGGATTCTTCAATGAACCCGAACCTTGGACAACACGGAGGACCTGGGGTGACATCACCGTCATGTGATCAGTGCAGGGGGCGTGGCTCATTACTGGATTAGATAAGAGGTGGTAGCCTACGACCTCTTATCAAATCCAGTACTGAGCCACGCCCCCTGCACTGATCACATGACGGTGACGTCACCCCAGGTCCTTCACCCCGTGTTCCAAATGCCGTTATGGTCCGTGGTGGTAACGGGATGCTTGGATAACCCGAACTTTGGAAACCGAACTTAAAACAGAAGTTCGCTCAACTCTAGCAGGGAGGGATCATGGGTTCAGAGGAAAAATATGGAATATTCGCGAATATGAATATATAACACAATGTTCTAAATCTTAGCGAATTCTTGAAGTGGCTATATTCGAGATTAAAATTCGCGATGCGAATATTCGCGCCCATCACTACCAGCCACTCAGTGGACTGTTACAAGACTATTAGAACCATATCATGGAAAAGCTTAACTCAAATTTAGGGCTTGTTCACACGACCGTGGTTTGGTTCCGCATCCGAGCTGCATTTTTTGTGGCTCGGGTGCGGACCAATTCACTTCAATGGGGCCGCAAAAGATGCGGACAGCAATCAGTGTGCTGTCCTCATCCGTTACTCTGTTCTGTGGCCCCGCAAAAATTATAGATCATGTCCTATTCTTGTCCATTTTGCGGACAAGACTAGGCATTAATATAATGGGCCGTCCATTCTGTTCCGCAAATTGCAGAAGGCACACTGGCTGCATCCGTGTTTTGCGGATTCTCAATTTGTGGACCGCAAAACATGTCACGTTCGTGTGAACAAGCCCTTAGAGTGATATAATTTATGATCCTAATTATCCAGTACTGCTACTATAAAAGGCGAAATAATTTCTGGATAAAGAAGGTACCCTAGTTTGCATTTGTAGCAAAGTTTTGATTAGTAATGAATCTGAAATGTGCGTAGGTGTAATAAGTGTATATCGATATATTATTAAGTAGCAGATTCAAATGTTACTAGATTGTGATGGTCTGCTAGCAGCATTGTACATCTACTTAATGGGTTTGGATAGCTTTCGACCATTTTTTTTTATGAAATGCATGAATTTTTGGATAAAATCATTTTTGTAATAGGATTTTATTACATTTTTTTTAACCTTTTGTCTTCTGCAGCCTGTGCCTATTCCCACACATTGCAGACTGCTTAGTCCCATTTAGACAAGTTTTCTGACAGCTTGGTCTGTAGGTCCTTGCTTTACACTGGGTTCAGACCTGAGCGTTTAGAAGCCTATCGTTTTATGCGCGTTCAAGATGGGCGTTTAGGCACGTTTTTTCAAGCATTTTGGTAAATAGTGTAGGCGCGTTTGACGCGCGTTTATGTGATTGACTGCATAGTTGGCCAATGACCAATGATATAGTTTGGCCAATCTGAGTGCTTTAGAGGTGTGACATTCCATGGTGGCTGATTCAGCATGTTGCAAACTTTATAAAAAGCGCATCCATAGGCGCGTTTTACGCTGCACAAACGCCCGAACAACACGCCTATTGCGTTTCCCATTGAAGTCTATTGGCACCAAACGCTTGAAAAAAGCCCGAATTAACGCGAACATACTTGCTTATGCGCCGGACGCTTATAGGTGCCATTTAACGCGCATAAAAACGCGCAAGTGTGAACCACCCCTATTGGAATGCATGGTTCCTGTACTGTTGTGCGTTTTTATGTGCGTTCGAACGCGGCGTTTTACGCGAAAGTGTGAACTGAGTGTTATTCTCCTGAATGACAGTCCACAAGATTGCAATCACCTGAATGCCTTCACTTGGATTGCAGCTGTAGTTTAATAGTTAAACTCAGTCAGTCGTGCTACAAAAAGTTGCAGTGTAGACCTAGCCTAAAAGGGATGGTAGCCTTAGGCCTCTTTCACACGGGCGAGTTTTCCATGCGGGTGCAATGCGTGATGCGAACGCTTTGAACCCTCACTGAATCCGGACCCATCCACTTTAATAGGGCTGTGCACAGTAGCGGTGATTTTCACGCATCACTTCTGCGTTGCGTGAAAATTGCAGCATGCTCTATAATGTGCGTTTTTCACACAACGCAGGCCCCATAGAAGTGAATGGGGCTGCGTGAAAATCGCAAGCAAGTGCGGATGCGGTGCGATTTTCACGCATGGTTGCTAGGAGACGATCGGGATGGGGACCCGATCTTTATTATTTTCCCTTATAACATGGTTATAAGGGAAAATAATAGCAGTCTTAATACAGAATGCTTAGTAAAATAGTGATGGAGGGGTTAAAACATAAAAAAAAAAATTATTAAACTAACGTTAATCCACTTGAACGCGCAGCCTGACATGTCTTCTTTCTTTTTTGAGGACATGTCTTCTTTCTTTTGCACTCATCACATGGTCCATCCACACCTAACCCAAACCCGTACTTCAGTGAAGAAGTCCGGGTTCAGGTCTGGGTACTAAACATGCCGATTTTTCTCACGCGTGTGCAAAACGCATTAAAACGCTTTGCACTCGCGTTGAAAAATCGCGCATTTTCCCGCAACGCCCGGGTGAAACCAGCCATATGGGTGTTCAGGAGAGCAGAGTGAGGGATTATGGACCGTGCCGTCAGAGAGCTCTTCTGATGGATCTCACACTGAACAGGACTGAGCAGCCTACAGTGTATGAGAATACAAACAAACGGGGCGAAATGTTTAATAAAGACCAATTTCAGAAATTATATTTAACCAAAAATCTTTGCAGTTCAGTAAAAAAAAAAAGGCAAAGGTGTCCATAACCATTAAGTACTGAGTCATTTGGTTATTGCCAGCAGTTTTGGTTTCAATTTATTAACAGTTTAGTTCTTTTACTTTAACCCTTTTAAGTCCAGGTGATTTTCCATTTTTTCATTTTAATTTTTCACTCCCAGCCCTCCCAAAGCTAACAACTTTTTTTTATTTTTAATTTACATACCCGTATGAGGGCTTGTTTTTTTTGCGGGACAAGATGCACTTTCTAATGGTACCATTTATGGTTGCATACAATGTGGTGGGAAGCAGGAAAAGAATTCCAAATCTGGCGGAATTATAAAAAAACGCCATTCTGCCACAGTTTTATGTGGTTTTTTTTACACCGTTTACTATGTGGTAAAACTGACCTGTTATTTTATTTACTGGGTCACTGTGATTACGACAATACTACATATGTATAGTTTTTCTTGCGTTTTGATACTGAAAAAATTTTAAAAATCTAGCCTTTTAAAGGCTTCTGTATTGCATTCTGTCTGGGCATTCCGTTATTTTCCGTTATAACCATGTTATAACGGAAAGCAATAACGGAATGCCTAACGCTAGTGTGAACCCACCCTTAGTGGGTTTTTGTTTGTCCACCCGTCTCTTGAGGATTGACCACAAGTTCTCAATGGGATTAAGATCTGGGGAGTTTCCAGGCCATGGAACCAAAATGTCAATGTTTTGGTCCCCGAGCCACTTAGTTATCACTTTTGCCTTATGGCACGGTGCTCCATCGTGCTGGAAAATGCATTGTTCTTCACCAAACTGTTGTTGGATTGTTGGAAGAAGTTGCTGTTGGAGGGTGTTTTGGTGCCATTCTATATTCATGGCTGTGTTTTTGGGCAAAATTGTGAGTGAGCCCACTCCCTTAGATGAGAAGCAACCCCACACATGAATGGTCTCAGGATGCTTTACTGTTGGCATGACACAGGACTGATGGTAGCGCTCACCTTTTCTTCTCCGGACAAGCCTTTTTCCTGATGCCCCAAACAATCGGAAAGAGGCTTCATCAGAGAATATGACTTTGCCCCAGTCCTCAGCAGTCCATTCACCATACTTTCTGCAAAAGATCAATCTGTCCCTGATGTTTTTTTTGGAGAGAAGTGGCTTCTTTGCTGCCCTTCTTGACACCAGGCCATCTTTCAAAAGTCTTCGCCTCACTGTGCGTGCAGATGCGCTCACACCTGCCTGCTGCCATTCCTGAGCAAGCTCTGCACTGGTGGCACTCTGGCCCGCAGCTGAATCCTCTTTAGGAGACGATCCTGGCGCTTGCTGGACTTTCTTGGACGCTTCAGCCTTCTTAACAAGAATTGAACCTTTTTCCTTGAAGTTATTGATAATCCTATAAATTGATGATTGAGGTGCAATCTTAGTAGCCACAATATCCTTGCCTGTGAAGCCATTTTTATGCAACGCAATGATGGCTGCACGCGTTTCTTTGCAGGTCACCGCGGTTAACAATGGAAGAACAATGATTTCAAGCATCACCCTCCTTTTAACATGTCAAGTCTGCCATTTTAACCCAATCAGCCTGACATAATGATCTCCAGCCTTGTGCTCGTCAACATTCTCACCTGAGTTAACAAGTCGATTACTGAAATGATCTCAGCAGGTCCTTTAATGACAGCAATGAAATGCAGTGGAAAGGTTTTTTGGGGATTAAGTTAATTTTCATGGCAAAGAAGGACTATGCAATTCATCTGATCACTCTTCATAACATTCTGGAGTATATGCAAATTGCTATTATAAAAACTTAAGCAGCAACTTTTCCAATTTCCAATATTTATGTAATTCTCAAAACTTTTGGCCATGACTGTATGCACAGTGCTCCATCAGCGCTGTGTATTCATTTATCTAGAAGGCAGGAACATGGGGGAATGGTCCCTGCCTTCTCTCTGGAGGTCACAGACAGCAGGCCCTCGTGATTAGCGTGCAGCTGCCATCTCTGAATGGACATTCTAAAACATCCAATCAGAGATAAAGCCCGACGACCCAGGACGTTTATTATGTACAGGAGGTCGGGATGTGATAAAATAAATAAGAATTGTGAGAAACATTGTTGCAGACTTGAGTGTTAGAAACTTAGGGGGAGAGTTATCAAACTGGTGCAATGTAGGAACTGGCTTAGTTGCCCATAGCAACCAATCACATTTCACCTTTCATTTTTCACAGCTCCTTTGGAAAATGAAAGATGGAATCTGTTTGGTTGCTATGGGAAACTAAGCCAGTTCCACCTTACACCAGTTTGATGGGTCCTCCTACAGAGGCTGATGCCAGGAAATAATCGAGCGCTGATTGTCCATAGTAGACACTTGTCTTTCACATGACCCAAAGCAAAATGAAAGGAGCATGAACGATCTTTATTACAATCTTATTACAATCATGTGCCCGCCATTTACTCGGCATATGATTGGGAGCACATCCCCTGTTCAGACAGGTCAATGTGCTGCCGACAAACAAGGATTTTTGGTGCTGCACTGGGAAAATTCTCCCATTTAATTGGGAGCAGCAGCAGTACAGTGTGGATGTGGAACGGGTAGGGTAATAGTGGCATGTGGCCGTAATAGTTGCCGCAGCAGTAGCAGCACAGCATGGAACAGACAAGGCAGTAGAAGTGAGGAGTAGTTGTCATAGTGGTGACCGTGTATCGGTAATAGCAGTGGCAGTAGCGTAGCTATAGGGGGTGCAGAGGTAGCAGTCGCTACCGGGCCCAGGAGCCTGAGGGGGCCCAAAGATTCTTGAGCCGCATAAGAAGACACACAAAGCACTGAGGGAAGGGTGGCCCAAGCTGAACTCTTGCACCAGGGCCCCCTAAGCCTTTAGCTACGCCCCTGGCAGTAGGTGTAATGAAAGTGGCAGTAGGGGATTAGCAGCTTTGGCAGATGACCCCAGCAGCATGCATATGGTACGGAACATAATGGTAGGCAGGCAGACAGTACAGTGGCATGATTGCTGCAGCAGCCATGTGGTTCAGAACATAATGCTATGCAAACAGAATGCACAATGGCATGATGGCAGCAGCAGCTATATGGTACAGAACATGATGGTAGGCAGGCCGACAGTTGCAATAGCAAGATGGGGCACCGCCAGCGAGGGCAGATCTATTCATCGACCTCAGCCACAAGAGTGTGAAAACTCTCAGAGATCCATGACTCTTTATTTTGACAAAAGGGATGTTTTGTACACAATGCCCCCTGCCGTATTGAAAACCCACTGGAGGCTGGTCAAGAGAGAACAGAGGCAGCATACTGGACCATATTTCTAGTGTGCCTGCCCAGAAGCCCATGGGGTAAGGGAACGTGGCATGCGCCTGGAAAAGGTCACCTTCATTTAGAGAACGAGACAATTTAAAATATTTTTTGTTAAAAAACGGACAGCTGGCAAGAAGCATTATCAGAAAGCAAAATTAAATTTGGGTGAAGGCGAGGAAGTGCATCATATTTGCGGAATGACAAGACAATTTATACTTTTGCTTGCCTGGCCAGGAGTCCAACACATGTCTCAGGCCAGGAGGAGGAGGAGTCTGAGCAGGAGAAGAAGCATCTGACAAGGACACTGTACTGCTTGGGGATGTGCACTGGCTGCCACAAAGAAGACTAGGAGAAGGAGGACAGACTTGTTCTGATTCCGAATGCTGGCCAATTCTACTTTCCCACAGAATTAGGTGATGCTGCCTCATTTACTGCGATAGGGCCCCGGTACATATATTTGTGTGTGAACGCCCCTCGGCTTATTTTAATCCCGCAGATCTTGCACACACGTAGTTTTGTCTTGTGGAGCAAAATCACTATATGGGAGTTGCTTTCACAGAGCTAGAGGCAAGCTTGGCGTGCACTGACGAGCAAAAGAGTAACAATGTTTTGAACTTTTGACTTTCAGGCTCCATATCTCACCATTCACTACAGCTTCGAACGTGAGACTGCCAGCATTTTATAGACAATCATCTTGGCGATCTCATACATAAATTGGACTTGCAGCTATTTAGCATATTTGCATATATGCAGATTCTTGTCATGTAACTGCGTTGTTACTGTTTTGCTCCTGGTGGTGGAACAATCTTTTTCTTTGTGTATACTACAATAGCTCAGTGTGTTATTAAGTTGATTGCCAAGTGAAAGGTCACTGGTTCAAATCCAGGAGCAGGCATGAAGAAGATTTCCCAGCATTTTAGATGCCGATCTTAATACCTCTTGTGCTGGCGGTGGCTGCGCCTAAGTTATGTAGAGGCGCTGACCGCTACATAACTTTGTTGTACCCACCGCATTTCTAAATTTCCACCTGCTCCCTTGCTGGCATAGATTTAGATAATTTTCTGTGCCAAAAACAGGTGTAGAAAATGATAAATGAGATGGGCCTGCCAGGCCACCCACACCATGCCCCCTTTTTTAGATCTGGCAGGAGTGTGGGAAAGTCGCAGATTGCAGCACAACTAACCTTTACGCCACAATCTGTGCCAGATGTACTCCAAAAATTGACCTATATCTATTAATAAATGACCCTCACATTATAATTCTCTTAGATTCCAATGCTAATGCACTGGAGTATATGAGAGAAGCAGTATTGCTCGTTATAGTTCCCTATGGTTTTAAAAAGATAAACAATTTAAAACATATAAAATTTCAAAACATGGGCATCTATCAAAATATTTATCACATATGGTGAAATGGAAAAAAAAAGTCAAAATGGCCGAATTGTCATTTTTTGGCCACTTCACCTCCCACAAAAAAAAAACAGTGATCAAAAAGTCATACAAACCCCGAAATTATCAATGAAAATTACACATTTCCCTGCAAAAAAAAAAAAAAAAAACTCAGACACCTTCCTAGTCAACCCCTGCTGGGGTCCAGACAAAATTTTTTTTTTTTCAAAATATCCCCCAGTTCATCCGCTCCGGTCCCCATTAGTTTTCATACGCGGCAATTCTTTGTATGGGGCGGGGACTCGTCTTTTGCCTGGAGAGTGGTTTTCCTCTCTCTGGCTGCGATCCGAGCGCTATGATTGGCTGCGAGCAATACAATATGAATTTGTTTGCAGCGAATTTCATTAAAAAAAGGCTATTTCCTGGCTGCAGAGAGCCTTTACAGTGGTGTAGAACATTGTGCCTTGCAATAACACTTGCAACAGTAAGTTGCAGTAACATAGGGAGTCTGCTTTGGTAGTGAAATAATACTGTGAGTCGATATGACATGCAGATGACAGTCGTTGCTCTAGGAGTACTTTCACACTTGTGTTGTTTGATTCCGGCAGGCAGCTCAGTTGCCTGAACTGCCTGCCTGATCAAGATCCTGATCAGTCTGACAAATGCATTGCAATACTGGATCCGTTTTTCTGGTGTCATCCTGAAAAACAATCTTATTATTTTTCACATTTTTAAAGGTCTGCGCATGCGCAGACCTGGAAACCGGATCCGTTTTACCAGAACACTTGATACCGGATCTGGCATTAATACATTTCAATGGAAATTAATGCCGGATCCGGCATTCAGGCAAGTGTTACAGAATTTTGTCCGGAGAAAATACTGCAGCATGCTGCGGTATTTTCTCCGTCCAAATACAGTAAAAGTGACTGAACTGAAGACATCCTGATGCATACTGAACTGATTGCTTTCCATTCAGAATGCATTGGGACAAAACTGATCAGTTTTTTTCCAGTATTAAGCCCCTAGGACACAACTCAGTACTGAAAAACTTTAATGTTAGTGTGAAAGTACTCTTAGAATCACTGCACACTTCACTTATTTGGGCAGTCACTGGGCCAAAACTGACCAAATAACTCAAGTATGAACTCAGCCTTACATGTCGATGTTAGCTCCAAGAAGAAGCGCGCTCCTTTTACGTTATACAGGAAGAGCAGGAGGCAAGTAAATGTCTTTGATAACACCTCCAATAGATCGTCCGCTGTGTACGTCCTGCAGAACCAACCTGTCCACACAATCCGGTCCTATGTGCTTGCCTTGGTTAATGGAAGCTTGGATAAAATCTGTATAAGCACAGTCAGTGGATCTCTGTCCTTTCCTTTGAGTCCACGGAAACAGGAAAATTTGGCTTTTAGGTTCAGCTCTGAGCCCACTTCAATGGCAAGACCCTTCTGCTTCTCGGCAGCTGTGTGGACAGACAGGTGCTTGGAATACTCTTTCAGTCTGGTGTATGAGAAATTATACATCGATGTCATGCTGTATAGAGTCCGTTGTTTTTGAAGGAGAAAAGCATCCTGTGCTTGATCAAGAGTTTCCTCTAAGGGAGTGCACTGTGGGATTTTTCTTTTAGACAAGCTTCGCAATGCAGACCGTCAACGTGCAGAGGTCAAGCTTCCGGGAGGATTCCTCGGGCTATAAAAATGACTTCTCCTTCGAGCCGATTACCTACTTCTTGGGGTTAACACCCCATCAGTTGGTGTTTGCATATCCTTGCGATAAATGATGTTCCCGTTCACTGACTGTAAACAGAGATCTTGACAGACAAATGTATCAAACTCTGCCGCCATCTTTCTAGGCGCCATGTCTCTAGTCCTCTGACCAGCCAGATTTACCAGCATCTATTCCAGGACATAAAGCAGTGGAATGACATCGTCCATCCCGTAGTCCTGGCGACTGACAAATAAAGTTGCGTCCTCAAAGGGCCTGAGCAAACGGCAGGTTTCACGCATTAGCTGCACCTGGCTGACATTGTAGTTACACATGGGAGTACTCCTGTCCGCTTAGATCATCAAGAAATCGTTGATGGTCTTTCTCTGTTCGTATAGTCGGAGGGTGGAATTCCAACGGGTGGAAACGTCGCATATCAGCCTATGTTGGGGGACGCCGTTCTGCCGCTGCAGCTCATTGAGGGTGTGCTTTGCGGTGTACGAGTGGCTGAGGTGCATGCAAAGTCTCCTGGCCATTTTTAGGATGTCTTGCAGATTGGTGGAAGACTTCAGGAACCTCTTGACAGCCAGATTGAACACGTGCGCCATGCAGGAAGCATGGCTCAGCCCTCTTTTTTTTTTTTTATTAGCAATAATAATCACACACAAAAAAATGCATCAAAGTTGCAGTTTCAGTACCCCTAAAAGCCCAAATTCCCTCCCAAACTCCCACCCTTTGCGATGCGTCTCCCATTCCCGTAGCAGAGGAAAAAAAAAAAAAAGAAAAACACCAAACAGTATAGTGAGAAAGTTGAAGCAATAAGAATCAAGCATTCCATTCTCCCCATACCTTGAACCATTTATCCTCTGAATTTCTTTGTTTATCTAAGATATATTCATAGCTTTTTATCTTATTAACATGATTTAACCATGTATTCATAGTTGGAGCATTATATGAAAACCAAGCCCGTGCAATCAAAAGCCTTGCCAAGAATGTTACTTTAACTAGAAGATTCCGTTTATACTTATGGCACCCCACCTTGGAGAGATCACTCAAAATCCAAAACTCTACTGTAAATGAAATCAGAACTAAAATGTTAGGATAGTATAACTATGTATAGCCTCGCAATATTCTTTTAGCTCTATATAGGTCCAAAGCAAATGTAAATGATCAGCCTCAGGTAAATCACTTTGTGGGCAGTTAGAAGTGTTTCTCAAACCCCATTTATAAAGCCTTAAAGGCGTAACATTAGTTCTGTGTAAAATATTAAACTGAACCAATATATAATTAAAGTTATAAGAGACTAACCCCATATTGCCCAATATCTTATACCAATCATTGGGTTGAACCAATGGGCAGTCCCTTCTCCAAGCCTTTTGTCCAGGAGATTGTAAATTAATAAATTGTGCATTAAATAAATATTTATAACACTGTGAAATATTAACCCTCTGTACTGACTTCACTATTAACGCATGCAAAAAAGGAAGTATCTATGTAAAAAAGTGCTTTTTCTTTAATACTAAAAAGTGTTGAACGTAACTGAAAATAGCGAAACCAAGATAAATTGGATACATTTTCTCAACCACCTGAGCAAGATAGAGACTATTATTCTTTTGCCAATACTGATCTCCACCTAACTCATCTAAGGCCTGTAGAGAATAATTATGCCAAAGAGGCATACAAAAAACGGATGCCTCTACTCTGAACCAGTCTCTAATGGTACTCCAGGACTTAGTAAATAACTTCACAACAGCCCTATATTCCTGCTGGGAAGTAATTAACTGACCAGATTCCAATAAAACAAAAATATTATTATGTGAGGAATTCTTGACCAAATTTCTACACAGTGGGCTCTTCTCCCATTCATGATACAGCCATAGCTGCAATACCATGAAATAACCCTTGAAACAGGGAAAATTTAATCCTACCTGGTATATAAAAGTTCTCTAGTTTAAGCCTTACTCGTTTCCTCTCCCACAGTAGATCATTAATAACTCTCTCAATTAATTTAAAGAATCTATCATCAATCCATATTGGGGAGTTCCTGAGGAAATACAATTGTTGAGGCAGAATCACCATCTTCACCAAAGATATTTTATCAACTCTAGACAATGGGAGTCGAATCCTTGATGCAGCGCCGACACCATGTTCTTCCCTTTGTTGGCCACCAAGGTTCCGATTTTCAGTTGTTGCGGAGAAAGCTAGGATTCGATTTCTTGATGAAGGACACGGATCAGTTCCTTTCCTCCCCTGTGTGACTTCATTCGCCCAGGCAAACCAGGGGCAGAACAGAGTGAGAGTGATGAGAGGGGTTGCACATGCCTTGCATACCCTACATACCTCCAACATAATTCTTGGATCTCTACATGAAAATAATGTATTTGGTGTAAATCGCGCGAGGGGCATAGTTGGAAACATTTACTTTACAAGAGATACAGAGCAGCGGCATTCGCTTTGAAATAAAAAATTTCACCACTGCGTAATTCGGCCCATACAGCAAAAGGAGGTGTACAGTCGCCCATCAATTTTCCCAAAAAAAGCCCTGTTTCATATAACAAATTTCACCACTACGTAATTCGGCCCATACCGAAAAAGGAGGTGTACAATCACCCATAAATTTGACGAAAAAAAAGCCCATTTCACTTAACAAATTTTACCACTACTTAATTCGACCCATATCTCAAAAGGAGGTGTACAATCACCCATAAATTTGATGAAAAACAGCCTGTTTCACATAACAAATTTCACCACTACGTAATTCGGCCCATATCGCAAAAGCAGGTGTACAATCACCCATAAATTTGAGGAAAAAAAAAAAACATTTCACATAACAAATTTCACCACTACGTAATTCGGTCTATACAGCAAAAGGAGGTGTACAGTAACCCATGAATTTTCCCCAAAAAAGCCTGTTTCACGGAAAAAATTTCACCATTACGTAATTCGGTCCATACAGCAAATGGAGGTGTACAGTCACCCATGAAATTTCCCAAAAAAAGTCAGTTTCACCGAAAAAATTTCACTGCAAAAAGGCCTTTACCACATATAACTGCACCGCTGAATGGCAAATAGGCCTTTATTTTTATTTTTTCACTTTTACACTACACAAGGCTTTTCAACATATAAGTGCAAAGCTGGACGGCGAATATATTTTTATTTTGCCACTAATACACAGCAAACAGGGCTTTTGAATATATCACTGCACCGCAGAACGGCAATTAGGCCCTAATTTTTTTCTACTTTACACAACAGGCTTTTCAACAGATAAGTGTAACACTGGATAGCAAATATATTTTTATTTCGCCACTAATACACGGCAAACTGAGCTTCAGAATATATCACCCCAGAATGGCAATTAGGACCTAACTTTTTTCCACTTTTGCACAACAGGCTTTTCAACAGATAAGTTCAACGATGAACGGCGAAGCCCCGGAAAACGGGGCGTTAGAATATATCACTGCACCGCTGAGCGGCAAAAATATTTTTCCTTTTTCCACTAATACACGGAAAAAAGGGCTTTAGAACAGATAACTGCACCGCTGAGCGTCAAATATATTTTACTTTTTCCACTAATACACGACAAAAGGGGCTGTAATTTTCGCACTTCACCACACAACGGCTAATAAGCCCTTTTTTCCCACTAATACAAGCCAAAAATGCTTTAGAACATATAACTGCACTGCAGAAGAGCAAATAAATCATAGAAATATTTCCTTGAATGCCTGTATCAAACAGCACTTGCATCCTAATAAGAACGGTTTGCTGGAATTACAGAGCTGTATAATGGCAATTTGGATCCCCAGTCAGTCCAGCAAGGTGTAATCAGATTGTTCCTGTTACCCAGGCTGTAACCTCCCCTACTGTACCCTGTTCAAAAGAAGTGCTGGTGGAATGATTCCTCCTTATCCTTTCCCTACACCTTGAGTAATCTTTCCCTGCACTTGTAAATCGTTTCATCACGGTCTCTAGCGCCTGCAGACACGTCTCTCCCTGCACTAAGTATGCTGGTGAATGGCAGGATCTAAGATGGCGCCGTATTTATAGGGCTGTGACATCACAGGGCTGGCTGGCTGCTGATTGGCTGCATGCATGTCAGTATGGGTGATCCCTCCTTCCCAGAGTTCCTTGCCCCATGTCCTTACACGTGTAGCAGGCATATTAGGAAAAAATTTGATCCGTTACCATGAAGCGCGAGGAAATTCGCATTCGGTGCGAATATAATTTTTCCTGAAATTTGGATCGAATTCCACTTCGTCAGCTTCGATTTGCTCATCTCTAGTTATGGCCCCCAAAAGGCAGGGAGTAGAAAATGAAAAAAAAAAACCTCTGGGGCTGAAAGGGTTAATATACCCCAAATTCCCAAGTATAGCTCTTATTCTCTCCCTATAATCTTCTATACTGTCCCTATCACCTATTAATGTATCTTGATATATAATCTTTTTATGCTGTCCATCGCTCAGTATTTCAGTCTGGACAGGGAGAGCCACAGCACAGCTTCCTGCCAGGTCTCAAGGCCAAAGCAGAATGGCATTCTGCATAGGCACATCCCTGCCTGCTGTCCCCCTGATTAGCTCATCCAGGCTTTATGTCAGCTTTTAAGCCAATCAAAGCGAGTCCTTCCTGCCATTTTCTCCCAGTGTCATGTGACCATCCTTCCTCTTTCTCCATTGTGGTTTTGCCCACCAACATGGAAAGTAAAATGGCGCTGCATGTCGTTTTATGCGATTCGTCTGAAACGAATCAGAAAAGCTTCAGATTTGTT
This sequence comes from Bufotes viridis, assembly GCA_033119425.1. Lineage (NCBI taxonomy): Eukaryota > Metazoa > Chordata > Amphibia > Anura > Bufonidae > Bufotes > Bufotes viridis. The sequence goes on from CM065595.1 coordinate 90,936,809, forward strand.
TGTCAGATGAACTTTTGTGTAATTAATAATGAATTCAGTTAGTTCATAATCGATTCGCTCATCCTTAATCCAAATCTTTTTGTCATTGATTTATACCGACAAAAGGAGGATGTAGCTTAGAATTAATGTTTATTGGGAATTCCCATTACAGATGTGATAAGCACTCTTGTAACAAGTAAGCACTGAAGTTCATTCAACTTCTTAAACAATTTCTGCAGTCATGAATTATCTTAGCTGCCTTCTTGGAGGCCAGTTATACAGATGGCCTTTGTCTAATATTATGATTACTTACTGTTACTTCGGTCTGCTGCCAGACATCTTAGTTTGTCTGACTTCTGCCTTGTCTCTTAATAATAGTTATTTTTTCCATTACTGAGACTGAGGCATTTTTAATATACATGAACCTTAGTTCACAGTTATCATTAGCGAATATAAGGGTGGAACGTACGCAATGAATTCCACAGGCACATAGTGATTATTAGGTGCAATGGCGCAGAAGTTTGAACTCTCTACTGGTAAGAGCTGATATTGTTGTCACAATAACAAGTAAAGTAAAGCTATTCACTGACACTAAGGCTGATCGTACACTAGAGATGGTCAGTGGTTGAAAAGTACTATTTAGACCACTTTTCTGACAACTGCTTGTTCCTTTTCATGACATGAACAAGTGTTACAGAGGATGACCAATGGCTGGTGTCTGTCAAAAAGTAGATCTTTTTTTAAATGATTGTCTAAAAAAAAAACTTTACAGACTAACCATGAGTTTAGAAAATGCCAGTCTGACATCCGTAATGTAGTCTAGCTACAGCTAGACCAGATTTACCATTGGAGTCCACCATTTTGGAAACACACCTTATGGGCATGTACAGATAATGCATACATGTTTTGTATCACAAGGTAATGTAGTAACATTGACTCTAAGCCTGCATTTACCCTTTGCATGGTTGTGCATAAAAGACCTGCACAATCTGCGCACCAGACAGCATACAATCCTCTTTTTCATATGTTACAGTACAAACAGTGGTGGGAATTTCAATTACCTTTCTTTCCAAAGTATCCTGCTGCTGCTGCCCCCTTCCTTATGGTTGCAGGTCCAGGACTGGAGCAAGAGGAGAACATAAATGTGAGAACTCTAAACTCCTTCTATGGAAAGTGCATCATGAAAAAAGTTGGTGAAAACTATGAGAATTGATGTTTTAATTGAAATTACCCCAATGGGTGAAAGAGTCAATCCTTTAATAAATCTGCAGCAGACATGGCACATTTGAATTTCCACAGTCCATCCCTAAATCTACACTTTATTACATCATGAAAAGTAGTGTTAATTAGTATAGAATAAATACACCCATTCCAGCCAACGTGACTTAACACTGGGCTATTATCCCCTTCTGAACCTCTGCCCTACATAATGCCGCCTACCCAGCTTCTAGCCATCAGGTGCCTGCTGTTTTACACCTCAGACACCCACAGGCAATGTCCATGTTAAGGGATAGCGCTGATCACGGACTTTTAAACCCCCAGATATCAATTTTGACCACAGCATCTAAGCGGTCTTTTTCCAGGAGCACTGCACTTCCAGGGCCCAAATGGCTCCCCTGTGCTGAGATTGATGGGGCTATTCGCTTGCTGTGGCAACCTCGGGCCTTCTGAACGTTTCAAGGCCTTCAATAGCAATATTCCTATGGAACCGTGCCACAGGCAGGGATCCTCAGGAATATAATGAAACTCCCATAGGCTGCAGTGTTAAATCAATCAGACAATTGCATGTTCAAGTTCCCAAGGGCGGCTTGAAATGAAAGTGAAAAAAAAGTAAAAAAATATCTAAAAATTTAAATCATCCACTTTCCCCATATTAAAACTAAAGAATTAAAACCATGAAAATCATAGGCATCACAGTGTCGCAAAATACCCGTACTATTAAAGTATAAACGTATTTATCCTGTACAGTGAATTCCATAGTGGAAAAAAAAAAATCCAACTGGCCGATTTGCTGGTTTTTTTGTTGTTGTTTCACTTGCCCATAAAAAAATGAATTAAAAATTATCAAAAGGTCATACACACTCCAAAATGGTATCAGTGAAAAGTACAGATCGTCCTGCAAAAAACTATGGAGGGCAGCATATGACGATGCAAAGAAAGCTGTTTTACTTCTAAAGTTTTTAATTTTTATCTATTAAAATACAAAAAACGATATAAATGTGGTATCGCAGTAATTGTACTGACCATTAGAACGAAGGTAACAGTTTTACCATACACTGAATGGATTTTGTTGTCCTTATCTGCGCTTTCAGTTTGCAGTTCACCCCTGGGACCACCTGTGTCTAAGGTATGGCCTGCCTTTTTTCCTAGTGCAGAGATGTGAACATAGTGTAAACCTGTAATCATCCATTTTGTAAAATACATAAAACGGTTGTTTACAGCACAGGACACAATCATTTCATGCTGAATAAGTGCATCCTTACTTCTCAATCATATGCTTTGTAAAATGTGCATGCTACAATAAACCATGTGAAGGATTGTGTGACAATAATGTCCTATTGATCTATAGCTATTCCTAGTCTTCACATCTGTGCATAAAAACCTCTTTCTTATACTGAAACGCTCCCGACTAAAGCAAACACACAGATCTGTTTCATTAACCACATATCTGCGTTGTCTCAGCTGGCCAGATGAACACAAAAATAACACAAAGATTGACATTTTTCCTGAAAAGTCCACCCTCCGAGATTTAACATAAAGATTTCTAGTCTAGCCAAGAATCTAATATTTGTTCTGTGCTGACAGCAAATGGGGTCTGAAGATACACGGCAAGTAGACAATACATTTAAGCAGCATTATATGATGTGCCAGAGAGTAGAAAACCACTTCAGGCATGTAGTCACCTGTACAGATAACATATAAAAAAGGGCTATAAGCAGATACACCGAATACAGATGAATGTGAACAGAGTCTTAGTTATATGCAATCTGAAACAATCTTATCTACCTGCCTGTATGGACTTATTCATATTAAATCAGTGTGAAGTTTGGAAAGCACTTAGGAGGAGGATTTGTGACTAGCACTAGATACATGGAGAGCCCTGCGTTAAAGCATCCCTCTTTTAACATAAAGTCACAAAGCCACATTTTTTACTATACATTATATTCATATATTCCCTGCAACAACAGAAACTTATAATGTGATAAAAACCTGTTTTGGCAGGAAATATATGGATGAAACAGATGGCGATTGTGTTAAAAATAAGTTACTTGAGAGAAAACTGAATATTTGAAGGGACACTTCCATCAAAATTTATCATATATTAACAATGTATATGTGAATATTCTACATATATATATATATTTTAAATAATAAAAATGGATGGTTTTTTGGATATAATTTTTTGAAGTCACATGTATTGTAATTCCTACCCTGATGCTTTAACTCCTTTTCACTCAGTCTTCCTTAACCAGCTCCGGACCGTCTCACGCAGAATCGCGTGATCTCGGCGGCTCGGTCATTCCTCGTTGACGCATCGGGGTGTCATATCGCGAGAGGCGAGATTTCCTGTGAACGCGCGTGTGCGCGCGCTCACAGGATCGCGTCGGGAGGAAGTTTAACTACAGCCTGCCAGCGCTGATCATGCGCTGGCAGGCTGTAGATGTTAAAAAAAACGGCATCTGAATCGCATATCAGAGGCTGTTTTGTAAACAGCGTTTCATATGCCTGCTGCCTGCTCCTCTGGTGGTCCCTTTTGCTTGGGGCCACCAGAAGACACAGGGAGCTATGTAAGTGCACCAATCACCACACACCAAAACCCGCCCCCTCCCCCCACCCCCGTCACTGATAGGATGATACAGATGGACAATATTTTGTATTTCATTTTAGTGGTATAAACATGAACTAAACAGACAAAAAATTCTAAAAGAAATGCTTTCTGTCAAGTTTAAAATTGTTAATTTTAAAAACTCCTGGGAAAAGTGAATGCGTCATCAGAAAATGACCTATTGTTCAAATCACATATTTTTTAAATAATTTTTGGTGATATTTTCATATTTTACATGTCTATATCTATATAGATATATATATATAATATATTTAAGCAAAAAGCATAACATCCTGTAGTTTTTGCACGGGCCACTAAGCCTAATAATAGGCACCACTTCTTGGTCTGTACAGATCATTTTACTGCAGTTATCTGTCATTCTAATCCTGCCTGTAATGATATCACCTCTGTGTAAAGATAATACAGGATCCACCACTCACAATAGGTGATTGTCAGAGCTTATCTATTCTTTACTTGTACAATGACCTCTTCACATGTCATAGAGCATGCCCAGAAAACTCTCCCATAGAAGTCAGAAGTTCCCCTCCTGACCATTGTGTATGGAGCTTTGCTATTGGTTATTTCAGGCTGCGCTGCCTGTGCCGTGTGCCGCTGCGTGGTGCGTCTGCTGAAGTTTTTTTTTTCTTAAAGCAGCGCAGCGGTGGGACAAGTCGTAAATGGCGATAAGACTTAAATTTCTTATCGGCATTTGCAAATTCCTAGTCGCATTGGCGACCATTTTGGTCGCCATCTGGAGCCCTGAGAAGACCTACTGCCACTGTAAAATCCAAACCATTTCAAGGTTTCTGCAGCAATAAAAAATGTTTGGCCTTATCCTCAGGGGATTTTCTGATGCAGAAAATCCATAGTGGACCCTTAAAGGGGTTGTCTCACTTTAGTAAATGGCATTTATCATGTAGATAAAGTTAATACAAGCCACTTACTCAATTATTTTTATTTACCATAATGCCTACTTTGCTGGCTGGATTCATTTTTCCATCACATTATACAGTGCTCGTTTCCTTGGTTATGACCACCCTGCAAGCAGTGGTCATGCTTGCAGCCTATAGGAAAAAGCACTAGCCTATGTGCTGTCCTGGCCACCAGAGATGGCGGCGCTTTTTTCTATAGTTTGCAAGCATAACCACCACTTCTGGATTGCAGGGTGGTCCTAACCATGGAAAAGAGCAGTGTATAATGTGATCGAAAAATGAATCCAGCCAGCAAAGGAAGCAATATGGATAATCACAATACATTAGTAAGTGCCTTGTATTAACTTCCTCTATGTAATAAATGCTATTTGCTGAAGTGACACAACCCTTTTAAAGTTTTAGAGACCAAAAATAGCGCTTTCAAATAAAAGTTATGGGTCATTCTACTTGGGCTCTGCTTCCTAAAAAAAAGAATTGCACGTCTCCAATGCTAATGAGAACAGGGCCTGTAATGTACAGATACAGTAAAACATTCATCAGCAGTTTATTGTAATAGCAACATAAGTAGATGCTGAGTGTCCCGGGATGTAAATGGAACTTTATTTTTCATAGACAGACAAGTCCAGTAAGTTCTGATTTCTGTCTCGGTAAGCAGAAGGTCAGCGTAATACTGAGTGCTTGATGTGTAAAGAGCATTTTCCCTCCTTTCTGTCTACCTTGTCAGCAGGAGAGAACGCTTCAGCCATCTCTGTTTGCTGTTGTTTTTCATACTGTGATAGCTGCTCCAGGCTCAGACAGCTCATTTTTCATGTCTTTTCCTTTTTGTTGGGTAGGTGGCAGGAGATGAGCTAGGAACACATTACGTTGTGGCCCCAGTGAATAGAATAGTCTATGACATGGCCACTTGTTTGCAGTGCATTTATTTGTGTCAGACCTAAAGCAAACAAAATACCTGGCTGCTGCGCTCACCTGGGGCTCAGTACACGCACATGACAGACCCCTGCGCTCACTTAATCAGTATGACACATTCCTTTGTTACTAAATGGCTCCAAACCAAACAGAATCAGCACAGCTAATTAGCAGCTTTTAGAAAGCCCAGCATCGTAATCCTGTCACATCCTGCCCAGCTATAAAACAAGTAATAGAGCTTGCTATAAATGCCAGTCAGGTACCTCTAAAAGATTACTTTACCTAATCATGGGAGGAGCGAGCGCGTGGAATAATGCCAAGGAATTCTGAAATACAAGGAATCACACACGTCTGTTGAGGTAAAGGTGCTTCACGTTTCTCCTCCATGGGCCCAGCATACGTGCTATGTGTGAAGGAATGACTCGCTCTGCTCTTAAATCACCACTGCTAGTACTGGTAAACAGCCCCGTAACTGGGTAAAGGGGACCCGTCAGTTCCCGTACGCTGCCATCTCCTGGGGGGGCAGCATAGTGTAGTGACAGGCCCACTGATTTTGTTGGTCTGTCACTCCAGTACGTCTAGAGTACTTACCTGCTAAAGCTCACAGCACATGTCACCGCATGCACCACACAGCCCCCCGTTTTTTTGTTTTTTTTGTGGATAGGAAGAAACTCTGCCAATCAGGAGGGATGGCACGCAGCATAGGACTCATCTCTCTTGCAACACTCATGCAGGCTATGCACATGTGTGCACTATGTGGCCAAGCATGCACGTGCTTTCAATGTGAAAAGAGGAGAAAGCTAGAGCCAGAGACCTCTATTGGCTTATCACCTGCAAGAACAAAAATCTCTAATCTTTTCCATACTCCCAACTTCAATATTCTTTTTTCCCCGATCCTTCTTGCCACGGACATCATCTGTCAAGAGAAAGCTCCCCACACACATAAAACTGCCAGCTAATGTGTATGGGGGCCTTAAGTGCGTATTCAAAGATAGCTGTCTCTAAACCGTTCACGGAGGCAGTCTTAGGGTTAGGGTGGGTTCACACTACCGTTATGGTTTCCGTTATAACATGGAATCCATAAAACGGAGGACGGATCCGTTCTAGAGCCCATAGACTTGTATTATGACAGAATGCAAAACGGAAGCCTTTAAAAGGCATTCCGTTTGCTTTCCGTCATAATAGAAGTCTATGAGAAAGCATAACAGATCCGTCTGGTTCCCGCTATGGAAGACGGAAAACAGAGTCCTGTCGACAGCACTTTATTTTCCATCTTGCATAACGGGACCCAGACCGATCTATTATGCTTTCCTATAGCCTTCTGTTAGGACGGAGCAAAATGGAATGCCTCTTAAAGGCTTCCGTTTTGCATTCTGTCTTATGGATTCTGTTATTTTCCGTTACAACCATGTTATAAGGGACAGCCATAACGGAAACCATAACGCTAGTGTGAACCCACCCTAATCCGGGAGTGTAATATTGATGGTCTATCCACAAAACTACAATTCAATCTGCTTAGCTCCTCCCGCTCTATAACATGCTGCCTGCAGATTGCACTGCATTTCCTGGTGACCGCTCCTTTTTAAATTGCTCAACTTTTTGTTCCTGGAGTCAAACTATCAATAGATAAACATAATGATGGACATTAGCACACACTTTGTATGTTGTGTTCTACAAAGCATTTTCAATATGTGGAGGTAGAAAATGAACTGGTTCGTGTCACATGTGCTGCTGATGTCGGAACATATCTCACTGACATAACAAACTAGGAAGTTCGATTCAAGCATGGGAGATAATAGAAAACGGCAAATGAGGTATATTTAACCCTTAGCATACCAGCGCCGTACATGTATCCCAGCGCCGTAGAGCTACAGCGCTGTGTACACCCGGACCCTGAGCGAAATCACTTGGTGACAAGGGTACGATGGCTGCTCTGTATGGCAGGCAGACATGTTTCCTAGGGGCACAGGGATGTATTTCCTCCCCCCCTGCAGCCCCGATAGCTGCTATTGGCTGGATTCCGCAGACATGCGCGATACGGAGCTGCAGGGGTGGCGGAGGTTGTCATGTGGAGGTGACTGGTGCTGAACAAGTCAGCACCTGTCTCCTCCTAGGTCAGACAGGGGACACCAGTGTTTTGGGTCCCCTGCCAGCGATGCTATTGGCTGAAACAACACTCCAGCCAATGGCAGCACTATAGCTGCACAGGAAGAGGCAGAACTTCCCTGCATGCAGCCATTCTAGCTGGTGACTGCGTGCAGAGAGGTTCTGGGTCTTTCTGTGCTGCTGTTGGCTTGCTGGGACTTGTGGTTCACTAGGAGAAGTAGACAGTGATCAGGGGTCAAAAAGCTAAAACGTAACTTTTAATTCATATATAATAGAAACACATCCCTCAAAATGTTAAATAAACAATCAAACCGGGTCACATAAATATGTATACCCCTTATGACTCCAACAATACAGAGCGGTACTCACAAGTTGGTGCACAGCGGCACCAGAAAACCTCAGTGCATGGCGGCACCAACAAAATGGTGCTCGGTGGCACTAGTGTAACCAGGTGTCCTACCCCACAGGTAATAGTGATCCAGAGTTGTGGTGCACCACAACTGCGATTTAACCCTTTCCTGCTGAACGAAGAAGAAAAGAACAAAAGAAGAAAGAAGAACAACATCTGGAATAGCTGCACTGATTATTATTACCACCCTTCGTCCCTGTCCCTGTTGGTTAAAAAAGAAGAACTGGTAGTTAGGGCTTTACATATATATATATATATATAGAGAGAGAGAGAGAGAGTTCTATATTTCTATATATATATATATATATATATATATGTTACATTTTTAGCCAGTGTTCAATGTAGTGAATTTTTATACTACAGTTTTTGCACGCACATACAATTTGTGTGTGTGCTACAGAGCACTGATCATTTACAAATTTTTGTGTGTGAAAAAAGAACCGCAGTTAGTGGTAGTTAGTTAGATATATATAAATAAATTTTAGTGTCAGTTTATATTTTTCCACAAACAAATTTAGTCCGCATAACTTACATATCGACTTTTCACCAACCACTACATATTCATTTCTGTGAAACACTTGTTAGGTCAAAAGTGCCCTTTCCACCCCTTAAAATGTTCGTACAGGGTGCTGTTTCCAAAATGGGGTCACTTCTTGGGGTTTTTCATTTCTGGGCACCTTAGGAAATGTATTTAATGCGACATGGCACCTAAAATGCATGTCTGTTTATTCAGGCCTGCAAAAAATTTTTTTGCACTTTGCCTCTAGAGACCTGCCGTGCGCCAATACAACAGGCTACAAGCACATATGGGGTGTTTGCAAAAAGAGGAGAAAATGGGGAACATATACTGGGGTACATTTTCTCCTGTAACTCCTTGTGAAAGTGAAAAATTGGGGTCTACTAGTAATTTTTCATTTTTACAAATGCGTGCTTTGAAATGCTTTCTCTAGTATTTCTGCCTTCTGTGAGTCACCTGTTTGCTGAAAAGTACCCTTTCTACCACTTAAAATGTTCGTACGGGGGTGCTCTTTCCAAAATGGGCTCACTTGTTGGGTTTTTCATTTCTGGGGAACTCAGGAAATGTATTTAATGCGACATGGTACCTAAAATACATGTCTGCCAATTCAGGCCTGTCAGCAAAATTCATATTTTGCAGTTTGCCTGCTGTGCGCTGATAAAACAGGCAACAAGCACATATGGGATGTTTGCAAAAAGGGGAGAAAATGGGAAACATATGCTGGGGTGCATTTTCTCCTTTAACCCCTTGTGAAAGTGAAAAATTGGGGTCTGCTCGTAATTTTTCATTTTTGCAAATGTGTGCTTTGAAATGCTAAAAAGTACCCTTTCTACCACTTAAAATGTTCGAACGGGGTTGCTCTTTCCAAAATGGGGTCACTTCTTGGGGTTTTTCATTTCTGGGTACCTCAAGAATTTATTGAATGCGACATGGCACCTAAAATAATTGTTTGCCAATTCAGGTCAGCAAAATCCATATTTAGCTATTTGACTCTAGAGCCCTGCTGTGCTCCCATACATCATTTTTTGAGCACATATGGGGCGTTGGTGTATTCGGGGGGAAATGGGGAACAAAATGTGGGGTGCATTTTGTCCTGTTACCCCTTGTGAAAATGAAAAATTTGGGTGTAAAGCAACTTTTTCTGGAAAAAAATTTAATTTCTCATTTTCACAGCCAAGTGTTTCCTAATTCTGTGAAACGCCTGATTGGTCAAAGTGCTCACTACACACCTTGAAATATTCCTTGAGGAGTGTAGTTTCCAGAATGGGGTCACTTTTTTGGGGTTTCCACTCTAGGGGTACCTCAGGGTGTCTTTTTCAAATTTCATTCCCATTTTCATTTAATTCACGTGGGGCACCTAAAGGGTTAACAAAATTTGTAAAATAGCTTTAGGGGTGTAGTTTCTAAAGTTTGGTAATGTATGGGTGGTTTCTAATATGTAAGCCCCAGAAAGTGACTTCATAGCTGAACTGGTCCTGAAAAAATTGGGGTTTGGAAATGTTCCTAAAAAATGTAAGATTTGCTTCTAAACTTCTAAGCCTTCGAACGTCCCAAAAGAAAAAAATGCCATTTTCAAAATGATCCAAACATGAAGTATTATCTCAGAATGGCCTGGATAAGAAAAAGCGTTTAAATTTATTACCTCATAAAGCGACACATGTCAGATTTGCAAAAATCATTCTGGGATTTAAGGTGAAAAGTGGCTCAGTAGTGAAGGGGTTAAAAAAAAATTGGAAAAAAAAATCCAATGGGAGCACAAGTTCTTGGTGAAAAGTAGTTTATGGCACAACTCCTTCAAATGATATAATACCTTTGATTTCTAATGGTGTACAGCTGATCATTTTGAGCCACATACGCCATCTTTACTAAAATGAATAGTAATATAGAGTAGATACCTGGTTACAGCTTTCCAGTTTTGTAGGATTATTTTAATGACTTAATGACACAGGCATTTAGGTTAAAAGGTAAAATGAAACTGTTAAAATACTGTATATTGAATATGGCTCCTTCACATACTTTCTTTTCTCAGTTTTAAAATACATGTAAAAATGCTATGCATTTAAATCATCTTTTATAGCATGTTTTTACATGGATATCCGTTTTATTTTTCATTTGGTGCAAAAAAAGTTTATTTTTTTACTTTTATAAAGAAGTCTTGCCGAGAGAAAAGCCAGAAAAACGCCATACCTGTCAACACCACTGACATCAAAAACACCAAACTGTAGATTTTACAATACTTTACCAAAGATTCTAACATGTACAATAGCTGGAGAAGGCGTAATTTGCCATAGACCTGTGATGTGTTTATCAGTGGAAATTTTAATCCGAATCAGTCTGAACCTTGCAGGTACCAGTAGAATCCAAACCTTTATTATCTTGTAAACACATAGTAAACCTACATACCATCCTTGTCCTTTTATTGGTGTAGTTACTGTGTAACTTACATTGCATTTATGGCCTGCTTTTATTCTCTGAATTATGGCCTGATTTGATCTGTAATCTGTTCAGCCTGCTGGAACTTTTCCATGTAGTTGATAACATTTTTACTTCAGTTTACAACTTTACTGTTCAGACTTTAGTCCCGCCAATTTTTGTTCTCTAACTTATGGCAGAAGAATAGCTGCTACTAGACAAGAGTGATATTCATTAAAGGAGGTTTCCAGGACTCATTTATATATAGTTCATCAATTCCAGATCAGTGGGGGTCTGACTTCCCTGACTTCCCGAGCTCGAGAACAACACAACGCCATCAAATGTGTAGTGGCCATGTGTGGTTAGTACAGTGCCGCTCCTTTTCAAATGAATTCCCCATGAACTAACAATTCTGCTGTTTTCATATCTCTGTGTTGTGCTATATCTCTTTTGTTCCCCTAGAGAATTTTGAACAATTGCCAAAAGGGTGTGTCCCTACAGAGTCTATTTCTGGTCCGGAGCTGTGATTGGACACTGTCATGCTGTGTAGGGAGACAACCCCAACTGGTAAGACCCAGTTGTCAGGACTAGAATAAAAAAAATCTCAGATTGTCCCTTTCCAGGATCTCTAATTTAAAGTGACAGTGTTCAGTGTCTGTAATACAAAACAGATGCATCCATGATTTTTTTTGAAGCCGGGGGATCTTGAACTGGTTATTGTCAGTGTGAACACTTCATAGGAATCGCTGTGCGATTATCGGTTATACTATTTGTGGCTTAAGGTAAAAAATTCAGCATGCGCTGAAAAAAGTGTTTTCAAAAACAAAGGGGGAAATTTAGTTTCCGTATTAAAATGAAAATTTGTGTGTCCGTATGAAAATGCCCTTGTTAATGGGCCATAGTCCTGGTGTACTTGGCTGTACTACAGATCTACGTTGTGTGGATCAGCAAGATGATTTGCCCTTGAATTTTGTATGCATGCACAATCGCCGTTTCTGCACACTTTTTTTTTTTTATATACTAGAGAGAATATTATCATGAAACGCCCTTACCTGCCCTGCTCTAAGTTAATAAGTGTCAAGACAAATGACTTATGTTCCTTGTCTGGGTGTTTTTATTTAGCAATTGCTCACCTTTATCTTTAATTTTCTTTCCTGGGTAGAGACCTTTGGATAGACGCAGCAGGTGCATCTAGACAGCCCAGCCATTTTATAGGAGTCAGTCACACTGCAGCTTGCTGATAAGAGCTGTGGGTGAGCAGAGGTATCTGCCAAGTCGGAGGGTGTGTCCGAAAGAGAACACAGCGCTAATTCTACTATCACACTAATTAGTCATTCCACCTTCACGTATTCCTGCACAGCTGCATTCATGTCACCACAAGTCACTGCTGTGACAAATTGCAATGATAACGGATTGACTAATGCAGATTTAACACTATCTGTTTACTCGTAACTCCATACTCATTAGTTAACCTGCTCAACTATCTCTTTGTAAAGAAATCTCAAACTGCCATATAGAGCCAGGAAAAATGGCCTCATATTCATTAGGTACCGGAATAATCTTTTACTGACCTGTCCGAACACCGCAGCTACCAACCTTCTAAACAGTGCCTTGTTTTAATGAACACGTAACCTGACATTTTCCACTTACAAAATATGTTACTATAACTTCATAATATGTAGGCCCTACAGTCACTGATTGGCAGCTTTCTCCCCATTACTGAGCTTAGAAAGAAAGCTGCCAGTCTTCGGCTAGAGGGTGGTGGGAGCCAGCATATCATGAATCCATCAGACTTCTATCTCATGATGCTGACAGGCCATGTGTTTGACCAAACAGCAGGATGATAATACATAGACCACACACTGTTCACATAGGTATACCTGTTACTAATGCATGCTGCTCCTCTGATATTGACATTTTTTTCTGGGGGGAGGGGGGTGATACTATATCTCCTTACTCGGAGTGAGGAGGCTTATAGACCATACATAATCCTCTGGAATTCTGGTAAGAGGGTATGCAAATGCCTCTAATGCCATCAGATGTAAGGCAGCTATCCTATAAGTTAATGTTAAACCCTAGGGGCCAGATTTATCATTACACTTCCATCTTACTCCAATTTTACATAAGTCCAAAGTCACTTTTGGCTCAGTCAGATTTATTAATGGTCCTTTAATGCTGTGATAAATGTGGTTTGATGGCAGCAGTTCATCCTTTAGTAAACGGCTTTACAAAAGTCGCACATATTTACAAAAAAAGTTGCATGTTCTATTAAAAAGTCGCATAAAATAAGCATGGTCCTAACTAGAGTGAAATTGGGACTTTTTTGCGATAAATCATTGGGAGTGAAACTCATTAACATGGCTAACCACGCCCATTTTTAAAACTGGAGTGAGTGGTGTACACATGTAACAAGTTGCAAAATTATGCGCAAATAAGTGTGAAAAGTCCCAAATGCCCTATTTTGGGACTTTTTGATGCCAGAATTCTGGAGTGAAGGTATGATAAATCATGGCCTAGGCCTTTAGACATGACACTGATATTAAATAAGCCTGTACTTCATCTGCAGACAGCTGTTTCCGGGTGATTGCCCCTCATCGGTGCAGAGCAGAGCGTACTGGCTTAACTGGGTGAGAGGCCAAGTCAGGATTTTGGTGGTATTATATCACCCTAATCGGCGCAAAGATTCTTATAGACCATGCAATGCTAATATGTAACATAGTTATAATAGTCTAAATGACCATCAAAGATTCAAAATAATTTCAGGCTTCACACGGCTAAAATCTGCCATTAATCTGATACCGATTCAGCAGCAGGAGATGGGCATTTTCAGCTTCTAAATCCACAACCAAAACTCACAGTTTTCCCCTTGGCTTTAATGTTAAAACTTCACCTTGTGCACACTGTGTAAAAATAGCAAAAGTTTTTTTTCAGTTGCTGATTTGAAAAATGCTAGAGAAGTGAGTGGAGGAAGACCTGATTGAGGATTTCATAGAAGTCCATGGTAGAAGCAGACAAACCTAAACTAAATACTCTTTTAATACTCTTGTAAAAACCTCTCTAAAACTTCCACCGAATTAGAAATCTGCCACCAAAAATGACCTGTTTTCAGCTAGAAATATGCTACTTATCTGCTACTGTGCACTAAGCCCCAGGGGTCTATTTTACAAATGCTTTAAATCATTTTCAATTATAACAATAATCTATATGTGTAAAAAAACTTTAGGACCTGCAGAAAGTGAATTTTTCAAACCCCTTTATCTAAGGCTACATTCACACGTCCGTGTTTGTTTTGTGGATCCACAGATCCGCAAAACACGGACACCGACTATGTGCCTTCCGCATTTTGCGGACTGTACATCGCCGGCATAGAAAATACCTTTTCTTGTCCACAATTGCGGACAAGAATAGGACATGTTCTATATTTTTCATGAACGCGATTGCGGACCCGGAAGTGCGGATCCGCAATTGCGGACCCGGGCGGGACATCATCTGTCCCCATAGGAATGAATGGGTCCGCAATTCCGTTCTGCAAAATGCGGAACAGAATTGCGGACGTGTGAATGGGGCCCTTAGCCTGAGTATTTTAAAGGTATACATTGTAAAAAAAAATCTAATTCATTTATCTCTCATAGTAACATAGTATTTAAGACTGAAAAAAAGACATTTGTCCATCCAGTTCTGCCTGTTTCCTACAAGTTGATCCAGAGGAAGACAAAAAAACCCTGTGAGGCAGAAGCCAATTTTCCCCACTTATCAGAATAACTCCCTGGATCAACGACCCCTCTCTAGTAGCTGTAGCTTGTAATATTATTACACTCCAGAAATACATCCAGTCCCCTCTTGAATTCCTTTATTGTACTCACCTTCACCACCTCCTCAGGCAGAGAGTTCCATAGTCTCACTGCTCTTACAGTGAAGAACCCCTTTTCTATGTTTGTGTAGAAACCTTCTTTCCTCCAGACGCAGAGGATGTCCCCTCGTCACAGTCACAGTCCTGGGGATAAATAAATGATGGGAGAGATCTCTGTACTGACCCCTGATATATTTATACATAGTTATTAGATCTCCTATCAGTCGTCTTTTTTCTAAAGTGAATAACCCTAATTTTGATAACCTTTCAGGGTACTGTAGATCCCTCATTCCAGTTATTACTTTAGTTGCCCTCCTCTGAACCCTCTCCAGCTCTGCTATGTCTGTCTTGTTCACAGGAGCCCAAAACTGTACACTGTACTCCATGTGTGGTCTGACTAGTGATTTGTAAAGTGGTAGGACTATGTTCTCATCACGGGCGTCTATGCCCCTTTTGATGCAACCCATTATCTTATTGGCCTTGGCAGTAGCTGCCGGACACTGGTTTTTGCAGCTTAATTTGCTGTTTATTAAAATTCCTAGATCCTTTTCCATGTCAGTGTTACCGAGTGTTTTATCATTTAATATGTACGGGTGACTTGCATTATTCCTTCCCATGTGCATAACTTTACATTTGTCAGTGTTAAACCTCATCTGCCATGTTTCTGCCCAAGCCTCCAATCTATCCAGATCCCTCTGTAGCAGAAAACTGTCCTCTTCAGTGTTAATTACTTTACACAGTTTAGCGTCATCTGCAAAAATAGATATTTTACTGTGCAGGCCTTCTACAAGATCATTAATAAATATATTGAAGAGAATAGGGCCCAATACTGACCCCTGAGGTACCCCACTAGTTACAGTGACCCAATCTGAGTATCTACCGTTAATACCCACCCTCTGTTTTCTGTCACTCATCCAGTTACTTACCCACATACAGACATTTTCTCCCAGTCCGAGCATCTTCATTTTATATACTAACCTTTTATGAGGTACGGTGTCAAATGCTTTGGAGAAGTCCAGATATACGATATCTATTGATTCGCCGCTGTCAAGTCTAGAACTTACCTCCTCATAGAAACTGATCAAATTCGTTTGGCATGACCGATCCCTCATGAAGCCATGCTGATATGGCGTTATTAGGGTCCATTCACACGTCCGCAATTTAATTAGGGTCCATTCACACGTCCGCAATTTAATTAGGGTCCATTCACACGTCCGCAATTTAAGTCCGGATCCGTTCCACAATTGTGTGGAACCATTCATTTTCAGTGGGGATGGAAAAGATGCGGACAGCACACAGTGTATAGACAAAAATAGGCATTTCTATTGGGGTGCCGGCCCAGTGTTTTGCGGATCCTTAAAACACTGCGGACGTGTAAATAGACCCTTATTCTGTGTTTTGACTTTTGCCTTTGCTGGTCCTATTACAGCAAATTGTTTCTTAATCCTAAACTGTTAGGCGTAACACAAAAGAGACAGAAGACTGTCTGCATCCTATTATACCCAATGTAGTAAATGGATGTCTATTTACCGTCCATTAGACCCCTGTCCCAACACAAGGCAACATCTATTTACTTTCCATTATATAAAGTAGAGCCAATTAACAGCTATTTGCTATCCATCATTCCTTGCAGGCCAATTTCATATATATTTGTACTGCTTTATACACTATGAGCAATTTGACGTTCCATTAGCACAGACAGTTTTTAGGTCACTTACTAGATCTCTGGAATATAAAAAGATCAAATTTAGGTTTTGTAAGATGTAGTGTGTTTTACACTTATCACAATCCCAATTATTCTCCTTTTTTCCCTGTAAAGGTTTCACCTAATATTTGGCTGACATTTTTTATAGTACCCTTTCTTGAAAGGTCTATGATCGCTTCAAGGAAAACGCCTTCAATGCTCACCTGAAAGCACCGTTAGGATATATGAAGCATGTTTTTTTTTCAATACCAGACTTGTGCAATGAATGGTGAAAAGTTGCAGGCCAACAATGAGAAGCGCTTCTGGTTTGGTGACTCAGAGTAGTCTTTAGTGAGCCACCGCTGAATCACCGACAGCATCCTAATCCTAATTCACTTGAATGGCAGCAGAAAGAATATGAATAATGGTTTTGACCCTTATAAAAAATGACTATGCTGGACTACCAGAGCAAAGAAGTGGAAGTGTCATTCGATGATACCCAACCTATCAGGGCATGCTGGGAGTTGTAGTTTTGCAATAGCTGGAGGACTGCAGGTTGGACATCCCTGAAGTTAGATCATAAATTGGTATGCAGCTGAGGCTACAACTAGACTTTTTGGTCACACTAAAAAAATCACTATGAAATCGCTGTCCATAGGAAATGCATCGGGGAAGATTTATCAAAACTGGTGCTAAAGTAAAATGGCTTAGTTGCCCATAGCAAGCAATCAGATTCATAAATTGTTTGAGATGAGGAAATCACCATTGCATGCTTCTACCTAAATGCCCTATTTTCATGATATAACATCACTATAGCATTAACTTTTTACGTTTTCCATAAATTTCACCCAAAAGCCAAATATCCCAAACTTTTAGCGAGTAGTGTATATATATTATATATATTATATATATCACAACTCAGTGGTTAGCACTGGCATCCTAGGTTTGAATCTGACCAAGGACAACATCTGGATGGAGTCTGTATGTTCTCCTCGTGTTTACATGGGTTATCTCTGAGGCTCCAAAGACATACTGATAAGGACTTTAGCTTGTGACCCCCCACTGGGAACGGTGAGTGATGATAATGTCTGTAAAGCGCTGCAGAATATGTTGCCACTATATAAGCAAGTAAAGCTGCGTTCCTGTGAACTGTCGTTCCCGACAATCTGCCCATGTAAATGTGCCGCCGATCCTGGTGTTTATGCAGGCACTACCGATCATAGTTTCTGAGCAGCAGATCATGTGGTCTAAACAGCGATCTTCTGCTCGGAAACCATGATTCTGTATGAGGACGAGGGATCGCAATAGTGAGCCCTCGTCCTCATACAATGAAGGAGATCACTGCATATAAATGTAGTAGTCTCCTTCACTGCACAAGCAGCCAACTCACTGCAGACTCCACCTTAAAATGAACTAATATTTAAAAGAAAAAATTCCAACATTCTCTGTTTTACCAGGCTTTGAGAGAAACTTTGTGGAAAGTTTTTAAAAAAAGTAGCTAATGTGTAGAATAATCCATGACTTTTATTACTGTGTTTTATTTTAGGTGTGAAAACTGTGGCGCTGTGTTCCATAGTGAGTGCAAAGTGAAAACTGTCCCATGTCCCCGATGCGTGCGTAAGGAACTGCAGAAGAAACAGAAATCTTTTTGGAAACGGCTGAATGTGGATGAAAGCTGGGACGAGTCCTGTAGTATGTTTGAGCTGTCCTACCAGGGCACATGACCACAGACTGAGTACAGCTACAAACCATTGCACTCTCTTTCTTTCCCTTGTTGCTGCGGAAATAAGCCAGTGTCCCTATTAGAGATCCTTTCTAAAGTGATAGTTGGTACCTACTAACCTGTCATAGAAGTCTTCAACTAACATTTGTATTAGCATTGTCATTATATTAGTGTCATTAGCCATCTATTTCATACCACCTTAACTAAAGACAACTCCTATCTACTGCATGCACATGCCTTATGTATAAATTAGAGATGGCAGTAGAAATTATTTATAATAAGCTGGTTTACTGATCAGATTGTAATTACTTTAAAAAAAAAAAAAACGGAAGCTCTTATATGTAGCATGCAAAACAGCAGCGTTGGCCTCCAATAACACACTTAGTACTGTAAGGCCCCTTCTTGTGCATGTGCAGAAAACCTTATAACAGCCTCAGGTCATCTGTATCTGTTGGCAGTTGGTATACCCAGCTGAAGGTTGCCATCTTAGTATGAAAACCAAGTAAAGCCAGTTTCACATCTGCATTGTGAACTGTGATACTGTAATCTGGTCACTGTATCCGGCGTACATGCTGGCTTTTAGCCAGACAAAAAAAATGCTACACCCAACATTTTTTGTCCAGTCAAAAGTCCGCATATATGCCAGAAAGCGGCCAGATTACCACCAGATCCGATTACAGTGAATGGGGGCCCAGCGGTGCACAGATGTGAACACAGCCTAAGTGTGATGCTCATTGTCATCACAGAGGTCACTTATCCACTGAAAATGATCTGAAAACATCTTTAGGACATTTGTATTTATTGTAAGACAGAATTGCTGGGACAGTTGGATTTATTGTGCAAATGTGGGCAGTCCCGCTGCCGCATATTCATTATGCTTAACTGGTCACTGGATTGTCATTTCTGCTCTGTATCCCTCAAACCCGCAAAAACAAAATAGACCTAAATAAAGAATAAGTTACACACTAGTTCCATGATTGCTCATTTTAAGGCTGGTACAATCTTAAAGGGACACCTCCATCAGAAATGGGTATTTCTTTACCTCAATATTCAAAGAGTTCTATTTTTTAAGCATTTCTGGCTGTTTTTCTTTTTCATTTTTGCAGTACTATACCATTGAAAATGAAACACAAAATATTGCTCTTCTGTAGCAGCCAACACAAATGATAAGAGCTTCTATATAGTCAGATTACTGCAGCTGTGAGGGGAAGATGTCTGCAGGGTAATCCTTAGGTAATCCTTTAGGTGTAGAATTGGGACAACAGTATGACAATGCTATTGTTCTCTCGATAGTCTCTGTTAAATATGCTCACAGTAGAGCAATGGATTAAATAGAGTAATGTGTGATGCTCTAATTGAGTCAACACTGTATCCACCCCAGTGTGGTTTAAAGGGAATCTGTCAGCTCCAAAACAACACCCAAACTACAGTAAATGTTGTATAGTGTAAGTGATGCCAAGTTTGGTTGTATAATTTTTATCATCATACTCACTTGCGTTCTGATGCTGTGCTCTGACAAACCAGCAGTGAGATGCTTGGGGTACTCCTCTTTGAGTCCTCTCCATTATGTGCCTGAGCATGGGAGTCCTCTCAATTCTTTTTGTACAGCATCAGAGTGCAAGTGAGTATAATGATAAAAATGACACAACTGGACTCTGCATCACACTATACACCACTTACTCTAGTTTAGGGAGTGTGTTGTAGTTGACCTGACTGAGAAAGTTAGGCGAGACTGTTTTCTCTGCTAACAGTCCAATCTAAGGAAAAGCTAAAGAGCCAGGATAGGTAGTAAAATACATGAGTGACTTACAAAATTATACAGAAAAAGAGCAACCCATTTTTTAACAATTTCCATATACTATTCACATATGGGTTGTTAAATATGTGGTTTTCAAAATTTATGAAAGTGTCCCTTTAAGAAGACTAACAATTTGGTGCCAGGTTTCACGTTTCAGTCTTGCAGGTGTTCCACACATACTCACCTGCATTCTCTTTCTTTTCTAACCATCAAGGAGAAGGTATCTTTGTCCAAGAACAATACATTGCTGCCCTCCTTTTTGTACAAAGAGCAAGCTTTGAATGCTGTATCAATAAAGTCTCTCTCTCAGAAACTGACGTAAATTATAGTTTTTCTGGCAAATCAACTGCCAGAAGATGCACCAAATTTATTAGGAGGCCTGTGTGTCTTAGTAAGTTTTGTACATACAAATGCAGTATTTTTACTAAGACTGGAACATGTAACACCTATTGTCCTATTGAATTTAAAAGGAATATGTCACATTAAGCATAGTGTCTGAGCTACAGGCAGAATGTTATAGAGCAGGAGGTGCTGGGCAAATTGACACATAGTTTTTTGGGAAAAGATTCAGTAAGACTTGTATTTTGTTCATTTATATCCCTGCTCATTCTAGGCTTTGAAGCCAAGGAGGCGGTCCTATCAGTGATTGACAGCAATCTCTGTATGCCGTAGAGCAGTGTTTCCCAACCAGTGTGCCTCCAGCTGTTGCAAAACTACAACTCCCAGCATCCCCGGACAGCCTTTGGCTGTGCAGGCATGCTGGGAGTTGTAGTTTTGCAACAGCTGGAGGCACACTGGTTGGGAAACACTGCCGTAGAGGGCTGTCAGAAGGCGGTCACTGATTAAACCATTCCTTGACTTCAAAGCCCAGAATGAGCAGGAATTTAAATGTATAAAATACAAGTTTTACTGTATATTTTCCATAAATCTATATATCAATCTGCTCAGCTCCTCTTGCTCTATTACATGCTGCTGATACCTCACATTTTCATGGTGACAGGTTCCCTTTAAAAGAGACAATACTAATGTAAAGCATAGTTCTCTAGGTTCTCTGTATACACTATATGAACAAAAGTATTGGGGCTTTATTTGTCATTGCATTTTCCATTCTAAATCCATAGGCATTAGAATGGGGCTGGTCCCCTCTTTGCAGCTAAAACAGTTTCTATTCTTCTGGGAAGGCCTTCTACAAGATTTTGGAGTGTGTCTGTGGGAATTTTTGCCCATTCATCCAGATAAGCATTTGTGAGGTCAGACACTGGTTCATCCCAAAGGTGTTTCATGGGTTGAGGTCAGGGCTCTGTTTGGCCAACCAATTTCTTCATCAATGAACTGTCCCAACCATTTCATTATGAACCTTGCTTTGTGCACAGTCATGCTGGAATAGAAAAGGACCTTCCTCAAATTGTTCACACAAAGTTGGAAGTGTACACTTGTCCAATGTGTCTTGGTATGCTAAAACATTAAGATTTCCCTTCACTGAAACTAAGAGGGCTTGGGCAACCCCTAAAAAACAACCCAATAGAATGCCCCCTTTTCCACTAAACTTCACAGTTGGTGAACTGCCCTGTGGGATTGGAGCGATAGTGCACCTGTGTGTCCTCTACTCAGTTCACTTCTACAGGACTGCTGGGAGCACTTTACATGGCTTCCCTATACAATTGTGAATAGGATGCAGGACACACAGGCACACTATCTTCTCTAGATTCTCATGGGACAGTTTATGACACTACCAGAGCCCCATTCTCATTATTATCGGGGGCCACAGCGATCAAACACACCCCTATCCTGTGGATGTGTGTTATTAGTGGCATGACCCCTTTAAGCCACAGGAAGGATGAGACTCAAGAGAAGGGGATCCTGCATACATCTGTATCTGTGAGGATCATTCTACATAGCGGTTTTCTTGCAATTTGCAGCAGAACCATGAAGTACAATATTGCCCATAGACACAGATGCATGCATTGCTGTGCAAGTGTAGAATCTGATCCTTAATCACTGCAGATGCCGGATCAATGCTGCTACTGCCTGAGGAGGGAGGACTGGCACGGGATGATATTGCTGGAATTGTGGCTGCGGCACAGGAAAATAGTAGCCGCTTCCACCTGTGCAAATAGGAGAACAGAAGAGCTGAGACTTATAGCTGGTGGAAATAGGACGTTGAGCTGGAAGAGCTGAGATTTAGCGCTGGCAAAAATAGGACGTTGAGCAGCTGAGGAGGAGCACTGCTACCATTACACAGGGGCAGCCAGGCCACATAAATATCTGGATATATTCGAAGATACTCCAGCAACAGGTGTCTTTTCCAATCGCAACTTTATTTCAATCCATAAAAACAGCTCTAAATAGCAAACACCTTCTTTCACCGCACCAGTGGTTTACATGTTTCGAACCTTGCGGTTCTTAATCATAACCTCTTCATAATTAAGAACCGCAAGGTTCGAAACATGTAAACCACTAGCGCGGTGAAAGAATGTGTTTGCTGTTTGGAGCTGTTTTTATGGATTGAAATAAAGTTGCGATTGGAAAAGACACCTGTTGCTGGAGTATCTTCAAATTTATCCTGTCTCTGTTGGCATACTTGGGCCATCTCCGTGCATGGCAAATGACTGGGTGAGCTGGATCCCTTTTTCTATGACTGTCATTTCAGCACGTAATATCTGACATCAGGCCTGGCATGGCTGCCTCTGTCCAGTGCCAGCAGCCAATGGCTAGAACACAGCACCACTCGGTTTGTGTGTCTGAAACCAGAAAGGAATAGAGGGGCTCCCAGCTTGGCTCAGGCTGTTGTCTGCTCTGCTTTGTACGTACTAGTGTTGCACAGCAGTGGAAGCCATACAGTAAGAGCAGATAGCAGTGCTGTGGCAGCATTGCTGACTACTCTTACTGACTTCTGCTATGCAGCACCAGCACGTAGACAGCGGGGCAGATAACACATCTGCAGTGGCAAGGAGGCCTGCCAGACTCGGCAAGTCAACAGCATAGATCGACTTTGTTACGTGTGTCATTGTAACATGACGCGATAGAAGGGATGCGGTGCAAATGCACCGTTTGCCCTACGTTTAAAATAGTTCACTTTATTAGTTCATAATATACAGTTCAAATTATACAAAAACAAAGGGGGAGATTTATCAAACTGGTGTAAAGTAGAACTGGCTTAGTTGCTCATAGCAACCAATCAGATTCCACCCTTCATTTTTCACAGTTTTGGAAAATGAAAAGTGGAATGTGATTAGCAGTAGCAGACATATAAGAATAAACAGGGACAGACCTGTGGCGCTAACATGATCATACATACTGTAGGATATTCCCATGTAAACTGAATGCCATTGCATCTACTAGTAACTACTCATATCTGCTAGTTATCTCAAGATAGCCCAAAATAAATGTATCATGGCAAACTGTAATACATGTACTACATAACAAGAGAGATAAATACAGCAGTATATACTGACCAGTGAGTCCCCACACCCTATGTTTAGAAACTCCCTAAGACTTGTTTCACACTAGCGTTAAGAGAACTGCCAGAACAGCTTGCCTGATCTCTTACCGCTAGTCTGAAACTAGCCTTAAAAGCTGTATTATAGACGTATCCTCCGCCTCTGTACAGAGGCACCGTGCGGACACAGCGTGCATGAGATCATACTCTGGTGTTAAGCACTCAGGATAATTTTACTATGAAATTTGGTGTATTCTTGACTTACACGTGCAGTAATTTTAATATTGGTCCAAAATTCATAAGATATACAAAACTTAAAAATATTTATATATATATATATATATATATATATATATATATTTGTGGTCGGGGCTACATGACACTTAACCATCTACCTGCCTAACTGACCAAACTAAGCGGCTTGAGTTGTGCCATAACCGCTGCGTAGAAGGAATGCCTAAAAGGGGGCATACCATGCAAGGTGTTTATGAAAAAGAAGGGCGGGTTGGGAGGGTACCTAGCACCGTCGACATACCCAAGGGACGCACCTGCCTGGTATAAATGTGCTACTAACGCCCCTCCCACAAATACAGGCCAATAAATCGGCCTTGAAACTTGTGGTCGGTGCTACATGACACGTAACCGTCTACCTGCCTAACTGACTAAACTAAGCGGCTTGAGTTGTACCATAACCGCTGCGTAGAAGGAATGCCTAAAAGGGGGCAAAAACCCACAACTAAATGATACACAATAGTACATAGCAACAACACTAACATGACCAACCTCTGGAATTCAAGATTATCTCTCAACTAGATTGAGGTATGAACCTATTGAACATGCACCATCGACCTAACTTCCGGATAATATGGGCCAGAACTTTTGTTCCTGGAGGCAGCATATGCTGCACCTAACCTGAAGGAAAGGCCCGATGCCTGTCGTTTTCACCCCTAAATTGGACAGCGGCATACGGACATGCCGCACAACTGAGAGATGGTGAGTGGTGCTGTGGGAACCGCAACAGAGTACTCTCAAGGTCTTGGTCTGTTACTGCTGCCAGTAATTGCTGAAAGACACGAACCGGGCACCCTGAACGGAATGTCGGAAAGAAAATTATTATATTGGGGGCCAAGAAATGGCAACAAAACCAGTGCCAGCAGAAGCATCAGAAAAACCAAATAGTTGAAACCGACGTGTTCTGAGTGACGTGTCCGGTTTGATGTTGTGATACCGCATACTGATGAAAATGTGACCTACCCAACACTCTGAATCTATAGCAACCTTTGAAGAAACGTCAAGTAGCGAGTTGTAAGCTAATAAAGTTTTTTTTTTTCTTTGTAGTTTATTTTGTTTTTTTCTCTTTATCCTACTATCTGAGCAAAAGATGTAATTGAGCACACCAACTGAGAATGGAGAGCTGTGACAGGACCTGAAAAGCAAAAATGACATGAAATGATGATCCTGGCTGTGGTAGTATGCTGACACTGACATGAGGCATGCAGGCATCAGAAACCAGCGAAAGGGTTGAAACCGCTGAGGCCTGAGTGACGGGTCAGGTCTGATGTTGTGACACCGCAAACTGATGAAAATGTGACTTGCCCAACATTCTGAACCTATAACAACCTTAAAATAATACGTCAAGTAGCACCCGTAATGTGACATTTTTTTTCCGTCCTACTACATTATTAAAAGATGTAATTGACCACAACAACTGAGAATGGCGAGCTGTGACATGACCTGAAAAGCAAAAAATGACAACCTGGCTGTGGTAGTATGCCGACACTGACATGAGGCATGCAGTAATATAAACCACCTGCAACACACCACGCGGCTATAGATGAGTACATACAAACGTTGCCACCATCAGCACGTACGTCCTTTTGAGATGTGGGTGAATATGCCGTTAAAACAATCTAAACTTAGTTCTTAGCAAAAGCCACGCTCATATCTATTTTGAGCATAAATAAAGCAATAAAATGAGGCAAAATAACAAAATAAATGGTCCTCATGGGTCTCTGCAATTACCTTTGTAGCAAGTAGCTCCCCCAGTGTCCAGCTAACATTCTGAACTGAAGATGGATCCACAGCACCTTGCACAGGTGCTTTTTAAATACACACCTCAGGTTCACAACCTTAAAGTGACACACACACGTTTTATATTTCCAACACAAATGAAACAAGACAAATTAAAGATACCTCAACACAGAGGAGCTTACAGTCTACTTAATATGCATATCGCAAAATAGCATTTATACTAAAGAAACAATAACACTCTGTTAACAGCAACTCTGCTTCACCTGGATTAATCAGCTGCCTGCACCTCACCCTCTATAAAGCAAGTAAGGGGATAATGCTGGATGTCAGTGTGAACAAGGCCTTAGTCTGTCTGCAGAAATAATAGCGGATAGAGAGAGAGGTTTGCTGGCGAGCAGGGAAGTGAAAGCAGACAAGAAAGACATACAGATATACACAGACAAACTGTTGACATATTCACCCCCCCCCCCCCCCCCGAGGGGGCGGCACGGACCACAGCGATGTGCTATGGCATAACCGAGGTCCATGCCGCTAAACACAAAAAGCAGCTGGTGCTACCACCCATGTGTTGCTGACATGAATGTGTAATACATCAGAAACCTGGACATAGAAACCTGCGAGAAAACGAGACGGAGTCACGCTGACCCCTGCTGCCTAACCGTACTGCCGCGTGGGCGCCAAACGTGGGCTGCCAGGCAGATCGCTCTGGTGCGGTGCTGCTCCTCCTCATCAAAGGAGCTGACTGTAACAGGACGACACTGCACGAGCTTGCAGCAAACCCTCACCCGACCGGAAGGACCTCAGCTGGATTCCTGAATGCCGACTGGGTACAGAAGCTGCTTATAGCCCATGTGCTACATCAGATGGCTCAGACTGCACACAACTACGCAGCACCGTCGATCACACCCTGCCTGGTATAAATGTGCCACTAACGCCCCAAAACGCTAAAATGCACTCTAACCTTTACTGGTGAACTTAATGTGACCTTCTCTAAACTTTTGAATGCACATGTCCCACTGTTCCATGTTTCAGTACTTTTTGCACAACTTGCTGTTCTCTAACAAGGAGCTTAACGGCAAAATTCACAACAGGTGTTTGATCCATTAATCGCCCAGTAATTTTCCTAGTTCAATAAGAATTTGTATTTAAACAGTCCTCCTCATCATGCTGTTCACATTTGACATCATGAGACCAAAACGACACCTAACAATTGATGACCAGTACTTCTCCATTGCAAGGCTTCAAGCAGGATGTTCTCAATTGGAAGTGGCCACTAAACTTAGAGTCTCACAGAGTGTCATCTGCAGGTTGCAACAGAAATACAGAGAAGCTGAAAGAGTCACAGAAAGGCATAAAAGTGGACGTCCTTTGGCCACATCCCGCATTGATGACCACCAGACACAGGCATCATTGTCTTGCATGTGCCAGGGAGCATCTATGCTGGACGAGGGATCGGTGGGCCTCAGTGCTGTTTACTGATGAAAGTCGATTCACAATGAGCAGAAATGATGGCTGCCAATGATGTTGGAGACATCAAAGAGACTTGCATCAGCCACTGTTGTCACCAGATGAGCCTTTTGTGGTGGTGTTACAGTGTGTGCAGGTGGGTCTAGTCAATACACAACTGCCCTACAGTTTGTAAATAGTTCAGTGACAAGCCCATACTACTTGAATAACATCATTAACCCAGTCATTGTACCTCTGTATGAAAAGCACAGGACTAATTTTATCTTCATGGACGACAATGTGTCAGCTCATCGAGGTTGCATCATTAAGGAACAGCTGCTGGAGACTGGGGTACCTCAAATGGAGTGGCCTGCACTTTCTCCAGACCTGAATCCCATTGAAAATTTATGGGATCAGCTGAGTCGCCATGTAGAGGGTCGTAACTCTGTACCCCAGAACCTCAATGACCTGAGGGCCGCCTTTAAAGAAGAGTGGAATGCCATGCCTCAACAGACAATGTCAACTTGTGAGAAGCATGAGATGTCGTTGTCAAGCTGTAATTGATGCCCAAGGCCACATGACAAACTGTTTTTGGCTTTTCTTTCAATCAATTGTTTGAGATGAGGAATTCACCATTGCATGCTTCTACTTAAATGCCCTACTTTCATGATATATCACTATAGCGTGTACTTTTTAGATTTTCCATAAATTTAACCTAAAAGCCAACTATCTCACTTTTTGTGAGTAGTGTGTATGTATATACAGTATATATATATTTATATACAGTATATCAATGTAACTGCATTACTATTAAGTTCATAACACTGCATAAAATCTGATACAATGTACTGTAAATCATTAAATCTGACATTAAAAGGATCTGATGGATGCAGAATTTATATATATTTTTAATTATTGGATGATCAAAAATCTGAATTAGACTTACCGGTAATTCAGTTTCCATGAGATCACCATGACAGCCTCACAAGGAGATTGACTCCTGACCTCTGTAGGGGCAATAACAGAGAAATGTTAAAACAGATATCCCTCAAAGGAAAGAAAACCAAGCGATACTGAGGCTCAACGTTTATTTTGCATATTACTGTTTCCCAGGGAGCTTTGCACTTTGGATTGCTATGTTGAGGCTCTTAAATAAGGCTCTGCGGTATTTTCTGTAACTGGTCTCCCTGAGATCAGCTATTGTTTTGCTTGAGTAGTCTCCAAGGTATTGCTCCTGGTTAGCCAGAATCCTGCTCCACATTGATGAGGGGCAACACCCCGAAACAGCTGTCTGTCGATGGATAACTAGCTTAGGTCTTTCCTGTCACATCCTTAAAGCTTGTAAAAAAGCAGGATCTTGTCATAGGGGCCACTTAATATGGTGGATTTGGTGATAATGGGGACACCCCTTTGCTTGGTTTTCCTTCCTTTGAGGGATATCTGGCTTTTATTGTGTTGTAGACCCAATACTGGGGCTCCACATTTATTTTGCATATTACTGGTCTGGAACTGGGACCTGAACAACAACTCCTAGTCTTATAAGATCCTGGACCCCCTGCCAAATACTATTCTGAGATCTTACTGACCCCAGATCTGTCACCAGGAATCTTCTCGGGGGGACTGAAGATAACTCTATTTTGTAGCCCACTCTTACTACCTCCTGGGCCCAGAGATTTGATATTATCTTTTCCCAGGAGTAAAGAAAGTTCTTCAGTCTTCCTTCTAGCCTGGCATCATTGCTTATCTCCGGGCTTATTCTGGGGATTAAGGAAAAACCCTTTACCACCCATACCCCCTTTAGGGTAACTCCAGCGTCCTGACTTTCCCTTCCCCCTATAGGATCTATCTTGGCCCGAAAAAGAACAAAAGGAAATTTTCCTCCTTTATGGTCTATCCTCCGATTCTGACACCTTCTCCAGAATCTTGTCTAAAACTGGGCCAAAAACGTATTTACCTGAAAAGGGGATAGAACATAGTTTCATCTTTGAAGTCTTGTCCCCTGACCATGATTTTATACAAAGGGCTCGTCGGGCTGCATTGGAAAGTCCTGCCTCTTTGGCTAAGAATCTGACAGATTCAGCCGAAGCGTCTGCCAAGAAGGCTGTTGCTGATTTTAGAAGAGGGACGGAATTTATTATTTATTCCCCAGGGGTCTTGTTCCTAAGATGAGGCTCCAGCTCATTTAACCAAAGATATATAGACCTAGCAACCGAGGTTGCTGCAATGTTGGACTTCAAATTAAACATAGCCGCCTCCCAGGAATTACGTAGTAAGCTGTCCGCTTTCCTTACCATGGAGTCCCTCAGCTAAGATGCATCCTCAAAGGGCAGTGAGTTTTTTTTTTTTTCAACTTGGCCACTTGAACGTCTATTTTCCGAATTTCATCAAAGATTTTTCTCTCAGCAGGATCAAATAACAAACAGATCTTGAAATCTCTAGATACTTCTCCGGGTCTGACCATTCCTCAAGGATCATATCCCGGATATTTTCGTTAATGGGAAACTCTCTGGCCCTTTTAACTCTTAACCCACTGAATATCTCCTCCTGAATTGAATGTGCTTTTTGAATTTCTTCTACCCTCATAGTGGCTCTTACTGCTTTTAAGAGGTCAGACATTTCATCTGCCACAAAGTAGAATTTTTTACTTACTTCCAAAACCTCTCCTTCCGAAAAGGAGTCTTCCTCCTCCCCTTGTCTAGAGAAAGAGGCATCGTCACCCAAGCATTTTGAATCAGAAGAAGTGGGAGGAATTACTCTTTGCCGTTTTGGAGGTAACAGCCCCTGAATCATCGAATGGAACTGTCCCTTAGAGAGATACGTTCCTCCCGGACAATGTTAGAGATGCAATTCTTACAGATCTTTTTGGGGTACCCCTCCGGCAATTTTTTGAAACAAGAAATGCATTTTGAAGGTTTTTTTTGTTTCTTCTGTGCCTCTTTAGATACCTATGAGGCGAGAACAGACCAAAATTAGGAGGATAGGAATATCTAAATATCATTGCGACTAGGTGCAAATCACCACCATGCACAATAAGCCCATAGGGGAAAGAAACACCCATACTTTAAAATAAAGAGTGACCCCCCCCCCCCTAATTTCCAGTGCCTTAAGCAATCAACATTTTGAAAGGGCAATCCCCGCAGGGAACTAACAGGAGGCAGAGAAGGAGCATCAAGCTCTCTGGGTGAATGCGGCTCAGGACCTGACATCTTGCTACCACCAGACCTCAGATCAGTCCCAACTCGTGGCTCCTCTGCTTTATCCAGCCGGCATTTGAACACTGATTGCCACGTGCCGCCCACCTCCTGAACCACTTCCTGGACCCTGAAGTGAAGATAATCCAAAGAGCATAGTGCGCTGGGCGCTCACTCCAGCTTCAACCACGAGGGGCCAGGAGGAGGACGCAACCCTGGGAGCAGGCTCCGGATGAACCAGAGCGAGCCCTCCTGTTTCTCCCCTGCTTAACATTGGTACAAGACAGGGGAACTACACGTCAGATAAGTGCCACACTATGACACCTCCCCGCAGGGAGCCCAAGCCAACATAAAATAAAAAACAATGAACTCTTCTTCCTTCATCTCCCTGACGAACAGGGAGACCTTTCTCTGCCCTGGCCTCTGTCGGGACAGGAAACACTGGTGTATGGTGGAACCTTTCTCTGTTCCTGCCCCTACAGAGGTCAGGGTTCAATCTCCTTGTGAGGCCTTCATGGTGATGAAATTGAAAAAATATTTATTTGAGAGCCCAAAATTCAATACAAGTACAAAATATGCTTACGTTTTTTCAGTGAATCTAAACACTGTTCTATAAAAAAAAAATCTGTTTTTTTTTGTAATAGAGATATGATTAAGTAATTTGACATAATTTTGTGGTGCTGAATACGAAAATGAGATTGAGGTTTTTGTTTGGAAGTTACAGAGGGGGGAAAAAAATGCTGGGAAAAAATGAAAATTTGACAGCCAGTTGAAGGACAGAAGCATGATATGCTTTCAAAAATTGTGTCAACTAGTTTGTTAGGAAATGTCAGAGTCGAAAATTTCATACAATGGCATACAAAAGAAATGGGCTGCAGAATGTCCCTGAAGCTGCATATCCTCTATTCCCATTCACATGTTTTCCTCATTAAAAAGGTTCTCCAGGCTTTTAATATTAAACTATCCTCAGGATAGGTCATCAGTTTCAGGTTTCGGACCCCTGCCGAAACCTGAGAGAGGAAGAGAGAGGTGAGACGGCATGTACACACTGCGCTCACCTTCCCTTCATACAGCTGATCGACAGGGCCAGTTGTCAGACACCCTCAGATCTAATATAGATGATTTATTCTGAGGATGTCATCAATATTAAAAGCATGGAGAACCCCTTTAATTGCAGAGAACTCTGTAACGAACATGAGGAGCTCTTTCATCAGGCTATCACAGTCATTGAGAAGCGTTAAGACCACCTTTGCAGCCAAAGCACCTGCTATGGGGCCCGCAGAGCCAGAGGGCCCAGGCTGCCCAGCACACAATGTCCTTATGCTAAGCAAGGTCAGGACATTGTGTTCTGCGACAGGACTGCCATTAGAGTAGTACAGTGTTCCTACAATGAGGAAACCAGCCCAATTTAAAACCAGAAGGATACACAGCATATTGCCACTTCACACCTTCCCCTCCAATGTGTGCAATGAAAGGCCTGTCACCATGCAGCCGCTCAAATGTTCACTCGCCACCAAGGACCCCCCCCCACTTCCCACAGCAACTTCTTTGCAGCCCTATCCTCTCGTCCAACCCTTACTCTTGGGACTAGTCAAGATAGCGGTCTCAGGCCAGGCTAAGCAGTGCTTAATCCATTTACTACACATATATACTGTAGGTCATGTCACTGTATATAATGTCATTGTATAATACTGTTTAGGGGGCCCTGACTATAAAATCTTTCAAGTAAAAGAAAATGGCCAGCACTCGCTTGTAGCGTTGCACGGGACAGGACCAATTCCACACGAAATAGGATAGAAGGTCCCAGCAACAGGTCTTGATATGCTCAAGAAAGGTTTTTATTCAGAAAATAATATTGTCCATAACACAGAGCGCTAGACACAGGCCTTTCTCAACAGCTGTTGAGAAAGGCCTGTGTGCCGAAACGCGTCCTGTGTTATGGACAATATTATTTTCTGAATAAAAACCTTTCTTGAGCATATCAAGACCTGTTGCTGGGACCTTCTATCCTATAAAATCTTTCAGTCCTCATCCTGGGTGTGCCTCTTGTGAGTTCAGGGCCTGTAGCAGCCACTTCCCCTGCTTCCACTATAGCTACGTCCCTGCTGGCGGGGATGCCCCTCTGCAGCTTTCCTCCTCCTCTCCACATCAAGGTGGCAGCAAGCCAATGAAGAAAGGCAAGCAGACAGGAACTAAAAGGAGGTGAATTCTGACCACAGCAGCAGGATTTCTGAGCCTGATATTCTTCATCCAGGCTGAACAGAGGAGGAGTTGAGTAGAGTGTGCTGACACAGTGAGTGCTGTGGGACAATAGGAGAGAGAGCCCCTGAAGCTTCTGTCCGCCTCTCAGCTACATGCAGGCAGCAGCTTCAGTGGACCTTATTTATTCCATTTTAACACCTAATGTCATTACCCAAGAACCCATGCTTGTTTTTATGGTCCTGGCATCTTCTCTCCTTCCTGCCACCTCACCATTAAAATAGACCTATTTATCACTTACTTGTCCCACTTACCACGCAGACAGCCCCTGCACTGCACCACAGAGCTCCGTAATTGTACTATTCCCCTCTGCTGCTGATCCTCTGCCTGCTTTGTTTTGGGGAACCCCCCTTCCCCATACAGAGCCTCTGCTACCTTGTGTCCCCCCTCCTCCTTCTACCCCCTACAAAATGTTACCTTCTGCCCTCTTTCAAGACTTAAGGTATTTTTACGTGGCATCTTTTGCCGTGGAATTTTGGTCTATTCAGAAGTTTGCTATGGGGCCTTACATTTTTTTAGTTATGCCCCTGGTTACACCGGTAAATGGAGTCCTATAATGTTGGCACATTACTACTGGATGATCAGAAGAGACACTTCTGAGGCAAACAAAAAGACGTCATACATGAAGCATGTATGTACATTTTTATCTAATAAAAGAAAATCCCATTATACTCAGTGGGGGAGATTTATTAAAATTGGAGTTCCCATACACTATACTTAATCCCCAGTGAGGTGGAGTAAGATCCACCTAATTTAATAACAGCAAGATGCCTTTTAATAAATTAGGCGTATCTCTGGCCCTCTGTGCACCAGCAACTCAAATCTACACCAACCAGATGCTAGCATAGACTTGAGCTATAACTTACGCCAGTTTCTGGTATATATTACATTAAAACTAGCAGGCCATATTAGGCTCGCACCCCAACCACTAAGCCCCACCCTTTTTCTATCCCCTTTTCAAAAGTGATGAGAAGTACAAAAAGTCACAAATTATGCCGCCTTTTCATGCCGCAGTAGTTGCCTAAATAGCTTGATAAATGCTTTGTAACTATCAAACAAGAACCAATCTCGTATTTCCAACATTATTTTTGTGTTCAGCAACCAAACACGACTTAAAGGGGTTCTCAAGGAATTAAGAAAATGAAAATACTTAAATATTACTTTATTATAAATATATTCCCAAATACTTTTTATTAGTTATAATGGCTCGTTTTTTCTATGTAGCTATCATTAGGAGAAATAAAATGGCCGCTGTCCTTTTAATGCACACAAAACCTGTCCTAATCACACAGCAGCAGGGACGTGCACAGACATTTTGAAGGGCAGGGGCTTAAATAAAAAAAGGGCACTTGTCACGTGACGTAGCAGATTTGCGTCACGCACGTCTGCTACCCAGGCAGCCCCTGTGCTAGCGGGCAGACTGTTGAATCAATTGTATTGGTGAATAAATTGCACTGCCGCCGGATGGACCACATACCTCTTACATCCAGTGACATCTCCTGTCATGTAGACCTTCTCTTTCCTCTTCTCCTCCATTAGACCGCCATGGCAAATTCTTTCAGCCGCATCTCGTCTCTACAGAGTTTGTAATAAAGACACGTTAGATTTCTTAATGTTTCCATCCCCCTCCCCATCCTGCTGCCACTCCTAATACTGTGCCCGTGGTGCTCCCCAATGTCCCAGGTACTATACTGCTGAAAAATAGTGACCCTAATAGACATAATTGGGGTCATTTATCAAAGTGGTGTAAAAGAGAAGTGGATTTCCAAAAGAGCTGTCAAAAATCAAAGGTGGAATCTGATTGGATTCTTTGGGCGACTAAGTCAGTTCTACTTTACACCGGTTTGATAAATTACCCCAAATGTCCCTAATGTCTACAGCAGCTATAATGTCCCCTAGAGTGCCCCCAGTAATAATAACACCCTATATTGTGCTTCAGGTAATGTTCCCTGTATAGTGTCCCCAAAAATAATAGAATTTCCCCTACAGTGAGTCCCCAATAGCAACACCCCCATATAGTAATTTCCCCCACACTGCCCCCACATAGTAATCTCCCCAACTAATTTGCCCCCACACAGTAATTTGTCCCCACACAGTAATTTGTCCCCACACTGCCCCCACAAAGTAATTTTCCCCCACATAGTAATTTGTCCTCACACTGCCCCCACATAGTAATTTGCCCCACACTGCCCCCACATAGTCATTTTTCCCCACACTGCCCCCACATAGTACTTTGCCCCACACTACCCCCACAAAGTAATTTCCCCCACACTGCCCACATATAGTAATTTCCCCCACACTGCCCCCACATAGTAATTTGCCCCACACTGCCCCCACATAGTAATTTGTCCCCACACTGCCCCCACATAGTAATTTGTCCCCACATAGTACTTTGCCCCACACTGCCCCCACAAGTAATTTCCCACACTGCCCACATAGTAATTTCCCCACACTGCCCCCACATAGTAATTTGCCCCACACTGCCCCCACATAGTAATTTGTCCCACACTGCCCCCACATAGTAATTTGTCCCCACACTGCCCCCACATAGTAATTTGCCCCACACTGCCCCCACAAAGTAATTTTCCCCCACAAAGTAATTTGCCCCACACTGCTCCCACATAGTAATTTGCCCCACACTGCCCCCACATAGTAATTTGTCCCTACACTGCCCCCACATAGTAATTTGTCCCCACACTGCCCCCACATAGTAATTTGCCCCACACTGCCCCCACAAAGTAATTTTCC
Organism: Bufotes viridis; assembly: GCA_033119425.1. Lineage (NCBI taxonomy): Eukaryota > Metazoa > Chordata > Amphibia > Anura > Bufonidae > Bufotes > Bufotes viridis. The sequence goes on from CM065595.1 coordinate 90,972,068, forward strand.
CCCACAAAGTAATTTGCCCCACACTGCTCCCACATAGTAATTTGCCCCACACTGCCCCCACATAGTAATTTGTCCCCACACTGCCCCCACATAGTAATTTGTCCCCACACTGCCCCCACATAGTAATTTGTCCCCACACTGCCCCCACAAAGTAATTTTCCCCCACATAGTAATTTGTCCCCACACTGCCCCCACATAGTAATTTGTCCCCACACTACCCCCACATAGTAATTTGCCCCACACTGCCCCCACAAAGTAATTTTCCCCCACAAAGTAATTTGCCCCACACTGCTCCCACACAGTGATTGTCCCCACACTGCCCCCACACAGTAATTTCCCCCACACTGCCCCCACAAAGTAATTTTCCCCCACATAGTAATTTGTCCCCACACTGCCCCCACATAGTAATTTGCCCCACACTGCCCCCACAAAGTAATTTTCCCCCACATAGTAATTTGCCCCACACTGCCTCCACATAGTTATTTGCCCCACACTGCTCCCACATAGTAATTTGTCCCCACACTGCCCCATATAGTAATTTGCCCCCACACTGCTCCCGCCTAGTAATTTGCCCCCACACAGTAATTTGCCCCCACACTGCCTCCGCATAGTAATTTGCCCCCACACAGTAATTTGTCCCCACACTGCCCCCACACAGTGATTGCCCCCACACTACCCCCACAAAGTAATTTGCTCCCACATAGTAATTGGTCCCCACATAGTAATCTGCCCCACACTGCCCCTACATAGTAATTTGTCCCCACGTTGCTACCACATAGTAATTTGCCTCACACATTTCTGGGCCTGGCACTGGCAGCACTGCAGCACATCTTGAATTCCCCCCCTCCCCATGGTACATTTCTCCCCCGACCGGGCGACCCCCTCCATGATGGCACAGTGACAGACTGACAGTGGCACTCACTCGAGCACCACACAAGCTCACTCACCGGTGATGAGCACCACTAGTAGTTGCACGCAGTCACAGTCTATGAACTTGAAGTAAGCTCAGCTCCAGACTCCCGCGCACCACCTCCACGTGACTACTACTGAGGCACTTGACTGCAGCTCTAAACAGTGCTGCGTGGATGCACCGCACGGGCCTGGCCCAACAAACTCAGGCCTGCCGCCTGGCAATGGAAGTGAAGAAAAAAGAGGCAGCCACTTGTTCCGCCTGGCGCCGCCGACCCTGAAAAAAAAAAAAGGGCATTAGAGGGGCAGAGGCAGAAAGGGGCAGGGGCTCAAGCCCTATGTGTGCACGTCCCTGCACAGCAGGACAAGTTACTTCACAACTCCGAGGTAAAGAGTTGCCTCATCCTCCTCTCTGCTTGTCAGAGATTATAATACTGAATACTGCGGATAAAATGAATCTCTGTAGGAATGGAGTTCATGAGGAGACAAGAAGGACAGACTGTCGTAATATGGGTCTGTGCTAATGGAGAAGACTGTATATAAGTGCTGCTGCTCATTATCCACACCTCCACCCTCCTCTCTGTACTTCATGTCTCCCATGAACTCCATTACTACATAAATTTAGCTAAAGATCAACTGTATTCAGGATTATAATCCGTGACAAGCAGAGCAGAGTGGAGGATGAGGCAGCTCTTTACCTCTGTGTATAGAAGTAACTTGTCCTGGTGTGTGATTAGGACGGTGGCCATTTTATTTCCTCTAATGATTGCTCCCCAGACAAAACGAGCCGTTATAACTAATGAAAGATATTTGTGAATATATTGATAATAAAGTATTATTTAAGTATTTTTATTTTCTTAATTTCTGGAGAACCCCTTTAACCACTACCCGACCGCCTAATGCGTCCTGCGGGCGGCCGGGTTATTTCTCATTGACGCATCGGCGCATCATCTCGCGGGAGGCGAGATTTCCTGTGAACGCGCGCGCGCTCACAGGATCGCGTCGGGAGGAAGTTTAACTACAGCCTGTCAGCGCTGATCGTGCGCTGGCAGGCTGTAGTAGTTAAAAAAAAATCGCATATCAGATGCTGTTTTGTTAACAGCGTCTGATATGCCTGCTCCTCTGGTGGTCCAAAACACGGACACCGGCAATGTGCTTCCCGCATTTTGCGGATCCGCACATTGCCAGAACTATATAGAAAATGCCTTTTCTTGTCCACAATTGCGGACAAGAATAGGACATGCTCTATCTTTTGCGGAGCTGCGGCCGGATGTTTCGGGGCCGAAACCCGGAAGTTCGCGGCCGCAGCTCCACAAATGCTGATGCGGCGAGCACATAGTGTGCTCTCCGCATCACCGCCGGCTCCATTATAGATGCGGACATTTATGCGGACGTGTGAATGGGGCCTTACTTATTTTTTATTTTTTGTCAGAGATTTTTTCACCCACATTGATTGATGCAGATGAAGAAATCTGTGCCGTTCATTTTTTTTTTTTTTCAGCCCAGAGGCTGAACGCAAAAAAAAAATTTCATTACCCGTATGCTCAATATAAGGAGAATAGCAGAAACTCCTCATGCTGGCCATACATGTAATGATTGCGGAGACCCTCAAATGCCAGGGCAGTACAAGCACCTCACATGTGACCCCATTTTGAAAAGAAGACACCCCAAGGTATTCCGTGAGGGGTATGGTGAGTTCATGTAAAATTTTATTTTTTGTCACAAGTTAGTGGAATATGAGACTTTGTAAGAAAAAAAATGTCAATTTCCGCTAACTTGGGCTACAAAAAAAATTCTATGAACTCGCCATGCCCCTCACGGAATACCTTGGGGTGTCTTCTTTCCAAAATGGGTTCACATGTGGGGTATTTATACTGCCCTGGCATTTTAGGGGTCCTAAAGAGTGAGAAGAAGTCTGGAATCCAAATGCGTAAAAATGCCCTCCTAAAAGGTACTCATTGGAATTTGGGCCCCTTTGCGCACTCAGGCTGCAAAAAAGTGTCACTCATGTGGTATCGCCGTACTCAGGAGAAGTAGGGCAATGTGTTTTGGGGTGTATTTTTACATATACCCATGCTATAGTTCTGTGTTGAAAATAAATGCCAGATTATTGAAATAAAAGAATTTCATGTATATAACTGTATGGTTCCTCAGCTACTGTAGAAAACTGGGAAATACTTTGTTTGCTTTTAATGAAATATGTGGTAAATTAAAATCTGCCGCAAAACATTGAACTATATGATTGTGTTTTGCACCCAGAGTCAGTTGTTATAGCTGCCAGAAGAGCACTGGCTAAAACAGAGGTTCTCAACTGCATGTGTGCTTGGCAGCTGAAGGCATCTGTGTTGGTCCCATGTTCATATGTACTCACATTGCTGAGAAAAATTATGTTTTAATATATGCAAATGAGCCTCTACGAGCAATGGGGGCGTTACCATTACACCTAGAGGCTCTTATCTCTCTGGAACAGCTGTACCCTCTGCGCTTTGATTGACTTTAGGACCAGGCATGATCATGTTTACACTGCCAAAATGCAGAAGTTGTGACAGTTACAGAGACCGCAGAGCCTCTAGGTGTAACTCATTGGCATATATTAAAACATCATGTTTTAGATGCCCTCTAAAGCTGTGCCAAGAGGGTACACAAGATTTATCATCCTGCATCGGCCACTTTGATAAATCTGGCACATATTTTGACTGTAGACTGCTTATACAGTAATACCATATCTACACCATAGTGTACAACAGGATAACCTTGGCTCCTGGCAGCTATAACTGCATATTATGTGCCCTGTGTTTATCATATCAATCATGCCAACATCAGTGGGTAACATAAATAGCTAAATATGCTGGAGGGTATACTAAATTGCTGTATGTATGGATGTATCTGATCTGCACATGCCTGTATGTTAAAGTTTCATATTATATCAATTTATATTCTAGAAATATCTTCTCCTTAGCTAACTATATAGTCTAGTTCAGGAAAAATCTTGTGTCAGACACCACAGTTGCTTACAGGGAAACCTCCATCATCCAATTATATCCCTTTTTCTGTAGGGGAAAAAATATTCCTGGTGGTCCCAAGGTCACAATATAATATACTGTTTAATGGTCTAGAGTAGTTTGATAAAGGAAATTGCTTTCAGATAAAATTTTATGGAATAATGACCATACTCCTCTTTTATTCCCTCCATGCTGCTACTTTGCCTCTGCTCTGTGGTCCGCCCCATTATGTGGTAAAAGTTGTCACACACCGTACCTTCTGATATAGTTGGTGCTGCACATCACAGCTTCAGCCAATGTAATCACAAAATGGTGGCAAGGAAGGAAGTGCCCAGAAAACCCCTTTAATACTGTACATAAGAAAGTTGTTAGTTTTTGGGTACACTTTAATTTCCGTCATGCCCATGCCAGTGTGAATGAGGTGCTATACATGCATATGGCAGGAAGCTGCCACATGTGGTTCAGTGGTTAGCACAGATGCCTTGCAGCATTTGGGTTCTCAGTTTAAACCTGATCTAGGGTCACATCTTCATGGAAATTCTTTGATATCATTGTGTCTACATGGGTGTACTCCAGTTTCCGCCAACATTCCAGAACATACTTGTACATTAAGTGACTTCCCATGAAACTAGCCCTGGTGTGTATGTCTGAAATATGAGAAATTAGATTGTTAGCCCTACTATGGACAGACACTCATGTATGATTGCAATCTCTGTACAGTTCTGCAGAACATGCTGGCACTACATAGGCAACATAGTTAAGTAATTGAGTTCAGTTTCCCCTTTCTTCCAGAACCGATCATAGAGGACAAGGTGTTATGGGCAGTGGGTGTGGATCCATTGTACCTAACAACCAGTTTGGCTTAGGGCTAACTCTAAGGGCGTTATCCTGGCAGTCCTCTGGTATTCACCCTTTAAGCCATACACAGGGATGTGGACCTTGCTGTAAAGTAGCTACCAGGCCCCTACCTCTTGAGATAGTGTGTTTGGCGGCTGAGCCACAGGATCAGAGACAGCAGTGCAAAGTATGGAAGGATGAGGCAATATACATATTCTGGAAAGAAGCATGTCAGACAGGCAGTGTAACCGAGGTCAGAGTCCAAGGTCAGAGCAGGCAGCATTAGGGCAATGCAAGAAACAGGGCACTAAGCTAGAAGTCAGAGTCAGTAGTCATGCTGGTACACGGATAGTCAGGCAGGGAATTTACCTTTGCTTGTTACTACATAATAGAATACCTAAAGCTCAGGCACCTCCAGCAATGGGAAGGGTACCTTATATAGACAGGGATGACCAGTCATTGGCTGGGGAAGTATTTGGAGGTGTGCACGGTATTGGCCCTTTAAGGCAGCCTATTTAACAGGCCTGGAGGTCTTTAGACTGAAAAAAAAAAGACTTATTGAAGTCCGAATATTGAAGTGTGTTTTTATCCCAAATGTTTGGCCAAATTTTCACCCATTAAGCTATCACTAATGGCCAGCAGAATGTTGCACAAACATGCTAAAAATGCTGTAGTGAATGCCCAAAATGCCCAACTTAGTTTTGCACGTGCCCAAGCCTGCCACCCTTCACCACGCTGTGTACCTCCCTTAAGCTGCAAAGGTCTCCTTCCCTCTCCACCAATGTCACGCTGATGCAGAGTTTCCCCACTGTGTGCTCCTCCTGTATGCTGTGCTGTGCATCCTCCCCATCTCCCCTGCTTCGGCAAATGTAGGGAATTGGAATAAAGTGCTGCATCAGCGTGATGGTGGTGGAGAAAGGAAGAAAACCTTTATACCTTTGTGGCGGTGCCAGTATTTTAATGATGAACTGTGCAGCAGTGCAGAGAAATAGTGGAGCATAGCTCTAGCAGCTGATCATGTTTCTATTTGCACAAAGCAGGTTAGAACATAAAGTGATCTGACTGGTTGCTCTGGGTATCTGCTCCACTTCTTATCAAACTACCTTTCATACCTTTCATGTGTCTCATATGTCTGAGTCAGTGGTTTTGCACATTTTTTTCGGTGAAAAAAAACATAGAGGGTCATTTACTAACAGATATATGGCACTTTTTGACGTATATATATCGCAGATTGTGATGCAAAGGTTATTTGCCCCGCAATCTGTGACTTTTCTCCTCTCACGCCAGGTGAAAAAGAGGTGTGGATTGGGCGGGAAGGGGACGGGCACCTGTTTTAGGCACAAAAAATGGTCTAAATCTACGCCAGCAAGGGAGCTGGCATAGATTTAGACAGGTGGAGGATACACTGACGTTATGTAAAGGCCAGTGTCTCTACATAAATTCGGCATATCCACCGCCAGCTAAAGGGGTATAAAGACCGGCGTCTAAAACACCAGTCTTAATAAATGACTCCATAGTTTTTGTGACTGATTTCTTATTGCCCATAGCTTTTGTTTTTTAGATCCAGGCCAGGTCTTTCTCATTAAATAAAAGTCTCCCAGTATGTGTACATACAGAGATGTCTGTCAGTCAATGAGTAGGCCTACCTACCTGACTCATAAGTCAGACTGAGCTGACATTTACATGCATAACTCTTTTCCCACAAAACTATACCATATAGCAATCTGCTCAGCTCCTCCTGCTCTATAACAAAATGCTCGCAGGTATGGCACCATGTGTACAAGTTCGCCTTGAGGCCAGAAACACAGTCTTTTTTTATGTTCAAAACTGGATACAGAAATGCCTGCGTTATCCTACAGTTATATGCATTGTAGTGGCATTGTTTAACTGTCACTTTGTTTATACTATATATTTTTTTTAAAGCAGGTTACAAAAATGTAGAAGTCTCAGGAATATGGGTACTTTGACACTTGCGGCAGGACGGATCCGGCAGGCTGTTCAGCCTGCCGGATCCATCCTGCCGCAAGTGTAAAAGTACCCTAAAATGCCCTTAAAGCATAATATATTTGCGGAACTGAACGGACGACCATTTATAGAATGCCTATTCTTGTCCGCAAAACGGACAAGAATAAGACATGACTCATAACTTTTGCGGGGCCACGGAACAGAGCAATTCCGCGTGCTGTTCGCAACTTTTGCGGCTCCATTGAAGTGAATGGGTCAACAACCGAGCCAATAAAAATGCGGCTCGGATGCAGACCAAAACCACGATCATGTGAATGAGCCCTAAATGTAACACATTTTCTATCTGTCCTTGCACCAGAAATCTTCTGTCAAGCCCCACCCACTGTTCTCACCACTCTTGAAAATTAGTAAGAAGTGCAAAAGGTTGTAAATGGTGTGCACTAGAGATGAGCAAATTTTTTTGGAAAAATTTGCTTCGATGCAAATTTATTTGTGGTGAATCGGGTTAAAACTGCTATTTCCGGGCTGCAGAGAGCCTTTATAGGGGTGTAGAACACTGTGCCTTGCAGTAACATGCATAGTGAGTCTGCTGTGGTTGTAAAACAATACTGTGAGTCAGTATGACAAGCACACATGACAGGTGTCGCTCGTAGAATTACTGCATACTTCACTTATTTGGGAAGTCACGGGGCCAAAACTAATCAATTAACTCAAGTATCCACTCATCCTTACAGGTAGATGTTAGCGTTAAGAAGAAGCGCACTCCTTTTACACCCTCGTCAGCTGATTCCACATAGATGTCTACAGAACCCGTTCTAATAAACGCTTATACAAGTAGAAGCCCCCTCCGAGTGGAGAGGGCGTCAGCAGTAAGTTTGTGTTGACGTCACTGATTAATTTTCCCGATTCTCTGATCCATCAGAACAATAACCCAGAAAAAACGGATCCTGTCTGTGGAGCATACACCTTAACTCAGTCAGCATTTGCTCAATAATCCATCAGTATTGCTAAAGACAAAAATAAACCGGAGATGACACGTGGATCTAAAAACAGTGATGACACATGAATGGAATATTTGCATGTCTTCTGTTTTCTACCCACTTCTGCTTTTGGCTACCAAATCACCATACAGGCCTTAAAGCTGCTAAACTGACAGGATCCATTATTCGTCTCATTTTTCCTTCCTTCTGACAGATCAGAAGAAGTGTCAATAAATGATGATGTCAGCCAGGCTGAAAGCCAAAATAGTGCACTAGTCATGAAGTGGGAAGGGTGGGAACAGCATGAGAAGTCCACAGAGTGGACCTATGACATAGTGGTGAGGTGGAAGCAGCATGAGGAGACCACAGAGTGGCCCAATGACAGGGCCCGGAGGTGGAACAGCATGAGGAGGCCACAGAGTGTCACAATGACAGAGTTTGGAGTAGGTGGCAGCATGAGTAGGCCACAGAGTGGCACAATGACAGAGTGTGGAGGTGGCAGCAGCATGAGTAGGCCACAGAGTGGCACAATGACCGAGTCTGGAGGTGGCAGCAGCAGCATGAGGAAGCTACAGAATGGCACAATGACCGAGTCTGGAGGTGGCGGCAGCATGAGAAGACCACACAGTGGAACACTGACAGAGTCTGAAGCTATAGGCAGCATGAGTAGGCCACAGAGTGGCACAATGACCGAGTCTGGAGGTGGCAGCAGCATGAGTAGGCCACAGAGTGGCACAATGACAGAGTCTGGAGGTGGCAGCAGCATGAGGAAGCCACAGAATGGCACAATGACAGAGTGTGGAGGTGGCAGCAGCATGAGGAAGCCACAGAATGGCACGATGACCGAGTCTGGAGTTGGCAGCAGCATAAGGAAGCCACAGAGTGGCACAATGACAGAGTGTGGAGGTGGCAGCAGCAGCATGAGGAAGCTACAGAATGGCACAATGACAGAATGTCGATCAACCAAGATATTTCTGGGGGAAACGGCCTTTAGTAGCTACAGACAATGAGTAGACAAAGTAGCAAGATAGCTTTGAGCCCGGAAGAGTCACGAAGTTCATCAAGATACGTCACTAAAGATTTTACCGCATATAACCGCGGCGCTGACCGCAGAATAACTTTTCCTTTTCGACCAAAATACTTCAATAAAGTTTTTGCCGCATTTAACTGCAACGCTGACCACTGAATTAATTTTGTTTTTCGACCAACAACATACTTAAATAAAGTATGTTTTATTTTAAATTTTACCACATATTACTGCAGCTGAATAAGAATTGTTTTTCCACCGAAATACGTCAATAAATTTTTTACCACATATAACTGCAGCACTGAACGCTGAATAAAATTTGTTTTTCCACCGAAATAAGTCACAAAATATTTTACCGCATATAACTGCAGTGCTGAACGCTAAATACAATTTTCTTCCCACCAAAATAAGTCACAAAAGATTTTACCGCATATTAGTACAGCGCTGAACGCTGAATACAATTAGTTTTCCCACCGAAATACTTCAGTAAAGATTTTACCACATATAACAGAGATGGAGAGGGTCTTCGGATTCCCCCCCCGCACTATACGGACGTCTCAGAAATGAACCGCTGCTCCCGACAGCAGCTCTTGGGAAGGTCATGGAGCGTTCCGGTCATCCGGCATCTATTCGTTTCGCTAAAGGGTTATTTTGAGAGTGTGTAAAAGCCACACGGGGCCCCCAAGCTGCAGATTTATGATGGAGACATCATGGAGATTTTACTCCATATAAATACAGCGCTAAACACTGAATACATTTTGTTTTTGGACCGAAATATGTCACTTAAGGTTTTGCCACATATACCTGCAGCAGTGAACTCTGAATATATTTAGTTTTTTCACCATAATACGTCAATAAATATTTTACCGCATACAACTGCAGCGCGGAATGCTGAATAAAATTCGTTTTTCGAGCAAAATACGTCACAAATGATTTTACCGCATATAACTAGTGCTGAACGCTGAATAAAATTTGTTTTTCGACCGAAATACATCGGTAAAGATTTTACCACACGACTTCAAAAGTGAACGCTAAATATATTTTGTTTTTGTACTGAAATAATAATAACTGCAGAAGTGAAAGGCGTATGTATTTTTCGTTTTGTACTGAAATAGGCCACTTAAACTCTTTCACCACAAATAAATGCAACAGTGAAGTGCGTACATATTTTTTCCTTTTTGTACTGAAATAGGCCAGTAAACACTTTTACCAGAAATAAATGCAACAGTGAGGTGCGTATATAATTATTTTTTTTAGACTGAAATAGGCCACTAAACACTTTTGCCACAAATAACTGCACCAGTGAGGTGCGTATATTTTTTTTTTTCTGTACTGACATAAGCCACTAAACACTTTCAACATATATCTCTGCAGAAGTGAACTGAGAATATATTTTTCTTTTTGTACTGAAATAGGCCACTAAACGCTTTTGCCACAAACAAATGCACCAGTGAAATGCATATATATTTTTCTTTTTGTAATTAAATACTCCACTGAACGCTTTCACCTCATATAGCTGCAGAAGTGAACTGCGTATATATTTTTCTTTTTGTAATTAAATACTCCACTGAACGCTTTCACCTCATATAGCTGCAGAAGTGAACTGCGTATATATTTTTCTTTTTCTACTGAACTGCGCCACTGAACGCTTTCACCACATATAGCTGCAGAAGTGAACTGCGTATATATTTATCTTTTTGTTATGAAATACGCCACTAAACGCTTTCAACACATATAGCTGCAGAAATTAACTCCGTATATATATTTTTCTTTTTGTTATGAATTGCGCCACTGAACGCTTTCACCACGTATAGCTGCAGAAGTGAACTGCGTATATATTTTTCTTTTTGTTATGAAATATGCCACTAAACGCTTTCAACACATATAGCTGCAGCAGTGAACTTTGCATATATTTTTCTTTTTCTACTGAAATACGCCACTGAACGCTTTCACCACATATAGCTGCAGAAGTGAACTGCGTATATATTTTTCTTTTTAATATGAAATACGCCACTAAACTATTTCAACACATATAGCTGCAGAAGTGAACTGTGTATATATTTTTCTTTTTGTTATGAAATACGCCACTGAACGCTTTCACCACATATAGATGCAAAAGTGAACCTGCGTATATATCTTTATTTTTCTACTGAAACACGCCACTGAAAGCTTTAACCACATATAACTGCAGAAGTGAGCCGAGAAGATATTTTTCTTTTTGTAATGAAATACGCCACTAAACATTTTCAACACATATAGCTGCAGAAGTGAACTGCGTATATATATTTCTTTTTCCACAGATATAAGCCACTAAAGGCTTTTCAACATAGCACTTGCACCCCAAGAACAAACTGCTGGAATGACAGAGCTGTATAATGGCTATTTGGATCCCCAAATTATCTTTCCCTGCACTTGTAAATCGCTTTTCTAGCACTGTCCTTAGTGCCTTCTGATGTCTCTCCCTGCACTAAAATGCTGTGAACTGATTTCTCCCTATCCTTTCCCTGCACTTATAAATCTTTTTTTTATTTTTATTTTTCACAATTAGGTTTTTCCAATTGGTGTCCCTAGCACCTTCTCAGATCTGTCCATGCACTCAGAACACTGGAAAATGTCTGATTCTAAAATGGCCGCCATATTTATAGGGCCGTGACATCACAGGGCTGGCTGCTGATTGACTGCATGCATGCCAATCTGGGTGATCCTGCCTTCCTAGAGTTCCTTGCCCCATGTCCTTAGTCCTCCCATGAGTGGCTGCCATTTTAGGAAAAATTGAGATTCGCTACTACAAAGCGCGAGGAAATTCGCATTCGTTGCAAATCGAATTTTTCCTGAATTTCAGATCGAATTCCACTTCGTTAGCTTCCATTCGTTCATACATAACTTGCGACTTTTTATGCAAAAAAAAAAAAATTCTGTAAAAGCTTTAATAAATCTGCCCCCATTCATATGCTCCCATAGACGAAGGCTGGACATACATGCGGGAAAGGTGAGAAATCTGCTGCCAGACTCCACTTATCTTCCCAAGAACAAAGGGATTGAGCAGTTAAAATCCAACTGCCCAATCTTTAACCCCTTAGGGACCGGGCTCATTTTCACCTTAAGGACCAGGCCATTTTTTGCAAATCTGACCAGTGCCACTTTATGTGTGAATAACTTTAAAATGCTTTTACTTGTCCAGGCCATTCTGAGATTATTTTTTCATCACATATTGTACTTCATGCCACTGGTAAAATAAGTGGCATAAAAGTCATAAAAAAATACCAAATTTACCAAAAAGTTAGAAAAATTTGCAATTTGCCAAGTTTCAATTAGTCTACTTCTATAATTCATAGTAATGCCGCCAAAAAAGTTATCAATTTACATTCCCCATATGTCTACTTCATGTCTGGATCATTTTGGGGATGGTATTTTATTTTTTGGGGACGTTACAAGGCTTAGAAGTTTAGCAGCAAATCTTGAAAATTTTCAGACATTTTCAAAAACCCACTTTTTAGGGACCAGTTCAGGTCTGAAGTCCATTTGTGATGCATACATAATAGAAACCACCAAAAAATGACCCTGTTCTAGAAACTACACCCCTCAAGGTATTCAAAACTGATTTTACAAAGTCGTTAACCGTTTAGGTGTTTTACAAGAGTTATTGGCGAATGGAGATGAAATTTCAGAATTTTGATTTTTTTTTGGCACATTTTCAATTTTTTCCAGTAACTAAGCAAGAGTTAACAGCCAAACAAAACCCAAAATTTATAATAGTTTGCAGAAACACCCCATATGTGGTTGTAAACTACTGTATGGCCACGCGGCAGGGCGTAGAGGGAAAGGAGTGCCGTTTGGTTTTTGGAAGGCAGATTTTGCTGGACTGGTTTATCTACACCATGTCCCGTTTGAAGCCCCTCCCTGATGCCCCCCTGGGGTAGAAACTCCATATAAGTGACCCCATCTAAGAAACCACACCCCTCAAGGTATTCAAAAATGATTTTAGGTCAGGCATCCTCAAACTGTGGCCCTCCAGCTGTTGCAAAACTACAACTCCCAGGATGCTCGAACAGCCTACAGGTATCAGCCTACAGCAGGGCACTGTGGGAGTTGTAGTTTTACAACAGCTGGAGGGCCGCAGTTTGAGGATGCCTGCTTTAGGTGTTTCACAAGAGTTATTGGCAAATGGAGCTAAAATTTCAGAATTTGATTTTTTGGCAGATTTTCCATTTTAATCCATTTTTTCTAGTAACTAAGCAAGGGTTAACGGCCAAACAAGGGCATAGAAGGAAAGGAGCGCTGTGTGGTTTTTGGAAGGCAGATTTTGCTGTACTGGTTTTTAGACACCATGTCCCATTTGAAGCCCCCCTAGAGTAGAAACTCTAAAAAAGTGACCCTATTTTGGAAATTAAATGGATAAGGTGGCAGTTTTCTTGGTACCATTTTAGTGTAAATATGATTTTTGGTTGCTCTATATTACACTTTTTTTGAGGCAAGTTAACAAAAAAATAGAAATTCTGAAATTTCATCTCCATTTGCCAATAGCTCTTGTGGAACACCTAAAGGGTTAACAAAGTATTTTAAATCAGTTTTGAATACCTTGAGGGGTGTAGTTTCTTAGATAGAGTAACTTTTTTGGACTTTCTACTGTTGGTGTGCATCGGGGGGCTTCAAATGGGACATGATGTAAAAAAAACAGTCCAACAAAATCTGCCAAAAACCATATGGTGTTCCTTTCCTTCTGCGCCCTGCGTTTGGCCATACAGCAGTTTACGAGCACATATAGGGTGTTTATGCAAACTACAGAATAAGCACAATAAATATTGAGTTTTGTTTGGCTGTTAACCCTTGCTTTGTTACTGGAAAAATGGATTAAAATGGAAAATTTTCAAAAAAATTGCTGTTTTGGCACCGTTTTTATTTTTTGTTATTTACATCATTGATCTGACAGGTTAGATCGTGTGCTATTTCTGTAGACCAGGTTGTTACGGACGCGACAATACCAAATATGGGTTTTTGTTTCAGTTTTACATAATAAAGCATTTTTGAAAAAAAATATTTTTTAGTGTCTCCACATTCTGAAAGCCATATTTTTTATTTTTTTGGTTGATTGTCCTATGTGGGGTAAAAATTTTTGCGGGATGAGATGACAGTTTGATTGGCACTATTTTGGGAGGCATATAACTTTTTGATCGCTTGCTATTACACTTTGCTATTACACTTTTTGTGATGCGAGGTGACAAAACTGATATATTTTTACACTGTTTTGATTACCTTTTTTTACGGCATTTACTTGAGGGGTTAGATCATGTGATATTTTTCTAGAGCAAGTTTTTACGGATGTGGCAATACCTAATATGTATACTTTTTTAAATGTATTTTATTTTAACACAATAACAGCATTTTAGAAAAAAAAAATTATGTTTTAGTGTCTCCATAGTTTGAGAGCTATATTTGTTTATTTTTTTGGGAGATTGTGCTATGTAGGAGCTCATTTTTTACGGGATGAGATGGCGGTTTGATTGGTACCATTTTGGGAGGTATACGCCATTTTGATCGCTTGGTATTACGCTTTTTGTGTAAATGGCTTTTTTTACACAATTTTTTTTATGTTGTTCATCTAAGGGGTTAGGTTATGTGATATTTTTATAGAGCAGGTTTTTATGGACGTGGCGATACCTAATATCTGTAGTGTATTTTATCTTTTTAATTTTTATTCATTGATAAATGTGTGTACATTTTTTTTGACACAGACCCACTTGGTTCTTGAAGATCGAGTGGGTCTGATGTCTGTATAATACAATACAGTACACAATATAGTGTACTGTACTTTTAGCAGAAGTCTAATCAGAGTTACCATTACCATGGCAAGCAGGATGCGCTGTTGCCATGGTAACCATTACCCGCTGCCAGAACAGAGCAGCAGGTGATGGGGAGGGAGGGGGACCCCCTCCCTCTGTGATCCCAATAAGAATTGGGGGCTGCAAGAGCACAGCAGCACCCGATGTGAGAGGGAGGGAGCTCCCTCCTTGTTAACCCCTTCATCTAATGTGTATGACTAGCTTAACAGCAAATATTTGGCTATAGCATTTTGGCTTAAAAATGTAAGAAAAATAAAATATATAGAAATCCAAGTTAATATGAATAGTTTGGGGCTCTAAATTATACCTTTATCAGTGTACACACAGACACAACTGGTATACTAAGTATTCATATTAACACTGAGGCTGATTTGAATAGGATTCTTGGGGTCCTAGAAAGAGAAGCTTCTTCCCTGAGCAAACCATCTGTGATTCTGAGACAAAACATATGATTAGTACCCAATTACATTTAACAACTATGTGAGAATATTATAACAGGAATAAGATCCCACAGGGAATGTGATCGCACTCTGCCCCTGTACGTTCACCCAGAGAGTGACTTTAAATTGCAATATTACCAAATTTTCATTTGCTATACTTTTATAGGTGATACAAAAGAAAGTTAATGAATTGGACTCTATTTTGGCTCAGGAATTGTCTGCAAAGCAAAGAAACAAGTTTTCTTTATTAAATTCCGTACTGAGATTGAAGATGCAGAACTGGCACAAGGATCTACAAGATTACTCTATGGGACGAGTTTATAGCTGTAACATTTATCCAGAACCACCAGTGAGTGGTAAACCCTCAAAAAAAGAAAAAAAAAGAACTTCAAAGTCCCAAGATAGAATGGGGTCCCTGAAATCAAGGGAACAGAATATTGATTTTAGGATTACATTAGGGATACTAGGATAGAATGTTTGCCCTGGCCGTTTTGGTTTTCTTTCTATTCAGTTTTTTGTTTACTTTCTGCTTAGTTTTAGGGTGTGATATATACAACCCCAATTCCAAAAAAGTTGCGACATTGAGTAAAATGTAAATAATTGGAAATAAAAACATAATGCTATGATTTGCAAATCCATATTCACAGTAGAACACAGATGTTGAAAGTGACACATTTTACCATTTCATGAAAAAAAAATAGCTAATTTAAAACTTGAAGGTGGCAACTGATTTTAAAAAAAATTGGACCAAACATATGATGAGTACCGAATTACATTTAACAACTATGTGAGAATATTATAACAGGAATAAGATCCCACAGGGAATGTGGTCACACTCTGCCCCAATATCTTCACCCGCCCAAACTTGATGGTGGCCACTGATGTAAAAAAAAATTGAGACCGGACATCAAAAGGCTGGAAAAGTAAGGTCCCTTTCACATCAGCGTTTTTCCTTTCCATCCTAGAGTTCCGTCCTCGGGTCTCTAGGACCGAAAGATACTGATCAGGATTATCCTAATGCATTCTGAATTGAGAGAAATCCGTTCAGGATGCAAAAATCCAAAAATCCTGGAGACGTGCCGCAAGCACAGTTCTGGAATTAATGCCCATTGAAAAGCATTAATCCGGACCCGGCTTTAACCTAAACGTCGTTTCGGCGCATTGCCATATCCGACTTTTAGCTTTTAACAATGGTAACCATGGCAGCCAGGACACTACTAAAGTCCCGGCTGCCATGGAAAAGAAGCAGGGAGCCAGGGAAGAAGCTATTTACCTTCCGTGCGGCGGCCGGGGTGCTCCTCGATAACGTCACTGGGTCCCTGTGTCGCATGGATCACATTGCTATGCGGCGCATTGCTCACATAGCATAGCTATGTGATCCATGCGACGCAGGGACCCGGTGACGTCATCGAGGAGCGCCCCGGCCGCCGCATAGAATGTAAGTAGCTTCTCCCCCAGCTCCCTGCTTCTTTTCCATGGCAGCCGGGACTTTAGTAGCGTCCTGGCTGCCATGGTAACCTGAAAGCATATTGAAGACTGAAGACTGATGCACGCCGGATCCTCAGAACGCAAATGTGAAAGAGGCTTAAGTGGTACTGATAAAAAAACAAAAGTTGGATGTGCAAGTCATGTTACTGGGTATAAAAATAACCTGTTAAAGGAGGCAGAGTCTCTCAGAATGGATGCTTGTGATCTACGGGCCCTCAGGTGGCACTGCATTAAAAATAGACATGGTTTTGTACTGAAAATCATTGCATGGGCTCAGGAACACTTCCAGAAATCATTGTGAATACTGTTTGTCGTGCAATTTACAAATGCAAGTTAAAGCTGTATCATGCAAAGAAGAAGCCATATGTCAACACAAGCTGTCTTCCCTGGGCCAAAGCGCATTTAAAATGGACTGAGGCAAAATGGAAAACTGTTTTGTGGACAGATGAAAAGAAATGTGAATTTTTTTTGGGGGAACACAGACGCCATCTTCAATGGACTCAAAAGGATAGGGACCATCCAGCTTGTTATTAGTGCACAGTTCAAAAACCTGCATCTCTGATAGTATGAAGTTTCATTAGTGCCTATGGTGTGATGGCCAACCTCCGGCACTCCAGATGTGGTAAAACTACAACTCCCAAGATGCATTCTTGCTTGGCTGTTCTCAGAACTCCATATAAATGAATGGAGCATGCTGGGAGTCGTAGTTTCACCATAGCTGGAGTGCTGGAGGTTAGCCATCACCGGCCTTTGGCATGGGCTGCTTACAACATATGCTCTCACCCAAAGCAACTTCTCTTTCAAGCAAGGCCTTGCATATTTTAGCGAGGCAATGCTAAACCACTGTTAGTATTAAGTCCGTGACTTCACTGCAGGGTGGCAGATCGTCACCTGCACATTGCAGCGCCATGGGTCCCAGTGCTGGCTTACCTTGCAGGAGAAGCAGGCACCCACCAGCATACCGCCGCATCCGTCCTCACGGCCAGGTATCATCTGGTGCGCTATAGCGCATGCGGGCACATCTATTCCATTCTTATCGGAGTGGCTAGCAGGCTCCTAATCACTGACCCCACCCGGAGATACTGGTATATAGGGCAGCTTCATTTACCGTGAAGTGCCCAAGCGTGGTTGTATAACTGGTAACTTCTGCTGAAGCCTGTCGTTTGCTACTTGGATTATCTGGACTATTAAACCTTGCAGTACCTGACTACCATTCTGCGTGTCGTCTGCTACTACTGCTACTACTGGATTATCTGGACTATTGACCCCTGCATTGCCTTACTATGAATCTGCCTGCCGTCTTTTGTAAGTTCACCTGGATTTCTGACCCTGCACTGTCTGACCACGTTTGCTGGACCCACTTTACCGTATTACTCTGAACTTTGTTTTGCCTTTATTGAAAGTTACTTTTGTATGCCTTCTGCCAGTAAAGATCATCTGTTCCTTTACTCTGCCTTTGTTGGACTCTGTACACAATGCTGCAGTTATCTGCGTTCTGGGTGACTGGTAGAAACACCAGCGTCCTGACTCAGAGTCAGCAGTCAGCAATATTGGGCTAATTCCTAGACCTCTATCAGCTGATCCAGAAGATCCACATCCTCTGGTCATAATAGTACACTTGGGCCATGGATCCCGCTGGCTCTAAACCTGGAATGTCTGAAGTACTGCAGCAACTTGAACAACAGCGTACCACCCAGAAACAAGTGGTAAATTACTTGCAGCATGTAGCTGCTACCTTGGACTCTCTCGCTACAGCACAGTCTGCACAGGCTCCTACAGCTCCTGCTGTTCCTGCTGCGGTTGCAGTGCAGTGAGTTTCTTCTGGACCTCGTTTGTCTGCTCCATCTCATTACAGCGGCAATCCAAAAACCTGTCATGGGTTTCTCAATCAGTGTACAATTCACTTGAAGCTGCTTTCTCATCACTTTCAATCTGATCGAGTTAAAGTGGCGTTCATCATTTCTCATCTCAAGGGAGAGGTCTATTTGGATGAAATTCTCATTTTCTCCAGGGACATCAGAACTCACCGCAGGCATGTGCAGTTGGTCTTACAACGGTTATGAGAAAATCGTCTATACGCTAAATTGGAGAAGTGTGTCTTCGAAAAGTCATCCCTGCCCTTCCTGGGATACATCATCTTGGATCAGGGTCCTAATATGGATCCAGAAAAGGTGGCTGCAGTGCTCGACTGGCCCTGTCCCTCCAGTTTGAAGGCAATACAGAGGTTCTTGGGTTTTGCTAACTATTATCTCTTCAGCCCCAGTTCTTAGACTCCCAGAACTCACCAAACAGTTTTTCTTAGAGGAAGACCCATCCTCCATTGAAGCCGGAGCGGTTCTATCACAGAAAAATGCTTCAGGTCGTATGTCTCCTTGTGGTTTTTTTTCAAAATTATTTTCTGCTGCCGAGAGAAATTATTCTTTTGGAGACAAGGAACTTTTGGCAATTAAGATGGCCTTAGAAGAGTGGAGATATCTTCTAGAAGGTTCTATTCTGCCAGTCATAATCTACACCGATCACAAAAACCTGATATACTTGCAGACGGCCCAATGGCTCAATCCTCATCAGGCTCGTTGGTCTCTCATCTTTGCCCGATTTAATTTCCAACTTTATTTCCGGTCTGCTGACAAAAATACCACGGCCGGTGCTCTCTCCAGGTCCTTCATAACCATCGATGTGGGAGACAAGCCCCAGTTCATCATTGAACCAACTAGAGTAGTCCCAGTGGCTCCAGTTAACCTATCCAAGATCCCACAGGTAAGATCTTTGTTCCAGAGTCCGAACAAAGTAAAGTTTTGCTGTGGGGACATGCGTCCAAGATTGCTGGCCATCCAGGTCAACTTGGGACCTTGAATCTCATCTCCCAACATTACTGGTCGCCAATGGATATTAGACACTTTGTGGCTTTCTGTACCTTGTGTGCCCAGAACAAGTCTCCTAGGTTAAGACCAATTATTGCCACTGCCAGTGCCTGAGGTTCCCTTAGCAACATATGTTTATGGCCTTTGTGACTGATTTGCCTGTCTCTAATAATTGTACAGTCATCTGGGTTGTCGTTGACCATTTTTCCAAGATGTCACACTTTATTCCGCTTCCAGGTCTGCCATCTGCACCTCGTCTGGCTGAGCTTTTCATTCTGCATATTTTCCGCCTGTATGGATTGCCTCTTCATATCGTCTCAGATAGAGGGGTACAATTCACCTTCCATTTTTGGAGATCTTTATGTAACTCTCTGAATGTATCTTTGGACTTTTCCTCTGCTTACCACCCACAGTCTAACGGCCAGGTGGAGTGCATTAACCAAATACTGGTCAACTTCCTGTGACATCTTACCAATGCCCATCAAGACCATTGGGTAAATGTTTTGCCCTGGGCTGAGTTTGCTTATAACAGTCGAGTCAGTGAAGCCACAGGTAAATCTCCATTTTTTGTAGTCTATGGTCGAGATCCGAGTGTTCCTCTTCCGGTGCAGCCTTCTTCGGGGGTTCCTGCTGCAGATTCTTGTGTGAAGTAGTTCTCTCGGGTCTGGTCTGACACTAAGGAATCTCTTCGGAGAACAGAAGATCAGATGAAAAGGTTCACGGATAACACCTCAGTTTGGAGACAAGGTATGGCTCTCTTCCAGAAATATCAGCCTCAGACTTCCCTCTTACAAACTGGCTTCGAGATTCTTAGGACCATTTCCAGTAATAAAATTTTTTAATCTTGTTGCCTACAAGCTCAAGCTACCAGCTACCTTGTGGATTCCAAACTCATTTCACGTCTCCTTACTTAAACCAGCTGTCTTTAACAGGTTTTGCTAAGGCATTTCACAGAACCCTCCTCCTGTCACTACAGATAATGAATTTAAAGTCAAGGACATCCTGAATAGGAAGACTATCAGGGGTAAGACATTTTATTTGGTGGACTGGAAGGGCTACGGGCCTGAAGAAAGGTTGTGGGAATCTGGTGAGAATATTAATGCCCTTCTATTACTGAAGAAATTTCTCTCTAGGTCGGCTGGTTGGAAGAGGGGGCGTAAGAGGGGGATACTGTTAGTATTGGGTCCCTGACCTCACTGCAGGGTGGCAGATCGTCACCTGCATACTGCAGCTCCATGGGTCCCAGCGCTGGCTTACCTCGCAAGAAGAAGCAGGCACCCACCAGCATACCGCCGCATCCTTCCTCACGGCCAGGTATCATCTGGTGCGCTATAGCGCATGCAGGCATATCTCTCCTATTCTTATGGGAGTGGCTAGCAGGCTACTAATCACTGACCCTGCCCGGAGGCTGAGATACTGGTATATAGGGCAGCTTCACTTACCATGAAGTGCCCAAGCGTGGTTGTATACCTGGTAACTTCTGCTGAAGCCTGTCGTCTGCTACTTGGATTATCCGGACTATTGACCCTTGCATTACCTGACTATGATTCTGCCTGTCGTCTGCTACTTGGATTAGCTGGACTATTGACTCCTGCATTGCCTGACTATGAATCTTCCTGCCGTCTTCTGTAAGTTCACTTGGATTTCTGACCCTGCACTGCCTGACCACGAGTTCGCCTGACCCAGTTTACTGTATTATTCTGAACTTTGTTTTGCCTTTATTGCAATGCCTTCTGCCAGTAAAGATCATCTGTTCCTTTACTCTGCCTTTGTTCGACTCTGTACACATTGCTGCAGTTAGCTGCGTTCTGGGTGATTGGTGGAAACACCAGAGTCCTGACGCTGAGAGGAGGCAGCCAGCAATATTGGGCTAATTCCTAGTCCTCTATCAGTTGATCCAGAGGATCCATATCCTCTGGTCATAAAAACCACATACTTTATCCATCACAGCAGTATGGCTTCACAGAAGAGGAGTCCGGATGCTGAATTGGCCTGCCAATTAGAAAAAAATTGGTGCATCTTGAAATTAAAAATACAGGACTGTTGAGCAACTAGAATCCTACATCAAATAAGAATAGGACAGCATTCCTCTTCAGAAACTCCAGAAATTGGTCTTCTCACTTTCCAGATGTCAACAGCCTGTTGTTAAAAGAAGAAGAAATGCAATGCAATGGTAGACATGGCCTTGCCCCAATTTTTTTGAGATGCGTTGCTGCCATTAAGTTCTAAATTAGTTAATCTTTTTCATGAAATGGTAGCTTTGGCAGTGTGTTGGCTTTCCTTAAAGAGACCAGTTATGTATGGAGACTTATTGGCAATGCTCCATGGAAAAAAAAATATGCAAAGAGGTAATTTGCCAGGGAAGGAAAGCCATCTCAATAGCACCATCCTCTTGAAGTGGCTCTCTATAAGTCAAGGCCTGACTTTTTAACAATCCTTGTTGGGACATGACAAGAGAAAATATCTAAGACAAATATCCATCCAGCTTTTGCGGGGTGCTGTCCCCTCATCAGTACGGTGTAGGATTAGAGAAACCAGCCATGTATAAATAATTTTAGGCAGTAATCAATGGGGGAAAAAAAATATGTAAAAGAGTATCTCTCAGGGAAAGAAAACCATTTCTCGGGCGCCACCTTCAGGAAGTGGCTACCGATAAGTTGAAATCTGACTTTTTAACAAGCCGTGGAACATGAGAAGGTTAAATATGGATGGATATTTGGCTTGGCTATTTTCCCTTGTCATCTGCCAAAGGTTCTTAAAAAGTCATATTTTGACTAATAGAACGCCACATCCAGAAGTTGGCGCTAGCAAGATTGTTCTCATTCCCTAGGAACATTGCCAAAAAGTCTCCATACCATGGTGAAAAACCAGCACCCAGCCTAAGTTGCATTCAAGGCATCACACTCAGCCCCAAAACAGCTGTAGTGTCTACGGATGGAAGGGGCGGACTGGACTAGCAACTTAAAGTGCCCCCGTTTTGTAGTTGGGTCCAAGTTGATGGAAGAAAGGGCTAGCAATACCATATTGTGACACATTATACCACCCCAACAGACTCAAATACCACAATCCATCACAAAATACTGACAGCAGCACAAAATACATCCCCAAAAACTTCCACTGGCCAGTCGTGAGGAGGGCTCAGACGGCCCCCTGGACATTGGCCCACTGGAAAATTTCCCTGTAAGGTCTATGGCCAATCCGCCCCTGACGGATGGATATTTGGCTTGGCTATTTTCCCTTGTCATGTCCCAAGAGTTGTTAAAAAGTCAGGCTTTGCCTCATAGGGAGCCACTTTCCAGAAGGCAATGCTAGAAAGATGGTTCTCTTTTTCCCTGGGCGATACCTCTTTGCATATCATGAACTGGTAAAATGTCTCACTTTCAGCATCTGATATCTGTTCTTTGTTCTACTGTGAATAAAAAATATGGGTCTATGAGTTTTGCAAATCATTACATTCAGTGTTTTTTTTTACATTTATTGACATTTTACACTGCATGCCAACTTTTTTGCAATTGGGGTTGTAGTTATATATGCATATATTGACTTTTTTTGATTTTATGATCTAATTTTCTTTGATTGTCTATATTGCCTCCTTTGCTTGCTAGATTAATTTTTCCATCACATTATACACTGCTTATTTCCATGGTTACGACTACTCTGCATTCGAGCAGCAGTGGCCTTGCTTGCACACTATAGAAAAAAGTTCTGGACTATGCACACTTCAACGGTCCTGGCCTCCAGAGAGGCCGGTGCTTTTTCCTATAGTGTATAAGCATGACCACAGCTGCTGGATTACCAGGTGGTCGTAACCCTGTAAACGGGTAGTATATTTGTGATGGAAAAATGAATCCAGCCAGCAAAGGAAGCAATATGTACAATTACAATACATTAGTAAGTGCCTTGTATTAACTTTGCCTGCATGATAAATGTCATTTGTTGAAGTGACACAACCCCTTTAAGCAATATGGCGTTCTAGTCGTTTGATGATCCCATGCACATGCCCTGCTCTGTCAGCACACATGACATCCTGTGTATCTGTTGAATTTTTTTTTTCTGTTTCATTGTTTCATGAACAAGTGCGTTTGAAGCTCTGTGTGGGGGTGTGCACAAGTGTTCCAGTTATACATGCAAAGGATTGCATTCTGCTTTTTGAGAACCCCCCTATCCATTCTGAAGATTTATATTTAACAGAGCAGGAAAAAAACAAGAGAGCTCCTTACTACAGTTTATACATAATTATATGAAATAAAAACGGCCAATACCCACTTTTGCAGGGAAGCAAATTGCCATTATACATACTTTCTCTATATTTTGTGGGTTTAGGGGTCTAAAATAAGGAATGCACAACAAAAATAACTGCTAAAATGATGTGGGCTTTATAATTTTACCATAAAATATGTTTTATTGCCTCAGAATCCTGACTCAGCACTACTACCACCCTTAATGAATGGGTAAAGGTTTTGAACATCGTGCTTTGGCAGAAGGTTTGTTCGGCCTCATTTTAAAATTTCTAGATAGCTTCAGGATTAGGTTTTGTTTCTTTTCTTACTTTTAAAGGGACAGGAAATACAGAGAAAGTCACATGAAGGCATGTATACACAATTACTGTTTTCAGATTAGATTTTATTTCAGAGCGAGCATAAGAATTACCATAAGCTACCATAAAAGTATGATTTATTATTGATGAAAGTTGATGGTTGATAACATAAATGCAATGCTATTGTCTTTTGTGAAATTGGATCTATAAAATTTTTCTTTTTACAAAATCTGTCAAGTTTAATGGTTTTAATGGATATGTATATATTGTAACATCACTTTGCTGCTGATAGAATTTGCTTATCTGACTGTTATAACCTGATCGCGATCAGCTTTTTCTAGAACCTGGCATGTCGTACCAGTTTGCCAAGAAGAAACACTTCATCTGTGAATTTTTTCTATTTCACGATGGACATATTTTCTAATTTATAGGTATATGCCATGTTATGAAATAACATTTTCTCCCACTTGTTTCAGGTAGTCAAACAAACCACAAATTCACAAAAAGTGATCAATAATTTATTGGAGGAAAACATTTATCCAACACCATCTGACCTGGTGTGAAAATGTAATTCCCCCACTTCAAACTCATTACCTAGTTTTGCCACCTTTAGCCTAGTGGTGAGCTAATGCCGAGTGTGCATCAGTGACTGCATCCATCCCTCACTGGACTACATGACAGAAAACAAGTTGACAAAGAATGTCCTGGCCCTGGTACTACACTGCAAAGCTAAATTCATACTTAGGAATGCGTTTCTTGGATTGCAGCTTGTCCTTTAAGTTGTTGGATGCAACAAGATCATGCTAACATTTCTGAACCTAGGCATTCCAGTGGCAAATGGATTTTAGATTTTAAAAACACAGAAATGCAACAGCACTCTGCAACCAGCACTCTGCCCTGCCTGTATGCTAGAGTTTAACAGAGGCGACAGTGTACATTTTGATCAGAAATAATTAAGCCACTCGCCGCGCTATTTAGATTTTCTCAACCAAAAACTGCAAACTGCCAGAATTAGCAGTCAGAAAGCTACTGGATTAACCCTGTTGTTCCTCCTATAAACTATGACTACATCCAGTGGCATAACTAGAAATGATTGGTCCCCACAGCATATTTTTGAACACGCTCCCCCCCAGAAACTTGTTTGCAATGTCCTCCTCCTTTGCAACCCCAACTCTTGTGGCTAGTCAAGATCGCTCTTTTAGACTAGGCCCTGTAGCCTCTCCATCTGTTTACTACAGTGTGACTGTATAGAAAGTCATTTTATAATACTGCTGAGGGTCCCTGACAATAAAATCATTAGTTAGTCCTCCTCCTGGGTGGGCTTCTGAGTTCAGGCCCCAAAGCAGCCACTTCCTCTGCTTCCCTTATAGCTACACCCCTGACTGCATCTCATCAAGAAAAGTCCTAAATGTTATGAGGCACAGTAAAGCCAAACAGGTCATCTTGAACACTAGCAACACAAAATAGATGTCACGAACAAGCGGGTGTGAACCCACTGTGCCACGCGTCCTACCTCATCTAAGTGCGTTGTCTAAGTGAACCCGTCATTCTTCAAAGTACCCCTGATGGTGGGAAAGGCATTCCCAAGAAGACCGCCAGGTTGCTACCTCTTGAGAAGGATTTGCACACGAGACAGCTGGTCCAGGTACAGAAGTAGTCAGCAGGCCGAGTTGTAACCGGGAGCAACAGTGCAGGACCGAAGGATGAAGCAGAGGCGAAGTCAAACAAGCAATAGGTCAGGGCAGGCAGCACAGACACAGTTCAGGCAGTCCGGATCGGCAACAGGAGAGTCAAAACAAGCAGGAATCAAACAGGTAGCGGAGTCCAGAAACATAAGCATGGGTCAGCTACGTAGGACCACAAGCAGAGATATCAGCAACCTTTGCAGGACACAGGGACCTTAACACTCAGGCATCTGGGAAGAGGACTGAGTCACTTATATACATGCAGAAGGGCTAGGACTGGTCAGTGAGGTCACATGATCTAACCCATAAAGTACAGGAAGTGACGTGAGCTGGCCCTTAAGGAAGTGCTGCACGGAAGAAGCAGCAAGCATGCTGTTGCCAGAGCTGAAAGGAAAACAGTGGAGCGGATCCCAGAACAAGCAGTACCTACAAGGACAGAGCCCAGGACTGCAGCGGTGAATGTTTATGTTATGTTTTGTAGGTTGTTTTTATTATTTTTGTGTTTGGATTCTGGGTTTAGCATCCCTTTAAATAAACCAACAACACTTCCTATCTTGCTTGAAATACCTTCACTACTAAATGTACCATTAAAAGATTGGTGTGTCTACCTGCCACAATTGAAGAAGTCTTCACAGCATTGCATTATCACGGGTGCCATCTCACCATTATTGTACAACCTTGATGTTGATTTTATTCTGGAGCAGCCAAGGTCTGAATGAAGCAACTGTGCCACCCTGCAACAGCATATTTAAATGACGCAAATCTGATTAGTATCATTTTCTCTGTTCAAAGCTTGCCCTCCAATGTGTTTAATAGTTAAGGTCCTAAGACTGAGTGAGATTAGCTGGATATACACATTAGATAAATGCTAGCCAAGCCCACCAATTTCAGGGCTCCTTCAGCTTTCTTTTCCAAGACCCCCATACTCATGCATGCTCAGCTAAGAATGTATGTGTCCTGAACTGGGTGCATGGAAAAGGCTACTACCGGACATCGCAGCCAAATCTGCGATCAGAGGAGAGTCGGAAGGCACCCACATACCTTAGATGGTAGGTCGGTCCTACTGAAATCTTCAAGTTCAGCTGCATTTATGTAACTAGTCGGGTCAGGTTTAGAGTTCATAGGTACATACACCATCAGTGATGTCTGAAAGATGACGCCAGTTTTCTAATTGTAGAACATTAATGAAAAAACACCAACTAAAACCCAACACATGGCAGCTAAAGAAGAATCTGCAATGGTCTGTCTTACTGGTTAATCAGCTCTAAAATGATGTCCTATTTTTTCCTATGCAGTTTCCATGGAGATTATATGTTTGATTACACAGGAAAGGCGTTTCAATCAATTATAGTTCCATATTTGAATAAGAGTAGTTTGCATACTAGTCAAATAAAGTCAAAGTACATTCTCATTGATCTTTAAAGAGATATCAGCGTCTGAAGGCGGAGGCCACTATTATGTGTGCATTTCTTTGAGACCTGTAGGGTAGGATGTGATGTAGAGATTACTGGTGTAACATTCTTAGTAGTTCCTTGTACAACACAGAAATAATTGTTTAATGCACTTCTTAAGATATAAGCCCTTCACAAGTATGTTGTAGTGTCACAGTACTAGTGCGGGGATGTGGCCTGTTGGCCTGGTGACAGCTATTGCAGTGGTGCATTTTTAGCTGTTTTCTCCTACTGTATATACAAAAAATGATACTGAATTGCAGCATGCAGTTCTGTTGGCATGTCTGTGTCAGTGCAATCTCTTCTGATATGCAGGACTTTATTGAATATCTCCAATGGCAAATCAAGATATCCGTCAATCAGGAGTGAAATTCCTTGTTGGTGCAACATGGATTTCCATTCTCTCACCATTGCTTTTTCATTGGTTATATACAGAAACATTATGAATTACATTTCTTGTCCTCTAGCAAGTAAGCTAAAAAGAAGAATCCAATGTGCTTTGCCTGCTAAGGGTGTCTGACTTACCAGGAAAGGGTGTGGTTTCATATTTGCCATTTTGCCCCAAAATTTTGGCATAAAGTTAGACAAAAGTGTCTGAAAATGCACCAAATTTATTGTCCAGTCTAAGCCATTGTGATGACCAACCTCTATCTCTCCCTATCATTGGCGGATCCAGGGGGGCAACGGGAATTACCCCGAGATTCTGCTGAATAAATTCACTGGCCGCGGCGTGCACACACTATAAATTTCAATACCGCGCCACAGGGCCAGGAAGGGGGCGGAGCCGGTCCGGAGCGAAACAGCAGAGCCGTGCGTGCACATGCACGCAGCATCGCAGCTGGAAGAGGAGAGCCGTTGCTAGCTCCTGTCCCAGCCCATAGAAGAAGAAGAAGGGGGCGGAGCAACTGTGGGAGCACCCCTCCCTCAGCTCAGTTATATTACCCCCTGGCCCCTGCCTGTATAATGTACCCTGATAACCATACCCCTCAGTTATATAACTAAGTGGTATCAGGGTACAACTACATTATACAGGGGGTAATGTAACTAACTGACTGAAGGGTATCATCAGGGTAAATTATACAGGGGGTAATAACCCTCCTCAGTTATATTACCCCTGTAAAATTTACCCTGATGATACCCCTCAGTTATATTACCCCATGTATAATATCTCCCGATACCCCTCCTCAGTTATATCAGGGTAAATTATACAGGGGGTAATATAACTGAGGAGGGGTATCAGGGTACATTATACAGGTGTATTATAACTAAGGGGTATCAAGGTACCTTCTACAGTCCCATGATAACCCTCCTCAGTAATATTACCCCCTGGCCCGCCACAAAACAATCTGGAAGTGCCGCTCCCGAGATCAGGCTCTGGATCCGCCACTGCTCCCTATCTTCCCATACACATGCATGCTCAGCTTGGTGAGAAAACCAAACTCCTCTGGCAGCATGTTATCTCCATTCTAACAAAATAGATGTTGAAAATCAATGTGCCCAATCATTATAGTCCTCAGCATCGGCCAACTTTTGAGTGCCAGGAGGCCTCCACTCACAATAGATGGTTGTCCAAAATTGGCAGGTTTGGCCAATAGACATCAAGGAGAAATTTATCATAAGGCCTTATTCACACGTCCGCAATTCTGTTCCGCATTTTGCGGAACAGAATTGCGGACCCATTAGTTTCAATGGGGACAGACGATGTCCCGGCCGGGTCCGCAATTGCGTTCCCGAAAAAAATAGAACATGTCCTATTCTTGTCCGCAATTGCGGACAAGATAAAGCATTTTCTATGAGAGTGCCGGCGATGTGCGGTCCGCAAATTGCAGAACGCACATCGCCGATGTCCGTGTTTTGCGGATCCGCAAAACACGACGGACGTGTGAATTAGGCCTAAGGGTAATATTGGGTCAGTTTTGGTTGAGTCAAACTTTCTGAGATATTTACCAAATGTTGCACATTGTTTGTTAAATGTGATGCATCTTTAAACCTAAATGCTCCTTTCCATGGTCTGATATAGTAAGCAATTGTTGGGAATGAAGCATTCCTTCCTGTCAATTGCTTGCTCATCAGTGGAGGGTGCTCGTTCTTCCGGTGATCGGCAGCACCTTTACATCAGCATCAGGATGAGCATTTGTAGGAACATTCAAAAGCGATAATCTGGCCAAACATCGAATAGTGTAAAGGGCCCTTATCCCTTTTGTCTAGAAATGTTATTCCAGTTTTTCTTCTCCACCCCCAACTGAAGTGAGTCTGTGATTTTTTTTACAACTTTTTAAAAAGTGCCACTGATAAATGTAGAGTAAAACATCATTAACATAGCTAACCATGCCCACAATCCACCAACTTTTCAAAACTGCAGTGAGTGGTGTAAAAATACAAAAAGTCAAACATTTTTGTTCCTGTAACCTCAAAATGTCAAAAAAGGCCATATGTTGCGATTTTTTAAAGCCAAAATAATGAGGTTCACAGTGTGCTAAATCCCCCCTCTTAATGTGTATGTCCATCTTAAAGGGGTTATCCAAGACTATAAAATGCCACCCCATATACCGGGCTCCCCGCTCCCTGCCCCGCTTCTGGTCCCCGCGCCACCGCTGCAGCTTCTCCCCATGTGCACATGAAAACTTCTGGTGTCTGGGGGAAGGGCCTCCCTAGCATCACCCGCAATGCTAGGGAGGCTCGTCCCCGCTTGCCATTGGCTGCTCTCCCCGTCACCGGATGTTTTCATCAACTCCCGGGGAGAAGCAGCAGCGGTGGTGGTGCGTGGACCAGGAGCAGCGCAGAGAGCCAGGTAAGTATATTCAATGTGAGGGGCAGGATATGGGCAGACATTTTATAGTCTTGGATAACCCCTTTAAATTTACACTGTCAAATATTAGATAGGATTAGTACATATGACTCCAACTATTCAGATAGAATCTCCGTCCATGATAATCTCTATTTGGTCTTTGCTGGGGAAGAAGATAGTACTAAAACTGGATTTCTGGATTATTTTACTCATTTAAGGCTGAGTTCACACTTCATTTATGTGATCTGTTATTTCCATCAGTTATTGTGAGCCAAAACCAGATGCGGTCAAAAGCACTGAACAGGTACAAATCTTTCTCCTGAAAGTACTGTACAGCACATGTGCCAATTAAAGAGGCACAACCTCTATACTGCCTGACCCTGTCACTATACTGGTGGATTAAGTGCTATAACGAGTGCTGTACTGGCAGGTGCACACATCGCTGCTTCTGCCTGTGTCCTCTTCGCTCAGCTACATCCTGGCATAGTACATTGGTACCCTGTAGCCTGCTGCAACTAAAAGTTCTACATAGAAGATCAGTGCAGGGCAGAAGCAGTGATGTGTGCTCCTGCCAGTACAGCGTTCGCTGCAACCCCTATTCTACCAGTACAGTGGAATCCGTACACGGCTGACATGTCAGCAGTGTATGAGTGTACCGATCTCCAAATGCGATGGATACCTGAACTTCAGGTGCCCATTTGTTTAGTGAAACAGCAAAATAAATAATATAATTAAACACATATATTTGAAAAATATAATTTAACCCCCTAAGGACCGGGCCATTTTTCACCTTTCTGCCCAGGCCATTTTTTGCAAATCTGACATATGTCAATTTATATGGTAATAACTTTAAAACGCATTTACTTATCCAGGCCATTCTGAGATTATTTTCTCGTCACATATTGTACTTCATGACAGTGGTAAAATTAAGTAAAAAAATTTTCATTTTTATATATTTAAAAATACCAAATTTACCAAACATTTAAAAAAATTAGCAAATTTCTATTTCTCTACTTTTATAATAGATAGTAATAACTCCAAAAATAGTTATGACTTTACATTCCCCATATGTCTACTTCATGTTTAGATCATTTTGTGAATGCCATTTTATTTTTTGGGGACGTTAGAAGGCTTAGAAGTTTAGAAGCAAATCTTGAAATTTTTCTGAAAATTTCCAAAACCAACTTTTTAAGGTACAGTTCAGGTCTGAAGTCACTTTGTGGGGCTTACATAATAGAAACCACCCATAAATGGCCCCATTTTAGAAACGACACCCCTTAAGTTATTCAAAACTGATTTTACAAGCTTTGTTAACCCTTTAGGCGTTCCACAAGATTTAATGGACAATGGAGATGAAATTTCAGAATTTCACTTTTTTGATACATTTTCTATTTTAATAATTTTTTTCCAGTAACAAAGCAAGGGTTAACAGCCAAAAAGATCAATATTTATTACCCTGATTCTGCAGTTTACAGAAACACCCCATATGTGGTTGTAAACTGGTGTACGGGAAAACGGCAGGGCGCAGAAGGAAAGGAACGCCATATGGTTTTTGGAAGGCAGATTTTGCTGGATTGGTTTTTAGACAAGATGTCCCATTTGAAGCCCCCCTGATGCACCCTACAGTCTCCCGAAAAACACATTTTGAAAACTAGGTAACAAGGTGGCAGTTTTATTGCTACTATTTTAGGGTAAAAAGAAAATCATGTTTTAGTGTCTCCATATTCTGAGAGCCATAGTTTTTTTTTTGTTTGTTTTTTTTTTTTGGGGGGGGGGGCGATTGTCTTAGGTAGGGTCTCATTTTTTGCAGGATGAGATGACTGTTTGATTGGTATGATTTTGGGTCATGTATACCTTTTTGATCGTTTGGTATTACACTTTTTGTGATGTAAGGTGACCAAAAAATTGTCTTTTTAACACCGTTTTTTTTTTCACGGTTATCACCTGAGGGGTCAGGTCATGTGATATTTTTATAGAGCAGGACGTGGCAATACTTAATATGTATACCTTTTTTATTTATTTAGGTTTTACTCAATAATATCATTTTTGAAACAAAAAAAACATGTTTTAGTGTCTCCATAGTCTGATAGCCATAGTTTTTTCAGTTTTTAGGCGATTGTCTCAGGTTGGGTGTCATTTTTGTGGAATGATATGATGGTTAGATTGGCACTATTTTGGGGTGCATATGACTTTTTGATCACTTGATATTACAACTTTTCTGATGTAAGGTGACCAAAAAATTGCTTTTTGACACCATTTTATTTTTTTACGGTGTTCATTTACACAATAATATCATTTTTGAAACAAAAAAAAAATCATGTTTTAGTGTCTCCATAGTCTGAGAGCCATCGTTTTTTCAGTTTTTAGGTGATTTTCTCATGTTGGGTATCATTTTTGCAGGATGAGATGACGGTTAGATTGGCACTATTTTGGGGTGCATATGACTTTTTGATCTCTTGTTATTACACTTTTTGTGATGTAAGGTGACAGAAAATGGCTTTTTTGACACAGTTTTTATTTTATTTTTCTTACTGTGTTCCCCTCAGGGGTTAGGTCATGTGGTATTTTTTGACATTTAACACAATAATATCATTTTTGAAACAAAAACAAACATATTTTAGTGCCTCCATAGTCTGAGACATAGTTTTTTTTAGATTGTCTTAGGTAGGGGTTCACTTTTTGTGGGATGATGTGACGGTTAGATTGGTACTATTTTGGGGTGCATATGCCTTTTTGATCTCTTGGTGTTGCACTTGTAGTGTTGCACTTTAAGTGCTGTAAGGTGACAAAAAATTGTTTATTTAGCACAATTTTTACTTTATTATTTTGACGGTATTCATCTGAGGGGTTAGGTAATGTGATATGTTTATAGAGCTGGTCAATATGGACGCGGCGATACCTAATATGTCTATATTTAATTTTTTCCTTATTTTTTTTACTTTATTTCGGGGAAATGTTTTTTTTTTACTTGAAACTTTTAATTTTTGGGGGGAAAACTTTAATTTTCAACTTTTTTTCACTTTATTTTTCTCACTTCGACTTTTGGGGGTCTGATCCCCTTTACATTGCATTCCAATACTTCTGCATTGGAATGCATTGGCTGTATGTGTAATACAGTGTGTATTACACATACAGCTTCCTGCCTGTGAGATCCAGGGGGCTGAATCTCACAGGCTCCCCACAGGAAGGCAGCCCTGATGCCTAAGGAAGGCATCAGGCTGCCTTCCATGCCATCGGGTCCCCATTAGAGCAACATGGGGACCTGATGGCAGTTCAGATCACCGCCGGATATCGCACGTGCCACGGTCAGAGCTGACCGTGAGATACCGTAGGGTTAGTGTGCCAGCATTAGTGATTTCACCGATGTCGGCGCATGCAGCAGGGGTCCGGCTATCAGTTCCTGCACCCGCCCGATCAGCCCGCCGTACATATCCGGCGCTGGTCGTTAAGGGGTTTAAAGGAATTTGTAACTTTTTAAATAAACCTGTCTAAAAGGTTAGTTAACCGTGCCGACACCACTAAGGGCTCATGCACACGAACGTATTTTTTGTCTGTGTCCGTTCAGTTTTTTTTTTTACAGGTCTGTATGCTGAACCATTCATTTCAATAGGGCTGCAAAAAAAATGGAATTGACTCAGTGTGCATTCTGTATCCGTATGTCCACATGTCCGTTCCGCAAAAAAATAGAACATGTCCTATGCTTTTCCATTTTGCGGACAAGGACAAAAACATGTAACACGGACGTTACACGGATGTCATTCATTTTTTTTGTGGATCCGTGTTCTGTGGACCACAAAATAGATACGGTTTTGTGCATGAGCCCTAAGGGTAAGATATATATCTAGCACTTTCAGAATCCATAATGGGGAGATGGAGTAGCTGCGGCACCTATCACACTGCAGCAGAGATGGTGACACCCTATCGTATTGTGTTACAATAACACAGGATATTAGCTATGAGGCAGGGGTTAAAAGAATATTAGGCAGCCAAGTCAAGACTGGCTAAACAAATATCACACCCTCAGCAGGAGAATAATCCTATTTTAATCCCCTTCCTGTGTTGATGTATAGGCGCTTCTTGTAAGAAGCAAAGAGTGGAGCTTTTCCTGTAGATATTCAACTTGTAATAAAAACAATTAGCTGGATTCAGACAGAAGTACAAATGTTAAGTAAGCAGAAATGGAAACGGAAACACACAAGTATTGTGCGCTGAATATACATCCACCTTGTTGGCTGTGGTACCATTGTCAGATTATAATATTAGCACACCACAATGATTTACCTCAACCTCACACAGAGTGAAAGTTAACTATGACATTTTTGGCCATTAAAATATGCACTTTAGGTCATAAATTAAAATGTACAAGGGTGAACTACACATGTGAAAAATTTCTTCAGACTGACAAGAAGGGCAATCCTTTTTTTCCCTGAAGAGGTGTCAGTTGATATTGCTGAACAGGAGCGCCAGCTTTTAAAGGATATTTACACTTTTGCAACCATTTTTATCAATACTTCAAGAAAAATCACGGAACATAATGCACTAACAAAATAACACAATAAATGCCCTCAGTCAGAATTAGGCCCTATTCTCCTCAATATATTTATTAATGATCTTGTAGAAGGCCTGCACAGTAAAATTGCAGATGACACTAAACTGTGTAAAGTAATTAACACTGGAGACGACAATATACTGCTACAGAGGGATCTGAATAGATTGGAGGCTTGGGCAGAGAAGTGGCAGACAAGGTTTAACACTGGTAAATGTAAGGTTATGCACATGGGAAGGAATAATGCAAGTCATCCGTACATACTAAATGGTAAAACACTGGGTAACACTGACATAGAAAAGGACCTAGGTATTTTAGTGGACAACAAACTGAACTGTACAGACCAGCGTCAGGCAGCTGCTGTCAAGGCCAATAAGATAATGGGTTTCATCAAAAGGGGCATAGATGCCCGTGATGAGAACATAGTCCTACCACTTTACAAATCACTGGTCAGACCACACATGGAGTACAGTGTACAGTTCTGGGCTCCTGTGAACAAGGCAGACATAGCAGAGCTGGAGAGGGTTCAGTGGAGGGCAACTAAAGTAATAACTGGAAAGAGTGAACTACAATACCCTGAAAAATTATCAAAATTAGGGTTATTCACTTTAGAAAAAGACAACTGAGGGGAGATCTAGTAACTATGTATAAATATATCAGGGGACAGTACAGAGATCTCTCCTATCATTTATTTATCCCCAGAACTGTGACGAGGGGACATCATCTGCATCTGGGGGAGAGAAGGTTTGTACACAAACATAGAAGAGGATTCTTTACGGTAAGAGCAGTGCGACTATGGAACTCTCTGCCTGAGGAGGTGGTAATGGTGAGTTCACTAAAAGAATTCAAGAGGGGCCTGGATGTATTTCTGGAGTGTAATAATATTACTGCTATAGCTACTAGAGATGGGTTGTTGATCCAGGGAGTTATTCTGATTGCCTGATTGGAGTCGGAAATTTTGTTTCCCCTAAAGTGAGAAAAATTGGCTTCTACCTCAAAGGTTTTTTTTTTTTGCCTTCCTCTGGATAAACTTGCAGGATAACAGGCCAAACTGGATGGACAGATGTCTTTTTTCAGCCTTATAAACTATGTTACAATGTTACTATACATTCTGATATCATAAAATCTGAGATCCTCAGCCAATATATTTTGATCAAAATTGATCAAAACACATCTGTGCCCACCTACCCGTGCCAAGGTGGTCTCAGTCAGGTAGGTCCTACGTTAAACCTAGCTAGGATGTTGGGCATCTGCAGTCCAGTAGAGCAGACCCTGCACATATAGAGTGCAGCTCCTAGTCACCTCTTTGTGCACCAAGCAAATGCTAATTGTGCAACTGCTGAGCAGGGGGCCCGCTGTCAGTGACACAAGGGCTCTCCAGCGGTCTCAATCTCCCTGACTTCTAGACCGCTGTACACACAGCGCTGTGTATACCGACCAGGAAGCGCTATGCAGCTTCCTGTTCCGGCCCCGGTGATCATGTGAACTCTGGGTGCTGGAAGTCTGCAGGAGCTGACAGGTCTACCTTAGGGCTGATGGGCACAAAGCTGTGCTGGCCGGGCCTGTATTTTGGCCCGCAAACAGCTGGTCACAATATATGAGCGCCGGACGTTTTTGCACTGTATCACAGATACAGACCCATTCACTTGAACAGGTCTGCAACCCGGAAGGAGCGGTGCGGAACGGAGGCACAGAACCCCACAGAAGCACTACCCCATATGTGGTCGTAAACTGCTGTATGGTTACACAGCAGGGTGCAGAAAGGAAGTAGCAATATATGGATTTTGTAGGGCAGATTTTGCTGGGATCATTTTAAGTTGCCATGTTGCACTCCTACAGTAAAAACTCCCAAAAAGTCACCCCATTTTGGAAACTAAGGGATAAGGTGACAGTTTTATTGGTACTATAATACAATCGTAGAATTAGAGAACGGTGGCACTACCTCTCCACACCAGAAAACCGGTACTGACACTAGAATATAAAGATAGCAAGGGACCCTGCAAAAATTCACGGACTATCCGGGCAAATGCGGTGGTGCTCAGCAATGAAGGGATTCCATCAATACAAGTCCAAGAAAGAAAAGTGCGGCACTCACCAACTTCCGGATATTGGGTGGAAACTTTATTAAGGTATGGTAAAATTCACATACAGCAGCGGTAGATGCGGGTGCGGGGCAGACACCTTAAGCATGTGGTCCCGGCGACGGCCGTTTCGTGTTGAGTAAAGCACAAACGGAACTTAAGGCACAACTGTTAGAGTCTCAATATAAGAACATGGAGAAGAGACTTAATAAGAAGTTGCTGACCACTCAGCTGGAAATTAAGGAACGTAAGCGAGATAAGTTCCTAAGGGACAAGAACGATTATGACAATGACAGAGTATTTGACTGGCAGTGCAGGAGAACACGCCCCAGATGTCAGTTTAGACGGGGGCGTAGTGATTTTTGGACAACGGATTCTGACTCCTCTCCCTCAGAGACAGTCCCTTTAGAAGGGGGGATTGCCTCCCTCCCTTTAGAAAAAAGATCCGAAGGGGAAGAGGGCGAAACAAAAGAAAAAGGACGTCTGGTGCGCAAGTCGACCCGGAGACGCCACCAGGTCTGCTGGGGGCAATAGAGGAATTTGAGAATGTAACATCTCCCTCTGTTTGTGCCAGCCCTAACAATGTCATCAATCTTACAGAGTATACCCTGCCTCCCGGCTGTGTGTCCCTCCTGAATAAAGGTTTAGGCTATAGCCTGGTTGAACAATTTAGTCCAGTGGACTTTGAAATCGACCTTTATGTAGCTATTCGTAAATTGTTTTTAAAAAAGATGTTTAACGAGTCCTGCAACACCAAACCATCTTTATTACCTGGCGAGGTTCCTGCCAGAGTTACTTGTACCCATTTCCATCTGGCGCAGAAGTTTGATCAGGAGAAGATTAATTGTGTGAATTTTCTGGCTGGTATGGACACCGATGATGGTGTGGACACAAAAGAGCTTGACATTTTCCTAGGAGGCATCAGGTCCTCGTTTCTCCCCCCCCCCATGCCCTCCGGCTCCGCGATTGACTTGTTCCACAGGAAGGTATTGAGTGACATGCGTGCACTGATTTATCCAGTAGCACCGTCTAACCTTACTCTGGAGAAGAGAAATGCATTGTCTTGGCTGAAGAGCCAGCATGATGTCATCGTGAAGCCGGCGGATAAGGGGGGAAACATGGGCCTGATGTCCAAGCAGTACTATCAGGAAGAGGCTATGAGGCAATTAACTGATGTAGAGTTTGTATACCTCTCAGTAGCAATCCCCTTCCCTTGATTCTGTCTAAATTGGGGTGCTTATTGCAGCGCTATATTGATTTGGGTTTTCTTCCTACTGGTATGTCTGAAAAATTGATTCCCACCCATCCGGTGACTCCGGTTTGGTATTTTGTACCTAAGGTCCATAAATCGCTGACCCGTCCCCCGGGCCGCCCTATTGTGGCCGGGGTCGGGTCAGCGACAGAGCCTTTATCCCTTTATGTGGATTGGCTACTAAGTCCTCTCCTCCGAGGCACTCCCACGTATCTCAAGGACACCGGGCGATTTCCTGCGGGCACTCAACTATTTTGAGTGGCAGCAGGAATTCAGCCTAGTGTCCTTGGACGTGAAAAGCCTTGTATACCAGGATTCCCCACCATTTGGGTCTCCAGGCTATGTGGGGAGTCGCTCTGGTAGACAGCGGTGCGGGTGCAGTATAGAGGCAAAAGGGAGTCCAGAAGGTGCAGCAAACAGTGTTTTATTCACACTTGCATCAAAAATAAACAGCGAACAGTCACTTGGTGTTAAATCACACACATCAGAAAACGTGAGGTAAACCAAAATGTCCAAACACAGGTTCTAATCACCTGGGAGGTTTTAGGTGCAGGTTCGCACCTGGCTGTCAGTCCAGCCGCAAGGCGATCGACCTCCGGCTTCCAGGCCGTCTGCACTCCTCCTTGCTTGGGGTCTTGCTTCCAGCCCAGAGAACTCCACACAGCACAGCATGGATCAGCACTCTCAAACCCAAGTGATTCCACAGCCTAACAGCAGCTCCAGGACAATCACACTCAGCTGCTGAGGAGGCTGCCTTTTAAAGGCCCGGATAAAGTCCGGCCTGGACCGTGGGGAGTAGGCACCCACCCAACTCTTTGCCTACTCCCAGTAAGAGCCGGCCCGGATTGGCTTTGCAGCCAAACTAAAAACAAGGTGTCAAACAGCACTAGCTGCTGCTGACACATGAAAACCCGGCTCTTACCTCACCGAGGCCAGGAACCTCGGTGACACGTACCTGCCATCGACCACGGTACCTTGCACCCTCTTACACACCCCCCCCTTTGTTCAACCCTGAGGGGGTGAACACATGTGAGGCAGTGGACGCGGGACAGGGCATCTGCATTACCCTGCAAGCGGCCTGCCCTGTGTTCCACTGAGAACTTAAAGTTCTGAAGGGATAGGAACCACCTGGTGACCCGAGCATTCCTCTCCTTGGCCTGGCTCATCCACTTGAGAGGGGAATGGTCGGTCACCAGACGGAACCTCCTCCCTAACAGGTAGTAGCGGAGAGATTCGAGTGCCCACTTGATAGCCAGGCACTCCCTCTCCACTATACTATACCTGGACTCGGCGGGACTGAGCTTACGGCTCAGGAAGACAACGGGATGTTCTTCCCCGTTGACCTCCTGAGACAGTACCGCACCGAGGCCTACCTCCGAGGCGACGGTCTGTACGACGAACTCCCTGTTGAAGTCGGGTGTCACCAAAACCGGGGACCCACACAGGGCCGACTTCAACGCGGAGAAAGCCTCCTCCGCCTTCTCACTCCAGCTAACCTTCCCCGACTTTCGCCCCTTCAACAGGTCTGTCAACGGCGCTGCTATTGTGGCAAAGTGGGGCACAAACCGCATGTAGTACCCTACCATTCCCAGGAAGGACTTTACCTGCCTGGTGGTGACCGGTCGGGGCCAGTTACGAATGGCCTCTACCTTAGTTACCTGCGGCTTGATGACTCCGCGCCCAATAACATATCCCACATATTTGGTCTCTTCCAACCCAATTGCACACTTCTTTGGATTGGCGGTTAGTCCAGCTCTCCTCAGGGCATCTACTACCGCCTGCACTTTGGGCAAATGGCTTTCCCAGTCGGTGCTGTGGATGATTACATCATCTAAGTAGGCCGAGGCGTACCGACGATGAGGTCGCAGCACAATATCCATTAACCCTTGGAAGGTGGCGGGGGCGCCATGCAGGCCAAAGGGTAACACCTTGTAATGATACAGGCCCTGCGGGGTAACAAAAGCGTTTTTTTCCTTGGCCGCCTCCGTTAAGGGTACTTGCCAGTATCCTTTAGTGAGGTCTAGCACAGAAAAATAATGGGCTTGCCCTAAATTCTCAACAAGCTCGTCTACCCGGGGCATGGGATACGCATCGAACTTGGACACTTCATTTAATTTGCGAAAATCGTTGCAGAACCGCAACGTCCCATCCGGCTTGGGTATTAGAACTATGGGACTGGCCCACTCACTTTTCGATTCCTCAATGACATCAAGCTTCAACATTAATTGCACTTCCTCCGCGATGGCCATAACGATGTCATGTTGGATGAGAGACGTGCGGCCAGGGAGGTCCGAGAACACATCCGTGTTCCGACTGATGAACTCCCTGACTTCCTGAACTTGTTTGGAAGACAGGCTGTCTGCAATTTTTACCGTGGCTACCGCTTCGCAGGCCTCGAACTGTGGGGCTGGACCCTTGTCACCTAGAAGCCCTGGCCGGGGGCTGTTGTCGTCGGCCGTGTCCCTGTCTTTCCACGGCTTCAGTAAATTCACGTGGTACACCTGCTCCGGCTTGCGCCGCCCTGGCTGGTGTACTTTGTAATTTACTTCCCCTACCTTCTCGATAACCTCATAGGGGCCCTGCCACCTAGCTAGGAACTTGTTGTCAAGGGTGGGCACCAGAACCAAAACCCGATCTCCCGGGTTGAAGTTCCGCACTCCGAGCCTGACGATTATATACCCTACTCTGGGCTTGTTGCGCTGCCTCCATATGCTCCCCGACCAGCGGCAACACCCTTTCCATCCGTTCCTGCATCTGGGTGACATACTCAATGACACTTTTGTGGGGGACAGGCTGTTGTTCCCACGCTTCCTTGGCGATATCCAACAGGCCCCGAGGGTGTCTGCCATAAAGCAGTTCGAAGGGCGAGAACCCAGTAGAGGCCTGGGGCACCTCTCGCACGGCGAACATGAGATCGGGCAGAAGCAGGTCCCAGTCCTTCCCATCTCTGGACACCACCCTTTTTAACATATTTTTTAGAGTTTGGTTAAACCTTTCGACAAGACCGTCTGTTTGCGGATGGTAAACGGACGTCCGTAACTGCTTTATACGCAACAATTTACACAGTTCCCTCATAACTTTGGACATAAAAGGGGTCCCTTGGTCTGTCAGAACCTCTTTTGGCAGGCCCACACGGGAAAACATTTCCATCAACTCTTTGGCAATGAGCTTAGCCGAGGTATGTCGCAGAGGCACCGCCTCCGGATATCGAGTGGCATAGTCGAGAACTACCAGAATGTGTTGGTGGCCCCTGGCAGACTTTGGTACAGGCCCAATTAGATCCATAGCGATTCGCTCAAACGGGACCTCAATAATTGGAAGAGGTACCAGAGGACTACGGAAATGTGGCTGGGGGCTATTTATCTGACAGGTGGGACAGGACTTACAATACTCCTCTACTTCCTTAAACAAACCGGGCCAATAAAATCGCTGTAGTACGCGGTCCTGCGTTTTCTGCCACCCCATGTGTCCCCCAAGAACATGTTGGTGGGCAAGCTCCATAACAAGCTTGCGGTATGCGGTGGGCACCACCAACTGTTCAACTGGCTCACCTCGGATTTGGTTCACCCGATACAACATATCCTGAAGAACAATAAATCGTGGAAACATTAATTCAGCCCCAGGTTTCTGGGGTTTACCATCAATTATTACGACACTTTCCCAGGCCCTGGTTAGGGTTTGGTCCCGGTGTTGTGCGGTCCCAAAATTTTCCCCGGAGACATTGAGGTCTGCCAACTCAGGTCCCGGTGGCAAGTCCTCCGTGTCTCCCACCATTACACTCAGTGGGGTTGTCTCCCCCTCTACCGCTGGAGCAGTGGTCACCCCTACCGCTGGCCCTTCAGACTCGGGCTCCCAGGGTTCTGGCCTTCCCGTGGTATCAGGCCACTCTACTAGGGTTACCCCTGTCTCGGGTCCCTCAGATACCTTTATTGCCGGCCACAGCGCCGGAAAACCTGGGAAGTCCCTCCCAAGTATCAGTTCTTGTGGGAGTTTAGTAGCGACAGCCACCTCGTGGGTCCACTTGCCAGCCGCTGTGGACAAAGTCACTAGTGCAGTGGGGTAGTCTTTTTGGTCTCCGTGGATGCACAGGACCCCGATTTTACGGCCGGTATACTCCACAGGCCGTATCAGGGCAGCCCTTACCAGGGAGACTAGACTCCCGGAGTCCAGCAGGGCCACCGCCAGAGAATCTCCCACCTCTACCTGACACAGGTGGTTATTGTCCTGCACCTCACGGGTGCCAGTTGCACACAGCTTCCGTGCATACAGGGAGTGGCGATAGCCGTAGTTCCCTTCCATCGGCTCACCCCGATGCGGACAGTCGGCCCTGATGTGGCCTGGCTCCTGACACCTCCAGCATACCACGGGAGGCGGATCCGCAGGGGGTACATTCCGTGCAGGCCTCTCTGTTGCCGGACGTCGGAACTGGGGTGGAGGCCTCCGGGGTTTGACTGACCCCTTCCAGCAAGACTCCCCTGCAGGTTTCTGGTGGCCTCGTAACGCTCCACCAGGTCGACCATCTCCAGGGCACATACCGGAGACGCCTGGCCGACCCAGTGCTGGAGGGGATAAGGCAGGGCCCTCCAAAAGATGTCGGCCAGCAGACGGTCCAGCATAGCAGCCGGACTTAGAACCTCAGGCTGCAGCCACTTTTGCAACCTGTGCAGCAACTCATAGTACTGCGGCCTGGCGGGTTCAGCCGTTTTAAAGTCCCACTGGTGGACCCGCTGAGCCCGGACCAACACGTTTACCCCCAGTCTGGCCAGGATCTCCCCTTCACCGTGGGGTAATCAGCAGCCTGGTCATCTGATAGGTCAAAAAAAACCTGCTGGGGTCCGGATGCCAGGAACGGAGCGACCACCTCGGCCCACTGGTCACAGGGTAACTTCTCCCTCACGGCCACCTTCTCAAAGACCGCCAGATATGTCTCAACGTCGTCCGAGGGGGTCATCTTTGGGATCGCCGCCCGGACCGCTTTCCGGGCATCATGGACATGGTGGGACGCTCCTGCAGCTTGTAAAGCCATCACGTGCTGTAACAGTAGCTGGTTGGTCTCCCGCTGCTGCACGTTAGCCTCTATGAGAGCCTTCACAGCAGCCTCCATGTTGCCAGAAATTCCTGCTTGCAACTTTGCTGGTTTAATATATTCCATGCACTTGTGCTTAGCAAAAAAAAACTTTGGCGTTCACGCCAGCCTCACTGCGCATGCCCGCATCCGACACCAAATGTGGGGAGTCGCTCTGGTAGACAGCGGTGCGGGTGCAGTATAGAGGCAAAGGGAGTCCAGAAGGTGCAGCAAACAGTGTTTTATTCACACTTGCATCAAAAATAAACAGCGAACAGTCACTTGGTGTTAAATCACACACATCAGAAAACGTGAGGTAAACCAAAATGTCCAAACACAGGTTCTAATCACCTGGGAGGTTTTAGGTGCAGGTTCGCACCTGGCTGTCAGTCCAGCCGCAAGGCGATCGACCTCCGGCTTCCAGGCCGTCTGCACTCCTCCTTGCTTGGGGTCTTGCTTCCAGCCCAGAGAACTCCACACAGCACAGCATGGATCAGCACTCTCAAACCCAAGTGATTCCACAGCCTAACAGCAGCTCCAGGACAATCACACTCAGCTGCTGAGGAGGCTGCCTTTTAAAGGCCCGGATAAAGTCCGGCCTGGACCATGGGGAGTAGGCACCCACCCAACTCTTTGCCTACTCCCAGTAAGAGCCGGCCCGGATTGGCTTTGCAGCCAAACTAAAAACAAGGTGTCAAACAGCACTAGCTGCTGCTGACACACGAAAACCCGGCTCTTACCTCACCGAGGCCAGGAACCTCGGTGACACGTACCTGCCATCGACCACGGTACCTTGCACCCTCTTACAGCTATTAAAGTCGTCCTTGCTTGATCTAACAAGGACGCGGTGTTCTGCGACTTTGTACAGGAGGCTCTCGACCTGGTTCTCTCCAACAACGTATTTCTCTATGGTAAACAATGGTACCGCCAGGTATTTGGTACGGCCCTGGGCACGCCTGTGTCGTGCACCTTCGCCAACTTATACCTGGCGGTATTTGAGGAGACATACGTTTTCTCCGTGGGTAACCCCTATCTTCAACATATCCATTTATTTTTACGGTATGTGGATGATGTGTTTCTGGTCTGGTCTGGCAGCGAGGAGTCCTGTAGGGCATTTGTACAATACCTTAATGATTCTAACCAGATGAATATGAAATTCACTTTGAATTTTGGGGGTTCTACCCTTGATTTTCTGGATGTTAAAGTAACCGTAGTGGATGGGGAGTTGCATACCACCGGTTACTGCAAACCTACAGCGACAAACTCGCTGCTACACCGGACCAGTTTCCATCCTCCCACCGTTAAAGG
Source organism: Bufotes viridis (assembly GCA_033119425.1). NCBI lineage: Eukaryota > Metazoa > Chordata > Amphibia > Anura > Bufonidae > Bufotes > Bufotes viridis. The sequence continues at coordinate 91,016,130 of CM065595.1, forward strand.
TGCTATGCCGTACGGACAATTTATCCGCCTACGACGTATTAATGATACGGATTCAGCCTTTTTTCGGCAAGCGATTGATTTGCAGGAGCGGTTGTTGGATCGGGGTTATCCACGGAGGAAGTGATGTCTGCCCTATATAGGGCGGCGGCTATACCCCGCAGTGAGTTGTTGGAGGAGAGAACGCGAGGACGAGATAATAATCGGTTCACTTTTGCGTTCAAATTCAGTCCTGCAGCTTTGTTGGTGAAACAGGTAGTGCTGAACAATTGGGACCTTTTGAAAGGAGATGCTGCCTTGCAGGAAGTGGCTGCCGAGAGACCAATTGTTACGTTTAAAAGATGTCGTACGCTTAGAGATGAATTGGTACACAGTGGTATATCCAACCCACCGACTATGAATTGGTTGACAGGGGCTAGACCGATAGGCAACCATAGGTGTGGCAACTGCTCATTCTGTAGATTTAATCCCCGGTCGAAATTGCTTAACCTAGGGGGAGTAGCGCACATTGTCCGGGATTTCATTACCTGCCGTACCCCTTTTGTTGTGTATGCTCTGTTATGTCCGTGTAACAGGTTTTACATAGGAAAAACAAAACGTCCTATGTTGGAGCGAGTGCGGGAGCACTTCAATTCAGTTCGTACTGGAAAGGGCGCCCCCAGGTTAATTGAACATGTCATGTCTGCACACAGTGGGAATCCCGATGCCTCTCTTTTTCGGGGTGGAGGTTGTCCGTCCCCGCCCTCGTGGTGGGGATCGGCACCGACGCCTTCTACAGAGAGAGGCTAGGTGGATAATAAAAACAGGGGTCCAGGAGGCCTCAATGATAAAAATGACATGGCTGTGTTCTTGTGAAGATTTTTCTTCTTGAGGCCATGTCTTTACCTGCTACTTGTTTGGGCGTCCGTTTCGGTAGTCACTTTATCTAGCAGCCTATTTAGTCAGGGTTATTTGTCTCTGCTATCATCACATGTTTGCTTTTAAATCCTTAAGAGTTTGTGATGATGGTATAAGGATTATTTCATTCTAATTATGTATTGTCACTTCGTAATCTGTTTTTCTTGTCTATATTATGTTTTAATTGACAGGTGCGGTTCGGGGTGGCGTCGGGCATTGCCATGGCGATGACCGGGTCGCGACCTGACACGCCCCTGGATGTGTGTAATATGCGCGCCCGCACTGACACTCCGGCCAGAGGAAGCGCGTGGAGACGCGCGAAACGGCCGTCACCGGGACCACACGCTTGAGGTGTCTGCCCCGCAGCCGCATCTACCGCTGCTGTATGTCAATTTTACCATATCTTAATAAAGTTTCCACCCAATATCCGGAAGTTGGTGAGTGCCGCACTTTTCTTTCTTGGACTTGTGTTTATAGTTTTATTGGTACTATTTTGAGGTACATATGATTTTTGATTGCTCGATATTACACTTTTACCCCAAAAAATTGATTCCCCAAAAACAGAACATGTATTATTTTTAAAGAGCAGGTTGCTTCAGACGCGACAATATCAAAAACGTCTATTTTTAATTCAGTTTTACCTAATAAAGCATTTTAAAAAAAAATGTTTTTGTGTCTCCATTTTCTGAAAGCCATATTTTTTTATTTTTCTGGCGATCATCTTGTATAGGTGCTCGTTTTTTGTGGGAAGAGTTGATGTTTTATTGGTACTATTTTTGGGTACATAAAGTTTTTTGATCGTTCAATATTATAAGGTGACCAAAAAATTGCTGTTTTGACACCGTTTCTTTTTTTTACAGTGTCCATCTGAGAGGGTAGATAATCTGATATTTTATAGAGCTGGTCATTACAGACACAGCAATATCTAACCTGTCTATTTATTTTATTTATTTCAGTTTTACGCAATAAATTGTTTTTGTGTCTCCATTTTCTGAAAGCCATATTTTTTTTTCTGCCACTCGTCTTTTATAGGGGCTCGTTTTTGTGGGAAGAGTTGATGTTTTTATTTGTACCATTTTTGGATACATAAGATTTTTTGATCATTCAATTTTACACTTTTGTGGGGCAAGGTGGTTTTGGCACAGTTTTTATTTATTTAGTTTTTTAAAGTGTTCACCTGAGGGGGTAGGTCATGTCATATTTTCATAGAGGTGCTTGTTATGGACGCGGCGATATCTAATATGTCTATTTTTATTGCATTTTTTTTAAATTAAAAATTGCTTGGTGAAGGGAAAGGGGCACTTCTTTTAAGGTATTTTTTTATTTTTATATAAAAAAAAATATTAATTTATTTTTACTGTTTTTTCACTTTTTATTTTTGTCCCCATACAGGGACTTCAACATTTTAGGGTTGATCCCTAATTCAATGTAGTACAATACATGTGGTACTGTACTACAATGGAAGCCCCTCCCTCTGAGATCCTCGTATATGCCATGATCAGCGTTGATTGCGGCACATAAAGGATTAATTCACTGGCATCGGCTTTTACAGTGATGCCAGCTGATACAGCAGGGGCCAGGCTGTCCGTTGCAGCTGGGTGCCTGCACTGATTAGGCACGCACAGCTTGGTCACCTCAACTTCAAAAACATAATATAAAACAATCAAAAAGTTGCATCTACCCTATAATAGTACAACTGAAAACATTACTTCATTCCACAAAAAACGAGCCCGCACACAAGACCAATGTCAGGAAAAAAATAAAAAATACGGTTTTAAGAAAATGGCAATACAAAAACATGACTTTTTTTCAAAAATGCTCCTATTGTGTAAAACTGAAAACAAAAATTTAAAATAGAAATATTTGGTATTATCGCATCCATAACGACTTGCTCTATAAAATGATCTACCCCATCAGGTAAATGCCATAGAAATATGTCAAGTGGTCAAAAAGTCTTATGTACCCCAAAATGGTAATAATAAAAACTACAGTCTGTCCTAAAAAATGTAAGCCCTTAGGCATCTACGTTGGCAGAAAAATATACAGTATTTTTTGCCCCATAAGACGCAGTGTGTCTTATGTGGCAAATACTAATGAAATCTTCCATTATGGAAGCGCTCATTAGTATCGGAGGACCGGGAAGTGGTGAGTGCAGCTCTCCCCGGGCTCTGTACTCACCACTTCCTGTTCTTCTGCTGTCAGCTGTGCTCACACTGTGAGCGTTGGGTCACAGCACAGCCAACCTTGGGAAGAAGAAGACAGAGCACTGGATGTGAGGAGCGATGGGGCCTGGAGCAGGAGAAGTAAGTGGATCTTTTATTTGCTGTGAGGCTAGGGGCTGATCCGAGGCAGGGGGCTGATCTGAGGCTGGGGGGGCTGATCCGAGGCAGGGGGATCATCTGTGGCATGATGCTGATCTGAGGCATTGAGAGCTGCTCTGTGGCATGGGGGGCTGATCTGTGGCACGGGGAGCTGATCTGAGCTCTAATTGGGGGTCATTCACATTGGGGTCTGAGATGAGGTCTGATTGTATGTCTGATCTGAGGTCTTATAGTGGTCCTATTAACATTAGGGGTCTCATATGAGGTCTGATTGATGGTCGTATTAACATTGGGGGTCTGATTGGGGCTGTGAGCTGAGGTCTGATTAACATTGTGGGTCTGATTGGTAGTCTGATCTGAGGTCGAATTAAAAATATTTTTTGTTTCTTATTGTCCTCCTCTAAAACCTAGGTGCGTCTTATGGGCTGGTGCGTCTTATAAGGCAAAAAATACGATAAATGTTAAGGATGTTAGTATAAGGAGATGTTAAATATAACAGATTTCTTAATAAAAAGTGATTTTATAATGCAAAAATAGTAGAACATAAAAAACTAAATACATTTGGTATTGCCATAATTGTATCATCCTGCAGAATAAAGTTATCATATGACATATACCACATTGTGAACCCCATAAAAATAAAAACAAAAAACACCAGCAGAATTTAAATTTTTGCCCACACTCACCCCCCCAAATTTTTTGATAAAAAGCGATAAGAAAGCCAAATGTATCCAAAATGGTGCCAATAAAATCTATAGCTTGTCCTATAAAAATTAGCCCTCACACAACTCAGTCAACAGAAAAAAAAAAAAGTTTAAAACCATTTTAGAAAATTCCATGTTAGAAAATCCAGATGCCACTCCTTCCATTCTGAGCCCTGGAATATCCCCAAACAGCAGGTTTTCACCATAAATGGGGTGTTGCCGTATTCAGAAAATGGATAGCAAATTGCGGGGTGATATTCTCCTGTTGTCCCTTGTTAAATAGAAGGTTTGGACCTAAAGCACCATTTTCTTTTTCATTTTCACAGCCAAGTATTTCTAACTTCTATGAAATGCCTGTTGGGTCAAAGTGCTCAGTATAACCCTTAAAAATTATTTGGGTGGTGCAATGTCTCATTCTCTGCAGTTCTGCCTGTGCACAACCGTCAGCATGACAAGCAGTTGCGTATTAAGGAATTCAATGTATGGCTCGGTGAATGGTGTTTGAACCAGGGATTTGGCTTTGTGGCTCATGTTGGCTCTAGCTGGAATGGAAAAGAACTGTACAAGAAAGATGGTTTGCATCTTTCTCCCAAGGGAACGAATGTCCTCAGTGAACAGTTCAAAGTTTTTGCAAAGGAACATTTAAACTAGGAAAGGGGGGCACAAAAGAGACAATCCATCAGTTCGGCTGCCCCCGAAAAACAATGCCAGAAGATGCCAGGAGCTGATAAGATAAGAAACGACAAGCTGAGAGTCTTGTCTACAAATGCTCGCAGTTTAGGGAATAAGATCAACGAACTTGAGTCTGTAATGGCATCTGAGAATATAGATTTAGTGGCTGTTACTGAGACATGGTTCAATGAGAGTAATGACTGGGATATAACAATACCTGGGTTCTCTCTATATAGGAAAGACAGAGAAGGCAAGAAAGGGGGTGGAGTGGCCCTATATGTGAAAGATAGCATAAAATCTAATCTAATACAAGTCAGCGAAACCAATTTAGAGTCAGTTTGGGTTACGTTGCAGCTTGGTAATCATAAGGTAACTCGTGTAGGTGTCATATACAGACCACCAAGCCAAGTCAAAGAATTGGATGATCTACTAGTTGAGGAAATGGCTAAAATGACATTGAAAGGGGAAGTTGTCATAATGGGAGACTTTAATCTTCCTGATATAAACTGGAAAACCAAAATAGCTAGTTCTGCCAGGAGTACAGACATTCTAAATTCTCTACTGGGATTATCTCTACAGCAAGTAGTTGAGGAGCCAACCCGGAAGGAGGCCATTTTAGATTTGGTATTCACAAATGGCAATTTGGTATCTGATATTACTGTAGGGGAAAGCTTAGGATCCAGTGATCACCAGTCAGTGTGGTTTACTATAAGTACAGTGACTGAGTCACTCCACACAAAAACAAAAGTTTTAGATTTTCGGAAAACAGACTTTTCTAAAATGAGATCAGTGGTATACGAGTCCCTATCAGACTGGAACAATTTCAATGGAGTCCAAGAGAAATGGAACTACTTAAAAGTGGCACTATTGAAGGCAACAGAAAAGTGCATTAGGCTCGTCAGTAAAAGCAAAAAGGAAGAGACCACTGTGGTACTCAGCAGAAGTGGCCAAAATTATTAAAAACAAAAAGATGGCATTTAGTAAGTATAAAAACACCCAAAACGAGGATGACCGGGAAATCTATAAGATGAGGCAGAGAGAGGCCAAGCAAGTTATAAGAGCTTCTAAAGCTCAGGCAGAAGAGAAATTAGCTCAGTCAGTGAAAAAGGTGATAAGACATTCTTCAGATACATAAATGAAAAAAGGAAATTAAAAAAGGAATTACCAAATTAAAAACAAAAGAAGGAAGGTATATGGAAGAGGATAAAGAACTAGCTGACTGCCTCAATGAATACTTCTGTTCAGTTTTTACAAAGGAAAATGAAGGAGAAGGACCTCAGTTAGGGAGGAAGACTAATGAATCCTTTGATGCATGTGTCTTTACAGAGGAAGAGGTTCTAAGTCGGCTGTCTAAAATTAATACAAATAAATCACAGGGGCCTGATGGGATACACCCAAAGCTATTAAAAGAGCTTAGAGGTGTACTAGCAGAACCATTAACAGATTTATTTAACCAATCACTGGTAACAGGTGTCATCCCAGAAGATTGGAAATTAGCAAACGTTGTGCCAATTCACAAGAAAGGTAGTAGAGAGGAATCGGGCAACTATAGGCCGGTAAGCCTGACATCAATAGTGGGGAAATTAATGGAAACCATACTCAAGGAGAGGATTGTGGAACATCTAAAAACCCATGGGTTGATTGATAAAAACAGCATGGGTTTACTTCAGGGAGATCATGTCAAACTAATCTTATTGACTTTTTTGATTGGGTGACTAAAATAATAGATGGCGGAGGTGCAGTAGACATCGCCTATCTGGACTTTAGTAAGGCTTTTGATACTGTCCCACATAGAAGGCTTATCAATAAACTGCAGTCTTTGAGCTTGGGCTCACATATTGTTGAATGGATTAGGCAGTGGCTGAAGGACAGAAAACAGAGGGTTGTAGTCAATGGAGTATATTCAGACCATGGTATTGTTACCAGTGGGGTACCTCAGGGATCTGTTCTGGGACCCATATTGTTTAATATCTTTATCAGCGAAATTGCAGAAGGCCTCAATGGTAAGGTGTGTCTTTTGCTGATGACACAAAGATTTGTAACAGGGTTGATGTTCCTGGAGGGATACACCAAATGGAAAAGGATTTGGGAAAACTAGAGGAATGGTCAAAAATCTGGCAACTAAAATTTAATGTTGATAAGTGCAAGATAATGCACCTGGGGCGTAAAACCCAAGAGCAGAATATAAAATCAGTGATACAGTACTAACCTCAGTATCTGAGGAAAGGGATTTAGGGTCATTATATCAGACGACCTAAAGGTGGGCAGACAATGTCATAGAGCAGCAGGTAATGCCAGCAGAATGCTTGGGTGTATAGGGAGAGGCATTAACAGTAGAAAGAGGGAGGTGCTCGTGCCGCTCTACAGAGCACTAGTGAGACCTCATTTGGAGTATTGTGTGCAGTACTGGAGACCATATCTGCAGAAGGATATTGAAACTTTGGAGAGAGTTCAGAGAAGAGCTACTAAACTAGTACATGGATTTCAGGACAAAACTTACCAGGAAAGGTTAAAGGACCTTAACATGTATAGCTTGGAAGTAAGAAGAGACAGAGGGGATATGATAGAAACTTTTAAATACATAAAGGGAAGCATCACGGTAAAAGAGGAGAGAATATTTAAAAGAAGAAAAACTGCTACAAGAGGACATAGTTTTAAATTAGAGGGGCAAAGGTTTAAAAGTAACATAAGGAAGAATTACTTTACTGAGAGAGTAGTGGACGCATGGAATAGCCTTCCTGCAGAAGTGGTAGCTGCAAATACAGTGAAGGAGTTTAAGCATGCATGGGATAGGCATAAGGCCATCCTTCATATAAGATAGGGCCTGGAGCTATTCATAGTATTCAGTATATTGGGCAGACTATGTTTCTATGTTTTTGGTGGTTTCCTTTTTAGGAGTATCTTAGGGTCTCTTCAAATGCGACAGTAAAATCTGCCCTCCAAAAATCTTCTGAACCTCGCCGTGTGCTTATACTGCAGTTTATAACCAAATGTGGATTGTAAGGTAAGCTTCAGAATTAAGGCAATAAATATTTGTGTGTGTTTTGCTGTTAACCCTTGCTGTATTACAGAAAAAAAAGGAATATGTATGTAATGTATGAAAAAGGAAAATCTGCAAAAACAAAGTGACATCTTTAAATTTCACCTTTATTTTGCTTTTATTCCTGTGGTACACTATAGGGTTAACAACATTTCTAAAATAAGTTTTGAATACATTGAGGGGTGTAGTTTCTAAACTGGTTATTTATGGGTGGTTTCTATTTTGCTCCTCAAAGTGACTTAAAAATTGAATTGGTCCTTTAAAAGTTGGTGTTGGATATTTTCTTGAAAATTTTAAAAATTACTTCTAAAATTCTAAGCCTTCTAACATCCTAAAAAAAGAAATAAAATGACACAAAATGATGCCAACATAAAGTAGACATATGTTGAATATGAACCGATAACCATTTTATGAGGTATCACTATGTCTTAAAAGCAGAAAAATTCAAATTTAGAAAATATTGAATCTTCCCAAACTTTCAGTAAATTTGGGATTTCTTTTATAAATTTAAGTAAATCATACCTATGCAAATATACCACTAACATGAAGTACAATGTGTCACGAGAAAACATTTTCAGAATGGCTTGCATAAGTAAAAGAATTCCAAAGTTATTACCACATAAATTGACACTTGTCAAATTCCCCAAATTTGGCATGGTCAGGAAGGAGGGTAAATGGCCGATTCTGGAAGTGGTTAAAAAGAAAAGTTGATAAATATAGAGTGAAACTCATTAATGTATCCATTTTTCTGGAGTAAGTGGTGTAAAAATTTAAAAAGTCACAAAACAATTTTGCGTAATTAATCCTAAAAAGTCACAAACCCCTATTTTGCAGCTTTTTTAAGCCCGAACTTTTGAGTGCAGGGCATGATAAACTGGCCCTAATGTTTCTGAAGGCAATTTTTACTTTTATGCATTAGAGTACTATGCAAAAAGTTATCTCCCAAGAAAGAGAACATCTTGCCAGCACTACCTATTGAAAGTGGCTCCCTATGAGTCAAGATCTGGCTTTCCAACAAGCCTTGGGATTTGACAAGAGAATGTACCCAGGCCAGATGGCCAGATATCTATCCAGATATCTATCCATCCATCCATCCCAGGGTGCTTGCCCCTAATCAGTATGGAGTAGTATTCTGTCTGGCTCAAGGTGATGCCTTGAATGCAGCTTAGGCAAGGTGCTGAATTTCCTTAAAGGAAACCTGTCACCTCAAACAGCGGTCCTAAACCGCCGGCAGGAACTTCAAGACTACAGCAGTCGGATTCCGATCAAGGCTTGAAGTCAAGGGGCAACGGCCTTCTTGCTTCAAGTTGCGGTGACCACACCCCCTTCCCGGCCCCTTCGCTTTGATTGACAGCGCTTATGCCCGACAGCCGTCTGGCTTCTCAGAACAGCCAGCTGTCAGTCACAATGCGCTGAGACCACCAACTACTTGCTACCGCATAGTATAAATGACATTAGAACTCCATCGTTCATCTCCCATTTATATAAACCACCCACACTGTCAACAAGCACATACCTAATGAAACGGATAGGGAAGAATGAGGCAGGACTGGCGCACCCCTCAATGCGTGTTTCGCGTCAGCTTCTTCAGGAGGAGATATAGTGCAATTGCTAAGGAGGTCTTTTAAACTAGTTGCTAACCAATGGGGATCGCTATACTGTCCACGTGACTCGTGGACGTCATAATCACGGCGCATCGCATGCCGGACAACTCCTGCTGAGGTAACTTCCGCCCTTCCATCCTGCTGGCCTCAGTAAGGGCAGGCTAACGTGTATCCGGTCCTGATGTCACTGAAGACTCCGCACAGTTGAGGGAGGGCGAAAGCAGTGCAGGTAGTCCAACCGAGATGCGCACTCACTCCAGTTCACTTATCACTGAAAATAACATATTACCTTAGGGGGCCTATATTCTAAATAATAATTATTCTTTCTGGGGGAGCTAATCAATCATCAATTGTGCATTAAACCTCTATGGTCTCCTAAAGTGCATTACATTTTCATAAGGTGTTAAAGTGCCTATATTACAAAGCCGCATAAATATATCTGTATATTGCAAACTCCATTACAAGGCACCAATATTGATGCTTGGTGTTGAATATAGCTATTTGTATGGTGAATAGACGCTATATATTCTATAAAGAAACATCACTTAAAATTACGCTCTCTCTCCCCCTAAATTGCATATAAAAAATCATTAAAGCGCTTAGTGCAAATGTGCAAAACTGTATCGACAAAATTGATGCTTATAAAGTGCTAGTGCTATTAACATTCAAAAAAATAGCGTATCAAAATTTACCCATAAATAACAACATAACTCCCCTACGACCCCTTCTTAAGTACCTAAGATATTAGTCACTATTTATATAATCAATAATTTACTCAACTTCTCACCCTTTTCTTCTATACATAACTTCAATCATATAAAGGATCTAACCAGTATATTAATTAAACATAGTCCCTATAGCGATAGTGATGTCATTCTTTTTTCTTTTCACTTTTTTCTTCTTGTTCTTTCTTTCTTTTTTTCTCTCTTTTTTTCATACCAGTAGCCAGATTCCACAGAGCTCTCCAGTCGATCCCCATATCACTCCTCAATCACAGGTAAGTTAGCTCTAGATATCTACCTATAGACCGCTGTTCCAGATGCTTGCCCCTCATCAGTATCAAGTAGGATTCTGGATGGCTCTATGCGATGTCTTGGAAGCAACTTAAGCAAGGAGCTGAATCTCTTTAACCCCTTCTTGACACATGACGTACTATTACGTCATGGAAGCCAATGCGCTCCCACAATTTGACATAATAGTACGTCATGATGCTTGGGCGGGGACAGGTGCGGTGCGCGCCCGATCACTGCAGGGGTCCAGCACTCCCTGGTAGCCGGACTGCTGCTGTATCCGCTGGCATCGCTGTAAGAGCCGATGCCGGCGGATGTCTGTCAGTTGCGGGAGCGCAGTGAGTCCCCGCGCTGCTGTGGCAGGGACTCGATGTGAGAGAAGGCAGCCCGATGCCATGCAGAGGTTGCCCAATGCCTTTCACGGCATCGGGATCTGCCTTCTACGGGTGCCCAGGAGATCCACCCAGTCTGATAAACACCATAAAAAATAAAAAATATAAATGGTGTACAAAAAAGCCATTTTTGTCACCTTACATCACAAAAAGTGCAACACCAAGCGATCAAAAAGGCATGTCCCACAAAATGGTATCAATAAAACCGTCACCTCATCCCACAAAAAATGAGCCTCTACCTAAGACAGTCACCCAAAAAATAAAAACCTATAGCTCTCAGATCATGAAGACACTAAAACATCAATTTTTTTTGTTTCAAAACAGCTATTATTGTGCTAAAGTGAAATACATTAAAAAAATTTACATATTAAGTATCTCCTTGTCCGTAACAACCAGCTTTATAAAAATATTACATGATCTAACCCCTCAGGTGAATACCATAAAAAAATAAAAACTGTGTAAAAATAAGCCATTTTTGTCACCTTACATCACAAAAAATTGCTACAGCAAGCAATCAATCAAAAAGGCGTATGCCCCCCAAAACCATACCAATCAAACCATCACCTCATCCCACATAAAAAATCATACCATACCTAAGACAATCAGTCAAAAAATAAAAAAGCTATGGCCCTCAGACAATGGAGACATTAACCACTTCAGCCCCCCTAGCTTAAACACCCTTAATGACCAGGCCACTTTTTACAATTCCGCACTACACTACTTTTACCGTTTATTGCTCCGTCATGCAACTTATCACCCAAATGAATTTTGCCTCCTTTTCTTCTCACTAATAGAGCTTTCATTTGGTGGTATTTCATTGTTGCTGACATTTTTACTTTTTTTGCTATTAATAAAAATTTAACGACATTTTTGCAAAAAAATGACATTTTTCACTTTCTGTTGTAAATTTTTTTTTAAAACTACATTTCTATATACATTTTTCTCTAAATTTATTGTTCTACATGTCTTTGATAAAAAAAAATCCAATAAGTGTATATTTATTGGTTTGGGTAAAAGTTATAGCGTTTACAAACTATGGTGCAAAAAGTGAATTTCGGCATTTTGAAGCAGTTCTGACTTTCTGAGCACCTGTCATGTTTCTTCAGGTGCTAGAATGTCAGGATAGTATAAATACCCCCAAATTACACCATTTTAGAAAGAAGACACCCCAAAGTATTCGCGGAGGGGCATGGTGAGTTCATGTATCATTTCATTTTTTTTCACAAGTTAGCGGAAAATGACACTTTCTGAGGAAAAAAATAAAAATAATAAAGTTTTCATTTCTGCTAACTTCTGGCAAAAAAAAATAAAAAATCTCCCACGGACTCACTATGCCCCTCAGTGAATACCTTGGGGTGTCTACTTTCCGAAATGGGGTCACTTGTGGGGTGTGTTTACTGTTCTGGCATTTTGGGCGGGGCTAAATTATGAGCAGCCTTGTAAAAGCTAAAGGTACTCGTTGGAATTTAGGTCCCCTTTGCGCACCCAGGCTGCAAAAAAGTGTCACTCATGTGGTATCACCGTGCTCGGGAGAAGTAGGGCAATGTGTTTTGGGGTGTATTTTTACATATACCCATGTTGGGTGAGAGAAATATCTCTGTAAACTGACAACTTTGTATAAAAATTTTTTAAAAGTTGTCGTTTACAGCGATATTTCTCACACAAAGTATGGGTATATATAAAAATACACCCCAAATCTTATTGCCCTACTTCTCCTGAGTACGGCAATACCACATGTGTGACACTTTTTTGCAGCCATGATGCGCAAAGGGGCCCTAAAACCAATGAGTACCTTTAGGATTTCACAGGGCATTTTTACGCATTTGGATTCTCACGCTTTAGGACCCCTAAAATGCCAGGACAGTAAAAATACCCCACATGTGACCCCATTTTGGAAAGAAGACAACCCAAGGTATTCCGTGAGGGGCATGACGAGTTCACAGAAAAAAAAATAAAAATTGGCACAAGTTAGCGGAAATTGATATATTTTTTTTACAAAGTCTCCTATTCCACTAACTTGTGACAAAAAATAAAATTTTACATGAACTCGCCATACCCCTCACGGAATACCTTGAGGTGTCTTCTTTCTAAAATGGAGTCACATGTGAGGTTTTTGTACTGCCCTGGCATTTGAGGGTCTCCGCAATCATTACACGTATGGCCAGCTTTAGGAGTTTCTGCGATTCTCCGTATATTGAGCATACGGGTAATGAGATTTTTTTTTTCCTTTCAGCCTCTGGGCTGAAAAAAAAAAAAAAAAATGAACGGCACAGATTTCTTCATTCGCATCGATCAATGTGGATGAAAAAATCTCTGCCAAAATCAGTGACTGCGGTGCGGTGGGCTGGGCGCTAGCTACCTAACAAGTAGCTAACTAACTGGCGGTGATAAGGGACCCTTATGCCCCATTCACACGTCCGAAATTCTGTTTGCGGAACGGAATTGCGGACCCATTCATTTCTATGGGGACAGACTTTGTCCCGCTCGGATCCGGAATTGCGGATCCGCATTTACGGGTCTGCACTTCCGTTCCGCCAAAATATAGAACATGTCCTTTTCTTGTCCGCAATTGCGGACAAGAAAAAGCATTTTCTATATAGTTCTGGCAATGTGCGGATCTGCAAAATGCGGAAAGCACATTGACGGTGTCCGTGTTTTGCGGATCCGCACTGCGGATCCGTGGCACGGATCCATGGATCCGCAAAACACATATGGACATGTGAATAGAGCCTTACAGGGGGGTGATCAGTGACAGGGGGGTGATCAGGGAGTCTAAATGGGGTGATCAGGGGTTAACAAAGGGTTAATAGTGGTTATAAAGTGAGGGGGTGGTGGGGGGGTTAGTGTAGTGTTTGGTGCAACTTTACATTGTTACCTGGTCCTCTGGTGGTCGATCCCAGTAAATGGGACCACCAGAGGACCAGGTAGCAGGTATATCAGACGCTGTTAACAAAACAGCGTCTGATGTACCTGTTTGATCTAATTTATTTTACATTTACAGCCTGCCAGCGATGGATCATCGCTGGCAGGCTGTAGTATAACTGCAGAGCCGCGCTCTGCTGTGAACGCGCGTGCGCGCACGTTCACAGCAGATCTCGCCTCTCGCGAGATGACGCACGGATGCGTCCAGGAGGAACAAACTTGCCGCCGCCTGGACGCATCCGTGCGTTAGGCGGTCGGCAAGGAGTTAAAATATGATTTTTTTTGCTTCAAAACTGCTATTATTGTGTTAAAGTGAAATAAAAAAAAGTAGACATATTAGGTATCACCGCATCCGTAACAACCTGCTCTATAAAAATATCACATTACCTAACTCCTCAGGTGAACACCGTAACATAATAAAAATTGTAAAAAAAAAAAACATTTGTCACCTTACATCACAAAAATTGCAACACCAAGCGTTCAAAAAGGCATATACCCCACAAAATAGTACCAATTAAACCGTCACCTCATTCCGCAAAAAAATTAGTCCTTACCTAAGACAATCGGTCAAAAAATAAAAAAGCTATGGCTCTCAGACTATGGAGACACTAAAACATCATTATTTCGGTTTCAAAAATGCTATTATTGTGTAAAACTTAAATAAATGAGAAAAAGTAGACATATTAGGTATTGCCACATTCATAACGATCTGTTTTATAAAAATATCACATGATCTAACCCCTCAGATGAATGCTGGAAAAATAAATAAATAAGAACTGGGCCAAAACAACCAAATTTTTAGGTCACCTTGCCCCATAAAAAGTAATAATGAATGATCAAAAAAATCATATGTACCCAAAAATGGTACCAATAAAAATGTCAACTCTTCCTGCAAAAAATTAGCCCCTGCACAAGACGATCGGCAGAAAAATAAAAAAATAGGGCGTTCAAAAAATGGAGACACAAAAACATAATTTTTTTTCAAAAATGCTTTATTATGTAAAACTGAAACAAACATAGAAAGTAGACATATTTGTTATCATTGTGTCCGTAACAACCTGCTCTATAAAAATAGCACATAATCTACCCTGTCAGAAGAATGTTGTAGAAAATAAAAAATATATACAGTGCCAAAACAGCCATTTTTGGTTACCTTGCTTCACAAAAAACGTAATATAGAGCAATTAAAATCATATGTACCCCAAAATAGTACCAATAAAACTTGCACCTTATCCCATCGTTTTCGAAATGTAGTCAAATTTTTGAGTTTCTACTGTAGAGGTGCTTCAGGGGGGCTTCAAATGGGACATGGCATCTAAAAACCAGTTCAGCTAAATCTGCCTTCCAAAAACCATATGGCATTCCTTTCCTTCTATGCCCTGCCGTGTGGCCATACAGCAGTTTACGGGCACATGTGGGGTGTTTCTGTAAACTACAGAATCAGGGCAATAAATATTGAGTTTTGTTTGGCTGGTAACCCCTTGCTTTGTTACTGGAAAAATTTAAATAAAATGTAACTAACCTCTCAATTTTAACATCAGCGTGAGGGTTTAGTATTACCGCAGAGGGCACCTGTCTGTGCCATTGTTAAGGTTTTTGATTGTTCTCCACATCCACATTACCATATGTAGGATGGTTATTGTGGTACTTGTAGTCCGTTGCTGGCATCTTCCATTGTATGCATTTCTTTGCTGTTGATTGTCATCAGCAACGGACTACAAGTGCAGGATATGCTCCTCTATATACATGCACAGCTGCATATGGGTTTGAGCATATCCTGCCTGTTTAACACCACATTTTCTAAAGGTTTGTATATTCTTATGTTTGGAGGTGTATAAACTCCAATTTAAATGTGCCTGCTTTTGATCTACAGGCTACATTTAGGTGCACCTGTTAGGACCTGGGCCACATCAGCCAGTCTTGGGTGGGGCTCACAGGCACCTCCCATTGTTAGCATAGCTACATGCTGGAGGTTACTGGTAAGCTGTTTGTGAGTCAGGCCTTATGCTCCCATAATTTGCCCACTGGCCCCTGGTATCGCCCATACAACACAGGTAGGTGAGTGGTAGGGCCTCGGGCTATTTGAGAGACCTTGGCGCGGTGCCCGAGCTCAAGACATGTCCTCCTAGTAGGATATGTCGAACTAACCTCTCAATTTTAACATCAGTGTGAGGGTTTAGTATTACCGCAGAGTGCACCTGTCTTTTCTATTGTTAAGGTTTTTGATTGTTCTTCACATCCACATAATCGTAACCTTATGTTTGGATGGTTATTGTGGTACTTGTAGTCTGTGGCTGGCATCTTCCATTGTATGCATTTTTTTGTTGTTGATTGCCATCAGCAATGGACTACAAGTGTTTAACACCACGTTTTCTAATGTTTTTTTTTTAAATGTAAAATCTGCCAAAAAAGTGAAATTCTGAAATTTCATCTCCATTTTCCATTTATTCTTATGGAACACCTAAACGGTTAACGAAGTTTGTAAAATCAGTTTTGAATACCTTGAGGGGTGTAGTTTCTAAAATGGGGTAATTTTTAGGCAGTTTCTATAATGTAAGCCCCACAAAGTGACTTCAGACCTGAACTGGTCCTTAAAAAGTGGGTTTTAGAAATTTTCAGAAAAATTTCAAGATTTGCTTCTAAACTTCTAAGCCTTCTAACGTCCCTAAAAAATAAAATGTCATTTTTAAAATGATCCAAACAAGAAGTAGACATATGGGAAATGTAAAGTAATAACTATTATATGAGGTATCACTATCTATTATAAAAGTAGAGAAAGTGAAATTTGAAAATTTGGGAATTTTTTAAAATTTTTGGTAAATTTGGGATTTTTTCACAAATAAAGGTGAAATATATTGACCCAAATTTATGACTATCATGAAGTACAATGTGTCACGAGAAAACAATCTCAGAATGGCCTGTAAAAGTAAAAGTGTTCCAAAGCCATTACCACATAAAGTGACACATTGCAGATTTGCAAAAAATGGCCTCGGCAGGAAAGTGAAAACTGGCCCGGGGTAGAAGGGGTTAAAGAGACCAGTCCTGTATGGAGACTTACAGGAAGTACTCTATGGTATGGGGACTTATTGACAATGCTCCATGAGAAATAGATATGCAAAGAGGTATCTCCCAAGAAAGAGAACCATAGCCTGGCTATATTCCCTTGTCAAATCCCAGGGCTTGTTGGAAACTTCACTCATAAGGTGCCACTTTCAATAGGTGGTGCAGGTAAGACGGTTCTCTTTCTTGGGGGATACTTATTTATTTTATTTTATCTTGTCAGCTACTAAAATGAAACTTTATATTACATTAACATTATATTCTCGCTTTACATGAAAACAGACACACCATTTTACACATTGTATTTATGGACATTTACATGATTAGAGCAGTCCCAACAAATGAACTGTGCCAGGGAATCTACATCCAAAATAATAAAGTTCTCACAGTATGAAATATGATACAAAAGTAATTTCATCCACACCCTAACAATCATTATTTAATTAAAATGCCAGCACCTTCATTAAAGGGATTTTCTCACAAAAGAAGGGAGTGGAATACTGCTAAGGTATGCACCAGTTACTCATCAGTGAGGGTCTGGCTGCCAGGACCTTCACTGATTTGTAGAATGCTTTGGCCATTACTGAATTAGAGTTAAAGGGGTTGTCTCACTTCAGCAAGTGGCATTTATTATGTAGAGAAAGTTAATACAAGGCACTTACTAATGTATTGTGATTGTCCATATTGCCTTCTTTGCTGGCTGGATTCATTTTTCCATCACATTATACACTGCTTGTTTCCACGGTTATGGCCAGGGGCGGAATGGGAACTTAAAGTGGCCCTGGAAAAAAATACTAAAAGTGTCCCCGTTTTTGAGTCGGGTCCAAATTGATGGAAGGCAGGGCCGTTTTGCCAGAATTTTATGGTGGCCATTTTGGAACACTACAGGTAGTATTTAGTGTTAGGTTTCCGTTTGATAGAGATAGCCTTGGCGTTTGGCAAACGGGCCCAGATACTTTTGTACAAAATGTATTTGCCAAGAATCTCGAATTTGCAAAATAAGCGTAGTATTGGCATAATTGTGGCATTATTGTACTGTATTTGTGTCTGCAGAGTGCTGTTGCATTGTCCTTTTTTTCTTTGTGTTTCTAGCTATGGCAGCGTGCACCTGCACATTGGGATGTGCTGACTGACCCCCTTTTTTTGCAGTTGTACTAGAGCTGGAGGTGTAGCTGACTCCAGTTGGTCTTTTGCACCCCTGATTAGCCTGTCTGCCCCATAGGCTGATTTTAATTAGAGTGAGTATAAAGCTGTAGCCTGCTCTCATTGTATTCATTGGAGGCCATTTTGCACCAGGAGAGGTATAGAGTGGGCTCAGCATTCATATTGGTACCTGCATCGACTGGATTTAATGGAGGCCGTTATGGCACCAAAAATGGTAAAAAGCAGAGTCGACCCAGCATTTATGTGAAACCTGCACTCCCTGAATTTTATGGTGGCCATTATAGCACACTACAGGTAGTATTTAGTGTTAGGTTCCTGTTTAATAGAGATCCCCTTGACGTTTGGCAAACGGGCCCAAATAATTTTGTACAAAATGTATTTGCCAAGAATCTCCAATGTGCAAAAAAGGCGTAGTATTAGCATCAGAATCTTTTCTATAATTATGGCATTATTGTACTTTATTTGTGTTTGCAGAGTGCTGTTACATTGTCCTTTTTTTCTTTGTGTTTCCAAAGAACGGCGCTAGAAGAATTAAAGCAGAGTAACAGACAGTCTAGTTGGACTAAAGTTAGAGATATCAAATTCTTCTAATGCCACAGCGCAAAAGGCACTTCATTGTGCTGCGCCTGCCACAGTGGAACTATTTGACCTCAGAGGGCGAAGCGATAGCGCTCCTCAACTTGCACAGTAAAGAGCGCATTTGAGCAACGGAGCACCAGCATATACCGACGCGCAGCAACTGTTCCCTGAGTGAGCAAGCAAAGACACCTCACCGGAGCTACCATAGAGGCCAAAGAATGTGTGTATTAGTCAAACTGCAGCCGGCCTTTAAAGTGGCAGAACAGCAAAGGCAAGATAGTGAGGGAAAGAGCGCCAACCCTCCTGTAATACCTAGAGAGAGAAAGAGACGCATGGTGAGAGGCCACAGTCCAGAGCTAGAGTGCCTGCACCACTATCCACGAAGAGGCCACGTACTGCAGTCAGCTAGTTTCCCGCCATTAGGCCCAAAGCCTGCAGCATCGTATCCAAGCCAGCGCATTTCAAGTAATCACAGAGCATCGCAAGTCATCAAAGAGCATCACAAGTCAGCACAGAGCATCACAAGTCAGCATAGAGCATCACAAGTCAGCGCAGAGCATCGCAAGTCAGCACAGAGCATCACAAGTCAGTGCAGAGCAAAGCAAGTCTGCGCAGAGCATCGCATCACATCAAGAAAAGACAAGTCTCCTTTAAGACTGACATTTGTTCCAGCAACCTACAGAACACAGTATCCTGCTCTTCAGAATAAGGTCAGAGTTTTCCTTTTTATTACTCATCATTGCATATAGGCTTTGGCATAAAGAGACATTTTTGTGTTGAGGAATAAAAGACTTTAAAGTAAAGCAAAGGACAGTTTGTAGTGCATGGACTCTAAAGTATTTAAAGTGAAAGCCATTTATTGCCTGCATTTATCGCTGTTACATTAAAAGTGAAAGTCATTTATTTCTGCATTTATTAATATTGCATTTAAAAGGTCCTTTAATATTCATATTGATTGTTATAGCATTTAAAGTAAAATGTCTGAGACTAGTATTACCATGCCACTGATACAAAGATAGATAGGATAGAAGGTGAAGAGCAAGAGGACCTGTCTGAGTCAGAAGAGTCTAATGCAGCCTTGCCTCAAACAAATATCACCCAAACAAATGAACTAAGACGTTCATCACGTGCCAGGAAACAGACCTCAAAGATGCTGGAAAATTTGGAGCAAGAAGCAGCATTAAAAGAGAAAAAGTTTGACAGAATGTATGACAAGTGGAAATTATATATTAAAGACCTTCTGTTCTGTTTCAGTATCTTGCATTGTGTATTGGTATGCTCCTCTCTTCCTCCCCCCTCTGTTTCCGCTTCTACTTGGTTTAGGCTAGCCACTTCCTGTTTATCCTGTCATGCGTTGCTGTTTTGTGTGCTCTAATTCTGAGGAGAATCTGAGGTGAATCTGTGTATCTCATGTTCTTATGAAGGAGAATATTAGTGGCATAATTCTTTTACCATCTGGATTCCCTGCATATCTTGTAATACAATCTCCGGATTAAACACTACTTGATTAACTCCTGGGTGTCTGATGCGTAAACTGTAAGTGGAGAATGTCTGATTCAACAAGTCACCTCACAGATGCGTGATTGTATAAGATTGACATTTCGAAACGCCACAGTAAAAGAATTGTCTTAGTACTCTCCTTCTCCTGCTAAGAAAAGAATATTCTCCTCCTCCAAGTAATAAGCCATCATCATTTGTCTCCGTTATGCTACAGTAGTAAGGTAATATCTTATACTGCCCAGTACTGCATTCACTTGGATCGAAGAGGCTTCTAGCAATTCCAGTTTCATATTGTTGTGATATCTTGTCCTCTAGCATTGACTTGACTGCCATAAATCTGCTATATCTTTCATCATTAAGTGCAGTGTGGGTCTTTAATTCTAAAATGAATTCCTCTGAGTTGAGACTTGATAACAGAGAAGAATATTTTTCAGACAGTCTATTATAACTATCATAGGTCTTATTCAATTTTGTTCACATGGCCTTTAATTGATCTTCATTATAGCCTGATCTATGTGCTGCATCCATATATTGTTCAGTCTTTCCCCACAAACTGGACAAATTATCATATATCTCAATTTTGTCGGTTAAGAGGGCCTCTTTCATTTTTAATGAGGAACTTCTCCATCGCTGGTGTTGTTGGCACCATCTGATACCCTATGTTTGGGGATTGGAAGATGGAATGGAGTGGCAGCTGGGTTGAGCGTAAATAAAGGCTTCACATCTGGTAATCTTGGCGCCAGCGTCTTGGTTGCTATGTAACTAGTCTTAGGAGGTTTTATTGTGATTTGATGAGCTTGAAGCGGCTTGGTCTCTAATGGTGCCTGAAATACTGTGTAAGGTGCCAGAGGTTTTAAAGAAAGAGAAATGTCCACTGGACTGGGGTCAACTGTATGGTTATCAGCTGCCTCTTTTTCTATCCGCATGAGTTCAGCAGGCTGGCGTGCAGAGCCCGAATCTTCTGGTGCAAATGCATTGACTTTGCTTTGGTCTAGGACGAATTGCAGGGTACGGCCTTCTGAGTCATTAGATATCTTGGACATAAGATAATAAGCTTCTTCTTCTTCAGCAGCTTCTTCAAGAACTCGGAGTTCAGCCATCGCTGCTGCTTCTTCCCTTTTCTTCTGAAGGACCTCCAACTCAGCTTCGGCCTTGGCTTTGGTCGCTTGCACCTGAGCCTGTATAGCTGCTTGATTAGCTTGAGATTGGGCTAGTATAGCTGCTTGATTAGCTTGGGATTGGGCTTGTATAGCTACTTGATTAGCTTGGGATAGCGCTTGTGTCTCTGCGACTTGTGCCTTAATGGCTTCTTCCTTTCTAATGCAGTGAGCTTGTACCTTTGCTGCTTCCGCTTTTGTGCGTGCCAACATCAATGAGGTACTCAGCGAAGAGTGCTGTGAGCGAGACCTTAGCGATGAGGACTGAGCAATAGATTTTGAGGAACGGGATGAAGCCTTGAAATGCCTTGAAAGGTTAGAATGGCGGGACGCAGTTTTATATTGTTGTGATATCTTGTCCTCTAGCATTGACTTGACTGCCATAAATCTGCTATATCTTTCATCATTAAGTTCAGTGTGGGTCTTTAATTCTAGGATGAATTCTTGATAACAGAGAAGACTTGAGACTTGATAACAGAGAAGAATATTTTTCAGACAGTCTATTATAACTATCATAGGTCTTATTCAATTTTGTTCACATGGCCTTTAATTGATCTTCATTATAGCCTGATCCATGTGCTGCATCCATACATTGTTCAGTCTTTTCCCACAAACTTTGCAAATTATCATATATCTCAATTTTGTCGGTTAAGAGGGCCTCTTTAATTTTTAATGAGGGTTTAGAAATCCTTCTAGCTGTGTCCTGCATTTCCATCTGTAACACAACAGCGACCTCTAGTGGTGGTTCAGTCTTTTAATAGCCCACAGCAGGCAGACAATATTTACCTTAGAAAACAGGCTGAATACAGTTCCTAGCCTGTATGAAACTGGAATTGCTAGAAGCTTCTGCGATTCAAGTGAATGCAGTACTGGGCAGTATAAGATATTACCTTACTACTGTAGCATAACAGAGACAAATGATGATGGCTTATTACTTGAAGGAGGAGAATATTCTTTTCCTAGCGGGAGAAGGAGAGTACTAAGACAATTCTTTTGCTGTGGCGTTTCAAAATGTCAGCCTTATACAATCACGCATCTGTGAGGTGACTTGTTGAATCAGACATTCTCTACTTACAGTTTACGCATCAGACACCCAGGAGTTAATCAAGTAGTGTTTAATCCGGAGATTGTATTACAAGATATGCAGGGAATCCAGATGGTAAAAGAATTATGCCACTAATATTCTCCTTCATAAGAACATGAGATACACAGATTCACCTCAGATTCTCCTCAGAATTAGAGCACACAAAACAGCAATGCATGACAAGGTAAACAGGAAGTGGCTAGCCTAAACCAAGTAGAAGCGGAAACAGAGGGGGGAGGAAGAGAGGAGCATACCAATACACAATGCAAGATACTGAAACAGAACACCTTCGTACAAAGCTAAAGCAAGAAAGTATAAAAGGAACTTGAGTGATATGGTAGAGACAGTAGAAGAATCTGAATCAGAACTTATGGCAGCATATGCGGTCGTTTACGACACCTTCCCAGGATATTGTAAGGAATATGGACACATACTGCGGTCACTAAATATTTAGTAAAGCTCATGAGGGAACTATCATCTGCAGCTAACTATGATGAAGTTAAAGCAAGATGTAGAATGAACAAGCTTTTTATGAGAAACTATGCTAAATCTTTAGGTGGAACCACAATCTCAAGTTGGACTTTCTTCGCTAGCAGAAGTGCCAGCCACATTTCAGAGTCCTCAAGTACTTCAGCCAAAAGAAAGGAACTAGCTGAACAACTTGCTGTCAAGAGAGCAGAAATAGAGATGGAATCTGCCATTGAGGCATAGCGTATACGGATAGCCGAAATGAAAGCCGAAAGGGATGCACAGTGCCATAAAATTGAAGCTAAAATGGAGGCACATCGCCATCAAATGAAAGCTGAAATAGAAGCACAGTGCCAACAGATGAAAAGTCTGTAAAGGTAGAAAGAAGTTAAGATTATAGAAGCCAGACTCAGAGTACACGAAGAGGATATGAATCTGAGTAGTCATAGACTCTTATTGTCCTTTATACACCCAGGAGAATGGAAGGAAATCTGCAGCATTCAGTGAGGAAATAAGTCATTCTTATTCCATCCCTGCTCAGAAAGACAAAGAGAGGCTTAGTTCAGTGTTAGGAAAAAGGTGCATGAATATACCCTCTATCTCTACCGGAAAAGATGAAGAGAGAGACTCACCTATTTCAGAACTAAGTGAGAAAATAGAACTGGATGATTATATTCCTAGATATCACTGCAACGGTCAGGAAAATGTCACAACTATTGTCCTAACAGGACAGCAGAGAACAGTCCTGGCTAGACATCCCATTCCGGAACCTACTGTATTTTCAGGAGATGTACTGAAGTTCATAGAGTGGAAGGCAAGTTTTGAAATGATCATTGAGCATCATTGCTTCAGTCCAGTCTACAAGTTATTCTACCTTCAGAGATATGTTGGTGGAGAAGCAAAGCAAGTTCTTAAAGGTAACTTCTATAGAAAAGACGAAGAAGCCTACAAGCAAGCTCGGGAAAAATCAAATACAAGATATGATCATCCTTTCTTAGTACAAAGAGCTTTTAGAGAGATATCGAATAACTGGCCTAAAATAGGTCCTAAAGAACACTTTAGACTCCAAAAGTATGGTGACTTCCTGCAGGCATGCAGTAATGCCATCCCACATGTTCAAGGACTAGAAGGACTGAACGACTATCTAGAAAACCATTGAGTGCTAGCCAAGCTACCTGAAGAAGTGGCTTCTAGATGGAATCGCTATGTGACTGAGTAGTTAGATCTAGGTAAGAACTTCCCAAGCTTTATAGAGTTCTCTGAGTTCATCAAGCACAGATAGCATATAGTCCAGTAACATCATCTTATGTCTTAAAATCCTTAGAAGGAATGTCTGCAAGAGAGACAAGATGCGCAAGAGCAACCAGCTTTGCAACCAACACAGCAGCTAAAGGTCTAGACACCTACAAGAGCAAGTTCAAAGTCACTACTGGGATCAGTAGAGAGACAGAACCGACAAATCTTCAGACTACCTTCAAGTGTATGTTCTGTGGAGAGAACCACTCCATACACAAGTGCCAACAATTGAAGGAGAAGTCCCCAGAAGAAAAGAAATAATTTGTACCTAAGAACCAACTGTGTTTTGGTTGTCTAAGAAAAGGCCATGTTACTAAGGAGTGTAAGAAAAAGGCCACATGTAGCGTTTGCAAAAGAACGCCATCCTACACCACTACATGAAACACGTCCAAAGAAAGATAATCCTCAATGTCTAAAGATACTGAGGAAGAAAATAAAGTATCGGTTTTCTCTTGCAGAGTGAGGGAACGAGAAAGCAATGGCACATCAATGAGTGTACCAGTGTGCATTTCCAATCCTAAAAGGAGGAACAAGAAGGTATATGCCTATGCACTACTGGATGCCAAGAGTGACGTCACCTTCATTAATCAAGAAATGTGTCAGAAATTACAAGTGGCTACAGAACCAGTGAAGCTCAAACTCACAACAATGAAGGGGAGAGACACATTAGTGAACAGTCAAAGGGTCAAAGGACTGAGAGTTAGAGGACTTCATTCAAACTTCACATTAGATCTACCTCCAGCTTATACAAAAGACTATATACCTCTAGATTGAGATCACATACCTACCTGTGAAACAGCCAATAAATGGGAGCACCTATCTGTCATATCTCATTAAATGTCCCTGCTGAAGGAGTTTGGTTTTGTCCCAAAGCCTTGGTACGACGAAAGGTAATCAAAGAAGGAAAGGGTGAATCCTAAACTGTTCAAACTTATCTAGGATGGGGTGTTGTTGGAGGAAAACAGCAGATTGCAAACTCAAGGCAGGTGACAGGATTGTGTTATCGAATATCTGTCCAAGAGTTACCAATTGTAAGTACAGGGAAATTAATCAAGATCCTTGAATCCGACTTTGCAGACATACGTTCCAAATAAAAGAGTGTATCCCAAGAAGACAAAAAGTTTGTACACACTCTAGAAGAAAGTATTCAGCAGAATCAACAAGGTCATCTTGAAATGCCCTTACCTTTTAGAGAACGACCTCGTCCGCCAAATAACAGAGATCTTACCCTAGCAAGATTGAAGTGTTTGAAGAAAAGGATGGGAAGAGATCCCAAACTCAAGAATGATTATTTGAAAATCATGGAAGATATCCTTGAAGAAGGACATGCAGAGAAAGTTAATAATCAACCTAAAGAAGGAGAAGTATGGTGCATCCCACATCATGGTGTTTACCGCTCAAAGAAGCCACCTAAAATTAAAGTAGTATTTGATTGCTCAGCAAAGTACGATGGTGTTGCATTGAATGATCATCTACTAAAAGGACCAGATCTTACAAACACTCTGCCTGGAGTACTCTGTAGATTCAGAAAGTATCCTGTAGCAGTCATGTGTGATGTTGAAAAGATGTTCTACTAGTTTCATGTGAAGAATGAAGATAGAGACAACCTAAGGTTCCTATGGTGGGAGGACAGAATGAAAGTACACTTGTTTGGAAAAGCATCATCTCCAGGTTGCGCCATTTATAGTATAAAGTATCTGGCCAATCAAAATGAAAAGGATTGCCCATCAGCAGCAAATTTTCTTAAGAAAAACTTTTATGTAGATGATGGTCTTATAAGTCTAGAGTCCATAGACTCTGCAATCAAACTAGCGAAAGAAAGCCAGGAGTTATGCGCAAAAGGAAACCTGCGCCTTCATAAATTTATCTCAAACAACAGAGAGGTACTGGAATTCATCAGTGACTCTGAACATGCATCAACAATGAAGAATGTAGATATCAATTATGATCATCTTCCAGTTCACAACATACTTTGATTGGGATGGAATGTAGAAAACGACAACTTGAGAGAAGTTCGGATACTCAGATGTTTTGTACCTCATGATTTTGGAAAGTACAAAAAAAATAGAACATCACTTTTCAGATGCCAGTATTTATGGCTATGGTCAGTGCTCCTACATCAGTGTGATCTAAGAAGGAAAAATACACTGTGCCCTGATTATGGGGAAGGCCAGAGTTGCATCTACCAGTATTCAGACAATACCAAGAGTTGAACTGACAGCAGCTGTTGTTTCAGCATCAGTAAGCAAGTTTCTGAAAGAAGAATTGGAATTGAAAATAGATGAAGACACACTAGTAAGAAGACTGTTGTTACAAATAGGAGTCTCAAAACTTGACAAAAAAGGAAAACGTCTCACTACTCCACTCAAGTTGGAATGTCCTATACAGAAGTTAGTTGTTCTACTTGAGAGTGATAAAAGACACTTGAAAGTCGAGAACCTGATGGAAAATTCCTCAAATTCATGTTTAAGTCCTACTACTGAGAACTTAGAATTATAGGTAATTTTGGTGGGAGTGTAGCTGGCCAGCTAAGACCTATCCTAGGTTTCTAATATGGCTTATATGTGAATACAGCTATACCTGCCAATAACCTTAATACAGTTCATATGTTAAAGACAAAAGCAGAGTTATTTACAGTGACTTCATGTTTTGGATGTAATATAACAGTTATATATTGTGTTTACAGAAGCAGAAAGATAATACGCCTTTAAGATTCAGTAAAATGAATGTAAGGTAAGCTCAATGACACAGCAGAATTAACAACAGAAAGTATAGAGTTAAACTGTTGTTACTGGCCAGGAGTCTTGACCAATCACAGCCAGCCTCACACTGAGCAGGAGTCTTGGCCAATCACAGCCAGTCTTACACTCAGCCTGTGTGGGAAACTCCCTAGCAGAAGCTGCTAGAATCATTATTCACCAGAGGGAGGAGCTGAACAGACACACAGTTCCAGCCAGAGTTGAGTTTTACGGAAGCAAAGAGGCCAAAATTTAGAACAGTTATATAATGTTCCTTATGTTAGTAATGTGATCAGAGCTGTATACTGAACTAGTTATATGTGTTTACTTACAGTTCCACCAAACCGAAATGCTCAAAGCAAACAATCAGCGAAAAGTTCAAACAAACTGCTCAAAGCAATTGTATAGAGCAAACTGCAAACCAAGTTGAGCAAGTAGAACTATTGGTTGAACCTCAGATATACCTCTCAGAGAGATCATAAAGTGCTCACCATTTTGTGATACTTTATGCAACACGTGTTTTGTACATGGACTATCTGCTGCGGAGGTGGCAGTGTTATATATGAAGAAGAGTTGAAGTTAATAAAGAAGTTATCTTAAGCATTTGGTGTGCTCTTTAAGCCTACTGTTTTCATAGAACGGCGCTAGAAGAATTAAAACAGTAACAGACAGTCTGGTTGGCCTAAAGTTAGAGATATCAAATTCTTCTAATGCCACAGAGCAACAGGCACTTCATTGTGCTGTGCCTGCCACACACGGCCACCACTGATACATTGCTGGGTGGCACTGGAGCATATCTGGACTGTGGTAGTCGAGCTTGTAGTAGACGAGAAATATCAAGATAAATGTAGTTTTCTTTTATTTTTGGTTCAGGACAGTCCTCTTGATATTTCTCGTCTGGTTGTGTCCTGCGGCCGACACTGTCTACTACATGTTCGACTACCACAGTCCAGCTATGCTCCAGTGCTATATTTTATACAACTGGCAGTTTGGCTCCCGACCTAAGGATAGTTCTGACTGCACCGACCATATATATTTTGCCCTCTGCCTTCACTGGTGTTGTGCCCAGGTTAGTGCAACATAAACAGGTGAGCAGACTACATCTCCCTCTTTAAGCGGCCCTGTACTCCTACAAGCTTACCCTATGAGCACCTCTCTCCTTTTGGCCAAATATTGCTACATTGCACCGTGTTCATAACCATCCAGTCAGCAAAAGAGACATGCCCCCTCACAGTAGTTATGCCAGATATGTGCCCCCTCACAGTAGTAATGCGCAGATATGTGCCCCCTCACAGTGGTTATAGCCAGATAGGTGCCCCTTACAGCAGTTGTAGCAGATAGGTGCCCCCTCGCAGTGGTTATCGCCAGATAGGTGCCTCCTCACAGTAGTTATACCAGATATGTGCCCCTTTCACAGTGGTTATGCCAGATATGTGCCCGCTCACAGTAGTTATGCCAGATTATGTGCCCCCTCACAGTAGTTATGCCAGATTAGGTGCCCCCTTAGTAGAGATGCCCACCATAATCATCATCAGTGCCAGGTAGGGAGCCACACACTGCACAGGTGGCACCATCATCATTATCAGTGCCAGCAAGGGATCCACACACTTCACAGGGGGCATCATCATCATCAGTGCCTCCCCCCCCCCCCTCCCTCCCCCAGTCTGCAGGTTTAGGGGGGGAAAAAACACATACTTACCTTCTTCCCTGATGACGTGCTCCCACACTCATTCTTGGTCTTTCAGAGCTCCTCCCTCAGCCAACAGCACAATGTGCGGTCAGCAGGGGGAGCGCTGGAGCTCCAGCTTCACTGGAGACAGCCCGGCAGTGACATGAACTGTCGGGTCTGTGAGTGCGCTCTGCAAAACGGACAAGAATAGGACATGCTCTATATTTTTTGCGGGACTACGGAACGGACATACAGATGCGGTTGAAATGAATGGTTTCTCATCCAATCCGCAAAGAAAACGGAACGGACATGGAAGCCAAATACTTTTGTGTGAATTTAGCCTTATTCACAGATTTTTCTCTGTACCGTGACACTACTGGCTGTCCGCTGCACAGGGAAATACAACACAGCACCATTCACTACCTAGGGGGCGCCATAACAAGTATGGAACAATAATGTCTAGACACAGGCATTTCATAAATGATTATTTTGCATGCTCTAAAGGAGACTTGAAATAGTGAATCATGGACAACCACTAATTTGTACTATTTAGTTAGGACTGTATCTGACATCTTATTTAAGAATCTGCTCTGTGGGTAGCAGGTCACAGACCTTTGTTGGAATCCTATGTGTTAGATTGCTAACAAAACAGGCAAGAACAATTTTGAATGGATTTCCCCCAAGATTAACCCAGTGTTCTTTAGGTTATAGACCATATCCTTCTAGGATACAGACCAATAAGTATCTAAATGCGCAATAATGCTATTATACTAACTTCAAAGATTTGTGCTTAAAAGCCAAGTACAGATGGATCTTTATAGACACAAGAGGCGCAGTACCCTCTAGCTCCTGGTTTTTGTTTGTGTTCCTTTCCCATGAGCACATAAGTGGTACCCTCAGTCATACACTAGCTCTTCACTAGGAGAAAGGTTGGCACATGTAAAAAGGTCCTATTCTGCACCCATTCATCCACAGCAATCTCCTCTAGTCCCCAGATTCTCATGCCAAGCAATCCATTTTCATACTCATTTCTCAACAGTTATGCAAGTCTCGGAGCAAACCAATTTATGACGACGCTGGTTTGTCTCTCTCTTTTTCCGTTTAAGAGTTTGCCTATTTAATAAGTAGAGTCCCTTCTCCCTTTCATTGCTCTTGCAAGTTTCCTTCACAAACACCCAATTGTCAATGCCAATTAGTGCATTGTTAGCATACACAATGGCTTTACTGTAGCCAGTGGATGGTCTGCTTTTGTTCTTCTCCAGTCGGCCGTGGGGGCAGTCAAGTTGCATTTAGTACTGAGCATAACATGGACAGAAAATGCCATCAGAAAACTAAGAAAAAGAAAGAGAAAAGGGGGAGGAGGTAGATGGGTGTTTGAGGAGGACCAGGGCAGAAGCATGAATGCTATTCAAGTGTTAGCCCAACTTGGTGAAAGGGCCAATGTGCAGACCTTACATTGAAAACTCCTCTTTCAAATACAAAGGCAAGCTTGGCCATAGCAGTAATTAGTGCTCTAACTGGGCTATGTCCACTGTGCCTGCAATGCCGATTGTCCCCATGTTTACTCTCCCTCCCACCAATCAAAGAATGAGAATGGGGCCACTTTTCTTTGCCTCAGCAGTCTACAGCTTTTTATTCACATACTTTATGATTTCTTGATCATCCTAGACTCTAACCCCCTCAATGTGCAAGGATATGAAATAGTTATCATGTGCTGAAATGATTGGTGTTCTAGTAATTTATATGGACACTGGGCTTCTAACACATGCATATAACTAGACTATACCCTGTAAGTGCTTGTTTCACCATTGTCCCCTCTCTAATTTCCATTATGAAAAGTTTGTTGAGCAATACAAAGCGGTTCCTTACTAACAGTGATGATATGTGTGTAAAATAGGTCATCATCACGTGATCAGTATTAGTCCATCTTTGCGATAATCATCACAAGATTAAAAGGGTTGTCTGACCCCTTCCAGTTAATGTGTACCCATATCAAAAATTCACCTGTCCACAGTGCCAACCTTCCAGCACTGTGGCTCCCTTCCCAGCCACTTTAGGTTCCATCAGACCAGAAGTGGCTTGGTTCTGTGACTGCTGCAACCAATCACTGTCCTCAGCCATCCCCTGTGAAAAAGCCTCATCCCCTGCAGTCGCCGTCATTTCACTGTGAACTAAGCATAGGTAGAGATGTGGCAAGCACTAGGGCCAGTGTTTTAGGAAGCTTTTAATTGTAGAATATTAGATAGGGAAAGTGGGGGAGATCCTAGGGAGAGCATAGGAAGACTGCAGGGACTTCGCAGGATCTGTGTAATCGCCCTGTGCATGTTGTTCAACTGCTGCTCCATTCATACTCAATCTGTTCTGTTATACATGGACTTACTGTGCGCCAGACTCATTGTTAACAGGTGGTCTAATATATCGGCGCATTTATCTAGTACACTTGCTGTCCAATAAACCCTTAATATGTTCTGTTATACATAGAATTACAGTGCATCACACCCAGCAACAACAAGCGTTCTAATATATAGGCATTTTTTTCTAGTTCACCTGCTGCGCCATTCATACTTAATCTGTTCTGTTATACATAGACTTACTATACATCAGACTCAGTGTCAACAGGTGGTCTAATGCGGGTGTTTAGTGTGGTGTGGTAAGGTGCAGGGTGCCGTCATGGATGGCAGGTACGTGTCACAGTGGCAAGTAGCATAGGTACATGTTGAGAGACTAACCTTTATAAAGATGAATCAGGCATGGATCAGCCAGAATTTCCAGACACCAGTGCCTGATGCAACAGACAAAATCATTCTGGCGGTAATTATCTGACTGTAGTGTGCTGCCACACCAGAACATTGTGAAAAATGGCCCGTTACTTCTGCCCACGTGCTCCTGCCCCTATTCTGATGCTGCCGCCTGCCTGATGCCACACGCCTGCTGCCTCTACTGCCATCTGCTCCTACTGTGATTTGCCACCATCTTATGCTGTTACTGCCACTGCTGTTGCCCTTCCCCCTTTCCACACTCCCCACTATGTTATGTAGCCACTATTGTGACTCTACATGCTGTTGCCACCCTCACCAGTCTGCTACAGGGACATTAGTGTCCCTGTTTGGCTGTGTTGACATCTCCGTTTATTTTTTCGTTCTTCTGATCCGTCAGAAGAACAGAAAAATAAAAAAAATAAAAAAAAACGGGTCCTGTCGTTTGACTTCCACAAGGCCTCTATCACATGGTCAGTAGTTTGGATCAGGATTTGATTATGATTTAGAAGCGAAAAGCAGGAGTGGGTCCAAAATACAGAAGACATGCTAATATTTCCATCACATGTTATTTCTGTTTTGGAACCCACTCCTGTTTTTGCCTTACCAATACTGATGAAATACTGTTGCAAAAAAACCTACCAAATACTGACCATGTGATCGAGGTCCTTAAAGTCCTGCATGCAGGACTTCTTTTCTATCTGAATAAAACCAATTTCAGATGCAAATAGCCAAAACTCATGAAAATTGAGCATGAAACCTCTATCACAAGGGCAGTATTTTTCATCCAGATTTGATCATAATTTGGATGCCAAAAGAAGGAGTGGGTCCAAAACATAGAAGACATGCAAATATTTCCATTACATGTTATCTCCGTTTAGGACTCACTCATCTTTTTGCCTTACCAATACTGATCAAATAGTGATGCAAAAAACTGACCAAATACTGACCATGTGATTGCGACCATTAAAGGACTTCTTTTCCATTTGAATAAAACCAATTTCAGATGCAAATTGCCAAAACTCATGCAAACTGAGTATTTGGCCTCTATTACATGGTCAGTATTTTACATATGGATTTGATCATGATTTGGAAGCCAAACGCAGGAGTAGGTCCAAAACACAGAACAGATGCCAATATTTTCATCATATTTTATCTCTGTTTTGGACTCAGTGCTGTTTTTGCCTTACAAATACTAATCAATTGCTGACCAAATACTGAAGGTTTGATGGCAGATGCGCAAAATACAGGATCCACTTTTTTTTGGCTGTTCATCTGACGGATCAGAAGAACAGAAAAATAAACAGTAATGTGAACATAGCCTTACTACTGACACTCTCCCCACTGTCATGGAGCCGCTACTTGAATCTTGGGCCACTGCACATTTAAGTCCTCACCGATAAATTAGTCCTGATGCTAACATAGACCTGTAAGACTGAGTTCACACAGTTATTGGGTCAGTTATTTCCATCACTTATTGTGAGCCAAATTCAGGAGCCAAGCCTACTCTCTGATTAGGTATCATGAATAGATCTACACCTGTGGTTTTGACCTGTACCTGCTTTGGGCTCACAATAACTGATGAGAATAACTGACCAAATAAGTGAAATGTGAACTAAGCCTAATAGTGATGCACAGTCATTCTACAGCTAACAGAAGGGATTCAAAAGCATGTTTTTGCACTGCCACCAGCTGGAATAAAATAACCTTTTTCCCCCACTATTTTATTGGCACTGCATCTATGTCCTTATATTGTTCCACTAAAGAGTCATTGGGACACAGGTCCTGCAGGGGCAAGCAGCATTTTTTTTATTTTTTTGCTTTACTGAAGGTTGCTGTATGCTTTTCTTTTGGTTTAGCTAGGGGTTAGCTAAGACTGTTGGTGTCCTGCATGATGATGCACATGTCCATTTATGTGCCCTGCCTGTCATTCTGATGCACAGTAACTGTTTGGCTACCAGAAAGGACTAGTTATGCATGCTGCAATGCACAGTGATGTACACCAGTATACATAAATCACCAAAGTTTAACTGCAGGCAGGATAGAACGGATTTAACGAGCCTTGTGACAAATTAATTCATACTGAAGTGAATTTCTTGGAGAAATTCAGCGAAGCAGCCAAATCAAATTTTTGAAAAGTATGCTCAATTGCTCATCTCTACTAGTGATATACCATTCAAGCACATGTGACCCCTGAGGCCAGTGATTGGAAAGTAAGGGAGCCGCTGTGGACAGGTGAGGTATTTTTTTTACTAGCCAGCTTCTAAGCTGGACAGCCCTTTTAAAGCAGTGCTTGGTGGAGAGTTGTACTCTGTTCAACTTCAAACAGTTACAGTGCCACTTTTGTCTAAACGCTGAGTCTGGTATTACAGCTCAGTTGCTTGAATGTAACTGGATCACAAGGAACCAGGCACTTGGCTATTTGGATTAAAATGGACTGGAATTACTAATACATTTCTAGAATATAGAGCTTGGGAGGGGGGCATTTTTAAATCAATTTTCCAGGAGTCTGCATTGGTGTCATTTAGGACTTATTTTCATATGTCACTCAATGTAGGACCGCGCTGCTATTTCAGGGAAATCTCATCACACGCATCCAACTTCTTATACACTTTGGGCAAATAGGATAAGGACCAGTCTCCACATAAGCGTCTTTCATATGCAGGAGCCCCCTGTGTGATATAAAAACCGCACTCATAGTGAAGCACCGCTGTGTCATCCAAAATTTCAAATAGATGTTATACTCACAAGGTGAAACCTTGTTCCAGGCATCTAACAATCTCTGCACTTTGAATACAGCTCGACTACTGCTCCTCACTTGGTGTCCAGAGATCGTGTTCCTGTATTATGTCGAAAGGCGCAATAATACTGAAGTACCGCCTTGTACTGTTAATTGGTAAAAGGTTTATTATACTCACAATATTTTCATCTTGATACAAAGCACATCAAAGTTTAAGAGCCACGAGTAAACCGTCCTCTCTACTACTGCCTGACCCGGGTTTCGCACTGGCCCTTCGTCAGGGGTGAATAGCACTGCCCTCAAGGGGCAGGGCTTTTAGCCTCAAAAGTAATCCCTCCCTCTTACACCATCCTTTTACTTGAGTAAGATGGAGACAATTTTTACGACTACTTAGAAAGTCTCAGTTGATAAATTTGGAGTGAAACAAATAATCATTGCTAACCATGCCCATTTCACTTTTCAAAACTGGAATGAAAATGCAAACTATTGCTAATTGTTTGCACAAATAAGCTTGTAAAGTTTCCAATTCCAATCTTGCAATTTTTGAAGCTAGTCCCCACAGTGTATAATATAGATCCAAAAAAATGGAATTTGGTGTGCATATTGGTGTGTTGCATTAAGGGCAGCATGCTAGTTCAGAGAGTTAGCACTATTTCCGTGCAAGGCTGTGGGTTCTGGGTTTGAATCTGACCAAAGGCAACAACTGCATGGAGTTTTTGTGTTCTCCCTGTGTTTGCATGAATTTCCTCCTACACTTAAAAAAAAAAAAAAAAAAAACCGTACTAATATATTCATGCAATTTAGATTGTGAGCCCCAGAAAAAACAGGGGAGTGATGACAATCTACATACAGGGCTGCAGAACTACTTGGTGCTATATAAATGAGCAAAGGAAATAAAGTTTTCATGTTTAATAATCTTTATGTATATAGCTCCAACATATTCCACAGCGCTTTACAATAAGTGGGTTAATGTACAAACAGAATCACAAATAATATAGCAACAAACAAGTGAACAATTAAAACAAGAGGAATTAGGGCCTTCCTCACAAGAGCTTACACACTATGAGGAGATAGAGATGACAGAAAAGGTAAAAACTTTGTGATTTGTTCAATGGTCCGGCCATCTTAACACAATAGGGGAGTATATATAAGGCTGCATGAGCCAGTCGCCAGCTGGTATCTGTAGTGCTTCTGAGTGCATAGGGTGTGGATGTTTGACAATGAGCAGGTTCAGAAGAATGATGATGGGGGAGAGGGGAATAGAGAAGAGTAAGCTAACCTAAAAAGATGTGTTATTAGGAAGCACCGAAAAACCCCTTTAAGGCTAATTAAAGAGGTTGTCTCACTTCAGCAAATTGCATTTACTATGTTGTCGATATTGCCTCCTTTGCTGGCTTGATTTAGTTTTCCATTGCATTATGCACTGCTCGTTTCCACTGGTTGCGACCACCCTGCAATCCAACAACGGCGGCCTGCTTGCACACTACAGGAAAAAGTGGAAGCCTTTGTGGTCACCAGGACTGTGACAGTGCACATAGGCACGCATGCTCAGCAGCTTCCGTCCATGCCACCTCATATCTGCGCTGGAGCGGTGGCCGTAACCCTTGGATAAGAGCACTGAACAAGGCAACTGAAAATTAATCCAGCAAGCAAAGTAGGGACAATCACAATACATTAGTAAGTGCCTTGTATTAACTTTCTCTATATGATAAATGCCATTTGCTGAAGTGAGACAATTTCTTGAACCTCTTTAACCTTACAAAATAACCAGTGATGTAAATAATGGTAAATCACCTATACTTATACATTCTACCAATTAGATTAGGATAAGTGTTATTATAAGTAGATTAGGATAAATGCCAAGCTAGTATTTAAAATGTAAAAAGAAATAAAAATCCACAAGTAAAAAGTAACACAAAAGGACATCCTAGATGGTCATGAAGGTTCTTTCCTTCTGATTTAATCAATGTTACAATTTATAAACTGTGATGCAAATACATGAAGAAATAGATAGTAGTTGTTCTGTCTACATACACATTCACACAGTGTGCAGTCTGACATTCAGCATAAACCATCCGTCTTCCAAAAAGAGGACTGTTTTCTGTAGTATAACTTGTTTATTGGCAAAACAGGTAAAACTATAAGAACACGAATAACATGTATAAGTATAAAGCATAGCATGTATCAGCAGAAAGCATAGAACAGCATGTATTCTAACATTTGCATAACACTGAGCAGATGTCCAAAATGGCTGCCTACACATGAATTGAATTTCTAGCATCTAACAGTAATAACATGTTTCCTGAGACAATTATAACTAACTAAACAGCACTAACCAGATCTACTTACACAAAGATATTGGAGTTTAAGAAGGAGAATTGCAGGAGACAGCTCTGCTGATGTCCTGTAACATGGAGACTGAAGACTGGGCTTCTCCTTCCCATAATGCCATGCACTACCCACAATGCCTAGCACCTCCAACAAATACAATAATCTTTATTAACAAGAGACACAAGTGTAATACATTTTTACTACTGCTAGATGGTGCTGTTACCTAACTAATAACTACAGAATACAGCAGATGTGATCTGTAATGATACTGAAATGAATCTCCCAGTGTTGGGACAGAACAGTAGTATCAATTGACATCAGTCTTATCTGTAGCTGTTAGTAGGTTTAGAATTTAATTTCACCTAGAAAATGAAATGTATTATATATATATGCATTATAGTGGATTTTTCATTCAGAGATCTCTTCCCTCTATCCTGCCACTAAAATATGTAACTTTCGCTGGCTTTTTCCCACTATTAGGCCTCATGCACACGGCCGTTGCCCGACCATGGCCATATTGCAGCCCGCAAACAGCGGGTTTGCAATATAGGGGCACCGGCCATGTGCTCCCCGCATCACGGATGTGGACCCATTCACTTGAATGGGTCCGCAATCCGTTGCTGCAGTGCGGAACGTAGTCACGGAACCCCACGGAAGCACAGAGTGCTTCCATGGTGTTTCTCTCCGTGCCTCCACACCGCAAAAAAATAGAACATGTTCTATTTTTTGAGGTGTGGACGGATCATGGACCGTTTTAAGTTGAATGGGTCTCAATCCGTCCCGGCTACTGCACGGCCATGTACATGAGGCCTTAGGGTACTTTCCGGCACGGTACGGATCCGGCAATCTGTATGCAAACGGACAGCATTTGTAGACGGATCCGGATGCGGATCCGTCTCATAAATGCATTGCAATTATGGATCCGTCTCTCCGGTTGTCATCCGGAAAAACAGATCCGTTATTTTTTTTTTACATTTTTAAAGGTCTGCACATACGTCAATGCAGTATTTTTAATGCCGGATCTAATACAGATGCCGGCACTAATACATTTCAATGTAAATTCATGCAAGTGTTCCGGAATTATGGACGGAGATAATACCGCAGCAGCTGCAGTATTTTCTCCGTCCAAAAAATGTTCAGTGACTGAACTGAAGACATCCTGATGCATCCTGAATGGATTTCTCTCCATTCAGAATGCATTAAGATAAAACTGATCAGTTCTTTTCTGGTATTGAGCCCCTAGGACGGAAAAGAATAACGCTAGTGTGAAAGTACCCGTAGACTGTCTTTTACCATGAAAAGGTAGTACAGTGCAATGAGCAGAATAAAGTTAGTCATTGGTTTCAATTGCCACTAAACCCAGAATCCAAACATAAAAAAGAACCAACAAAAACTAACTTATGTGTTAGTTTGTTATTTCTTGTTTAATAAGATATCACAAATTGCAGACAAAAAAAATTCAGGCTGCAGCCATATCTTCCCACCTCCCTCTTCCCCTCCGATGCCTCTGCACATGAGCCAAGAAGTTTAGGAGGAGGGGCTGGGTTTTGTCTGGATAATTTTTGTCTATGTAGGTAGCCTGGCCATTTTGTTAGAAGAAATCTCTAAGTTAGTAATAGTATAAAATAGATTTGATAATGGTGCCAGCCATAGTAAGTGCCAAGTATACTAATAATGTAGTATATACATAGCAGGCTGTAGCACATTCAGCTGAATAAATAATCTGCCACAGTGATAATTCCTCCCTTCACTACATGGTTCTGCTAGAGATGTGCAAAGTTTAAAAAAATTTGATTTGGCAACTTTGCCGAAGTTAGCCCAAAAATTAGATTTGTTCTGAGTTTGTTCTTGTGAGACTTTGGGAATAACTGACTTTGGCTCATCTGAGGCTGTACATTTTAATACTGTATGGAAACGGATATCCACACAGCATTAGTTCGAAGTTTTGAGCGAAGCGACTTTGAAACCGAAGCTCACTTTGCTCATCCCCAGTACTGTCCTCTGATGTATTTTTTACATAGTTATTAGATCTCCCCTAAATCATCTTTTTTCTAAATGAAATAACCCTAATTTTGATAATACTTCTGGGTACTGTAGTCCACTCACTCCAGTTATTACTTTAGTTGCCCTCCACTAAAGCCTCTCTAAATCTGCTGTCTGCCTTGTTCATAGGTGCCCAGAACTGTACACAATACTCCATGTGTGGTCTGACTAGTGATTTGTAAAGTAGCAGGGCATCTCATCATGGAAATCTATACCCCTTTTGATGCACCCCATAATCTTACTGGCCTTGGCAGCAGCTGCCTGACACTGGTTACTACAGTTAAGTTTACTGTCAACTAAAATTCCTAAGTCATTTTCCATATCAGTGTTACCCAGTGTTTTACCATTTAGTATGTACGGGTGACTTATATTATTTCTTCCTATGTGTGTAACCTTACATTTGTCAGTGTTAAACCTCATCTACCACTTCTATACCCAAACCTCTAATCTATCTAGATTCATCTGTAGCAGTGTACTGTCCTCTTCCGTGTTTATTGCTTTACACAGTTTAGTGTCATCTGCAAAAAATATTTTACTGTGCAAGCCTTCTACAAAATCATTAATAAATATATTGAAGAGAATAGGGCCCAATACTGACCCCTGAGGTACCCCACTAGTGTCAGTGACCCAATCTGAGTGTGTACCGTTAATAACCACCCTCTGTTTTCTATCACTGAGCCAGTTACTTATGTCACAAGTTGGGGGTCCTGCTAGAGACCTCCGCGTCGTCTATCAATAAACATTCGGGAAACAGGCACAGTCACATCAGAGTTTATTGCACAAACAAAGACAAGGAAGGAAGCACAGGGAAAACATGAGCTCTATGTACTGTCAGCACAGTGGGAGAAAACCCCCACTGCGCCACTGTCTAGTAATACTCGAGAGGGGTGTGACTAAGCAACTCCTGGTATTCACTAGGGCCCCAGATGGTAGAGTTAGGCTTTGCCGCAGGAAGTTGCCAGGGTCCACTCTGGGGCATGAACTAGACAGTGACAACAGGAAGGAATGGACAACAGGTACCAGAAGGTACCAACAGTTCATAGGCAAACATAACAGACAGGCAAATACAAACAAGGAATCTAAACATAAACCAGGCAGTGAACAAGACATAACAGGAGAGGCAAAGCATAACAAAATACTAAATACATAACGCATTGCAACCAGCAACATGAGAGCTGCTGCACGGACTATGTCCGCTGCACCAGCAGCACGGGGGCTGCTCCGAGGGCATTGCCACGAGTGGAGAACATCAGAACACATACGTTGCTTATGGCAACCAGCAACATGAGAGCTGCTGCACGGGCCAAGCCCGTTGCACCAGCAGCATGGGGCTGCTCAGAGGGCATTTCCACGAGTACAAAGTGACACAGACATAGCTCATGGCTACCAGCAACATGAGAGTTGCTGCACGGGCAATGCCCGCTGCACCAGCAGCAGGAGAGCTGCTCCGAGGGCATAACCATGAGACGATAACGTTCCCCCTCCGAGGAACGACAGACCCCCTTCCAGGGGAGACAGGAAAAGCAAAGCAAGGCGAAGACATGGTAAACACAAGGTGACTAAAACATTAACAAATAAGGGCAAAGGCAACAAGACATGGAATACAGACAACAATGAACAAGTAGGCGAACCTACAGAGCACAGACAAACACAAATCCCATGGGTCAGCAGCATGGGAGACAGAGTACAAACCAGGAGAAGGACAGGACAAACACACACCAGGAGAGCTGACCCAGAACTGAGGGAATATAAGCCTTATATACAGGTTCCATGGGTGCAGCAGAGAGGCCAAACCCATGGAGCAGACAGAGAGGATTAACTCGTGATAGGGACATAGAGGAGTTAACCCATACAGAATCACAATGAACACACAGAAACGAAACCACAGCGAGGATCTGCCGAACGAGCATGGACGGAAGGTCACAGCCAGAGAAAGCGGCTGTGACAACTTACCCACATACACACATTTCCCCCAGTCCAAGCCTTCTCTTTTTATATCCTGTACTAACCTTTTACGTGGTATCGTATCAAATGATTTGGTGAAGTTAAGATATATCACATCTTTTGAGTCACCCATGTCAAGTCTAGAACTTACCTCCTCATAGAAAATGATTAAATTAGTTTGACAGGATTGATCCCTCATGAAGCCATATTGATACGGCATTATACACTTACTTTCATTGAGATACTTCAAAGAGTTTACACACAAAAGATGTTAGACTTACCAGCCTATAGTTTCCCGGCTTTGTTTTTTACCCCTCTTTGAATATTGACACCAAATTTTCTAAGCGCCAGTCCTGTGGAATAGACCCTGTCATAGGGTCCTTAAATATCAGAAATAAGGGTTTGTCTATGACATTACTTAATTCTATTAGTACACGGGGGTGTATGCCATCTGGAATCAGTCATTTGTCTATTTAATATTTTTAAGATGCTGCTGCACTTCTTCCCGGGTAAGACAGATTCGCTTTCTCCTCATCGCCAACACTTT
This sequence comes from Bufotes viridis, assembly GCA_033119425.1. Taxonomy (NCBI): domain Eukaryota; kingdom Metazoa; phylum Chordata; class Amphibia; order Anura; family Bufonidae; genus Bufotes; species Bufotes viridis. The sequence goes on from CM065595.1 coordinate 91,056,765, forward strand.
GCAGTTCGAAATTGTTACCATTTATATAATTGAAGAACATTTTAGGGTTAGTTTTACTCTCTTTGGCAATGAATCTCTCTGTCTCCAGTTTGTTAGCCTTTATAAGTCTTTTACAGTCTTTTAAGTCTTTATTTTTTTCCTTATAGATTTTTAATGCTTCCATGCTACCTTCCAGTTTTAGTGGTTTAAATGCTTTCTTTTTGTCATTTATTGCTCCCCTTTACATTTCTATTTAACCACACTATTGTTTCTTGTTCTTCACCCTTTTTTTCCCCATATGTTTGTACCTCTTACAATTTGAGTTAAGGATGCTTTTAAAAATATCCCGTTTTGTGGCTATATTTTTATTTTTGAGGACATTGTTCCAGTTAGGGAAACTAATGGTCTCTCTAAGCTGGTCGAATTTTGCTATTTGGGAATTTAGAGTTTTTGTTTCCCCCTGAATAATCACTGTTTTGAACATCAATTAAAAGTTTATTATATTATGGTCAGTATTTCCTAGGTGTCCCCCAACCTGCAAGTCTGTTGTTCTGTCAGGTCTATTGGCTAATACTAAGTCCTGTATGCCCATCGCTCTAGTCATATCCTGAACAAGTTGGGAAAGGTCAAGTTGGCAAATTGTCTTTGGTTATTGCCAAGAACCTGTTTCCTTTATGAGATGTACAGGTTTCAGTTCCCAGTCTATATTACAGAAGCTGAAGACCCTCATAATAAGGTCCTCATTATGATTTGCCGTCATATCTATTTCATTTAGTAATAGATTTTCTGTGGACTCGGGTACATTAGGTGGCTTATAATAAACTCTTATTAGTATCTTATCATTGGTTTTGCCTCCATGTATTTCTACCCACAATGACTCCACCTGTTCATTTCCCTCGGATATTTTAACGTTTAAAAAAATAAAAACTTTGAAAAAAAAAATTTTCTTTGCATCGCCATATTCTTACTCTCATAGTTTTTCTATAGTTACATCTATGGAACTCTATTAGGGCTTGTTTTTTTCAGGGAGATCTGTAGTTTTTATTGATACTATTTGGGGAGAAGGGTATAGTACTTTTAGGTAGCTTTTTATTAAATTTGTTTGGAGGGTAAGACAACAAAAAAAGTCAAATTGGCCATTTTAATATTTTTTTTTCATAACGGCATTTACTGTACTAGATAAATACTTTTAAATAGAATGATCATTTTGGGACATGGTGATGCCTATGATGACCTTTATTTTTTGTTTATTTTTTAATATTGGGAAAAGGGGATGATTAGAATTTTTTTTTTTACTTTCTTTACATTACAACATGTGATTGTCTCTCCCATAGTATGTAATAAATTACTATTGCAGTCTATGGGAAATTTGCCACAGGCAGGGCACCATAGAAACATCATAGGCTGAGGCTGCCACAACAAACAAATAGCTCCTACAATTTAGGCCTAGTGTTAATAGCACATACTCAGACTGGATCATCATTACTAGTGGGGTATCACAAAAGTCAGTATTGGGCCCTATTCTCTTTAATAGGTTTATAAATGATCTTGTAGTAGTAGGGTTGTGCAGTAAAATATCAACTACTAATCAACACTAAACTGTATAAAGTAATTAACACAAAAGAGGACAGTATACTGCTACAGATGGATCTGGATATGTTGGAGACTTGGGCAAAGAAGTAGCAAATGAGGTTTAACACTGATAAATGTAAGGTAATGTAGATGTGAAGGGAGAATACATGTCACCCATCATATACTAAATGGTAAAACACTGGGTAACACTGACATGGAAAAGGTTAGTTGACATTAAACTTAACTGTAGCAACTAGTGTCAGGCAGCTGCTGCCAAGGCCAATAAAATTAAGGGTACATTCACATGTGGCAGATTTTGTTGCAGAAAACTCTTTGACTGAAAATCAGTACTATTCACCTCAATGGAACTTGCAGAAATTCATGTGCTTGCTGCCTCATTCAAATGAATCAAACAAACCAATAGCTGATCTTAGGGAGACCAGCTACAGAAAACACCATAGAGCCTCATTTAAGAGTCTCAACACAGCAATCCGAAGTGCAAAGCTCCCTGGGAAACAGTAATATGCAAAATAAATGTGGAGCCCCAGTATTGGGTCTACAACACAGTGAAAGCCAGATATCCCTCAAAGGAAGGAAAAACCGAGCAAATGGGTGTCTCCATTACAGAGATCACCAAATCCACCATATTAAGTGGCCCTTATCTCAAGATCCTGCTTTTTTACAAGCTTTACCCTGGGTTCACACCTGAGCGTTTCTGAGACGCGCGTTTTACATGCGTTTTTGCAAATAGGAAACGCGCGTCATACGCGCGTTCGTGACTCTGGAGACCAATTGAAAAAGTCATATCTACACTTTAACGCGTGTTAAACGCGCGTTTTATGCTCGTTTTACGCGCGTTCCCATTGAAGTCTATGGGTGCAAACGCGCGACAAAACGCCCCAAAGAAGCTCAAGAACTTCTTTGAGCGTAGGGCATTTTACAGCGCGTTCAAACGTGCTGTAAAACGCTCAGGTGAGAACCATGCCCATAGGGAAACATGAGTTTTCTCCTGTTGAGCATTTTACAGCGTGTTCGAACGCGCTGTAAAACGCGCAAGTGTGAACTGAGGGTTAAGGATGTGACAGGGAAAATCTAAGCCAGTTATCCATCCACAGACAGCTGTTTCAGGGTGTTGCCCCTCATCAGTGTGGAGTAGGATTCTGGCTAACCGGGAGCAATGCCTCGGAGACTACTCAAACAAAATCATAGCTGATCTCAGAGAGACCAGCTACAGAAAACAACACCCCGAAACAGCTGTCTGTGGATGGATAACTGGCTTAGGTCTTCCCCGTCACATCCTTAAAGCTTGTAAAAAAGTGGGATCTTGACATGAGGGCCACCAAATATGGTGGTTTGGTGATCTCTGTAATGGGGACACCCCTTTGCTTGTTTTTCCTTCCTTTGAGGGATTTTTGGCTTTCATTGTGTTGTAGACCCATAACTGGGGCTCCACATTTATTTTGCATATTACTGACACCACAGTAGTCAATCACAAGAACGCGCGTACGACGCGCGTTTCCTTTTTGCAAAAACGCGCTGAAATACACGCAACAAAAACGCACGTAAAACGCGCGTTTCAAGAACGCTCAGGTCTGAACCCAGGGTAAAGCTTGTAAAAAAGTGGGATCTTGACATAGGGGCAATTTACTGTATTTTTTGCTTTATAAGACGCACTTCCCCCCCACCCCAAAAGTGGGGGGGAAATTACTGTGTGTCTTATAAAGCAAATGCTGCTAAACCAGTAGGAGAAAAGACGTTCCAGCACTCCTTTTGTAGATGAAGATAAAAAATTTCTCTTTATTTTCTTGCTTGATAAAATTGCATCACATCAGGCATATTTCACATTACAGTGCAATTGCGGTTAGTTTGGACGCGTTTCGAACTTAAGGTTCTTTATCTTTACAATGAGAGAAATCTATGTCTACATGGGGTTTATATAGTCAGATACCTTTTTCCTGGTACCACCCTCAAAAGTAGGGGGAGGGGATAATTGCAGTTTATTTTAAACACTTGTATGGGTGTAGGTGAAGTAACTCACCCATTAGTAGATCTAGACTTCTCATTGTTGCACCACATTTACTCATATAACATACATTCAAATAAAACATTTAAGTAGAAAAATGTAAAGTGTACTTGTAGTACTCCCAAGACAGAGTAAATATCCCTTAGTAGCAATACATCAGTTCTTTACGTAAATTCAGACCGGCTGAATACCGTGTTCCCAGCTTAAAAATCCAAAAAGTCTTACTGTTTTTTCTTGGTTCCCCCCTCTTAAAGGGCTCTTTACCTCTTCTATAGCATAGGCTTTAAGTAATTTAACATCACGATTATGAACATGAATAAAATGCCGCGCTGCATTAGAGATATTCACACTGGACCTATTTGATACATAGTTAAGGTGTTCTAGAATTCTAGTTTTAAATCTCCTTATTGCACTGCCTATATATTTTAGTTTGCATTCAATACATTCAATGGCATACACTGTATGAGTAGTATTGCAATTAATGTATGTTTTTATTGGGTTAAAAAAAGGGGATATAAAGACTGGATGATAAACAGGGGATATATTATCGCTAAAAACAAAACAAGAACTTTTATTCCCAGAAAAGATAAAAACAATTAAGAGGTCACAAAATAAGAATAAAAATTTCAGCAAACAACAAAATTTTAAAAACACAGAAAATCAGGCCCTCTCCAATATCCCCACCTTATCTTTGGAATACAGTAATCAATTTGATAATATACAAAAAATGGTAAATACATTTTTGCCTATTTTATTCGATGATAGCTGTATAAAAGCAACCCTAGAACAGGGCTGTAGGTTTGTGTCAAGAAGACCTCCAACAATAGGTAATACCTTATCTCCGTCCATGTTCACACGGAATGCGATTTCCAAACAAAAACCCTGGCTAAAATATGCAGGGTTCACTAAATGCGTTAGCAATCGCTGCCGCACGTGTAGCTATGTGTTGAATGTGAAATCATTCCATGATGTGACAGGACACCAAAATTTCCCAATAACAACTCGACTGTTGTGCCGTGCACCCCACAGGCTAAAAAGGTGAGCTGGAAATCTTATAAGATATTTACAAATGCTGCTAACTCTGATGGCGCTTATACATCGCTGCCGCACAAACGTCTTCAGCGTGTGAATGACATTTGTGAAGGTCTCATCCGATTTACTACTGGAAATGCAGATTTCCACATGCAAATCTACTGTGGAAAATCAGCAGCATATATGCCACTTACAGCGTACCCTAAAATAAAAATGTAGTTGAAGCCAGTAGCACTTATGAGCAATATGGATGCATTTGTGCGCCCGTATTATGTCTACAAGTCCTATCCTGACTGTGAGTCCAATGACCCAAATAGATAGCACCATACGTCCCTAAGATGCTGTAAGTATGGTTCCATAGACCTGTGGTCAAGCTGGCCCTAAAGTGGGTGGTCAAACATGAACGCATTGCGCTGATGTGATACTGGCCTTAACCCTTTCATGACCAGGGGATTTTCCATTTTTTTTGTTTTTTGCTTTTTACTCCCAGCTTTTCCAAAGCCATAACTTTTTATTTTTCCATTCACATAGTCATATGAGGGCTTGTTTTTTGCAGGGCAAGTTGTACAATGTAGTGGGAGAAAAATTCCAAATGGGGTGGAATTATAAAGAACACAATTCAGCCACAGTTTTATGGATTTGCTTTCATTCTCCAGGTCAGTACGACAATACCACATATGTATATTTTGTCTTGCGTTTTAATAGTAAAAAAAAAACAAAACTGTTTTTTTCTTTGCATCATTGACTGTATGACTTTTTGATCACTTTTTATTTTTATTTACGGAGGTGAACCAACCAAAAAAGAGGCAAATCGGTCATTTAGACTTTTTTCCATTTTGCTGTTTGCCATATGGGATATTTTTATATTTTAATAGTACGGGCATTTTCACATGGGGTGAATTTTTCTTTTTATTTTTGAATTTTTTTTATTATGTATTTTTATTTTGGGGACAGGAGGGTGGTTTGAATTTTTACTTTTAATTTTTTTTCTTTTTCACGCTTTTCAATAGTTCCCATAGGGAAGTATAACAAGCAATCTTTAGATTGCTCCTTTCAGAGACTTCAATGCATTAGCATTGGAGTCTATGGAGATTTTACTATGTTCCTATAGAGCTCTGCCACAGGCATGCTCTCCATAGGAACTGATGTGCGGCAGCCTCTTGTCACTCAGAAGGACAGAAACTGCGGCACACACACTCAGGCTCCTCTGATCCTCACTAGAGGGTGCAGGTCTTGGTCGTGATCCTGTGCTCCCGGTCTTTAACGTGCCAGATGCCATGGTCACAGCTTGACCACAGGTCTATGGAACCATACTTACAGCATCTTAGGGACGTATGGTGCTATCTATTTGGGTCATTGGACTCACAGTCAGGATAGGACTTGTAGACATAATACGGGCGCACAAATGCATCCATATTGCTCATAAGTGCTACTGGCTTCAACTACATTTTTATTTTAGGGTACGCTGTAAGTGGCATATATGCTGCTGATTTTCCACAGTAGATTTGCATCTGAGGTAGTAAATTTCTTACATTAGTCTCATCGACTGTCTGTCCCATAGGCTGATTTTAATTAGTGCCAGTACAAAGCCAGTATAAAGCTGTAGCCTTCTCTCCCTGTATTTATTGGAGGCCATTTGGCACCAGGAGAGGCAAAATACAGAGTGGACTCAGCATGCATGTGGAACCTGCATTCCCTGAATTTAATGGAGGCCAGTAAGACACTAGAGGAGGTAGTATTTAACGTATGTTCCTGTCCTAAAGAAATTGCCTTGACGCTGGCGGACAGGCACAAATGATTTTGTACAGAATGTACTTGCAAAGAATCTCACATTTATAATGTAGCATTAACATTAGCAGGTTTCTATAGTAAGGCACTATTGTATTCACTTTATTATTTGTGTTTGCAGAGTGCTGTTGTATTGTGGTTTATTTTTTCATTAGTTTCAAATGCCTGCTTTTTACCATGAGGCAGTCAGGAAGGGGTTGTCTCACTTCAGCAAATGGCATTTATTATGTAGAGGAAGTTAATACAAGGCACTTACTAATGTATTGTGATTATCCATATTGCTTCCTTCGCTGCCTCGATTATTTTTCCATCACATTATACACTGCTCATTTCCAGGGGTTATGACCACACTACTATCCATCAGCGATGACCGTGCTTGCAGACTTTAGGAGAAAGTGCTGGACTATGCATGCTTCCTCAGCCCCAGCTACCAGAGAGGCCAGTGCTTTTTCCTATAGTGTGCAAGCACGGCCACTGCTGCTGGTTTGCAGGGTGGTCTTAACCTGTCTAAAGGAGCAGTGTATAATGTGATGGAAAATTGGATCAAGCAAGCAAAGGAGGCAATATGGATAATAACAGTACATTAGTAAGTGCCTTGTATTAACTTTCTCTACATGATCAATGCCATTTGCTGAAGTAACACAACTCCTTTAATTATATAAAGTAATATTGCTTTTAATCTAAAACTCAAATACTAATAGATAAAGTATTGGCTGTTGAAATTTGTGATCTATCAAGTGCACCCATACAGTGTCTACTGCTATGAAGCAAACAGATCAAGTTCTAGATCCTAGGTCATGGAGAATTGATGTTCAGTATCCTCTAACCCTGCTTTACATCCTCAGCATAGTTTGACAGATTGGACCTCTGGGGTCAACAAGCCATTTTCTGAGGCCCTGAGAGCATTCTTCTCTTCAGCACAGACAGACGCCACACCTTAAAGAAGTGCAGGAAACCGCATTATGCAGTCACTCCACTGCTCTACCTTGCATTATTCTATGTTTATTTAAAATGACCATGCCAATTCACCCCTGGTCTGTAAACAGCTCGGCAAAAAGGCTTAATGCTACATTAATCTACTTCCTCCAAACAATCAGTGCATTAGGCAAAATGTTCCCCTCGGCAGCCCAAAAAGAAGTTCTACACAAAGTCAGTGAAGTAGAAAGGTCATAGCACAATGTAACCTATTAACCTCGAAGAAACTTATTAACCTCGAGGAAACCTCCTTTTCTCCTTTGTACAGTTCTAGGAATGTGCAGCTCTTTTCTACCACCAATGATTTCTCACCTGCAAAGCTCCATTATTTCACGGTCCATTCTTGAAGCTGTCAACAAAGCTACAGACGTTCTGGCTGGAAGCCCTATGGAGTCCTTCTGCCACTTTCTTTCAGTAGCCCTGTCATTCTCCATATGTTCTCTGCTAACCAGTCTGTTTGGAAAGTAATCTTTTACTGGGGTTTCCGTAAAAACTCATAAAGCTGACAGGAATAACAAAAATAAAGAAATAGTTTCATGGCCATCACATCACATATCAATCAAGGAGGGTCTCTAACTTAATTTAGTTGTAAAAAACGTGATTGCAATTATAAAATAATCTGGTAAATAAGAGATATACTGCAGAAAGGTCCTCGCTGCTTCCACAACTATGAATAAGTCACACTATACACCATGTTACACATTGGGGGAGATTTGGAAAATGAAAGGAGGAATCTGATTGGTTGCTATGGGCAACTAAGCCAGTTTTCCTTTACACCAGTTTTGATAAGTCTCCCCCACAGTATTCCTAGAGCCCTTTCAAAAAGCACAGTGCACACCACATTGTCCTCAATATCATGCCTCTCTCTGGCTTGTAGGCCTTGCCACAGTTTCATAATGTTTACAGGTAGTCAAATATTACCCCCATAATCCGATAACACTGGCCCAGATTTACTAAGCCTATAGGGGACGATATGTCATCAATAGAAAAAGCCTGGAGAACATCTTTAAATGCCTCCTTAGTACCTCCAAATGAGGTCCCCACAATGAAGGGAGTAGTGCATGTCAGCTCCATTCTGTCTGTGGCTCAGCTCTGCAAGCACAATGAGGTCACTGTATTACACCTGCCCGCGCTGAACCACTAACGGCAGGGGAATGGTGGAACACAGAGCTGAACGCTCCCTGCTTCTCCATTGTATTCAAATGTATCTCCATCCTGACGGTGCAGATACAGTTGGAATCTGGACATGCTGTAGCCCTACCAAAATCGGAAGAGAGTATCTGGGACGATTGGGAGACATTCATAAGATACGGCTGGAGTCAAAACAGGTATGAAAGGGGAGAGGTCTGGGAGGAATTAATGAGGAACAGTCTTGACTTCTATGGAAAGGCAGCACCTAGTGGATACTTGCTAACTGTTTTACATATGGTGGAAGATGAAATTAAACTTTGCTTTTTCAGCTACCAATATGGTTGGCAAGCTAGGTATGTGTAGACTTGTATACAGTGGTGCTAGTGGTTTGTAGGAAGATTGCTGACTTGACAGTTGTCCAGAACACGGTCATTGACACCCTCCACAAGGAGAGTAAGCCACAAATGGTTTGTATCCAAGCATGTTAATGGACAGTTGAGTGTAAGGAAAAAGGGTGGTAGAGAAAAGTGCACAAGCAACAGGGATAACTGCAGCTAAGGATAACAAAGGATTGTCAAGAAAAGGCAGTTTTAGAATTTGGGAAACATTCACAAGGAGTGGGCTGCGGCTGGAGTCAGTGCTTCAAGGGCCACCACACACAGGCGTATCCAGGACATGGGCTACAACAATTGCATTCCTTGTGTCAAGCCACTCATGATCCAAAGACATCAGAAGCATCTTACCTGGACTAAGGAGAAAAATAAGTGGACTGTTGCTTAATGTTTCATATCCCTGTTTTCAGTTGAAAGTAAATTTTGCATTTGATTTGGAAATCAAAGTCCCAGAGTCTGGAGAAAGTATGGAAAGGCACACAACCCAAGTTGTTTGAAGTCCAGTGTGAAGTTGGTTTGGGGAGTCATCTCATCTGCTGGTGTTGGTCCACTATGTTATATCAAGTCCAAAGTTAGTGCAACCGTCTACCAGGAAATTTTAGAGCACTTCATGCTTCCCTCTGACAAGCTTTATGGAGATGCTGATTTTATTTCCCAGCAGTACTTGGCACCTGTCCACACTGCCAACAGTACCAATACCTGGTTTAATAATCATGGTATCACCGTGCTTGGTTGGCCAGCAAACTTGCCTGACCTAAACCCCATAGAGAATCTACGGGGTACTATCAATTTGAAGATAAGGGACACCAGACCCAACAATGCATATGAGCTGACGGCCACTATCAAAGCAACTTAGGCTTCCATGACACCTCAGCAGTGCCACAGGCTGATCTTCTCCATGCCACATTGATGCACTAATTCATGCAAAAGTAGCCTTGACCAAGTATTGAGTACATATACTGTACATACTTTTCAGTAGGCCAACATGTATTAAAAATCCTTTTCAATTGGTCTTATATAATAATCTCATTTTCTGAAATACAGACTTTTGGGTTTTCATTAGCTGTAAGACATAATCATCAAGGAAAAAAAACACCAGAAACAGGTGACTCCGTGTGTAATGAATCTATAGAATATATATGTTTCACTTTTTGAACCGAATTACTGAAAAAAACTAACTTTTTGATGACATTCTAATTTATTTAGATGCACCTGTACGTTAGGTGAGATTTATCATTGAGAGAAAAATTTAAGTTTGTTTAGCTTAAAGGGGTTTTCCGAGACTTTAATACTGACGACCTATCCTCAGGATGGCTATCAGTATGATCGGTGGGGTCCACCCATAACCTGTTTGAGCAGGCAGTGGTGCTTGCAGTAGCGCCGCAGCTTTCTCTCTGCTTTTTCCTAGGCCAGAGATGACATGTTCATCGGTCACATGGCCTAGGAGCAACTTGGCCTCATAGATGTGAATAGGTCTGAGCTGTGATACCAAGCACAGCTGCAGTGTCCCAGGGGGTCAGTAGTGTAGCTTTAGGTATGCTGGGCTTTGTAGTGCAGGGCAACCCACTAACCTGGGACTGACTGTCGTCTTCAATCCGGTCAGTACTGGAACATGCAGGTGATGAATGTCGTGACGCTAGTGCCAATTGAACGGTGGCACACCGTGTAGTGACAGGTGGAATAATTGAGGAATTTTTATATACTTGAATAACAGGATAACTTTACTGAACGTAGTTGAAGATAGATGAACAGTCAGTAGGTACAGTTCCAGAATATTCTACACGTTACAATACAGTCACAGCAGTGGTTCAGGCTATTAATCACAGTCGCAAAAGCTATCTTCAAGACAGGTCTCCTAGGATCAGGGCTTTCCTCTTACTCTCAATGCAGCAATACACTTCAGGCAACTATTCTCTCTGCAGGGGTACACTTACTTTCTCTCCTGCCTTAGTTCCTGGCTGCAGGCAATACTCTCAAGGTCCAGACACCCGAAAAACAGTGATAATCCTTGAGCAAAGGTTTTGTCGAGGTTTACTTCTCTCCTGGTGACAGGCTCTATACTTGATATGCGAACTGGCTTGCTGGTTACACTCTCTGTCCCACTTGCTAGTGACAGGCTCTTACTTGGAGTACCTCAGGTATACATGACCTGGAAAACTGGTTGGGAAGTGATCCTCTACACCAGTGGTGCAATCTCCGCACTCAGTTACTGAGTCCTGAATCTCTCAGAACTGACTCTGAACTGGAACTTCCAACTAACTTCCCTAGGCTAGGCTCTGGCCTATTTATACTCAACTGGGGGCTCCCTCTGCTGGCTGGAATATGAATTGCCTGCTACAGGCCTACCTTTCTTAAAGGGAGATACACATTAAAATATAGCAGTGTCGGGTAACCTACCCGTATGCTGCACACCCCCAGGCTTTAACGTGAGTAAGGCCTCGTACACATGCCTTTCTGAACCGGCATAAAATGTTACATAAATTAAGCATTACAATATAAATATGGTAAATAATTATTTCACACAGAAGATATAACATTTGTAACTTAATAAACAGGCGACGCAAGGGAAAGGGGCGTCTTCTTGCTTCTTAGACACGGCCGCTGACCTGGCACAGCGGACTTAAGGTGAACCAGGTTAGTCCATAGTAACACATGCCAAGAATAAGTTTTTTCTTTCAAAGTCTCTGTAAGTGCAAAAATATGTTAGAGAATGCAAAGATATATCACTTTTTCAAGTATAAAAGTTCAACATCAATCCATTTTTCTTGGCTGAAGTATAATAAGGGAACTACCCAGGGGTTTTCCGGGGGTGTATAACAGGCAAGGGCTCACGTGGAGGAGTCCATTCTTGTGCACAAACGTCAAGTAAGCAATTTCCATTAGTAACTGCCCAGGAGGAGACACCACCAGCATAATCAAAGTCCCCTAAACGGACTGGCGGACGTCCCCTGTTCATCCGGGTGGACCTTCTCAACACAGGAGTTTCCTCCTCCCTTAGCATCGAGGTAGAAGGGAGAGGAGCAAGTGTGGGTCCCAGCATTTGGGATTGCAGTGACAACATAGGCAATCTGCTCCCATTTACTGTCCAGTTTACTTGTACGGTGGTTATTTTTCAACCACACCACATCTCCTATTGTCAAGGGTTCTGCATGGGCTGCTTGATCATAGTCTCTCTGCTGTCGGTCTCTAGCATAATCCATACGTTCCTGAACAATGGCTTTGGCCGTATTCAATCGCCTTTGGTGCTCAGCAACCCAGTCGGTGTTAGGTAACGGGTTAATGCAATCAGGTACGTGTATGTCCAAGGAGTGATCGGCAGGCAATGTCCCTTGGCGCCCAAACATCAAATAAAAAGGTGTATACCCAGTGCAACAATGGATGGTATTGTTGTATGTGTACATGAGCTGTGGCAACAGATTGGGCCAATCCCCTCTGGTTTCAGGAGGCACGGCCCTCAGCATCTCTATCAAGGTCTGATTCATTTTTTCACACAGTCCGTTACCTTGAGGACGGTAGGCCGTTGTCCGGATTTTCTTGCAGTTGTGTAAGCGGCACAGTTCATGGAACAGATGGGACTCAAAAGCAGGTCCTTGATCGGTGAGGATCTTTTCTGGACATCCGTAGGGCAGGAGGAAGTGTTTCCAGAACAGTTCGGCTGTAGTCTTGGCCGTCTGGTCTCTCACAGGCACTGCTACGACAAACTTGGTGAAGTGGTCAATAATAGTCATGGCATAAGCATTCCCTGAGCGACTAGGCTCCAACTTCACATGATCAATGGCGACAAGTTCAAGAGGACGGGTACTTACAATGGAGCGCAGTGGTGCCCTCTGGTCGTGGTGCTCACTTCGTTTTAAGGCACAGGCTATACACTCCCGACACCATCTCTCAATGTCCTCTCTCATGCCAACCCAATAAAACCGCTGGCGGATATTAGCCTCAGTCTTTTGGACCCCAAAATGACCGGATTGATTGTGGTACATCTCCAACACCATACCTGCATCTCGTCGGGGTATGAGAATCTGATGCACTCTTTCATTGGATACTGGGTCTAGGCTTCTCCGTAGTAATAGGCCCTTTTGTATGAAGAGCTGATGACGCTGTCTCCACAGTTTGGTGAGCTCTGGATCTGCAATCTTACGTCTAATTCTCTCGGGGGCTCTGCCACTGGTAATAAAATCCAACAACTCGCCCAGCACTCTACTTTCAGACTGTAATTTCACCCACCTTTCCTCTTTGGGCTCAGGCTTACTGGAGGGTGAAGGGGCTGCGGCTCTGTCATTGGTAGCTTGAGCATGATCCTGTTGAGCAAATTTGTTATAGAAAGCCGGCATTTCTACATCTTCCCAAGCATCCCGCCCATCATCAGGAGCTGTCTCTGTGGGAAGTCTGGATAAAGCATCAGCATTGTCATTAGTACACCCAGCACGGTATTTTACAGAGAAATCATAATTGGCGAGGCGGGAGGCCCATCTCTGCTCCAAGGCCCCCAATTTAACTGTATTTAGATGCGCCAGAGGGTTATTGTCGGTGAATGCAATGAACGGAGTGGCGGCTAGATAGTCTTTGAATTTCTCCGTCACTGCCCACACCAATGCAAGGAACTCTAGTTTGAAGGAACTATAATTCTGATCATTTTTCTCAGCCCCTTTCAGGGAGCGGCTTGCATAAGCTATCACTCTCTCTTTTCCCTCTTGGATCTGGGCCAACACAGCTCCCAGACCTCGCTTGCTAGCATCAGTATAAAGATGGAATGGTTTGTTGTAGTCTGGATAACCTAACACAGGAGGCTCGGTCAGTTTCTTTTTTAACAATTGGAACGCTATTTCTCTTTCCTCATTCCACTCAATGGGCACAGGAGTTCTAGGACTTTTCTTGGGTTGCCCCTCAGGAGTTCCTGGATAGGATCAGCTATTTGAGCAAAATGGGGATAAAACGTCTATGGTAGCCTGCAAAGCTAAGGAAACTCCTCACCTCTTTGACAGTAGTGGGGACCGGCCAATTACAGACAGCCGCTAGCTTATCAGAGTCAGGCTGCACGCCCTCTGCGCTTACCACATGCCCCAGGTATTTTACTGCAGGTTTGAGCGAGTGACACTTAGATGGCTTTACTTTCAAGCCATATTTGACGAGGATTTCAAATACTTCTGCTAAATGTTTCAGATGGTCCTCATATGTTTTTGAGTATACAATGACATCATCTAGATACAGCAGCACTGTTTCAAAGTTTTTGTGGCCTAAACACCGCTCCATTAGTCTCTGGAAAGTCCCTGGGGCATTACATAGCCCGAACGGCATACAATTGAATTCAAACAGGCCCATGGGAGTGGTGAAAGCAGTCTTTTCCCTATCCTCGGGGGCCATGGGTACTTGCCAGTAGCCACTGGTCAAGTCCAATGTGGAGAAATAAGCGGAGGAGCCCAGAGCAGTTAGTGACTCCTCAATGCGGGGCAGTGGGTATGCATCTTTGTGGGTTATTTGGTTAATTTTTCTATAATCCACACAGAAACGGATACCACCATCCTTTTTCTTTACAAGGACCAGGGGTGCAGCCCACGGACTATGGATGTCCCGGATTATATTAGAGTCTTTCATCTCTTGGATCATTTCTTTTACAGTCTGATATGAAGTCGGCGGTAGGGGTCTGTATCTCTCCTTGATAGAAGGATGAGAGCCAGTAGGTATGGTGTGTTGTATGGCACTGACCTCTCCATAATCAGTAGCATGTTTACTGAAGGCCTGGTGGTGCTCTTTGACAAGCTGTAGGATCCCTTCTCGTTGATGTTGGGGGGTATCTTCGTCCCCAACATGGAGCTCTTCCCACCAGGGCACTTGTGGCTGTTTCACCGGCAGATGTCCGCTGACTGCAGCTGGCGGCTTTTCTGTCACTGGAAGACGAATGATGTCCTGGAAGGACACCTGGGAAAGCTGAGCAACAGGGGAGTGCTTAGTAAGCGCAACAGGATGATCACTCAGGTTAATCAGACGGACAGGTACTTTACCTTGGTAGACGTTCACCAGGCACTTGGCAGCTCAAACATAAGGGTAGTTCTCCATCTGGATTGGTTCCACCGGGGCTGGATAATCTTGGCCTTGGACTCCCAGGACAGCACGGCACCATAAAAGAGTTTGAGAATTAGGAGGCAAAGTCACAGGCTTATTATCACGGATCCTGGCAGTACGAATTTCTCCTTTCTCATTAGCAAACTTCTGCTGAGCACTTAACACCGTAATAGTCTTTTGAATCACTTTCTTGGATGCAGAGGAAGCAGTGGGCAAAGTCTGATGCAGTGCGTCAAGTATTTCAGAATAACAGTTCTTGAAGACATTGGTGCCTAGAATGACAGGATGTCCCCCTCTGTCGCCGGCTTGTACTACTATCACCCCCTGTTGAGGCAAGGTTGCTTCTCCCACCTGCAGAGTGGGTTCCCAGTACCCATAAACCTTTACTGGTTTGCCATTGCTTGCGATAATCTCCACCCAGGATTCAGGCGGCTGGGTTAACTGGTTGGTGTCTCAGAATTTTTCAAATGTGGGCAGCTGAATGGTAGTGACCTGGGACCCAGTAACTAGTAGGGCTTCAAAGGGGACCCCGTTGATCTCTATATTGATTTTAGGACGGGATCCTACATACCGGTGCATCCAACTTGGATCCTTTGGACCTATTGTTCTACCTCCCAAGGGGCGGTCCTCAGCCTCGAGGGTAGCCCGTTTAACTGCCAGCACGTGGATTCTGTGTGTCCCACCTTTTTACAGTATTTACACACAGGCCGTTTGCGGTCTTTGGAACGATCTCTATTACGCCTCCCAGGATCCCTGGGGTGAGTCTCTTGGTATGGAGGTGGGAATGGCTTAGGAGGTGACAGGAACTCTTCCTCTGACATTAGGGTTTTTTCCCATTCCTCTATCTTTCTGCACACTCTCTCTAAACTTTTAGTGAGATGGTTTACCTGTTCCGTCAGCATGGCAATAGTATCAGTAGCTGATGCTTGAACAGCTTGGCCGGCCCCAGCCTGGTTAGGGATAGGCGGTTTTGGCCTGCAGGCTGGTGACTCAGGTGGGTTGCTCAACTCCGTAGACACTGTTGACCCCAGAATTCTTATAGCCAGCTCTTTAAAATCCAGAAAGGTACTGCTAGGGTGCTGGGCTGACAGCATTTTTAATTGAGCCCTTATTTGCTCACTAGACACCCCCGCAATAAATTGCTCCCTCAGGGTCTGGTCCTGATTATCAGCCTCCCTGGGATCTATCTGGATTACAGCCCCCAAAGCCTCCTGAAGTGATAGGGCATAGTCACGGAGGGACTCACCGGACTTCTGTTTTTTGACAAAGAAGTGCATCTTTATCTCTGAGGCAGTCCTTGTTTCAAAAGTGGCCCTGAGGCGGCTGAATATTTGCTCTAGAGTACCCCGCTCAGCAGCAGGCCAGGATAATACCTCTCTGCGGGCAGCTCCCTCCAGTTGTGCTAGCAGGATTTCCATCTGCTGTTCGGCATTTATGGGGTACAGTTTGAACAATGCCAGCAACTTCTCTTTAAAGTCTCTTAAGGTATGGGCCTCCCCTTTATAGCGGGGAAACCATGGGGCCCCAAAATAGTACGGCATAGTAAAGGGCATCATGCTGGGGGCCGGCTGCTCGGGAACTCCCAGCTCTGACATGTTAGCTTATTAAGATGTGGCCGCTGGCGACTAAAGGGGCCGGTACAATCCCCTTCCCTCCGGTGACAAGTCCTTACCGGTATCGCAGGGGTTGCGCAGGCCAAGTCCTGCGAGACTCTGGACGTCCTGTGTACGCGGTGACGTTGCTGACGTAGAAGAAGCAGGGCCGCGGCGGTGCGTACGATGACGAAGAGGGGCGGGATTTTCTTTGGAGGGATCCACCCACGAAGGTCCTCAGCAGCGCGGGAAACTTTACTCCATGCGGCCGGCGGCCATCTTGGTCGCCATTCCCTGACAGCAAGCAGGGGCGTTGAAAAGTTAATAAATTGTAATCCACAAGCACGATTTTCTCTCTGGGGGTAGCGCAACACAGCACAGCGCCTCTGATTCCTCCCAGGCACAATTGTAATCCACAGGCTTGGAAATAACGGGTACAGTCCTTGCAATACGGTGGTGGAATAGTTAAAGCACACAGTTCACACTCCTCTGCACTCCAAAAAGAGCGATGCAGTGTCCCAGGGGGTCAGTAGTGTAGCTTTAGGTATGCTGGGCTTTGTAGTGCAGGGCAACCCACTAACCTGGGACTGACTGTCGTCTTCAATCGGGTCAGTACTGGAACAGGCAGGTGATGAATGTCGTGACGCCAGTGCCAATTGAACGGTGGCACACCGTGTAGTGACAGGTGGAATAATTGAGGAATCTTTATATACTTGAATAACAGGATAACTTTACTGAACGTAGTTGAAGATAGATGAACAGTCAGTAGGTACAGTTCCAGAATATTCCACACGTTACAATATAGTCACAGCAGTGGTTCAGGCTATTAATCACAGTCGCAAAAGCTATCTTCAAGACAGGTCTCCTAGGATTAGGGCTTTCCTCTTACTCTCAATGCAGCAATACACTTCAGGCAACTATTCTCTCTGCAGGGGTACACTTACTTTCTCTCCTGCCTTAGTTCCTGGCTGTAGGCAATACTCTCAAGGTCCAGACACCCGAATAACAGTGATAATCCTTGAGCAAAGGTTTTGTCAAGGTTTACTTCTCTCCTGGTGACAGGCTCTATACTTGATATGCGAACTGGCTTGCTGGTTACACTCTCTGTCCCACTTGCTAGTGACAGGCTCTTACTTGGAGTACCTCAGGTATACATGACCTGGAAAACTGGGCGGGAAGTGATCCTCTACACCAGTGGTGCAATCTCCGCACTCAGTTACTGAGTCCTGAATCTCTCAGAACTGACTCTGAACTGGAACTTCCAACTAACTTCCCTAGGCTAGGCCCTGGCCTATTTATACTCAACTGGGGCTCCCTCTGCTGGCTGGAATATGAATTGCCTGCTACAGGCCTACCTTTCTTAAAGGGAGATACACATTAAAATATAGCAGTGTCGGGTAACCTACCCGTATGCTGCACAGCTGCTATCAAATGTATGGCGCTGTGCTTGGTAAGCACTGAGAAAGCTGTGGTGCTCACAGGAGTGCCGCTGTCTTCTTAAACAGCTGATCACTGGGGGTCCTGGGTGTTGGACCCTCACCAATCAGATACTGATGACCTATCCTGAAGATAAGTCATCAGTATTAAGCCTCATTCACACGTCAGTGTTTTGGTCAGTGTTTTCCCATCAGTGATTGTGAGCCAAAACCAGGATTGGAGCCTCCACAGATATAAGGTATAAGGGAAAGATCTGCACATGTTCTGTGTTTAGAGCCGCACCTGGTTTTGGCTCAAAAACACTGATGGAAATCACTGACCGAACACTGACGTGTGAATGAGGCTTTAAAGTAGAGGTGGGATAAAGAATCCGCCAAATCGACAAATCCCTCGAATCTTGCTGGATTTGTGGACTCGAATCCCGACCTAATTTACCCTATTCGAATCCCACGAATCCCTACTGGCAGCGGCACACAGGGTATCAGCTCAATCTGTGACAGGAGCCGAGGGACCTCCTCACAGCACTAGGCGGGAAACCAGCAGGATACTATCTGCGGGTGGCACCGCCCTTCCTCTCTGGATCCTCCCACTCCCAGTTAGAGCGCAGAGTCTGCAGCTGCTGAGCCCAGGGAGAAGGAGGCAGAGGCTAGAACCCTGTGCCCGGGAAGGAGCACTGCCTGCGCTGAAGTAGGAGGCTGGCACGTTCCGCTGCCCGTTATCTGTATGTGCTGCTGTGCTGGAGAACACCTGACATGTTGGGGAAGGTTACCGTAATATGACAGCTACTTAGAGTGCGGTGTGTACGCGGCACCGCTGCGGTGTGATGTGTGCTACAGCCGTGGGTATGCAGCACGACGCATAGAGGAGCAGCTCCAGGGTATGGGAGGCTGTGTGCCTGGTGCTGAGAGGCTGGGGTGGCATGGGGGATGCACAGGGGCAGCTAGCACCTCAGACTGACTGGTGGAAATGAACTTTGTTGTTCTGTTTATGGAGGACAGAAGTTCCCGAGCTCTTCACAGCAACCCACCACCTGGTGTACCAGTCCGCCAGTGCAGGGGTGCCCACCTGTCTTCCAGTGCCAGGGTGCCCACCTGTGTGCCAGTGCCATGCTGAGATGTACATCTGTCTGCCAGTGGCATGCTGCCCACCTTGTGTATATCTGTCTGCCAGTGCCATGCTGCCCACCTTGTGTACATTTGTCTGCCAGTGCCAGGGGGCCCATCTATGTCTGCCAGTGCCATGCTACCCACCTTGTGTACCTCTATCTGCCAGTGCCATTCTTCCCACCTTGTGTACATCTGTCTGCCAATGCCATGCTGCCCACCTTTGTACATCTGTCTGCCAGTGCCAGGGTGCCCATCTATATCTGCTAGTGCCATGCTGCCCACCTATGTCTGCCAGTGCAGTGCTGCCCACCTATGTCTGCGGGTGGCACGCTGTGATCCTGTGTCTCTGCCGGTGGCACGCTGTCTTCCTGTGTCTCTGCTGGTGGCACGCTGTCCTCCTGTGTCTCTGCCAGTGTCACGCTGTCCTCCTGTGTATCTGCCTGTGCCATCCTCCTCTGTCTCTGCTGATGCGATGCTGCTCACCTTTTTGGAACTTGATGTCATGCTCCACACCTCTCTGAAGCTTAGTGCCATGCTGCCAACCATGTCTGTCATCTCATTTATAAGATACTTGAAGTTATAGTTTTGCCAAAGCTTGCAGAGCACTATTATGTTTTTAGGGCATGCCAGGAGTTATAGTTGCCACAGATGGAGGTACAGGGTTGTATCCTTTCATGGCATGCTGGGGGTTGCAGTTCTTCCATTGATTACAGGTCATACCCCCGATGGTCAGGTGTTTGAAGAGTTTGTGGTGCTCCGGTGAACACCACAGCATCTTCCTTGGCCAATGACATCACATACATCGGTCACATGACCTAGCTGCAGCATTCAAGTGAATGGGTCTGAGCTGTAATACCAAGTACAGCCGCTATCCGTTGGACAACGCTGTGCTTCAAGGTGGCTGGGAGCGTTGCGGTCTCCATAAACTGCTGGTTGATGGAGATCCTGGGTGTCGGACCCCCACTGACCACATGCTGATAACTAGAGGTGGGATGACGAATCCGTTGAATTCAAGAATCCCTCGAATCTTTGGGAGGAGATGGCACTATGATACTGGCACATTGGGAGGGAGATGGCACCATGATACTGGCACATTGGGGGGGAGATGGCACCATGATACTGGCACATTGGGGGGGAGATGGCACTATGATGCTGGCACATGGGGGGGGCACTCAGCACTTGATACTGGCACATGGGGGGGGCACTTGATCCTGGCACATGATATGGGGGGGCATCTCTGGGGATACTTACTGGCACATTATTGGGGGGCATTTTGGGGGTCCCTTTTTACTGGCACATTATTGGGTGGCACTGTGGGGCCACCTCTTATTGGCACATTATTGGGGGGCACTATGGGGGCATCTACTTACGCCACAAAGAAGGGGTATTTATATGGAGGGCTCTGTGTGGTACTAGTATTATCAGGGGTATTATCTGTTTCTGCAGTATAGTATTGGGGAGCACAGCGGCACAGTATTGGGGGTAGTAGGATGATTTGTCCAGAAGATGCGAGGATGATGGAAAAGTAGTAAACTAAAAAAAAAATTGTCAAACTGCAGAGACAAAAAATGGTGGTCTGGTCTGAAAGGAGAAGATGATGAAAGAGACCATCTACATCAAAGAAGACATCACTGGATGTAAGAGTTATGGGGCGCTCCATTACCCTGTATTTCTGTAGTGATAGGAGCAGGGGCATAATGATAGTGGTCATAGAGGGTGCAACCATGACTGGGGGGTGGAGGCGGAGGTTCAGACAAACTGACGCGGTCTGACTTTGTTTATTACACCGTTTACACAATTCGTAGGATTCGAGATTCGAAAGATTCAATATATTCGAGAACCTTTTCGGATTCGGATTTTTAAAAAATTGGATTCGACCCACCTCTACTTTAAAGTCTTTTTGCTGTAATTTTTGCAAAATTTATCAAACCTTGTCTAGATGTGTTACATTTTTAAAAAGTTATATTTTATAGATTTGACACACACCTACTCTTCTAGCTGACCATGCCCACTTATCAAAAGTGGCAGGAGTAGTGTAAAATTACAAAAAAAACTGCAAAAATTGCATGCATGCCAAAATGTGCAACTTTTTTTTACAGCTGTAGAAGGCTTGATAAACTTCAACCCTTGTGATTCAATTCCTTATCATTTTTAAGAACTCTGCTGTCAGCGAATGGGAGGCTTAAAACTTCTTCTGAGCTAGTTGTATGTATACATGGCTAGGACTGCTATCATGTGTCACTCCAGGAGTACAGGAAAGGGGCAAGAGATTTATGTTTAGCCTTCGCTGTTTTCACATCACATCTTGGTGTCAATGTAGTCTACCAGCAAGGTCTCCATGCATTCCCTTGTATAGCAGAAACCATGACCATGTAACAGATTAGTCTCCCAGTGGATTACAGGGGTTCCGGTATTTTTGATAGCAAGGACAGTGAACGACTTTTGCTGAAAAGCTTAATCGAACCTTCAATGGGTGGAATCAATTTAAGTCCATCTGGAATTGACTCCAATTCTAACTAGGGGCCATTTTCGAACGCATAATTGCTTGGCACGGTAAGTGGCAGATCAGGCAATTTATCAATTTTTAGAGAATATTTGTTCATACCGAGAATGATTGCAGACGTTGCAATCATTGAACATTTTCAATAAGGTCTAGATCAAATAGATTTTTGGAGCCCATGACTCCTTATTCCACCAGGGGTGAATCAGACATAGTCACAGGGCAGCTATAGTACAGTTCTATTTTTTTTTAGACATATTACTGAATGTTTTTCATCAGATATTACAAAAAGACCAGAAATCACGTTGGGGAGGAGGAGGACAGCAGCATACCTTGTCCTCAATCTTATGTCAAGATAAATATAACATGGAAAAAAAAG
This sequence comes from Bufotes viridis, assembly GCA_033119425.1. NCBI lineage: Eukaryota > Metazoa > Chordata > Amphibia > Anura > Bufonidae > Bufotes > Bufotes viridis. Next base: position 91,078,731 of record CM065595.1, read on the forward strand.
CGATTTAACATTCACTGTGGTAATCCTTGTTTCCTTACCAGGGACTGGTGCACTCCGGAGTGAGATATCTCTGCTTAGTGTGTAACACACAAAAGACCCAAAGTCTAGAGCTTAGTCTCCTTGACACAGGTACAAGGAAAACCTTGTGGGCCCCTGTCTTGTTGATTTGCTAATCTCTTAAACATACACAGAGCTGTTACAGCAAGTAACTGTCTAAATAAGGCTTTATGCTGACAGAGTCCTTGATGGCATTGTTACCGGCGGACAAGCGTCTCAGGAAATTCCAGGAGAAGGTAAGAACAATGCTAATGACTTCTGTACCAACAGTGGACCAAATGTACTGGCCTCCCCTTACCGCTGTTTGTTTTACGTCTTTACTGCCAATCTCTTTCTATACACTACTGGGCTCCATTAAAAGCTATTTAAAACATTTGATCCATTTATTGAACATCTGATTTATTTAACTCTTTATTTCCATCCGTACAAATATTTCAGTTTATTTATAGGGATAGTTTTATGCTGATATTTGTTTTTAATGGCTGTTAGTGGGCATCAAGAATGAGTTGGCTGAATACTTTTTTTCCTAAAATAACAATGTCCCATCATTGAAAAACACAATTAACTGAAACTTGAAGGGGTATCCCAGCTAGAAAAAATTATCCACTGTCCCATGTCCCCTATTTTATTCATTGTTCTAGGCCTCTGCATAAATGGAGTGGCAGGTCAAGCATCTGCACTGTACTCCAGTGGCGTAGCTATCAGGGAAGCCGGGGAAGAGACTGCTTTGGGGCCCAAGCTCAGAAGGGGCCCCAGAGCAGTACTGAATGTTTTCATTAGATCTGGGGCTGCCCCTACTCACAACTGCTGCACTTTATAGAAGCAGATGCCACATGCAGCAGCAGCGCTGGAGCTCCTTCCACTGAAGGTCCTTACTCAGTGAGGAGCAGATACAGAATAATTGCCGTCTTCTCCTCCTCCTATGGCTGTTCTCAGGCTGGGATCTGCAGTACTGCTTTCTGTTTTCTATTGGCTGACATCAGCTGCCAGCCAATAGCAGAACTTTATGTGATGAAGCCCCACCCACCAGTGTGAAGCTACTGTAGAGAAGGCTGGCTGCTCTAGCACACAGAGCTCTACAATGCCTGCCCCCCCCCCCATGTGTCTTGTTTTCTGACCCCCCCCCCTATAGTAGGTTACTGATTAACCGTCCATGTATGTGGTCAGTGCCTGTATGAGTGCATCCATGTATGTGGTGAGTGTGTGTATGAGTGCGTCCATATATGTGGTGAGTGCGTGTATGAGTATGTCCATATATGTGGTGAGTGCGTGTATGAGTATGTCCATGTATGTGGTGAGTGCGTGTATGAGTGCGTCCATGTATGTGGTCAATGCCTGTATGAGTGCATCAATGTATGTGGTGAGTGCGTGTATGAGCGCATCCATGTATGTGGTGAGTGTGTGTATGAGTGCGTCCATGTATGTGGTGAGTGCGTGTATGAGTGTGTCCATGTATGTGGTGAGTGCGTGTATCAATGCGTCCATGTATGTGGTGAGTGTGTGTATGAGTGTGTCCGTCTATGTGGTCAGTACCTGTATGAGTGCGTCCATGTATGTGGTCAGTGCCTGTATGAGTGCATCCATGTATGTGGTGAGTGCGTGTATAAATGCGTCCATGTATGTGGTGAGTGTGTAAATGAGTGCGTCCGTGCATGTGGTCAGTGCCTGTATGAGTGTGTCCATGTATGTGGTGAGTGCGTGTATGAATGCGTCTATTTATCTGGTGAGTGCTTGTATGAGTGTGTCCATGTACTTGAAGAATGTGTGTATGAGTGCGTCCATGTATGTGGTGAGTGCGTCCATGTATGTGGTCAGTGCCTGTATGAGTGCATCCATGTATGTGGTGAGTGCATGTATGAGTGCGTCCATGAATGTGGTGAGTGTGTGTATGAGTGCGTCCATGAATGTGGTGAGTGCATGTATGAGTGCGTCCATGAATGTGGTGAGCACATGTATGAGTGTGTCCATGTATGTGGTGAGTGCATGTATGAGTGTGTCCATGTATGTGGTGAGTGCATGTATGAGTGCGTTCATGTATGTGGTCAGTGCCTGTATGAGTGCATCCATGTATGTGGTGAGTGCATGTATGAGTGCATCCATGTATGTGGTTAGTGTGTGTATGACTGCGTCCATGAATGTGGTGAGCACATGTATGAGTGTGTCCATGTATGTGGTGAGTGCGTGTATGAGTGCGTTCATGTATGTGGTCAGTGCCTGTATGAGTGCATCCATGTATGTGGTTAGTGTGTGTATGAGTGCGTCCATGTATGTGGTTAGTGTGTGTATGAGTGCGTCCATGTATGTGGTGAACACATGTATGAGTGTGTCCATGTATGTGGTGAGTGCGTGTATGAGTGCGTCCATGTATGTGGTGAGTAAGTCCCCTTAAGTTGGGGAGGAGCCTTGTACAAAAATTTGCTGTGGGGCCCAGTCAGTTCTAGCTACGGCCCCGCTGTCCTCCATTTAAACTCTATGGCACAGCCGGAGAATGCCTAGTGCTGTCCTCAGCTATTTCCAATAGGCATCATTAAGGCTGGGAACACACCTAGGCGTTTCTGAATCGCGCGTATGACGCGTGTTTTTGGATGCGCGTTTTTGTAACTAAGAAACGCGCGTCATACGCGCGATTCAGTGATTCTCCCCTATGGCAACATTGTCCATAGGCGCGTTAAAACGCCCCAAAGAAGCTCATGTACTTGTTTGGGCATTGGGCGTTTTACAGCGCGTTCAAACGCGCTGTAAAACGCCCAAATGTGAACCATGCCCATAGGGAAGCATGGCTTTTCACATGTAGGGCGTTTTACAGCGCGTACGAACGCGCTGAAAAACGCCCAGGTGTGTTCCCAGGGTCATACAGGGCCATAGGACTGAGGCTAGGACCACCACAAAGTGGTTAAGGGATAACTTTTTCTAAACGGAATACCTGTTTAATACTGACTTTACAAAATGATTCATTATTTTTTACTGGCCACACACATCAGACTGCTGTCAGCATTATATCAGTATTTTTTTCTTCCAGATCTGAACAGTAGAACTTGAGTTTCTATTATTTTTGAAAGCTTACATTTTAGATAAAGTGACGTACCAGGTGACCTACAGGGTCCTATTTCTTCTTAATTTACTTTGTATGTAGCTGGCTTATCCTAAAACTAAAGTCTTTTACCTATTAGACACAAGTGAGAAATGTGAAGGGCTGCTAATATTTCTTTGGGTAGGTATTTATGTGAAAAATAACATCTCTTTAAACATTTCCATATAACAGATCAGTAATGGTCCTCAAACCACAACTATATATTTATCATTAAGACATATAGAAAAAGTGCCAACATTAGAAATGTAAAAAAGTAGGGTTTATCAATCCCTGATAAATAACAGCCCGATGTCGCCCAGTTTTAAGCTGCCCATATATACACTGACGAGCAAAAGGGTAACAATGTTTTGAACTTTTGACTTTCAGGCTCCATATATCACCATTCACTGCTCCAAACATGAGACTACCACCATTTTATAGACAATCATTATGGCGATCTCATACATAAATTGGCCTTGCAGCTATTTGGCATATTTGGATATATGTAGATTCTTGTCATGTAACTGCGTTGTTACTGTTTCTTTTTCTTCTATACTACAAATTACAACCTGTTCTCACATTCCCTAAGGCAGGGTTCACACCTGCGCGTCCCGCTTCGCGCGTACGACGCTCTATCTTCACAATGCGAAAATAAAAGTAAAAATCACGTATTGCGCGCGTTTGCGCTATATATCCCTATAGGGACGCGTGACAATCGCCCCAAAGAAGCTCCTGTACTTCTTTGGGTGTAGGGCGTTTACAGCGTGTGGGAAACATGGGGAAACATGGGTTTTCGCCTGTTGAGCGTTTTACAGCGTAGGAGCGCGCTGTAAACGCTCAAGTCTGAACCCAGCCTAACCCTGGGTTCACACCTGAGCGTTTTACAGCGCGCTCAAAGCAGCTGTAAACGCTCAACACATAAAACCAATGCATCCCTATGGGAGTGGTTCACACTTGCGCCGCTTTACAGCGCGTAAACGCGCTGTAAAACGCCCGATGCATAAGCTCGTTCAGGAGCGTTTTTGGGCGTTTGTGCGCTTTTCCTCCCATAGACTTCAATGGGAATGCGCGCTTAAGCGCGTTAACGCGCGTTAAGTGTAGAGATGCCCTTTTTAATTGGTCTCAGACCAACTAAAAAGTCTCCAGAGTCACGAACGCGCGTAAAAGAGCTAGTCCTCCTGATGGAAAAAATTTTTTTTATGGATGTTTATCAAGATGCAAAATACAACTGATATTTAATTTAAAAAAGAGTGATTTTATGATGCAAAAGTGGCTCTAGGGCCCCATATGGTATATTCTACAGAATCAGGGTAATAAATGTGTGGTTTAAGTTCTATTTTGTTGTTGTATTTCACAAAAAAAGATTAAAAACAAAAATCTTCCATTTTGCATTAAAGGGGTATTCCCATCCCAGACAATGGGGGCATATCGCTAGGATATGCCCTTATTGTCTGATAGCTGCAGGTCTCTATTTTGAGAGCGGAGCCCCGAAAGTGAAGGAGTGCGCACTGCGCATACGCAGCCGCCCTCCATTCATTTTCTAAGGGGCCGGTGAATATAGCCGAGCGCTGGCTCGGCTATTTCTGTCGGCCCCATAGAAATTAATGGGATCATGGGCCGCGCATGCTCCCATCCTAGCGATATGCCCCCATTGTCTGAGATGGGAATACCCCTTTAACTCCTGAAAAACACCTAAAGGGTAAACAAACTTCCCAAACACAATTTTGTATACTTTGAGAGGTGATTTATCAAGGGGTTGAATGAAGTGATTTATTGGGGGTATCTAAAATATAGGCCTGTCAAAGCCACTTCAGAACTGAATTGGTCCCTAAAAAAACAGACATTAGAAATTTTCTTGAAAAGGTGTAAAATTGCTGCCAAACTAATACGCAATATTTCTTGCCTGAAATGGTGAATCCTAGAGTGCTGTGAAGAGAAAACACAGAACCAGAGATAGGTGCACACTGCCGTCACACTAAACCCTCACACTGATGTTAAAATTGAGAGGTTAGTTCGACATATCCTACTAGGAGGACATGTCTTAAGCTCGGGCACCAGCATCAAGGTCTCTCAAGTAGCCCGAGGCCCTAACACTCACCTACCTGCGCCATATGGGCGATATCAGGGGCCAGTGGGCAATTACAGGAGCATTAGGACGACTCACAAACATCTCCACTGTTACCTCCAGCATGTAGCCATGCTTGCAATGGGAGGTGAGGTCTCATGAGCCCCACCCAAGACTGACTCAGACGCCCAGTCAGGGCAGACAGAACCCGCAGATGTGACCTCATTTTAGAGAAGACATCTTTCCGTAGGGGTATGGTGAGTTCATGCAAAATTCTTATTTTTTGTCACAAGTTAGTAGAATATGAGACTGTGAAAAAAAAACAATTTCCGCTAACTTGTGCCAATATGTTTTTTCTGTGAACTCGTCATACCCCTACGGAATACTGGGGTGTCTTCCTCACAATGGGGCCGTGCGGGGGGCCAGATGTGCCCCAATTTAGGACCCAAGCTAGACCTGAGGGGTACGATGGCTCAGGAAAACCTTCACTCTAAGGTCACTTAGAGTCTAGTAGGTGTTTCGAGCGTGCCAAAAGTAGCCTGTAAATGAAAAGCAGTCACTGCTAAATTGAGCTACCTCTGCGCAATCGCATGCTTGCAGTGCAGATTCAAAGTGCGCATTTTCGGGTCATGTCAGGTATCAGCCGCTGTCAACGTTAGAAATGGTCTAAATGTGTGTTTATGGATCTATAAGTACAATAATGCAGTCTTACATAAGCATAGCCTCAGCGTTACTGCAAAATTAGTATACAGACAGATTGTGCATCTTAGCAACAGCATATGCCTCTCACACCATGCTGAGTACCATCGACATACACCCATAGAGGACACTGTGTTCTGCGTTATCACACATTGCAGCCCTAGTTCTCATAGCGAGCGTAGTGAGAAGAGTATAGCGACAACCACAAATATTTTACTGACACTCGTCAGATACGGTAGTACCTCTAGCTCACCCACGCTTTGGTAGACCCCTTAAAACCACACCCAAGCTGTGCCTACTTCTCACAATGCACTCTGTTTTTACTTTTGCGGCAAATGAGGCCCAAATTCCAAGTACTTATAGGAAGGGCATTTTACGCATTTTCTTCTCACGCTTTAGGGCCCCTATAATCGCCGAGGGCATTATAATGCCCACATGTGACCCCATTTTGGAAGAAGACACCCAAGGTATTCGCTGAAGGGCATAATGAGTCATGGAAAACTGGACAGGGAGACTTTGTGAGAAAAACAATAAAATCTATTTCCACTAACTTGTGCCAAAAAAAATCTTCTATGAACTCGCCATGCCCCTCATGGAATACCTTGGGGTGTCTTCTTTCAAAATGGGGTCACATGTGGGTATTTATACTGCCCTGGCATTTTAGGGGCCCTAAAGCGTGAGAAGAAAATGCGTAAAAATGCCCTCCTAAAAGGTACTCATTGGAATTTGGGCCCCTTTGCGCATCTTGGCTGCAAAAAGTGTCACACATGTGGTATCGCCGTACTCAGGAGAAGTAGGGCAATGTGTTTTGGGGTGTATTTTTACATATACCCATGCTGGGTGAGAGAAATATCTCTGTAAATTGACAGCTTTGAATAAAAAATGTAAAAGTTGTCGTTTACAGCGATATTTCTCACACGCAGCATGGGTATATGTAAAATACACCCCAAAACACATTGCCCTACTTCTCCTGAGTGCGGCGATACCACATAGTGACACTTTTGCAGCCTGGAGTGCGCAAAGGGGCCCTAAAACCAATGAGTACCTTTAGGATTTCACAGGCCATTTTATGCATTTGGATTCTCACACTTTAGGGGCCCCTAAAATGCCAGGTGAGTATAAATACCCACATGTGACCCCATTTTGGAAAGAAGACACCCTAGGTATTCTGTGAGGGGCATGGTGAGTCCACAGAATTTTTATTTTTTGGCACAAGTCAGCGGAAATTGATTTTTTTTTTTATTTTGTTTTTACAAAGTCTCATATTCCACTAACTTGTGACAAAAATAAAATTTTACATGAACTCACCATACCCCTCACAGAATACCTTGGGGTGTCTTCTTTCCAAAATGGGGTCACATGTGGGGTATTTATACTGTCCTGGCATTTTAGGGGCCCCTAAAGCGTGAGAAGAAGTCTGGAATCCAAATGCGTAAAAATGCCCTGTGAAATCCTAAAGGTACTCATTGGTTTAGGGCCCCTTTGCACACCAAGCTGCAAAAAGTGGCACACATGTGGTATCGCCGTACTCAGGAGAAGTAGGGCAATGTGTTTTGGGGTGTATTTTTATATATACCCATACTTTGTGTGAAAAATATCTCTGTAAACGACAACTTTTAAAAAATTTTTATACAAAGTTGACAATTTACAGAGATATTTCTCTCACCCAACATGGGTGTATGTAAAATACACCCCAAAACACATTGCCCTACTTCTCCTGAGTGCGGCGATACCACATGAGTGACACTTTTTGCAGCCTGGGTGCGCAAAGGGCCCAAATTCAACGAGTACCTTTAGGTTTTACATGGCGGCTCACAATTTAGCCCGCCCAAAATGCCAGAACAGTAAACACACCCCACAAATGACCCCATTTCGGAAAGTAGACACCCCAAGGTATTCACTGAGGGGCATAGTGAGTCCGTCTGAGATTTTTATTTTTTGCCAGAAGTTATCAGAAATTGAAACTTTTTTTTTTTTTTTTCTCAGAAAGTGTCATTTTCCGCTAACTTGTGAAAAAAATGAAATGATACATGAACTCACCATGCCCCTCCGCGAATACTTTGGGGTGTCTTCTTTCTAAAATGGTGTCATTTGGGGGTATTTATACTTTCCTGACATTCTAGCACCTGAAGAAACATGACAGGTGCTCAGAAAGTCAGAGCTGCTTCAAAATGCGGAAATTCACTTTTTTGCACCATAGTTTGTAAACGCTATAACTTTTACCCAAACCAATAAATATACACTTATTGGATTTTTTTATCAAAGACATGTAGAACAATAAATTTAGAGAAAAATTTATATAGAAATGTAGTTTTTTTGAAAAATTTTACAACAGAAAGTGAAAAATATCATTTTTTTGCAAAAATTTCGGTAATTTTTGATTAATAGCAAAAAAAGTAAAAATGTCAGCAGCAATGAAATACCACCAAATGAAAGCTCTATTAGTGAGAAGAAAAGGAGGTAAAATTCATTTGGGTGGTAAGTTGTATGACGGAGCAATAAACGGTGAAAGTAGTGTAGTGCGGAATTGTAAAAAGTGGCCTGGTCATTAAGGGGGTTTAAGCTAGGGGGGCTGATGTGGTTAAACATTTCCATATAACAGATCAGTAATGGTCCTCAAACCACAACTATATATTTATCATTAAGACATATAGAAAAAGTGCCAACATTAGAAATGTAAAAAAGTAGGGTTTATCAATCCCTGATAAATAACAGCCCGATGTCGCCCAGTTTTAAGCTGCCCATATATACACTGACGAGCAAAAGGGTAACAATGTTTTGAACTTTTGACTTTCAGGCTCCATATATCACCATTCACTGCTCCAAACATGAGACTACCACCATTTTATAGACAATCATTATGGCGATCTCATACATAAATTGGCCTTGCAGCTATTTGGCATATTTGGATATATGTAGATTCTTGTCATGTAACTGCGTTGTTACTGTTTCTTTTTCTTCTATACTACAAATTACAACCTGTTCTCACATTCCCTAAGGCAGGGTTCACACCTGCGCGTCCCGCTTCGCGCGTACGACGCTCTATCTTCACAATGCGAAAATAAAAGTAAAAATCACGTATTGCGCGCCGTTTGCGCTATATATCCCTATAGGGGACGCGTGACAATACGCCCCAAAGAAGCTCCTGTACTTCTTTGGGTGTAGGGCGTTTTACAGCGCGTAGGGAAACATGGGGAAACATGGGTTTTCGCCTGTTGAGCGTTTTACAGCGCGTAGGAACGCGCTGTAAAACGCTCAAGTCTGAACCCAGCCTAACCCTGGGTTCACACCTGAGCGTTTTACAGCGCGCTCAAACGCGCTGCAAAACGCTAACACATGAGACCAATGCATCCCTATGGGAGTGGTTCACACTGCGCGTTTTACAGCGCGTAAACGCGCTGTAAAACGCCCGATGCATAAGCTCGTTCAGGAGCGTTTTTTTGGGCGTTTGTCGCGCTTTTCCTCCCATAGACTTCAATGGGAATGCGCGTTTAACGCGCGTTTAACGCGCGTTAAGTGTAGAGATGCCCTTTTTTAATTGGTCTCCAGACCAATTAAAAAAAGTCTCCAGAGTCACGAACGCGCGTAAAACACGCGTTTACTATTGCCAAAAATGCGCATAAAAACGCGCGACTAAAACGCGCGTCTTAGAAACGCTCAGGTCTGAACCCAGTGTAATAGCTCAGTGTGTTATTAGGTTGATTCCCAAGCAAAAGGTCACTTGATTGAATCCAGGAGAAGCTGTGAAGAAGGTTTCCCAAGAAAAGCTCCTCGATAGTAGTATCTTGGACAAGAAAATTGCCAAACTGAAAGTCAAAAGCTAAAGACGTTGTTTCCCTTTTACTCGTCAATTTTTTTTATGGATGTTTATCAAGATGCAAAATACAACTGATATTTAATTTAAAAAAGAGTGATTTTATGATGCAAAAGTGGCTCTAGGGCCCCATATGGTATATTCTACAGAATCAGGGTAATAAATGTGTGGTTTAAGTTCTATTTTGTTGTTGTATTTCACAAAAAAAGATTAAAAACAAAAATCTTCCATTTTGCATTAAAGGGGTATTCCCATCCGAGACAATGGGGGGCATATCGCTAGGATATGCCCTTATTGTCTGATAGCTGCAGGTCTCTATTTTGAGAGCGGAGCCCCGAAAGTGAAGGAGTGCGCACTGCGCATACGCAGCCGCCCTCCATTCATTTTCTAAGGGGCCGGTGAATATAGCCGAGCGCTGGCTCGGCTATTTCTGTCGGCCCCATAGAAATGAATGGGATCATGGGCCGCGCATGCTCCCATCCTAGCGATATGCCCCCATTGTCTGAGATGGGAATACCCCTTTACTCCTGAAAAACACCTAAAGGGTAAACAAACTTCCCAAACACAATTTTGTATACTTTGAGAGGTGATTTATCAAGGGGTTGAATGAAGTGATTTATTGGGGGTTTCTAAAATATAGGCCTGTCAAAGCCACTTCAGAACTGAATTGGTCCCTAAAAAAACAGACATTAGAAATTTTCTTGAAAAGGTGTAAAATTGCTGCCAAACTAATACGCAATATTTCTTGCCTGAAATGGTGAATCCTAGAGTGCTGTGAAGAGGTATCACCTGCGGTTCTTCTGTCTGTTCACGAAAACTGGATTAAACGTTAAAACACACACAAAGAACGCGTCATGTAAAGCACTTTAGGAAACTCTTACCTAAACAGGCAAAGACAGAGCAAAACTGACACTTCCAGTGTGTTTCTGAGTAAATTCTAGCTAAGACTGACATATGACATGACGCCCCTTCCCACTGGAGAAACCTGAGCTGAATTCAATATGGCGGATTCCTCCAATCCTGCAGCCTCCCTATGGAATAACTACTTTCACACATTGAAAGTAAATGTTCTACAAATGACACCAGTTACAAGGCTGTGTCCAGACTTTTGCTTCACCCTGTAAAGTTTTGTGAGAAAAGATGGCTGAGTTCACACTTCAGTTATTCAGTTATTTCCATCAGTTAATGTGAGCCAAAAACCAGGAGTGAACCCTACTATTTTCCTCCTCTAAAACTTAGGTGCGTCTTATAGAGCGAAAAATATGGTATATATCAGTCTGCTCTATAACATGCTGCCTGCAGATTACAGTTGTAGTTTTGGCGACAGGTTTTTTTAAGATGTGCTTTTCTCTCAGTCATTCATTTGTAGACCCGCCATATTTTTCTGGTCAGCCAATAAAGGTATCACTGCCTCGGAAATATTTCTCTAAGGCGTCATGCACACAACCGTTGTTTGTTCCTCGTCCGTTCCGACCGCAAGTTTTGTGTCTGCCCAAAAAAACGGATGACGGACCGTTTTTTGGGCGGATCCGTTTTTATGGCAGATCCATTGTAATAATGTCTATCCTTGTCTGCAAACGTGAAAAAAATAGGACATGCTCTTTTTTTTTGACGGAGTGTAAACACGGACCACGGATGCGGAACAAAAACAGTTGACCATCCACATTTTTTGACGGACCCATTGAAATGAATGGGGAAGCATCATATCCGTGAAAAAAAACGGAACGGACGCGGAAACAAACAAGGGTCGTGTGCATGAGGCCTAATTTTAACACAAAAGTACAGCCCATTAGATCACTATTAGTAGTAATAACAGGCATGGATAATTCCGGAGATTTACTGATCAAAATGCACCAGAATGCTGCGGAAATTTAAGAGGGTACGGTTTTAGCAACATTTATTATGTAAACTAAGCTAAAAACCACCAACAAAACTGGTGTAAAATTAACTGGCCTACTCACCCATAGCAAACAACCAGATTCCACCTTTCATTTTCCACAGGAAATCTGAAAAATGAAAGGTGGAATCTGATTGGCTGTTGGCAAGTTTCCCCTTAGACTAGTTTTGAAATTAAATTTGCCCCTTGGACTAGATCAAGGGTGCACAACCTGCGGCCCTTGATACTATTCTGCACAGCCCCCAACCATGTCTTGTGGCTGCTCACATGCATTTTTCATGTCTTCTCCCATTAGATGGGAATCCTGGAGGTGTAACCTGACATTTATAGTGTATACTGTATGTACAATACTCCATAAGTACAGTATTTCAATAGTAATACTCCTTTAACTTTTATTTTCGGCCCTTGGGTTTCCTTCTGTCTGACAAAGTGGCCCCCAACCAGAAAAGGATGTGCACCCCTGGATTTCACAATCTTCATGCAGCATCAGCTACGTGAGTAGAACATTGAGCAACATGCACACTGCCACTGCATTCAGAGAGAGGACTCAGGTACTCGTTATCGGGATCACGTGGGATCCCAGTGGCCAGACCCTATGTAATCTGATATTTATCACCAATAATGTGGAGAGGCCAGAACTCATTTTCTTGGGATAACACCTTTAGGCCAGTTTCAGACAAGTTCACTGCATGAAAGTGTGCTGTGTGGCTCTGCCTGACCTCCGCTGTAATGATTTGTACTCAGTGCAGAGACGCAGCATTATAAATCAATATAAAGTGAAAGGAGCAGAGTTCACTACCGGAATTCATACTCCAGAAAATGCCTGGCTTATGGTATGGATGCTTGTTGATACTTTGCTCTCCACTAATATCCCCAACCACCTTTTAACACCTTCTTTATCGGATATTTTACCATCCCACCACATATCGTATGGTTTGGTATTTCTCAAGTGTTTAATGTGGTTATAGCACCATCTAGAGGTGTTAAATTGTATTACATTTTGTTTTCTTGTTATAAAGTTTACTGCATTGTGGGTGGTGCAAAGCATTGTGGGAGTGCAAAGCATTTTGGGAAAGAGAAGCCTCCAGTCACCAGGACACATCAGCAGAGCTGTCCTTGTGCATATCTCCTTTTTAAACTCAACCATCCTTGTAAAAACATATCTGGAGAGAGATCTATCTTTGTTTCAGGGACATTATGTTATGCAGATCTGTTCAGCTAGTCATAATTGTTACTCAGGGAGTTGTTACTACTGTTAGCTAGACATGCAGTCTTATGTACAGGCAGCCATTTTACCATGTGCTTCAGTGTTATGCAAATGTTACAATACATGCTATTCTATAAGTTATACATATTATTTGTATTCTTGTAGTTTTACCAAACAATCCTGTTTTACCAATAAAATAATTAGACTACAAAGAACAGTCCTCTTATTTGGAAGACAGGAATGGTTTATGCTGAATGTCAGACTGCACACTGTATAAACGTGTATGAAGACAGAACATCTTTTTTTTTTGTTTCTTTTTGCCGATCCACTACCAGTGGCGTACCGCCAATAGAGGCAGACCCCACAGCTATACCTATAGACCTATAAACTGTACCACTCAATTGAAAAACAAACTGAAATCTTTTAGGTAGAGGAAAAAAATAAATAAATCATGTGGTTTCATAAGTGTGCACACCCTCTTATAACTGAGGATGTAGCTGTGTTCAGAATTAGACAATCACATTCAAAATCATGTTAAATAGGAGTCAGCATACACCTGCCATCATTTACAGGGCCTCTGATTAACCTCAAATAAAATTCAGCTGCTCTAGTTGGTCTTTTCTTAAATTTTCTTAGTCGCATCCCACAGCAAAAGTCATGGTCCACAGAGAGCCTCCAAAGCATCAGAGGGACCTCATTGTTAAAAGGTATCAGTCAGGAGAAGGGTGTGTAGACTTTTTATATCCACTGTACCAAGGTGACAGGAGGAGACTGTTCAGCTTGAGAATCCAAGTGGCTGCTCTGCCTGCAGGAATAGTGACGGGTGTCATGTGTTGTAGGAGTGTGCCAGGGGGCAGAACAGCGATGTGTTCCCTGTGTGAAGGTGGGGTGCACGGTCTGCGTGCCCATGTGCACAGTAGTAGCAGTACCTTGTGTGAGAAATGAGTCATCAAACCATCCATGTGTGGTCTGAAGCTGCATTTCTTTTAAAATCATATGGGAAAGCCAGGATACAACTGGTAAGTGTGCCACACGTGGACATGCATACCCAGACACTTATCCCAAGAGGAACATAGCATTAACAAATTAAAATCCAAAATAAAGTCTCCTTGTGTCCCTCAGATGTCCCTGAAAGCCAGTAGATTCTAGGGGTGTATGGGCACACTAGGATTGCATTCACACCACCATATCCATTTTGTGGTCCATAAATCGTGGATCTGTACTATACACATGCGACCTGGGTGCATCGCGCACATTTTTGTAGGTCCCATTGAAAAATTGTCTATTTTCGTCCACAAAACGGACACGAATAGGACAAGTTCTATAATTTGCAGCTTGGCCTCACAGATGACATCTGTCTGCTGTCCGCATAGAAAGAAATGGCAAAAAAAATGCAGATTGTGAATGGACCCAATACAGAGTGGTGTGAACACACTCTTACAGGTATTGTTACTAACTGTTCAGCTTCATGGAGTGGGAGGTCTATCACTACAAGCGCCTTGGTGGACAGCTGGGGGACTACTCCTGTGCTTGTGGCCAAAAGGGGGTGGGGCAGGGCTGGAATCACAGGGCATGGGGCCCAGTGATTCTGTGCAGCCCCTGCCCACCACATGGTATAGGATGTGGACATCCTGCACTGTTGGGAGCCTTTCACCAGCTCATGTTCACTGTCTAGACTCTAGATTGAGAAGGCGCTGCTCTTTCTTCACCCCTCTGGCCACTGTCCTGGTGTGAACAGGTCCAGGATCTTGTCACATCTTCTAGATGTCACAGCAGCTGTCACATCTGCTTCATCTCCATCATACCATCCGGAGAACGGACACTGTAACTCTGTAATAAGGACAGTACCAGTCCCGACTTCTTACAGATGCGCGATACCGCCAATGTCTGGACAAGACCGTAATCGCAACGCTGAGAACAAGGGCGGGGACGTTTTACATAAAGTGGGAGGGACAGGAGTGGCCATCCTCCAATCAGTAGCAGAGGGCGGGGTCCCAGTGACAAATGGGTGTGTCCGGCAGAGATCCTTTCTGAGCACAGGTAGACAGATAAGAGAAGTGCGGGCAGAACGGGAGCTGGTGGTCTGCGCTGTCACAGGGGACGCTGGCTGCGGTACCGGGGCATCTGCCGGGACATGGGCTGTCACTGAACTTGGATGTGCACACGATCCACAAGTGTCTGCGCCTCGGCTGGCTATGGGGCAGCGGCATGGACACCGGCAGAACACCGTGAACTTCACCGCAACTAGAAGAAAGTGCGATGGTGAGGGCAGCCGCTGACTGCAGCCCTCCCCCCTGTACTATATGGGGCGAGCAGAATTCCCAGCACTGGGAGTAGCACCAGTACAATCAGGGCACAGCACTGGGAGTAGCACCAGTAGAATCAGGGGGCAGCACTGGGAGTAGCACCAGTACAATCAGGGGGCAGCACTGGGAGTAGCACCAGTACAATCAGGGCACAGCACTGGGAGTAGCGCCGGGCACCAGTACAATGAGGGGGCAGCACTGGGAGTAGCACCAGTACAATCGGACACAACACTGGGAGTAGCGCCGGGCACCAGTACAATGAGGGGGCAGCACTGGGAGTAGCACCAGTACAATCGGACACAACACTGGGAGTAGTGCAGGGCACCAGTACAATGAGGGGGCAGCACTGGCAGTAGCACCAGGCACCAGTACACACTTCTCTATGCATTCTCACAGGCGTCCAAAGTTCACTTCTTCCCTTTTCTACTTTAAAAGGCAACCTGCAGAAGGCTTTGTCCATGGTCACCACAAGGCTGGGAGCTGCAGAATTCCTAGAAACTGTCACATGAAGGTAAGCGATTTTGTATGTAATGAATGCATTGATCCTAATAATAATCTGGTGCATGTCTATGGCTGTGCGGAGTGTAATCTGTATAAAATGTCACCCAGGCAGAGAGATTATTTCTGTATTATCCAGTCACATAGTATAACATTATTAATTATTGTCTGCTGGTATAGCATTATTATTTTGTATTCTTGTATTCTTCCTGAATATTATTATTATTATATTACTTGTATACTATTACATTATTAGATCAGTGCTTGCTACATTCTCCGTTTGACTTTTCATGTATATTCCTGCCTAATACACAATTGGAGTATTACTTGTAATCTGTTATGTTCCTATAGTTATATATTGCTTTTCTGCTTTTACCAGTATTAATAATCCCATTATTTAATTTTTTTAGTAAGCTGTATCCTACAGCAGTCTAAACTTTTGAAGATACCTGGAGATTCGCAGAACATTGCACCTGAATATGTTCTAAGCACTAAAGGAATTTGGTAAAGGGAATTAAACCAGGACTGGCGTTCACCCATTAAAGACATGGCCAGACTGAATCCTAGAGTCTTTGTACTGGGCCTTGTGTTCATCCTGCAAGTACCAATGCCAGTGTCCGCGGCATCCAAAGCAATTGTGTGCCAGGAGATCACTGTACCAATGTGCAAGGGTATTGGATATAACTACACCTACATGCCCAACCAGTTCAACCACGACACTCAAGATGAAGCCGGCCTGGAAGTGCATCAATTTTGGCCTTTGGTGGAAATTCAGTGCTCACTTGATTTGAAATTTTTCCTGTGCAGCATGTATACACCTATTTGCTTGGCTGACTACAAGAAACCTCTTCCGCCCTGCAGATCTGTATGTGAACGGGCTAAAGCGGGATGCTCTCCACTCATGAGACAATATGGGTTTGGTTGGCCTGAGAGAATGAACTGTGACAAACTTCCACAAAATGGAGACCCAGAAAACCTCTGTATGGATTATAACAGGACTGAAACCACCACACTTCCACCCTTATTTGTAAAACCAACTCATCCGCCCAGAGGACCAAAGCACTTGACTCCTCTCCATAGTCAGAAGCAACCAAACAGTGACTGTGAAGGGGTATGCAAATGCCGAGAACCTTTCATCTCCATAACAAAAGAATCCCATCCACTGTATAATAGAATCAAGACAGGCCAGGTGCCAAATTGTGCCATGCCATGTTTCCAGCCCTACTTCACCCAGGACGAGAAGACATTTGCTACTTTCTGGATAGGGTTGTGGTCCATATTGTGTTTCATCTCAACCCTTGCTACTGTGGCCACATTTCTGATTGACAGGGAGAGGTTTAGGTACCCGGAAAGGCCTATCATCTTCTTATCTGCGTGTTATCTCTTTGTATCCATAGGCTACATCATCAGACTTATTGTAGGTCATGAAAATGTTGCCTGCAACAGGGACCACATTCATTATGAGACAACAGGACCAGCCCTCTGCACAGTGGTTTTTCTTCTTATCTACTTCTTTGGAATGGCCAGTTCCATCTGGTGGGTGATCTTATCTTTTACATGGTTTCTGGCCGCTGGTATGAAGTGGGGTAATGAGGCCATTGCCAGCTACTCTCAGTACTTCCATATGGCGGCCTGGCTCATACCAAGCATCAAATCCATAACTGTCCTTGCTTTAAGTTCAGTGGACGGTGACCCCGTGGCTGGAATCTGCTATGTGGGTAATCAAAATCTGGACAATCTCCGTGGTTTTGTCCTGGCTCCACTCGTAGTATACCTCTTCACAGGGACAATGTTTCTGCTGGCTGGCTTTGTTTCACTCTTCAGAATTAGGAGCGTTATAAAGCAAGGTGGCACCAAAACCGACAAACTGGAAAAACTGATGATCAGAATAGGTGTATTCACTGTCCTGTACACTGTGCCGGCAGTCATCGTGGTTGCCTGTTATATATATGAACAGCACTGCAGAGAATTTTGGGAAAAATCCCACAACTGCTGTTCGGGGGACAAAAAGAGATCCAGGCCTAAGTATGCAGTTTTCATGTTAAAGTACTTTATGTGTCTGTTTGTTGGTATCACCTCAGGTGTATGGGTTTGGACTGGAAAAACTTGGGAGTCTTGGAAGAGATTGACAAGTAGATGCTGCAGAAGCAGCAAGTCTATCAATGCCTTAGTGTACAGTGAAGCCAGCACAGCACTAACAGCGAGGACTGCTTTACCAAGTTCAGCTTTATACCACAAGCAGGTGCCAATGTCTCATGTCTGACCAATGCCCCTTGCACTGCAGAACATCTTCACTGGCCTTCATGAAGCTATGTGCCCTATCGAGGATGTCTTTGTCTTACTGCTAGTCACTATTTTGTGCTCTGACAATCTGTACATTGTTTTACCTTTACTGTTGTCAGCATTCAGAAGCCCTCCATAGAAGCTCTTTTACTCCGAGTAGCTATTTCAGGGAACCTGAAGTGCAGAATCTGGGCAATTGTGCACACATTATTGAAAAACTGTAATTTACTCAAATTTGGCTTCTCGACAGTACACTTTTTATAATGTTCTAGTCACTTTACTTGAAAATGTTGGTGAACATAGAAGGTGGACAAGAGATGAGCCATCGGTAATATATATTTACATCATTCTGATAAAATGCTGCCCTGTATTATCATGCCCCCTTCTCTTGTAGGAGGTCGCTTATTCCTATCCAGAATGAGAGAACCGTACACGGTTTTCTAAGTGCATGCCTCTCTGCTGTAAAGCAGTCACGTAGAACAAAGCGGAGACGTACATTTAGTGCAGATAATGTAATGCCCTTTTGGAATGTTACCCTTTTGGTATTGCAATGACATTAAATAAGAGTTTTTGTTCTCATATGCAGGCGCGTATGTTACTTATAGCAGTAAGGACCCCTGCAGGACAGAAGGGGGCATTACCGTCAGAAGCAACCGCCCAGAGCTACCATTACTAGGTAGTTCTCTGGGGTTTGTAGGTTGCAAACACCATTTCTAGCTCTGGTTCCACAGATATACAGATGTAGCAGACACCTGACATTTAAATACACAGGGGGGGATTTATAATATTTGAAGTCAGTTTTGTAGTCGTCTATGTTGAAGTGCTTTTCACCAAATTTATCAAATAGCTTATGGTGCTTGTTAAATTTGATGCATTTTTAAACCTAACACTTTTGTCTACGAATGATGCTCCAGTTTTTCTACACCCCCCTTGTACTGGAGTGAGTTTAGAACTTTTTTTGTGACTTTTTAAAAAAAGTATTGGTGATAAATCTGGAGCGAAACCTATTAATATAGATAACTACATCCACTTTTCAAAACTGTAAGAGTTGCGTAAAAATATGAAAAGTCGCAAAACCCCTTTTTGTGACTTTTTGAAGCCAGAATTCTGAAGTACAAGGTGTGATAAATTCCCCCCACAGTGTATCTAACATGGTAAGTGTCACATCTGTATGTGAAGGTTTTCAAGCTGCCTGCCTTTTCAATGTATTGTTATAGGTCCATTATTATCACTGGTTCTCTTTTTGGGTAATGATTTTCACACTCTTTCATAAAATGACCATCTTTTCCATCATTCGAAATTTTTCTTACTTGTGGCCCAATGATGATGTAAAAATTGGTGTAACACCAGACCCTCCAGGGTTAACGTGAATTGTGTGTTTAGGCCATGCGGTGTGATCCATTGTCACGTTGTGTAATCTGTAAAACTGGTCAGCGTGTCCTGTTCAGGTATTTGTTTTACCATTGCCTGTGTGTGCAGCCGACCCACCTTCTTTGTGTAGACACTGAGAACTTGTTCTTATGAATTCCACATGTTCACTATAGCTTTGTGCTGTGTGGCTGTAAAACCAACTACATATTCAATGAGTCAAGACGACGGCAGTGCGCAGAATAAACACCGCAGCGTCCCCGTCTTGTCTGGCACATCACGCTGTTGTGTGCTTAGTTTTTTTTACTTTTCATTTCCGGCATAAAACGCACCTGTGGATGGAGCCTGTGTGAGGTCAGGTCTCTGCCATTGTCACTTGTGTCTAAGACCTATTTTCTGGAGGAAGCGCTAATTTTGTTGTATCCACTATTTAGCGATCATTTCTGATTTCAGGGTCGGTAATTTGCTCTCAGGCATGAGAAGACAGGAATCTACAAATGACTTTAGCACGGGCATGTGAATTCTCCTAATGAGACACAAGGTAAAACTAATAGCCCCAGCGTAATAAAGAATGTGAACTAGCTCATGAATTGGCCGCTTCACTCCCGCTGTCACATGCTTTGCCCGGGGACCTCAATAAGAGGCACAGGCTCTTCTGTTTGACAATGGCAAACAAGCAGCGCCCATTGTGAAAGCTCTGGAGCATTTTTGTTTGATTTGTCATGCAGTTTATCAAAGCAGGAGACATGTAAAAATGGTTAATAGGTGACCTAGAGTGATGGAGCCTCTAAGTCCAGGCACAGTCCTGACACTGCCTCTATGAAACCCACCCTGACATGTTGGACCATCTACGACATGCTTTTTTATGTCCTTGCAAATGCTATTTGTTCACTTCCTTCATTGTGTCCGTCTTTTCTGACCGTGCTTGGACAGTGAAGAGTTCTGCCCCATTGCTTTTTATGGAATTAGCATTTGCCGATAGGCACTCGTAGTTTACACACGGGAGTCAAGCAGATGTAGCAGAGCTCAGTGGTAATTTTCTCCATAGAGATGATCCTGTATTACATCACTGACACAAAATCTCTATACGGGTTGTCAGACTTTGCTAGATCGGTAAAAGCTAATTTATCTAAATCGACACAAATGTATTTTTTTTTATTGAGTTTTTGCACCTACACCTTAGTGTATGTTACCGGTTTACACACTGCCATTCAGCTGTGATACCTTTTATAACATGGATTGCACTATACAATGGGAAGAGCCTTTCCCATGGCCCAAATGTCACATTCATGTGGCACATATTACTGAATACAGTTGCTACAATTCATTTCCACGAAGCAGTTACTAGATGTGGTTGAAATTGGTTCTGATTTTACATTTGGTCATTTTTTATCTAAATCTGGCTTTATTCACACACTGCAGATTTGGTCAGTATTTTGCATCAGTATTTGTAAACCTAAATAAGGAGTGGATCCTAGGAACCAGGGGAAATATAATGGAACCGTTTATGCTTCTTGTCTTTTTTTGCATCCGCTGCATGCAAAATGCTGACTGTTATTAAAGCCTTAATCCTGATAACATCCATCCCAACTAGAAAATATCCTTCAGCTGGGAATGCTAGTACAGAATGACTGACTGAAGTGGCTAATATTTTATCTGCTAGATATCGTAACTGCACCTCTTGTCTACAGAGGTCGCCTATTTTATAGCCGTTCCATGGAGGAGCGGAAGGGGGGCTTAGGAGAGCAGCACTCTAGAAAGCTTAGCATATAACCACGCCGCTAGCCAATGAACTATACACGTGCCGTATTCAGGCAACGCCCTCCACTAGATCGCCCTGTAAAGTACTGACCGTTTCCTTAAGTTCACTGCCGTTGTTTTATACTTTCCATGTGTTTTTTCTTGAAAACCTAAAAAGAAAAATGCAAGTGGGAATCCCAACGCAACCCACAGGGCCTACAGGAGTCTCCGATGTGTGAGCCAGTGAATTTATGTTGTACCTCAAGCATTGCAGCTCTAGTCATTTGAAGTGTCTGTATATACAGTGTATATGTTGTCTACTAGAATTTATTCTGTGTGACCAGGACTTGTATATCATCATCTTTTGCGGTAACTACTGTCCTTTATATCATGTTTAATGTGGTGACATTTGGCCATCACACGGACCAGGATTAGGTATCATGCTGGTGAAATATACAAAGGTGCAGATTTCATGACTGTGTATCAAGTGGACTCATATTATAGGGGTCTGTCTGGCTGACAAGTGCCCTATAAAACCTTGGAATTTTATACATTGTAGTGTATTTTCACATTGAAAGAAAGCTACAATCCCAGACGATAATCTCTGGTGCTGGTATATTACTGGTAGAATCAGATTTATTTTTTCTTACCTCCCACCAAAGCAAGCTCAGACCCAAGCACTTATTATTTGTACCCAAGACCACATGGAAGTAACTTCAGAGGGCACCGTCATCTTCCTCAATCACAAAGGGAACAGACAACCTGGGCATAATTTGTAAACTTGTGTCCCCTTGTTTCATTTATGTAAAATTCTATGTATATTTTGTGCAAAGCTAAAGGTTGAAATCTATTCAAAGAAAATTGTATTAAAGACTAGTTATTTATGACGGGAGGCAGAGAATTGTCTATTTTTGTTTGTTCCACTGTTCTTAATTATTGTAGAAAAATAAACTTTTAATAAAATTATTTCATTCTGTAGCTTCTCTTCATTCTGTGACATCTAATGACTCATACAATGCCTGGAGTCCGCAGCATATACTATACTATCTGAATCCGAATGTCCCAAAAATCATGGACAGATATGGTTTCTACAGTCAGTAGTCCCAGTAAAGAACACAGACTGTCACCACAAAGAGTTACATATAACTGTGTCTAATCCGGTCATACTGCCTGGATCTGCCAAGATCAATTCAATTTGTGGCCCATCAAGAATGGGGGCTTAAAGGGGTTGTCTCACTTCAGTAAATAGTATTTATTATGTAGAGGAAGTTAATACAAGGCGCTTACTAATGTATTGTGATTATCCATATTGCTTCCTTTGGTGGCTGGATTCATTTTTCCATCACATTATACACTGCTCGTTTCCATGGTTACGGCCACCATGCAATCCAGCAGTGGTGGCCGTGATTGCACAATATAGTAAAAAGCGCTGGCGTTATTTCTATAGTGTTGTAACCATGGAAATGAGCAGTGTATAATGTGATGGAAAAATGAATCAGCCAGCAAAGGAGACAATATGGACAATCACAATACATCAGTAAGTGGCTTGTATTAACTTTCTCTACATAATTAATGCTGTTTGCTGAAGTGACACAACCCCTTTAACAGCAAATTATTTAACATTAAAACAGAACCCAAAGGCCAAAGGACATTTCCATAAAAAAATAATAGATCCCAGAGAAGAGGCAGCACTCCTGCGTTAAATGGTGATGACCCAATTTATTCCAAGGCAACGTTTCAGCCTACTCCATGAGTAGGCTGAAACGTTGCCTTGGAATAAATTGGGTCATCACCATTTAACTCAGGAGTGCTGCCTCTTCTCTGGGATCTATATATGTGTGGAGGATTGTCCGTCCTCCTGAGGATCTTGCACCCGCCAAGCCCTTTGGACGTGCTGCTGCCTATCTCCAGATTTACATTAAAAAATTATGACATTAAAAGGGTTTTCCAAGATTTAATACTAATGGCCTATACTCAGGATAGGTCATCAGTACCTGATGAGTGGGGGTCCGACACCCGGGACCCCCGTCCGATCAGCTGTTTGAAAAGGCATCGGTGAAACTGTGAGTGCTGCGGCCTTCTCCCTGCTTACCAAGCACAGCTATGGTGGTACAGGAGCACCGATGCCTTCTTAAACAGCTGATCGGTGGGGGTCCCGGGTGTCAGACCCCCACCAATCAGATACTGATCACCTATCCTGAAGATAGGTCATCAGTATTAAAGTCTCGGAAAACCCCCTTTAACAGTCTAAATATTAGGGCTGTATTACACCGACAGATTACCTGACAGATTTTCTGACCAATCATTGGTCAGATGGCCGTTTACACACAGAGATCTTTTGTTATACATGCCAACTATTGTCAAACTCCAGTAGGGCGATGGTAGTATTAAAAAAACGGAGTAGGATTTCTGCACAAAAATGTTAGGTTTAGAGATAAGCCAAATTTAAAGGGGTTGGCCGATCTCGCATTTTGGTGGCATATCGCTAGGATATGCCACCACTGTCTGAAAGGTGTGGGTACCTTTGGGACCTGCTCCTATCTCTAGAATAGGGCCCCCAAAAGGTAAGGAGAGCACACCGCACGTGCCCAGTGCGCTCCCCATTCCCGCTTATGGGAGGTCCGAAAAGAGCCGGGAGAATGCCCCTGCCAATTTCTGAATCTTATAGAGAAGTGAATGGAGAGCGCACTGTGCAAGAGCGGTCACCTCTCCATTCATCTCTATGAGAGTTCTAGAAAATGGCCGAGCCAGCGCTTGGCTATGTTTGGCACTCCTGTAGATGTGAATGGAGGGTGGTCTCGCTTGCTTGGTGTGCCCTCGTTCACTTTGGGGGTCTCATTCTAAAGACCCTATTCTGGGGCTCATACCTCTCTATATATCTCTAGTAATATGACACCAAAGTGCAATCTAGGCTATCCCCTTTAACAAACACGTGGCATTTGATAAATTTGGCTAAAAGTACGCCAACACAGACTGAAGCAAAACTGACTTAATTATTTCTATCATGATAAATTCCCCCATTAAGTTTTAAAAGATACCCCTTTCAGATGGAAATGCCCATTTAAAGGCTATATAACACATCTACACATGGATAAGGTAAGATTAGACACAATCTGTAAAATTCAACCTATTATCCTGTAATGATGATCTTGACAAAACCCTTTTGGACAATTGCCTTTTCGGGCTCATGCACACAAAGTATTTTCTTTCCATGTCCATTCCGTTTTTTTTTTTTGCAGACCGTATATGGAACCATTCATTACAATGTTGTGTGAACAGGTCCCTGCAGTTTTTACTGCAGGTGCTTGGTTTGACAACCTGCACTTACCAGCATAGAGACTGTCAACCAGTTGTGGACTTGCCGCTTAGGGCTACAAGTTAGGGCTCAACTTGTAAGGCTACTTTCACACTATCGTTTTTTGTGTATCTGTCATGGATCTGCAAAAACGCTTCAGTTACAATAATACAACCGCATGCATCCATCAGGAACGGATCCGGTTGTATTATGTCTTCTGTAGCCATGATGGATCCGTCATGAACACCATTGAAAGTCAAGGGGGAGGGATCCGTTTTTTATTGTGTCAGAGAAAACGGATCCATCCCCATTGACTTACATTGAGTATGAGGACAGATCAGTCTTGCTCCGCACCACATCGCGGACAGAAAAACGCTGCTTGCAGCGTTATTCTGTCCGCAATGGAAGTGTAACCAAATAGAACGGAATGCATTTATAAAGATGCTCGTTGCGGCCATGGCGATATCTAATATGTATAATTTTTAGTACATTTTTTTTTCATTAAAAATCGCTAGATGAAGAGAAAGGGGCATTTTTTTTTTCACTGCAAACATTTATTTTTTAATTTTTATAAAACATTTTTTTCCCCTCAGTAATGAGGGCACATATGAACATGAGAACCACAGATGCCTTCAGCTGCCAAGCGCACATGCAGGAGGTCAGCCAGTTTCATAGGTACAATACCCTTTAACTTCAAGCACAAAACAATATGTATTTCTCCACCAGTTTTATACGAATGACAAGCTATTTAATCCCAACATATTTTACTCCCAATAAATATATATATATATAAAAAATATATACCATATACATGTTCAATAGTGTGTGTCCCTTTCATGGTAGAAAATCAATTCAAAAAGAAGTGGAGAAAACAAAATGATAAATCAAAGGTAACCTGTCATATTAACCCCTTAGGGACCCTGACATTTTTCACCTTAAGGACCAGGCCATTTTTTGCAAATCTGACTTGTGTTACATTATGTGGTGATAACTTTAAAACACTTTTACTTATACAAGCCATTGTGAGATTGTTTTCTCGTCACATATTGTACTACATGACAGTGGTAAATTTGAGTCAAAATATTTCATTTTTATTCATAAAAAAATACCAAGTTTATCAAAAATTTGAAAAAATTAGCAAATTTCCAAATTTCAATTTCTCTGCTTTTAAAACAGATAGTGATACCTCCTAAAATAGTTATTACTTTACATTTCCCATATTTCTACTTCCTGTTTGGGATAATTTTGTAAATTACATTTTCTTTTTTGGGACAATAGAACTTTTCAGAAAATTTCCAAAATCCACTTTTTAAGACCAGTTCAGGTCTGAAGTCACTTTGTGAGGCTCACATAACAGAAACCACCCAAAAATTGCCCAATTTTAGAAACTAAAACCCTCAAGGTATTCAAAACTGATTTTACAAACTTTCTTAACCCTTTAGGTGTTCCACAAGAATTAAAGGAAAATGTAGATGAAATTTCAGAATTTCACTTTTTTTGGCAGATTTTCAATTTTAATCCATTTTTTACAGTAACAAAGCAAAGGTTAACAGCCAAACAAAACTCAATATTTATTACCCTGATTCTGTAGTTTACAGAAACACCCCATATGTGGTCGTAAACTGCTGTATGGGGACACGCAGGGAGCAGAAGGAAAGGAACGCCATATGGTTTTTGGAGGGCAGATATCACTGGGATAATTTTAAGTTGCCATGTCACATTTGAAGACCCCCTGATGCACCCCTAGAGTAGAAACTCCAAAAAAGTGACCCCATTTTGGAAACTATGGGATAAAGTGGCAGTTTTGTGGGTACTATTCTAGGGTACATATGATTTTTTGTTGCTCTATATTACACTTTTTGTGAGGCAAGGTAACAAAAAATAGCAGTTTTGGCAAAGTTTTTATTTTTTGCTATTTACAATGTTCATCTGACAGGTTAGATCATTTGGTATTTTTATAGAACAGGTTGTTACATATGCGGCGATACATAATATGAATACTTATTTTTATTTATTTAAATTTTACACAATAATTTAATTTTTGAAACTAAAAAATCATGCTTTAGTGTCATAGTCTGAGAGCCATAATTTTTTAAGTTTTTGGGCGATTGTCTTAGGTTGGGTATTTTTGCGGGATGAAATGACGGTTTGATTGGCACTATTTTAGGGTGCGTATGACTTTTTGATCGCTTGCTATTACACTTTTTGTGTTGTAAGGTGACAAAAAATGACTTTTTTGACACCATTTTTTTTATGGTGTTCACCAGAGGGGTTAGGTCATGTGGTATTTTTATAGAGCAGGTTGTTACGGACGCAGCGATATGTCTACTTGATATGTATACTTTTAAAAATTTTTTTTACATTTAACACAATAAAAGCATTTTTGAAACAAAAAAATCATGTTTTAGTTTCTCCATAGTCTGAGAGCCATAGTTTTTTTTATTTTGTGGGCGATTGACTTAGGTAGGAGCTCATTTTTTGCAGGATAAGGTGACTGTTAGATTGGTACTATTTTGGGGGCCATACGCCTTTTTGATCGCTTGGTGTTGCACTTCTATTGATGTAGGGTGACAAAAAAATTTTTTTTTTATAGCACAGTTTTTATTTTTTTGATGGTGTTCCCCTGAGGGGTTAGTTCATGTGATATTTTTATAGAACCGGTCGATACGGACGCGGCAATACCTAATATGTCAAATTTTCTTTTTTTCCCTATTTTTTTTTAACTTTATTTTGGGAAAAGGACGCTTTTTTTTTCCTTGAAACTTTTGAATTTTTTTGTAAAACTTTATTTTTTAAACTTCCTTTTTCATTTTATTTTTTGTCCCACTCTGGGACCTCAACTTTTGGGGGTCTGATCCCCTTTTTAACCGCTACAGGACCGCCTAACGCAGGGATGCGTCCTGCGGGCGGTCCTGTAGCTCTGAGATGACGCTGAGATTCCTCGGCAGTTCGGCTACAGCCTGCCAGCGATGATCCATCGCTGGCAGGCTGTAGATGCGAATAAA
Source organism: Bufotes viridis (assembly GCA_033119425.1). Classification (NCBI taxonomy): domain Eukaryota; kingdom Metazoa; phylum Chordata; class Amphibia; order Anura; family Bufonidae; genus Bufotes; species Bufotes viridis. The sequence continues at coordinate 91,106,035 of CM065595.1, forward strand.
ATCGCATCAAACAGCTATATCAGACGCTGTTTTGTGAACAGCGTCTGATATAGCTGCTACCTGGTCCTCTGGTGGTCCCATTTGCTGGGATCGACCACCAGAGGACCAGGTAACTATGTAAAGTTGCACCAAACACTACACTAACCCCCCTCACCCTCCCTCACCTATTAACCCCTTGATCACCCCATCTAGACCCTCTGATCACCCCCCTGTCATTGATCACACCCCTTGTAAGGCTCCATTCAGACGTCCATATGTGTTTTGCGGATCCGCGGATTGGATCCGCAGATCTTCAAAACACGGACACCGGCAATGTGCTTTCCACATTTTGCAGATCCGCACATTGCCAGAACTATAAAGAAAATGCTTTTTCTTGTCCGCAATTGCGGACAAGAATAGGACATGTTCTATATTTTTGCGGAACGGAAGTGCAGACCCAGAAGCGCGGATCCGTAATTCCGGATCCGAGCGGGACAAAGTCTGTCCCCATAGAAATGAATGGGTCCACAATTCCGTTCCGCAAACAGAATTTCGGACGTGTGAATGGGGCATAAGGGTCCCTTATCACCGCCAGTTAGTTAGCTACTTGTTAGGTAGCTAGCGCCCAGCCCACCGCACCGCAGTCACTGATTTTGGCAGAGATTTTTTCATCCACATTGATCGATGCGAATGAAAAAATCTGTGCCGTTCATTTTTTTTTTTTTTTCAGCGCAGAGGCTGAACGGAAAAAAAAAATTTAATTACCCGTATGCTCAATATAAGGAGAATCGCAGAAACTCCTAATGCTGGCCATACGTGTAATGATTGCGGAGACTCTCAAATGCCAGGACAGTACAAAAACCCCACATGTGACCCCATTTTAGAAAGAAGACACCCCAAGGTATTGGCTGAGGGGTATGGCGAGTTCATGCTAAATTTTATTTTTTGTCACAAGTTAGTGGAATATGAGACTGTAAAAAAAAAAAAAAAAATCAATTTCCGCTAACTTGTGCCAAATTTTTTTTTTTCTGTGAACTCGCCATACCCCTCACAGAATACCTTGGGGTGTCTTCTTTCCACAATGGGGTCACTTGAGGGGTTTTTATACTGCCCTGGCATTTTAGGGGTCCTAAAGCATGAGAATCCAAATGCGTAAAAATGGCCTGTGAAATCCTAAAGGTACTCATCGGTTTTAGGGCCCCTTTGCGCATCTTGGCTGCAAAAAAGTGTCACTCATGTGGTATCGCCGTACTCAGGAGAAATAGGGCAATGTGTTTTGGGGTGTATTTTTACATACCCATACCCATATACCCATACTGTGTGTGAGAAATATCGCTGTAAACGACAACTTTTTTAATTTTTTTATTCAAAGTTGTCAATTTACAGAGATATTTCTCTCACCCAGCATGGGTATATGTAAAAATACACCCCAAAACACATTGCTCTACTTCTCCTGAGTACGGCGATACCACATGTGTGACACTTTTTTGCAGTGAAGATGCGCAAAGGGGCCCAAATTCTAATGAGTACCTTTTAGGAGGGCATTTTTACGCATTTTTCTTCTCACGCTTTAGGGCCCCTAAAATGCCAGGGCAGTATAAATACCCCACATGTGACCCCATTTTGGAAAGAAGACACCCCAAGGTATTCGCTGAGGGGCATAATGAGTCCATGAAAAATTAAACTTTTTGTCAAAAGTTAGCGGAAACGGAGACTTTGTGGGAAAAAACAATAAAAAATCAATTTCCACTAACTTGTGCCAAAAAAAATATTCTATGAACTCGCCATGCCCCTCATGGAATACCTTGGGGTGTCTTTTTTCCAAAATGGGGTCACTTGTGGGGTATTTCTACTGCCCTGGCATTTTAGGGGCCCTAAAGCGTGAGAAGAAAAATGCGTAAAAATGCCCTCTAAAGGTACTCATTGGAATTTGGGCCCTTTGCACATCTTCGCTGCAAAAAGTGTCACTCATGTGGTATCGCCGTACTCAGGAGAAGTAGGGCGATGTGTTTTGGGGTGTATTTTACATATACCCATGCTGGGTGAGAGAAATATCTCTGTAAATTGACAACTTTGAATAAAAAAATGTAAAAGTTGTCGTTTACAGCGATATTTCTCACACGCAGCATGGGTATATGTAAAATACACCCCAAAACACATTGCCCTACTTCTCTAAGTACGGCGATACCACATGAGTGACACTTTGCAGCCTGAGTGCGCAAAGGGCCCTAAAACCAATGAGTACCTTTAGAATTTCACAGGCCATTTTTATGCATTTGGATTCTCACGCTTTAGGGGCCCTTAAAATGCCAGGTGAGTATAAATACCCCACATGTGACCCCATTTTGAAAGAAGACACCCCAAGGTATTCCGTGAGGGGCATGGCGAGTCCACAGAATTTTTATTTTTGGCACAAGTTAGCGGAAATTGATATTTTTTTTTTAATTTTGTTTTTACAAAGTCTCATATTCCACTAACTTGTGACAAAAATAAAATTTTACATGAACTCACCATACCCCTCACGGAATACCTTGGGGTGTCTTCTTTCCAAAATGGGGTCACATGTGGGGTATTTATACTGTCCTGGCATTTTAGGGGCCCCTAAAGCGTGAGAAGAAGTCTGGAATCCAAATGCCCTGTGAAATCCTAAAGGTAGTCATTGGTTTTAGGGCCCCTTTGCGCACCCAGGCTGCAAAAAAGTGGCACACGTGGTATCGCCGTACTCAGGAGAAGTAGGGCAACGTGTTTTGGGGTGTATTTTTATATATACCCATACTTTGTGTGAAAAATATCTCTGTAAACGACAACTTTTAAAATTTTTTATACAAAGTTGACAATTTACAGAGATATTTCTCTCACCCAACATGGGTATATGTAAAAATACACCCCAAAACACATTGCCCTACTTCTCCTGAGTGCGGCGATACCACATAAGTGACACTTTTTGCAGCCTGAGTGCGCAAAGGGGCCCAAATTCCAACGAGTACCTTTAGGTTTTACATGGCGGCTCACAATTTAGCCCCGCCCAAAATGCCAGAACAGTAAACACACCCCACAAATTACCCCATTTCGGAAAGTAGACACCCCAAGGTATTCACTGAGGGGCATAGTGAGTCCGTCTGAGATTTGTTTTTTTTTGCCAGAAGTTATCAGAAATTGAAACTTTTTTTTTTTTCTCAGAAAGTGTCATTTTCCGCTAACTTGTGAAAAAAAATGAAATGATACATGAACTCACCATGCCCCTCCGCGAATACTTTGGGGTGTCTTCTATCTAAAATTGTGTGATTTGGGGGGTATTTATTCTATCCTGACATACTAGCACCTGAAGAAACATGACAGGTGCTCAGGAAGTCAGAGCTGCTTCAAAATGCCGAAATTCACTTTTTTGCACCATAGTTTGTAAACGCTATAACTTTTACCCAAACCAATAAATATACACTTATTGGACTTTTTTTTTTATCAAAGACATGTAGAACAATAAATTTAGAGAAAAATTTATATAGAAATGTAGTTTTTTTTAAAAAAATTTACAACAGAAAGTGAAAAATTTCATTTTTTTGCAAAAATGTCGTAAAATTTGTATTAATGGCAAAAAAAGTAAAAATGTCAGCAACAATGAAATACCACCAAATGAAAGCTCTATTAGTGAGAAGAAAAGGAGGTAAAATTCATTTGGGTGGTAAGTTGCATGACGGAGCAATAAACGGTGAAAGTAGTGTAGTGCGGAATTGTAAAAAGTGGCCTGGTCATTAAGGGTGTTTAACCCCTTAAGGACCGGGGGTTTGGGGATTTTTGCGTTTTTGTTTTGCGCTCCCTGCCTTCCAAAAGCCATAACATTTTTATATTTCCGCTCACATAGCCATATGACGGCTTATTTTTTGCGGGACAAGTTGTACTTTTTAACGCTACCATTTATTTTTGCATGTGATGTAGTGGGAAACGGGAAAAAATTCCAAATGGGGTGAAATTGCAAAAAAAAGCAATTTCACCACAGTTTTACGGGTTTTTAAATTACAACGTTCGATTTGCGATAAAACTGACTGGTTCATTTTATTCTTCAGGTCAGTACGAATCTGGCAATACCTAATATGTATAGTTTTTCTTGCGTTTTGATAGTGAAAAAAAAATTAAAAATGGGAATTTTTTTTTTAAATTTTTTTGTCGCCATGTTTTGACCCCTATAACTTTTTGTAATTATGCGTACGGAGCAGTGTAGGGGCTCATTTTTTGCGGGGCAATCTGAACTTTTAATTGATACCATTATGGGGTGCGTATGATGTTTTGATCACTTTTTATTCATTTTTTTTTAGGAAATGAAGCGTCCAAAAATGGCAAATTAGCCATTTGGACGCTTTCTTTCCGTTTTTATGTTTACCGTATGGTGAATATTTTTAATATTATTATAGTATGGGCGTTTTCGCACATTGCGACACCATTATGTGTAATTTTTTTATTTTTTATTTATTTTATTTTCATTTTGGGGAAAGGGGGTGATTTGAATTTTTATATTTTTTATTTAATTTTTATTTTTAAACTTTTTTTTTTTTTTTTACCACTTTCTTATAGTTCCCATAGGGAACTATAAGATGCAATCATCAGATTGCTATTCTCATATATTCAATGCAATAGCATTGGAATATATGAAAAATCACATATTTCCTATGGAGCCTATTACAGTCATAGGCTCCATAGGAATACTATAATAGTAACCTAGGTTTCATTCACAGAAACCTAGGGTACTACATGCATGCTCCGGCTCCCCCTTGTGGCCATCAGGGAGCCGGAGCAACGCCAAGTGAAACTTTCGGTTTTGCGCGATCAGATGCCGTGGTCAGGATTGACCACGGCATCTGAGGGGTTAAATGTCCGCGATCGGCATCGCTGCCGGTCGCGGACATGAGCTGCGGGTGTCAGCTTGATGAATCAAGCGTTTACCCGCAGCTCGGGCGCCCGCTCCGTGCGGGAGCGGGCGCCATCTTTAAAGTGCGGACGAAGGGCGTACATGTACGCCCTTCGTCCTTAAGGGGTTAAGCTAGGGGGGCTGAAGCGGTTAATGCATCACAATACTTCTGTATTGTAATGCATTGGCTGTAAGTGTATTACACACTGTAATATACTTACAGCTTCCTGCCTGTGAGATCCAGGGGGCTGGATCTCACAGGCGTCATGGGAGGCATGGGAGGCTTCCCTGCCATCGGGTCCCCGTCACAGCAGCAGTTCCCGCAGCATTTCCAGTTCCGGCAGGCAGTTCCAGCAACGTGTGAAAGTGCCCTTATGTCATCCCATTTACACAGGTTCAATATCTACAATGTACATCTAAAGTTATAAACTAGCATAAAATGACATTACCAGATGCTCTTATACTCCTTGAATCTACCTTGCACCAGTGGGATTCTGATGCCAGGTAAATGTAGATAGTGATATTTAGTGTTGAGCGATCCCGAACTGTAAAGTTTGGGTCTGTACCGAACTTTGCGATTTTAAGGAAAAGTTTAGGTTCGACTTCGGTGTTCGAGCATTCAATAAAGCTTGTTGAAAGGCTGCAGGGCAGCCAATGAATAAGCTTTTAAGCTGTGGGCACTTAGAAGCAATCACAGCCATGCCTACTTATGGCATGGCTGTGATTGGCCCGTGCATCATGTGACCCAGCCTCAATAAAAGCGGGATCACGTGTAGTACTGCCCATCAGCTCTGAGTATTGCAGGGATAGAATGCAGGCAGCTGAAGTGAGGGAAAGTGTTAGGAATCTCATCTGGCTGTTAATTCTGAGGGTGACCTATAGCGATCTTTTGCGGGTACAATGTACCATCTTGGTACCCCTTACACAAAAATACAATAATTAATCTGTCTGTTAGTTTGTCTGTTATACCCATTGTTCGTGTGCGTTACACCTGCTGCACTGCATACGTGACAAGGAAATAACTCTAGTTAATCCATCTGTTAGTTCGGTGGGGGACATATACCAATTGTTTGTGTTGGGTACACCTGCACTGCATACGCGACAGGGAAATAAATCTAGTTAATCCATCTGCTGTTTGGTGGGTGACATATACCAATTGTTTGTGTGGGATACACCTGCACTACATGAGTGACAGGGAAATACATTTAGTTAATCCATTTGTTACATCAGTGGGTGACATATACCAATTGTTTGTGTGGGGTACACCTGCACTGCATACGTGACAGGGAAATAAATCTAGTTAATCCATCTGTTAGTTCGGTGGGCGACATATACCAATTGTTTATGTTGGGTACACCTGCACTGCATACACGACAGGGAAATAAATCTAGTTAATCCATCTGCTGTTTCGTGGGTGACATATACCAATTGTTTGTGTGGGGTACACCTGCACTGCATACACAAGGGGGAAATAAATCTAGTTAATCCATCTGTTACATTGGTGGGTTACATATACTAATTGCTTGTGTGGGGTACACCTGTACTGCATACATGACAGGGAAATAAATCTAGTTAATCCATCTGTTACATCGGTGGGTGACATTTACCAATTGTTTGTGTGGGGTACACCTGCACTACATGAGTGACAGGGAAATACATTTAGTTAATCCATTTGTTACATCGGTGGGTGACATATATTAATTGTTTGTGTGGGGTACACCTGCACTGTATACGTGACAGGGAAATAAATCTAGTTAATCCATCTGTTATATCTGTGGGTGGCATATACCAATTGTTTGTGTGGGGTACACCTACACTGCATATGTGATGGGGAAATAAATCTAGTTAATCCTTCTGTTACATCGGTGGGCGACAAATACCAATTGTATACGTGACAGGGAAATAAATTTAGTTAATCCATCTGTTAGTTCGGTGGGTGACATATACCAATTATTTGTGTAAGGTACAACTGCACTGTATACGTGACACGTAAATAAATCTAGTTAATCCATATGTTAGTCTGGTGGGTGACCTCAAAAAATGAGGAGAGCATCAAATAAGGGACGTGGCCCTGGTCGTGGTGCTGCTGGTGCTGGTGGAGCTCCTGTTGCAGGGAGAGGACGTGGACGTGGTCGATCTATGCCAGTTACATGCCCAAATGAAACACCTTTCTCAGGTGCACGTAGACGACAGAATATTCAGCGTTAGTTTGTAGACCCGAATACAGGTGTACGAATGGTGAGACCAGAACAAGTAGAGGCGGTAGTAGATTGGGTGCAAGGATTTTTGCCAACACAAGCGAAGCTACATTTTGGCACCCCCCATAATCACATTATGACCCTCTATTGTGTCACACTTCTCTCCCCCCCCCCCCATGGCACATCATCCCCCCATGTCACATTTCTCCCCCTCCATGGCACAGACTACAGACATTTGATTTGTCCCCCCTCCCATCATGTCACCCGTGACCCCCCCCACTAATGTTGTGTAATAATTATAAACAATATGCGCTTTGCGCTCATCACCTACCACCTACCCTACGGCAGTCGACAGTCCGTCTGGGCTGGCTGTGTGAGTCACAGTCACCAACAGCTGCTCCAGTCCCTGCTGCTGCCTGCCGCGGAGCCACTCGACAGTCACACACCCCCTGAGTGCCCCCGTAACCGTGTTGCTGTGCTGCCGCTCTGTGAGTGAGGGTGGGTGGGTGGCCGGAGGCCCTGCGGCGCAACTTGCCGCTAGTAATTTAAAAAAAAAAAAAAAAAGTTCATTTTTCTGCCCCCCCCTCTTCTCTGCACCCTAAGGCAGCCGCTTGGTCTGCCTTATTATAGAACCTGCCCTGATTGGGTGGCTGAAAGTGCCTCCAGTTCCTTCACATTGTCTCCCACCCAGTCCCCTGCTGAAAGCGCAGAGTTGGCACCTATAGCCCATGGACATCTGTCTTTCACCTCACCCCCTTGCAAATCAGGCCAGCAGTCTGAGCCCCAAGTCATGCAGCAGTCTCTTATGCTTTTTGATGACTCTGCTGGCAGGGTTTCCGTCGGCCATCCACCTAGCCCTGCCCCAGAGAATAAGTGCACTGATGCCCAACCACTTATGTTTCAGGATGTGGACATGGAAAGACCACCGCAGCACGTCTCTGATGATGACGAAACACAGGTACCAACTGCTGCAGCTTTCTGCAGTGTGCAGACCGACAAGGAAGGCAGGGCTGAGGAGTGGGTGGATGAAAATGAGGTCCTAGAACCCACATGGAATTAGCGTCATGCGAGTGACATGTGCAATTCGGAGGAAGAGGTGTTGGTCACACTGCGCCAGCCACACAACAAAAGAGGGAGCAGGGTGCAAAAGCAGAGTGACTGTCCCCTAGCCCGTAGGCCTGCTACTGCCCACCACACCCAGGGACTCATATATGACGTACCCACAAGGTGGAACACCACCTTGCACATGCTGGAGAGACTGTCCGAGCAGCAGCAGCAGGCGGTAGTGCAGTTTAAGCTGCAGCAAACACGGATGATTCGCTCTGCAGAACAGTACCACTTCACCACCCACGAGTCGGCCTCCATGTGAGTCATGTGTGCCGTGTTTCGCAGTTTCGAGTACTCCACCAACATGGCCAGTGCCGATGACACCATCCTCAGCGTTACTATCCCACTTCTATGTCTCTTTGAAAAAACGCTTTGGGCGATGATGGAAGAGGATGCAGCACAGGAGGAGGAAGAGAGGCAATTTCCACGGTTATCAGGCCAGTCATTCACAAGTGGCTCGGAGGGTGGGTTCCTGCACCAACAGAGGCCAGGTACACAACTGTCCAGCCAGGACACAGTTCTGAAGGGTGAGGAAGATGATGATGAGGAGGAACCGTGTTCACAGCAGGATGGCATCCAAAGCAGCTCATGGCCATCACTCAAGGGTGGCTAGGGGAATAAAGACGACACAGACGATACACCTCCCACAGAGGACAGCTTGTCGTTGCCTCTGGGCAGCCTGGCACACATGAGCGACTATATGCTGCAGTGCCTGCGCAACGACCACCGAGTTGCCCACATTCTAACCAGTGCTGATTACTGGGTGGCCACCCTGTTGGATCCCCACTACAAGGACAATGTGCCCTCCTTAATTCCGTCACTGGAGCGTGATCGGAAGATGCGCGAGTACAAGCACACGCTGGTAGACACGCTGCTGATGGCATTCCCACCTGACACCGGGGGCTCAGTGGAAGCACAAGGCGAAGGCAAAGGAGGAGGCAGAAGTTGCCAACGCAGCTGGGGCACCCGCAGGCACCTTAGAAGGAAGGTTTAGCATTGCTGAAATGTGGAAAAGCTTTGTCAGCACGCCTCAACAACCAGCACCACCAGCTGATACGGAACGTCTTAGCACGAGGGATCATTTCAGCAACATGGTGGAACAGTACGTGTGCACACGCCTACACGTACTGACTGATGGGTATGCCCCATTCAACTTCTGGGTCTCTAAATTAGGCACATGACCTGAACTTGCCCTTTACGCCTTGGAGCTGCTGACCTGCCCTTCGGCTAGTGTATTGTCCGAATGTGTGTTTAGAACGGCGTGGGGGAGGGGGGGAGTTAGGTGATCACAGACAAGTGTAGCCGTCTGTCCACAGCCAACGTGGACAAGCTCACGTTCATTAAAATGAACGAGGCATGGATCCCACAGGACTTGTCCATACCTTGTGCTGAATAGACAAGTATATCGGCCGCAACCAGCCATTGTTAGACTCTAGCGCACTCTCTTTTTGCATTCTCTTTTCTATTTCCCAATGTTTTGGGGATTTCCCACATTTATTTAAAAAAAAGAATAATAAAAAAAAAAGAAAAAAAAAGAAAGAAAGAAAACAAAACAACAAAAATAGTGTTGGCTACCGCCTCATCTTCCACCACCGCTTCCACCTACACTGCCACTTCCACCGCCTCCTCAATCTCCCACGTCACTTTGATCTCCGCCTCCTAGTTCAAGATTATTATATTTGAATTTTTTTTAGATTCTATGTTATTTAAAGTCATTTCCCTATCCACATTTGTTTGCAGGACAATTGCCCTTCTCTTACCCCCATTTTACTTCCTTTTGCAGCCCTCTAGCCCTTACTATGACTATTTTACAGCCATTTTAGTGCACCAAAGTTCGGGTCCCCATTGACTTCAATAGGGTTCTGGTTCCGGTCAAATTCGGATCCCAATCCTGAACTTTGACCCGAAGTTCGGCCGAACCCGAACATCCACGGGTCCGTTCAACTCTAGTGATGTCCCATGTACTTTATGTTCTCAATAAAAGATAAGATTATACAAAGAGATAATAACAGATAAACATGGACTTGTGCATCTACCCTCTGTTAGTATTTAATCTGCACTTCAATAATAATAGAATATAACTTTTTATTTTTGGGCCATGTCTCTGGCCTATTTAAATCCACATGATCTGAATTCCAATCATTGCAGGCTTGTCATGTAATCTCACTTGGTCCTGTGTTTTCTTGCGTGCGCAGTTGCTTCAGGAATCAGTGCACATGCAGTACAGCCCAAATGCTCGCCAGGGCTGAAGTCGTTTGTACTGCGTGTACAACATCACTCCCAAAGTGACAGCGCATGCCCATGCGCACGGCGCTGTTACTCACAGCTGGGGAGGCACGCCTATCCATGATACAGAGTGGAGATTTTGGTTTTTGGAGGCACAAATCATGCTTCTCTATTTCTCTAAAGGAGTTTGTGTTTACTGAGTGCCAGTAGAACATTACCTCACTGCACTGTGCCACCTGTCAAGTCCAGTGGTGGAGGGATAAGGAATGCTATGGGGTTATTTTTCAGCAGTTGACCAAGCCCCCTTAGTTCCAGGTAAAGAACACTTGCTACATCGTGACAATGGAATATGGGGACAAACACTATTGTGATAGCATCATAATAGATCTCTGCTTAGAAATAATGATTATCACTATTGTGACATCACCACAATATAACAGAGACAAAAAATACAAGCAGTATTGAGACATCACCATAATTGAAAGTGGCAAAGAATAAAAACAAAGACTATTATGACATCGTTACAATGGAACTCTACATAGGATTTAATGCAATAAGTATCGTGATATCATCATGATTCAATCCACATGAGGAATAAGGGCAAACATTAATGTGACAACAACATAACAGAATGAGTCAACAAATATAGACGTATTCTATTGTGACATAATAGCAACACAGCCAAAGAAAATAAAAAAAACACTATTGTGACATAATCACGACTGTAGTTGGCTGATAAGACGTAAAGCTTCTAGATATAAAGCATTTCTTTGGCTTTACATGACAGCTTTCTTTTTTCTCTACTAGTCAGAGGTATTCGGCCTGGTAGTAGTAATAGAACAGCAGTGCTGAAATACATGCTTCCCGTGTTTGTTTTGTTAGCCTGCTGGTTCCGCTGCATCCCCCTTAGTTGTTGACAGGGTGAATACGGTATCCTGTTGATATCTGATTTTCAACCCTATAATTATATGTGACTGCTAATGGGTCCCCAAAATAATCTTGGAGTGGAGGCAGTTGCTATTCCTCATGTAGATGAATGATGTGGTCAGGAGTCGAGCTGGGGTTCATCACCAGAAAGTGAGCAGGATACAACAGACAAAAGGAGAATTCAAAAACTGCAGGACTACAAGTACCAGATTGTACAGTTGTGGCCAAAAGTTTTGAGAATTACATAAATATTGGAAATTGGAAAAGTTGCTGCTTAAGTTTTTATAATAGCAATTTGCATATACTTTGCATGTTATGAAGAGTGATCAGATGAATTGCATAGTCCTTCTTTCCCATGAAAATTAACTTAATCCCCAAAAAAACTTTCCACTGCATTTCATTGCTGTCATTAAAGGACCTGCTGAGATCATTTCAGTAATCGTGTTGTTAACTCAGGTGAGAAGCACAAGGCTGGAGATCATTATGTCAGGCTGATTGGGTTAAAATGGCAGACTTGACATGTTAAAAGGAGGGTGATGCTTGAAATCATTGTTCTTCCATTGTTAACCATGGTGACCTGCAAAGAAACGCATGCAGCCATCATTACGTTGCATAAAATTGGCTTCACAGGCAAGGATATTGTGGCTACTAAGATTGCACCTCAATCAACAATTTATAGGATCATCAAGAACTTCAAGGAAAGAGGTTCAATTCTTGTTAAGAAGGCTTCAGGGCGTCTAAGAAAGTCCAGCAAGCGCCAGGATCGACTCCCAAAGAGGATTCAGCTGCGGGATCGGAGTGCCACCAGTGCAGAGCTTGCTCAGTAATGGCAGCAGGCAGGTGTGAGCGCATCTGCACGCACAGTGAGACGAAGCTTTTGGAAGATGGCCTGGTGTCAAGAAGATAAACAAAGAAGGGAAGGGGTAAGCAGCACTCCAGGTCCCAATTTGGGAACAGGTCAAGTAGAGGTATGATAGGTTGGTGCCCGGGGATCCTGGTTAGTGGTCCTGTCAAATAGCAAAATTAGAGAAATCCACAGCACTCTTCAGTTTTGGTGAAAAAAACGGTTACTTTATTAGTAACAGCAGCATACAGATAGCAACGTTTCAACCATCTCTGGTCTTTATCAAGCATAGCTTGATAAAGACCAGAGATGGTTGAAACATTGCTATCTGTATGCTGCTGTTACTAATAAAGTAACCGTTTTTTTTCACCAAAACTGAAGAGTGCTGTGGATTTCTCTAATTTTGCTGGTGTCAAGAAGGGCAGCAAAGAAGCCACTTCTCTCCAACAAAAAACATCAGGGACCGATTGATCTTCTGCAGAAAGTATGGTGAATGGACTGCTGAGAACTGGGGCAAAGTCATATTCACCGATGAAGCCTCTTTCCGATTGATTGTGCGCAAAGGGGCCCAAATTCCAATGAGTACCTTTTAGGAGGGTATTTTTACACATTGGATTCCAGACTTCTTCTCACGCTTTAGGACCCCTAAAATGCCAGGGCAGTATAAATACCCCACATGTGACCCCATTTTGGAAAGAAGACACCCCAAGGTATTCCGTGAGGGGCATGGCGAGTTCCAAGGCGTTCCCTTTGCGGCAAAACTTATCTGTGCACGATTACTACAATACCACATATGTATATTTTTTTTTATGTGTAAATAGTGCTAAATTTTATTTATTTTTTTACATCACTATATTCTGACCCCCATAACTTTTTTATAGTTATATCTACTGAGCTGTGTAGAGGCTCAATTTGGAGTGTGTTTTGCTATTTGATTGCATTTTATTACATTACATGCACGGCGCTGATAGTGAACGTGTTAATGCCATCACTCCCCATACAGAATCACTGTTTTCTGGCAGCAGAGGCTGTTTAGACACTATGATCTTAGCCGGCAAACGATGATTTAACTGACCGCATAAATCAGGGGACATGGTGATTAGTCTGAATCATCTGATACATCGTGATTTTTTTATATAAAGTACTCTTTCTTTTAGTACCGCCATTTGGTGGATTTTTGTTACGTTTGGAGGCAAAATATCAGAATTTGATTATTATTTTTGGTATTTATGGGAGTCTCTGGGCTGACTTATATTAATGGTTCCCTTTCCTTGTATCAGGGCCATCCCAGGGTTCCTGATACGGGATTGCGACCATTGGGGCGACCATTCCGTTATTGTAGGCAGGGTATTAAGACATAGGGGTAGACTTAGGGATAGAAACCCAAAAACAATCAGCCTATCCCGGTACATAATTGCCTGCCTATTTGTCATCATTCGTTATTATTTTCTGTTATCTTATTTGACACGTACAATTTTGGTCTCTTTTTTTTATATTTTTTTTTTTTGGGGGGGGGGGGCTTATTTTAGTTTAATGTTAATTAAGGGCTATGTTTTAATGGTGGACCACAATGGAGGTAATCGGTAGAACCTTTAGGCTACGTTCACACGACGACATTTGTCGCGCGACAAATAGGGCACAACTTCACTGCAACATTTGTCGCGCAACGAAATTTTTTATAATGGGAGTCTATGGTGTCGCATTGCGACATGCTGCGACTGCGACGCGACAGTCGCAGAAAAACCCATCTTGAATGGATTTTTTGCGACTGTCGCGTCACAGTCGCAGCATGTTGCATGTCGCAATGCGACACCAAAGACTCCCATTATAAAAATTGTAGCGCGACAATAGTGCGACTTATTGTCGCGCGACAAATGTCGTCGTGTGAACGTAGCCTTACACTGGCAGATTATCGCTAACAAGTATTTGTATGAGCACTTGTTAGTTAGATAATCTGCCCAAACAGACCTTTAAAAAGACCACTTCTGATCAGTGACCAGTGTTTTTGAACAGGTTTTTTGCTGGGATCTTCTTTGTAACACACAAGCATTGAATAATACGGCTCCACCTCTTTCAATAATTAACAGAAGGCTCTGCTGCGTCTGAACGAGATTATTACTGGAACGTACACAGATATAGAAAATATAATAAATTTCACAAACAGAAATAGAGAGTCACCTGTGTACAGGTACAGAGCCCTCTGACTGGGGTTCATTTGGTTTCTTCATAGAGGATATGTCAGGACTGGGGAGAAGATATGACTATTATTGAAACTATATCGGCTCTTCAAATCGGAAAGCCATGGCTGAGATTACATGCAATGAGGCATCCATAACGCATACTTGCCACTACAAGAGACAACTACAGTATGTATTGCAGGAGCTCCATTTTACCAGAAAGCCTCTTGCTTAATATTACCCAGGCTTTAATGAGCTTTTCTCCCCAGACCCCGAGTCCCATTGTAAACACAGAAGTGATTGCACATGCGCAGCTCTCTCCATTCCTTTCTATGGGAGTTTCAAGTAGCAGCGAGCAAGCCTGTCCAGAGTGTAAGGCCCCTTTAACACGGGCGAGAATTCCGTACTGGTGCAATGCGTGATGTGAAAGCATTGCACCTGCACTGGATCCGGACCCATTCACTTCAAAGGGGCTGTGCAGATGAGCGGTGATTTTCACGCATCACTTGTGCGTTGCGTGAAAATCGCAGCATGTTCTATATTCTGTGTTTTTCAAGCAATGCAGGCCCTATAGAAATGAATGGTGCTGCGTGAAAATCGCAAGCATCCGCAAGCAAGTGCGGATGCGGTGCGATTTTCACACATGGTTGCTAAGGAGATGAGGGATGAGTTACCCGGGACCCCATTTACTTTATTATTTTCCATTATAACATGGTTATAATGGAAAATAATAGCATTCTTTAATTCAGAATGCTAAGTAAAAGATCCATTGTGGGGTTCAAAAATAAAATAAAAATGTTATATCAAGACACGGAGGCTCCATTGCTTAACTCTTTCTTCACTGAGAACATAGCAGCAAAGGAAAAAATAATAATAATAAAGACTTGCAAAACCACCAATGAGGTGTTAGCCCCTCCCCCTAGATCCTCTATAATAGGACCCTCCTTCCAGACCATCTTCCTCTTTCTTTGCTGCTTTTTCCCAGATAAGTATTCCCTACTGTCCTGTTCAGGACAGGAGGTTTTTTGGTAATACTCTCTTATATATCGCTATATATATATAGTTTTCTGCTTTTTCCCTCTTTTCGCTCTGCTGTCTCTACAACCCCTTTGGGCTCTGTGGAGGTCAGTAGAACGAATTCACATTCTTATTTTATTTTATTTTATTCCCCCTTTTTGTCCTGTCTTTTGGTCCTTTCTCGTCCCTTTAGCTTCGTTCCTGGGCCGTCTGGCCGGCTGGGACTGAACAGTTCGGTACTGTCCACCCAGTTTCGGGCGGACCGGACATACCTGGTAAGTATTCCTTCTCTGGCCATTTTTTCTTTTCATTTTGCGTCTTCGGCTGGCGCCGAGGTCTCGCGTCTCGCGAGATTTCGGGCGCCATCTTGCTGGTGACGTCAGGATCTCGCGGGATCCCCGGTGTCTTCCTGTTCTAGCCTGATACTTGGCGCCCGAGTTATCGCGAGATCTCGGGCGCATTCGGCAGTTGGTGTTCGCACCTTTACCTCTTACACTGCCGTGCCGCTGCTCCACCGTACCGCTCGTTTACCTCCAGGTTTTTATTGTTACAGTGGTTGGGATTCCCTCATTACCACATCATGTCCCTGCCACATAAGGGTTCCTCCCAGACCTCAGGGCAGGTCAGCCCAGGCCATACCACAGCCCTAACTGATTCTCATAGGGTAACCATAGACCCTGTCTCTGATCACATGCCTTTTGACTCTCATAACAGGGTCCTCCAGCAGACCATTTCTGAGGCAATTTTATCTGCTATGGGCTCTGTATCCTCAGCCCTTACTGCCTTCCTGTCTCAGGCATTGTGTGCGCAGTCTCCTGCGCTTCCTGCAATTGACCCGATACCTGGTGTTAATACCACTAGTACCCTTTTGACTGATGGCTCAGATCCATCCCATGACGGCGCGCTTCGGCCGCGCAAAAGAGCTTGTCCGCGCCAGGCAGACCATGCGCGTACCTGGAAGTCGGCTAGGTCTCAGCCAGACTCAGGTTCTGACTCTCAGGAGTCTGATGAGGAAGTGATTCTTAATTCCCCAGTTATATCTGATGGGGAAGAACTAGGGGAATTTAATGACCAGCCTACGATAGCTCTCTGCCCCACACCTATTCCCCAGTCCTCTGCAGCTCAATCTTCCTCTGTGGCAACTCCACAGGAGACTTTAATGGACCCGTCAGGCACCCCTTTGTTTGACCCTGACTCTCTCCATCACCCCAGGTCCTCAGAGTGGCTTCCAATACCCCATGTAGCCAGCTACCTGGAAACCCGGGTCCGTAAACCTCTCAGTAAGAAGGCGAGAAGCAAATTGCGGGCGTAATGCCCCCGGCCGGTTATCCCGAATAAAGTTTGCGAGACACCGGCGGTCGACCCCAAGGTCGTCCAATTTATGTCTAAGTCGGGTTTTAATCCCCGTAAGGGCTTAGATGCATCACTTAGATCATGTCAAGACAAACTCTTAGACATCATGGGGCCGTTAGCAAAGATCTTTGACATGGCCGAAACCGCTAAAGCGGAGGGATGTCTTGTAGACCCAGAAGAACTGGGCGGATGGGTACAGAGGGCCATTTGCATGGCCGGTAATGCCAATACGGCTATAGCGATTGAACGCAGGAAGGCCATCCTGATTAAAATTGAGCCGAAACTCGCCACTATGGCCTTAACGGAAACTGGAAAGGAGGCTCAGGGGTTCCTATTTGGAGACCCTTTCATCAGGGAACTGGGCAAGTTCGTGGGCACGTTCACTGCCCTGGATAAGGCCCAATCCTCGATGAGGCGTGTATTCAGCGGGAAGGTTTCCGCTAGGGCCGGCAGTGCGAGGGGCCTTCTGGCCGGCCGTTCATCCTACCAGACCCGTGGATCGGGTCGAGGCTCCTCATCATCATCAGCCTTCCGTGGCTTCAATCAGGACCCTATCAAGAGGTTCCTTTGGTCGAGGACATTCCTACAGAGGCCACCCAAATCTTCGTCGTCCCCTCGGTAAGTCCACTTACACTCCTTTCTTCGGATTCCTTAATAGGGGGCAGACTCCAATATTTTTCAAATGTGTGGGCCTCGATCACTTCAGACCCGTGGATTCTATCCACGGTCCAAGGGTTTCAAATAGA
Organism: Bufotes viridis; assembly: GCA_033119425.1. Classification (NCBI taxonomy): domain Eukaryota; kingdom Metazoa; phylum Chordata; class Amphibia; order Anura; family Bufonidae; genus Bufotes; species Bufotes viridis. The sequence continues at coordinate 91,123,509 of CM065595.1, forward strand.
GTTAGTGGCCTCTCCGGTGATCAGACCTGCTCCAATTTATCATGGCGGCCCTCAGCCGCTTATCGACAGGGAGTTGAACGACCTCCTATGCAAAGGTGCGATAGAATCAGCTTCACTCGACGCAGTGGGAATAATCACCAGCATTTTCGTAGTCGAAAAGAAAGGCGGCCAGTTCAGGCCGGTCATCAATCTCAAGGCACTGAATGCTTACGTCAGATACCGTCACTTCAAGATGGAGGGCATCCATCTCCTCAGGGACATGCTCCTCCCGGGAGACTGGATGGCCAAGCTAGACTTGAAAGATGCCTATCTCACGGTACCGGTGGCTCCCTCCTCCAGGGACCTGCTTCAGTTCCGTTGGCGAGAGACCCTGTGGCGTTTCACGTGTCTCCCCTTCGGCCTATCCTCCGCCCCGTGGTGCTTCACCAAGTTACTACGTCCGGTAGTGGCTTGGCTGCGCAGTCGGGGAGTGAGGCTTATCGTCTATTTGGACGATATTCTCATCATGGCCGAGGATTACCGGACTCTCCTGGAACATCTCCAGGCTGCCATGGACCTGTTCTCAAATCTAGGGTTCATCATCAACCGGGACAAATCCTGCTTGACACCCGCCAGATCCATGGAGTTTCTGTGTTTCCGGATCGACTCCGAGGCCATTACCCTCAGCCTTCCTATTCAAAAAGTGCGGTCTATCCGAAAAGAATTACGCCGCACACTGACCCTTCACCAGATATCGCTACGACATCTGGCTCGGGTGATTGGGCTCTTGGCATCCTCCATTCAGGCTATTTTCCCGGCCCCTCTACATTATCGGGCACTCCAAAGACTCAAAATTGCCCACCTTCGGGCAGGGGCGACCTTTGCAGATCTGGTCCAGTTGGATTCAGACACACGGGACGAACTGACGTGGTGGATTGCCAACCTCAATGCCTGGAATGGCAGGGCCATTTTCGGACCTCGTCCGGATCTGGTGATAGAATCGGATGCCAGCCTACACGGCTGGGGGGCCCATTGCGAAGGGATCTCCACTGGGGGTCCGTGGTCGGTGAGCGAGTCATCCATGCACATCAATGCCTTGGAGTTGCTGGCGGGATCCTTCGCAATCCGCAGTTTTGCCAGAGGCAGAGCTCACGCCTGCGTCTGTCTCAGGATGGACAATGTATCGGCAGTTCGATACATCAACTCCATGGGGGGCACTCGTTCCCCCATGTTGACCCACCTGGCCAAAGATTTTTGGAATTTCTGCTTGTCCCACAACGTTTCAGTCGTGGACCTCCCGGGTCTCCACAATACCTTGGCGAACTGGAGTTCTCGTTTCACCTCGGACTTCAGTGATTGGAAGTTGGACGAGGAGGTATTCTCAGCTGTGTGGTATCTCTGGGGTCCGGTGTCGATCGACCTTTTTGCCTCCCGGTGGAACGCCCAACTTCCCCGGTTCTACAGTTCGATCCCGGACCCCTTGGCGGAGGCGGTAGACGCTTTCGCTCAACCATGGCCACGGGACCGTCTGTACGCCTTTCCTCCATTCTCCCTAATCCCGCGGGTTTTATCCATGATACGTTTTCATGCAGCAGACCTGGTGCTGATTGTGCCGTTCTGGGGGACCAAGTCGTGGTTCCCTCAACTTCTGTAGATGCTGGTAGACATCCCCAGGGTTTTACCCCAGTCTTACTCCCTGTTGTCGAATGCTCTGCATCAACCTCACCCTCTGATATCGGAGGGTTCCCTGTGGCTATTAGCGTGCAGGATGTCGGGGACCCGGGAGGCTCCTCAGAACTTTCGGAGACTGCTCGATTCCTCCTGGAGAGCGCATGGGCCCCAGGCACCAGAAGAACTTACTGGGCAGCCTGGCGAGCATGGTCTGATTGGTGCCTGCTTAGGAGTGTGGATCCCACTTCTGCCACTGTAAACAATATTATCCTTTTCCTCTCTTCTCTACACCAAGAAGGCAAGGCTTACCGCACAATCAATGTTTTCCGATCGGCCATTTCTTCAGGCCATAAAGGGTTTGATGGACTTCCGGCAGGCCGTCACCCGTTGGTATGCCGTTTGCTTAGAGGTTCCCGTTTGTCGCGGCCTCCTCGCCCGCGGTTCCATTCTACCTGGGATGTGGCCACTGTTTTGTCTTTTTTCTCGACATGACCAGCAAATGACCAGCTTTCCTTAAGACAGTTGTCGGCCAAATTGGTCACCCTTCTTTGTTTGATTTCTTGTAAAAGGGTGTCTGATGTCCGAGCCCTGGATTACGATGCCCGTTCTTTCACCCCAGATGGAGTCATCTTCAACATCTCTCGTCGGACCAAGACGAATATCCGATCTGTCTCTTATCCAGCCTTTCCCGAGTCTCAGGCCTTATGCCCAGTGGCGTGCCTCAAGGAATACGAAGCAAGGACCTTGCCTTTTCGTTCGGCATCAAACCAGCAATTATTTATTTCCTTTCGTCGACCTTACTGCCCGGTTTCTAGTGTTACCCTTTCCAGATGGGTTAAATGGATCCTATCTCTTTCAGGGATTGATACTTCACAGTTTACAGCTCATTCTGTTCGTAGTGCCTCCGCAACTTCACTTGCTTTAGCCGGAGCTAAACTAGAGGACGTTATGCGACTAGCGGACTGGTCCCGGGCCTCCACTTTCAGGGAATTTTACCTGTTTACGTGTTTTCTCTTCTATTGTAGCTCGACTTTGAACTAGCAATGGAGCCTCCGTGTCTAGATATAAAATTGGGGGATTTTACTAAAATATGACGTAAAGTCATGATTTTATGAAAGACACGGAGGCGAACATTGCCCCTTCCCTATTTTGCTTCCCTCCCTACATGGCGGACTATCGCCTTTCCAGTGTTTTCCGTTATGCTAGATTATGTATGTTGTTTTACCATTATAGCTCATTTTAGCTCGGGACTTTGATTATTAGTACTATTTTTGGTCTTCTCTTCTGTTATAGGATAATCGGATGGGCTGCTGGCTGATCATATCCAGTTCGTGTTTTCCAGTTCCAAGCATTTGGATTTCCGGTTGAGTGAGCTGTTCGACGGTTTTTAAGTCGGTTGATTCTGTTGGACGATCAGAAGCACGGAGGCTGTCATCATTGTCTGGCACTGTGTCGGTTCCGAAGTTATTCCCTTTTACACCAAAGTAAGAGGAAGATGGTCTGGAAGGAGGGTCCTATTATAGAGGATCTAGGGGGAGGGGCTAACACCTCATTGGTGGATTTGCAAGTCTTTATTATTATTATTTTTTCCTTTGCTGCTATGTTCTCAGTAAAGAAAGAGTTAAGCAATGTTCGCCTCCGTGTCTTTTATAAAATCATGACTTTACGTCATATTTTAGTAAAATCCCACAATTTAACTCACCTCAGGTTCTTCTATGTCCATTCAGCAGGACCTGCGCTGACATCACCGCGCTCACCATGTGGTGAGCGTGATGACGTCACCAAAGGTCCTTTTCCAGCCAGGTCCTGCAAGAAGCAGCAGAAGAAAAAAGACGAACTCCTCTGCATAATCAAGTGGATGAGGTGAGTAATGTTTTTTTTTTAACCCCACAATGGATCTTTTACTTAGCATTCTGAATTAATGAATGCTATTATTTTCCATTATAACCATGTTATAATGGAAAATAATAAAATATACAGAACACCAATCCCAAACCCGAACTTCAGTGAAGAAGTCCAGGTTCGGGTCTGGGTACCACATTCAGTTTTTTATCACGCGCGTGCAAAATGCATTGCACTCGCGCTAAAAAAAACTGAACAACGCAATCGCAGTCAAAACTGACTGAAATTGTGTGAGCACTCGCACGATTTCCCGCCACGCATCCACATCCTATTCAGCCCACATGAGATGCCCGTGTGAAAGAGGCCTTAGACTGTTATCAGACATATATGGCGTACCTTGTGATTATGCCATAAGATGTGCACCCACCTCTGAGACTCACCTCACCCTCATCAACTGGGAACAGAAAAATGATTAGGCCTGCCATAAATGTCTGTTGTAGAAAAACCTCTTTATCAGAGATACTCCAGGGACAGGTTTCCATATAGGTACGCCCCATTTGGGGCGATCACCTTATTTGTCAAGGTGGGACCAAATAGTTTGAATGATAAGGAAATCTCTCTACTGATAGCACCTCCCTCTGGTAAAGTAGCTTCTGTGAATAAACCCGTCAGAACCACAATAGTTCAGTTCCTGCGTTTTGTTTAACCCCCTAATTCCTCTGGGAATTAAGAAAACTAAAATACTTAAATATTACTTCATTATAAATATATTCCCAATTACCTTATATTAGTTATAATGGCTCGTTTTGCCTGGGGAGCAATCATTAGGGAAAACAAAATGGCCGCTGTTCTATTAGTACACACAAAACCTGTGCTAATCAGACAGCAGGACAAGTTACTTCAGACACTGAGCTAAAGAGCTGCCTCACCCTCCTCTCTGCTTGTCAGGGATTATAATTCTGAATACAGATAAGATCTTTAGCTGAATCTCTGTTGAAATTGAGTTCATGTGCAGATGTGTCCGATGAGGAGCAGCTCTTGTATGCAATCTCGATTACCACAGTCTGTCCTGTCCATCCTCTCTGTACTTAATGTCTCCTCATGAACTTCATTCCCACAAAGATTCAGCTAAATGTCATATTAAACTGTATTCAAGATCATAATCCCTGACAAGCAGAGCAGTGTTGTGAAGTAACTTGTCCTCCTGTGTGATTAGGACAGGTTTTGTGTGTACTAATAGGACAGTGACCATTTTGTTTCTCGTAATCAATGCACCCTAGACAAAACGAGCCATTATAACTAATGAAAGGTATTTGGGAATTAATTCATAATAAAGTAATATGTACGTATTTTCATTTTCAGTTCCCGGAGAACCGCTTTAAGGACTCGGCCATTTTTTGCAAATCTGACCAGTGTCACTTTATGTGGTGATGACTTTCAAAAGCTTTTACTTATGCAAGCCATTCTGAGATTGTTTTTTCGTCACACATTGTACTTCATGATAGTGATAAATTTCATTTTTATTTATAAAAAAAATACCAAATTTACCAAAAATTCAGAAAAATTTGCAATTTTCCAAGCTTCAATTTCTCTACTTCTATAATACATAGTAATACCACCAAAAAGGTTATTGATTTACATTCCCCATATGTCTACTTCATGTATCGATCATTTTGGGAATGCCATTTCATTTTTTAGGGATGTTACAAGGCTTAGAAGTTTAGAAGCAAATCTTGAAATTTTTCTGAAATTTTCCAAAACCCACTTTTTAGGGACCAGTTCAGGTCTGAAGTCACTTTGTGAGGCTTACATAATAGAAACCACCAAATGGCAAATGGAGATAAAATGTCAGAATTTTGATTTTTTGGAAAATTTTCAATTTTAATCCATTTTTTCCAGTAACAAAGCAAGGGTTAACAGCCAAACAAAACTCAATATTTATTGCCCTGATTCTGATCCCCCCCTTTGTCACATGAACATACACAAAGAGGAAAAAAATATTTGGAACAAAGTGTAGACCATGTGGAAGTGTTACCTTCGTCCTTAGTGTGCCTCCCTGTGTCTCTCCCACGGACTCCATGCTGGCGCTGCTTCCTCTTCCATCTTCTTCTTCTTGCCCCGCACAGAACGTTCTGATGCAGCTGCGTCAAAACATAGGAGCACTGTGGGCATGGTGATGGTGACTCACACGGACCTGTCTGCTTTGGTAAAGCCGGGCATAGCTGCCAGGCTTTAGCAGAGTGGGCACAGAACAGTGGACACAGGGCAAGATATGTATGCGAGCACAGCAAGTGCAGGGCAAGGGCCCCTCATACATTCCCCCCCCCCCCCGGGCATTTTGGGGGGGCATTAAGGGTTGGATGATGCGGAGTGTGCACATAGCCACCAATCATATCCCCCCCCCCCCTAAAGGTAACTGATGTGCTGGGGGGAGGGGAATATGATTGGTGGCTATGTTTACACTCACCATCAGCAGCAAGGAGTTAAAGTCCAACCCTTAACGGCTCCCAAAATCCCTGGGGAGGGGGGGGGGTTTGATGTAGTAGCAGGGAAGCACAATGTCCCCCTATCCTCTATGAGCCCCCCCAAAAAAAAAAAAAAAAAAAATTTGAGTTATTCACTTTAGAAAAAAGATGACTCAAGGGATCTAATAGCTATGTATATATACGGTATCTCACAAAAGTGAGTACACCCCTCACATTTTTGTAAGTATGTTATATCTTTTCATGGGACAACACTGATATGTACTGATATGTCTCTTTGATACAATGTAAAATAGTCAGTGTACAGCTTGTATAACAGTGTTATATTATTATAGGTTACAGTTACTAGATTTCTGGAGAAGGTTGTTGATCCAGGGTGTTATTCTGATGGAAAATTGATGAGGAAAATTGGTTTCCACCTCACAGGGATTTTTTTTGCCTTCACTGTATCAACTTGCAGGATAGCAGGCTGAACTGGATGGACGTACAGTATGTCTTTTTTTAGCCTTTAAACTGTTTCTAGGTTAGTGTATAGGAAAATTGGCTTGAGACCTGTGCAGAGGTCATTGTACAAAGGAGAAGTAGATATGCTGTGATATCACTTGTGAATGGTGGATCCTGTGTTGTCTCTATACAGAAGTGTTGTGTTATTGTAATCCTGCCTGCAATGATAGTGAGAGGACTTCTGAAAAGTGATCTGAACAGACCAAGGAGAGGCACCTATTATTAGGCTTCGTGACCGTCCTAAAACTACAGGATTTATTTAAAAAAAATATAGACAGTGACATGCAAAATTTAAAATAGTTTTGCCAAAAAATCTTTAAAAATATTTTTTACATAAAAATTTGATTTCAATAATAGGTCACTTCCTGACGACATATTTCTGTTATCTGACTGCTGCCTGCACTGCCCTGTTCCATGAAATGAAATGCTGGCTTCAAAGAACACACTAAATAAGTGTCCTGTGTGGACAAAGAGGCATCTAAGTGGGGGGGAATGGTCTGATGAGTGTTCAGAAATGGGGCAGAGTGGCCATCAAGTACGTTAGGAAAACACTTCTAATCATTGATGCAGTTAATTTAAAGTAGTTGTCCCATCTCAGATATTGGGGGGTTGGGCTCAACGCACATATAAGGCCACCCTCTATTCATTCCTATACTTAGAATGGAGCCAGCAAAGTCCTGGAGGGCACACCGCACAAGCCCGGACACTCTCCATTGATTCCTATGGGAGCGCCGAAAATAGCCGAGCAGCATTTTTGGAAGTCCCATTGAAATGAATGAAAGTCACCGCTCCATTTACTTCTTTGGGCCTGTTGCGGAACAGATGCGGACCCAGAAATATGGTCGTCTGAATGCACCTTTTGTGTGCACGCTGCCCTAAACGTTAAGAAAAAACAGTGTGAGCCACATTGAAACAGGGAAAACATATTTCAGTACTGCTGTATGGAGATAACATCGTGTACACTGCCCAATTATTCGCCATCACAATGACTCAGTGTTATCCAACATCTATTTTCGGAGCCAGCTATCTGCTAAACCTACTTTAAGTTAATTTCATATAACAAATTAGGCTTATTTCCCTACAGGGAAGGTGTTGGATGACTGTCAGTGTCTGGGCGTGCACATAATAAGGTACTGTCAAGCGAGAAAAACACGCATGATTTTGTTTGCATGATGCATTGCAGGTAAAAGCCTGCCACACTTATCAAGACATGTGGAAGGCTTCTGAGGATATACTTTATGCCTGCTATTTAAAATTAGGGAGTGGCACATTTTTTTTCAGGTTAAACTAGATCCTACAAGACCAGAGGAGGACAAGCCAATCCATTAATAAAGTTTTGGAGGCCAACAGAAGCTTGGAATGTATGTGCCAGAGGGAAATGACTATGTTCAGCATCTGTACAGTTTACACAGACATATCTGACAATCGCCATGTGCTTTTGGAGCTGGATGTTTTATCAGCTCATCTCCTAATTATTGTGTTCCACTGACAGTGAATGCACATAGACATCTTGCCTGGGGGGATCTAAATGGTGAAAGCTTGCTCTACTGCAGAATCCTAGCAGAGAGAATCAGTGGAATATGTGTATAAAAAATGCTACACAACAGAAAAAAGTTTTTTTTGCGGACCCATTGACTAAGTCCCCTTTCAAAAGAGCGAGTGTCACACTGCCGACTCGCAGCAAGGCACCTGGCCTGAACTCCCAGCACTTCCGGGGTCACATAGCATTATATTGATTTATGATGCTATGTAACCATTACAGTTCTGGAATGTATTAGATGACACTGACATAATGCTGTCAGTGTCATCTAATACATTCCAAAACTGTGAGGGTTACATAGCATCATAAATCAATATAATGCTATGTGACCCCGGCAGTGCTGGGAGTCAGCATCGAGACACTCGCTCATCTGAAAGGGGCCTAATGGGTCCATGAACCGCATTTTGCAGCCAAGTATAGGACATGTTCTATAATTTGTGGAACGGACATACGGATGCAGAAAGCATGTAGAAGACAGCCGTGTTTTCCGCAAAGGATAGAACATGTCCTATTTTTGTCTGCAAATGCAGACCACAGACCTATTGAAATTAATCGGTCTACAAAAAAACCAATGCAACATGTTGTGGACATCATCCGTGTTTTGCGCACTGCAAAATACATGAGGTCGTGTAAATCCACAGAGTGCATAATCCTCCTCCAGTTTCTCTTTAGTAGACAATAGAGAGAACTAGTGGCGAGCGAATCCAGTTTCAGATCATAGATCTGAAGTCAATGCAGTCAAACACTCCAATTTTAAATGCCGTCTCCGTACAGCATTGAAATGTATTGGCTCCGTGGAGCCAAACTTCCTTTCACCCGAAGTCGCGCAAGATTTCTGCAGCTTTAAAAACATTTAAAGTTAGGAATCCGAAGTCGGGGTTGGTACCAGCTGGTACCTCAGTACCAAACCCGACTTTGGATTCCTAATTTTAAGTGTTTTTAAAGATGCAGAAATGAATACCGAACCCAATTACTGAAGTCTCACGTGACTTCGGATGAATGCATTTTAATGCTGTATGGAGACAGACAGGTCTCTGACAGCATAAAAACAAAGTGTTTGAACGAATCTACATCAGATCTCTAGTACAAAGCTCGATTCGCCCAAGCCTAGATCCTTATTTTCTGTGCCAGATTTCTAGTATTGCAGCTTCGCAGACAGTGTTATTTTTCACTAGGAAAAGCATAGAGAAGGCTGCGGGTCTACTGTGAGTGCCACTGCCTTCTCAGCTTATCGTGGGGGTTCCAGGTGTCAGACCCCCACAAATCAGATACTGATGACTTATCCAGAATAAAGGTCAGCAGTAAAAAAAAAATAATAATAAATATCTCAGAAAACCCCTTTAATTTCTAGCACAAATCATTAATATCATAAAATCACAGACAGTTTGTTGTTTAATTAAAATAGACTTTATTAGCTTTTCTTTTTAATATAAACACAAGAAAGCAAAACTGTCTAAAAATTTAGCATTCGTTTCAGGGGAAAAAAAGCTAATTTCCTGCAGGGTTCCCTGTGGTGCATCAGGAGCAAGAGAGACTACGGCAATGCTGACACCAGCTTTATACATTAAAGCTGGTTTGGGATTATACCTTTAGAGCTACTAGTATGGTCTGATCGATCTCTCTCTCTCTCTATATATATATATATATATATATATATATATATATATATATATATATATATATATATATACACATATATACATATACATAAAAAATTGTTCTAAAGAAAAAATTACAAAGTATTTTTAACCTACTTAGGGGCATGTTCACACAGCGAAAATTTCATGCATTTCCGTGCCAAGATCCATGTTAAATTGGCTTGTATTCTTCCTCCCATTGTTTTCAATGGGAACTTAAGCTGTTTCCCACAAAGTATGCTTTTAGTTAGTGACAAGGAATTTTCACAAATTAGATGTGAACAGTCAGATGGGTAGTGGGTGCAAATCCGTGGCAGAAATCAGAGGATCAGACTTGGATGGCAGAAAAATGAGCATACCCAAGTACTCTGATGTGCTCATGACTGGTAAACCGTTGTTTAATACAATCTTAAACAGTAACACAATTTGGTTATATAGGTTTAGGGCCGATTCAAACGACAGTGCTCGGTCTGGGAAAAAGATCTGAACTGTCTGATCACGGGTCTATCGTACTGAACTGATACCATGTGAGTACAATACAAAACAGCCGTGATCAGATAGGAACAGACTATCAGAAAACACTAAGATGTAGTCAGTTCAGATCCAGGAGGTGTGGCCGACACACGGATCATGTTTCCCTGATCGACATATACTATGATACTAACATACTGGGTCAGTGGGATTATACAATGATGGGACATGAACTCATCAAGGTTGGGAGCATCTCTGCTTTTTAGGCCTCATGCACACGGCCGTTGTGTGGCTGTTCCGTGCATTGGGGACCTGAATTTGCGGTCCCCAATGCACGTGCGGCGGCCGGGATGGATCGAGACCCATTCAACTTGAATGTGTCAGTGATCCGTCCGCACCGCAAAAAATAAATAAATAGAACATGTACTATTTTTTTTTTTTTTACAGTGTGGAGGCATGGACAGAAACACCACAGAAGCACTTCGTAGTGGTTCCGTGCGTCCATTCCGCACAGCCCTGGATTGCGGACCCATTCAAGTGATGTTTGCCGGCCGCGGCCGTGTGCATGAGGCCTCAGTCACATCTTGCTACCATTTTATCGTTGGCCAACACCTCTGAAGCTGGTTAAATAAATACCTTTCCTTCTGCAAAAATTACCAAATTAGGACATAACACAAATATTACATTTCAGGAAACCTTCCTTACCAATTTAATAAGAAAGCATATTCCTCTGCAATAGCCTCCAAGAGTCCAGAAATGTTACCAGTACAGCACTTAATGGTAAAATAATCTAGACTTGCACATTAACAGAAGGAAACTGCTTAGTGTGAACTTGGCATCGGAGCAGCGCTCCCTAACCAGGGTTTCCTGGGGTTTCTCATCTTAATAAAAAAAATAAAAAAGGGATGACGGCATAAATGCAGGCCCAATCCAACAAGAAATAAAGTTATTGTTTGCTGGCAGAGATGCTGTAAAAAACAAACAAAAAACCAAACATGAAACCGGGAATTTTTAGGAAAATTTGCATCCAAACGTGAATGCTTATCTATTGAAATGTGTTACTAGCAACCACTGTTTACTTGGGGTTTCTCATCTGTCAATTTCACAGGACATATGGAAAATGAATTCAACCTGTTCAAAGATGACGGGCAAAACAATCAACTCATCTTAGCCAGAATATAGTGCTAGGAACAAGTACTGTAATGCTTTACCCCGTCACTGAACAGAGGACATATGGAAGTCGAAAAATTGTTCAGGGTTTCCCTCCTGGTAATAAGAGGTCAACTTGTGGTGCAGAATGTGCAATGTGAAATTCCACCAGAATTTTTAAGGGGTTTTCTCACAAAAACTATTGATCACCAAAGATCACAGAAGGTCCAATTTGTGGAATCTCTCGAGTTATACTTATGGGATTAATGGACACATGTAAGCATCCTCCACAGTCATTATGGTTGACACATCACTAATGTGCCCAGCCCTTTCACATGACCTTCATCATGTAGGTGTGTATACCAATGTGGCGGTGAACCCAAACAGCAAGTGATGTTAGTGTGAGAGCTTTATTACGTTACCACTTTGCCCTTTTACCATTTATTGTGGCTCTATGGGTATTACTGGTCTTATAGAGTTAGATCAAATAAAAATAAAGAGTTAGAGCATAGAGCAAGACGTATACTCAGACTTCATTACTACAGGAATAGTATATCATGGTGACAGAAGCTGAACCTTTTCTTTACACTTTTCTTGAAATTCTAAGGACTTGTAATTATGATGGCAACAAGTGAGTTGCTCAGTTTCTACAAAAATATACGGCTACTTATAAGCATATGGCAGAACGGAGGACAGATGCAACCAAAGCAAGCTGATAAGATTCTGCAGACTTTACATATAAATGAATCTACAGTAGATGTTAATCCACAGAAGTGGCGTTCAATAGTAGCAGGAAATGCATGAAATACATTTTACATCACTATAAGCTGTAGTGTAGAATAGAAAAACCCAAATTTATTTCATTTTGCAGTTCCTTATAATTCATAATTTCTGGAGGAGCACCAAGAATTACAGTAGTACAGGACAGACCCCGATATACTTGAAAATGCACATTCTTCTTTGGACAGTCCACATCCTAACCATCTGTAGTTGCTGTGCTGGTAGGCAATAGACTAATGAAAGATTGCACTGTTCTTTCGGACCAGAGGGCATCATACAACCCCTTCTGCTCAAGCCTAGTCATTGCTCTGCTGTGGCTAGTGTGGTTAGGAAAGAACTGCTTTAACACTTGATAACCGTAGCAAACAATAAAAAAATGGGTAAGGGGATCAAGAAGGCAATAAAATAGTAACTATAATCACGATTAGTGTTTTATATTCTAAAATGTCAAACTATATAGTGTTAAAAAGTCTGCATTCACAGCTATAGGCCTACATAGTAAGCATACAAATGTAGGTGGTAGAGGGATATCTGAGAGAAGGACTTCACTTTTGATGCACCACATTATTCTGTGTAAACCGACGATGCTGCTCTATCATTAGAGCCTCTTCTCTGTTGTCACGATGTATGCCCCTTAGTCTTCAAGATGGGCTTTTAGCGTCCCTGGATTCATAATCCCTTGCCTCCCACAGTCCTCTCATGCTGGAAGACACTGCTGGTTTGAAATAGTGTGTGAGAAGGTGTGGGAGGCTTGGTAGTGCCTGGGCATCGGTGTCGCACTGTTCATGTTGAAGCACCTTCTGCCGGTCTTGCCTCAGGAAATGATGGCATTAGAGCGCCTAATGCCTACTAGGTTATCCGCACTGATGGACCGGCGCATAGCAGCTTTAGAAAGGTCCTTGTACTTATCTTCACAAAGCCTGGAAATAGCCTGGGCAGAATAATACAATCATATTAAAGCAAAAACTTTTTTTCCCATGCATGACATACATCAATACAAGTACACAATACACAACAGATTGTCAGCAAAGGAAAAAAAGTGACCCTTTAATAAAAACCCACTAGTGCTGCCCTTCTCTCTACTTTGTAACCATTTAATATTCAGCAGGTATTTCGACTCACCTCTAGTTTTTGTGCTCTTTCTTTACTAAGTGGCTCTAGCAGAAAACTCAGATTGTTGTCATCTGCTAAAGAACGAAGATCAAAGTAGTATTTGGCATATACACTGGCAGGCACATTTATGTTGAACTGCAGCAGCTCCAGAAAGTGTCTCTCCATTTCATTCCTAAAATGAGAATTAAACATGTTAGTAATAGTGTGTAAAAGTATAAGACACACACTGAAGCTGACCATACACCCTGCTGACACTAATGTGTGTGGGGAGATCCCGACTCTCCCCGACACTGGGAAAATAATTTTTACCCGATAATTTTGTTCTCCCAAGAGATAAACATCTGCAAGAAGTGTCTGGCAGCGGCTTTCTCCTCTCTCTCCATGCAATACACATACACGTTTGGTCGAGCCGAGTGTGTATGTATATGAAGTAGCCGGGAGGTAGTCAGATCAATGATTGCTAAAGACATAGCAGAGCTGAAGAGGGCTCAGAGGACGGCAACTAAAGTAATAACTGGAATGGGGGGACTACAGTACCCTGAAAGGTTATCAAAATTAGGGTTATTCAGTTTGGAAAAAAATACAACAGAGAAGATCTAATCACTATGTAATAATACATAACACTGGAATTCCAAAAAGCATGAATAGTCATTTTTTGGTCAACTCTTAAAAAAATATATAATAATAATTATGATCATAAATGATAGTCCCTTATATTACAAGATGATTTTTTTTAAACTATCAATTTACCTGATGTTGGCAACTATATGTTTTTTAAAATTAGTATTATTCTAATAATGTCCCTACCTTTTAAAAAAATAAAACACCTTACTCACACAGTCAGTGTGCAGTCTGTGTTTTCCATCAGTGATTTTTGGCCAAAACTAAGTGTGGCTCTAAACCTCCACTCCTGGTTTTGGCTCACAATAACTAATGGAAATCACTGACCAAACCCCGATGTGTGAATAAGGGCTCATGCACGTGTGTGACCTGTATTGCGGACTGTAATTGAGATATGGAGCGGTGAGGAGGCACGGATTGGAAACCCATAGAAGCACTAGAGGGCACTTCCGTAGGATTTCAGTCCATGCCTCCGCACTGCAAAAAAAAAAAGGACATATCCTATTTTTCTGCGGTGCATGCGCTCTAAGGCTTAACTCAGACAACCCCCTTTAAGGCGCACTTATTTGTCCTACCCTTTTTGTGTCTCTTGTCTCAACGGATATCAGCTATCCTATTGACTCTTCCCTCTGAACCAAACTATGGGGTTCCCACACTTTTAATTTGTAATAAAGTACCAACAACCTTCCAATCAATAATTTCCAGGAACCACTTTTCATGATCTGACTGTTTCCTTAATGAGAATGGCATCAATAATGGCAGTGTCTCCAGATATGTACCCATCTGATGGCAGTATTGTCAGGTTCAGATCACTACTCCTACAACTCCATTTCACACATTGTTGCCTGTCCCTATCCAGTGTTTGATCTCCTGACCACTAGTTAACATTAGAAGGTTTGTAGTTAAAGTGGGACACCGATAGTTAATTCAGTCCAGCAATCTACTGCCCTCTCAGATTGCTGGACTGAATTAACAGGATAAAAATCTGAGTTTCAGGGACTAAGACACCCTTTGCAGAAACAACTCCACTTCCCTGATTTCATATATTTTTAAAAGGTTTTGGCAGGAATACAATATTGATGACCTATCCCGAGTACCCCAGCATCACCACTGACCAGTTGTTTGAGTGAGGTACGGTGATCGCTGCAGCCTCCTCCTAGGTCAGTGACGTCACGTACATTGGTCACAAGGCCTATGTGCAGCTCAGTCCTATTCAAGTCAATGAGATGGGGCTGCAATTCCAAGCGCTGCCACTATACAATATACAGTGGTAGTGGAGGGGCCCCACTGATTAGGTATTGATGACCTATCCCGAGGACAGATGATCAATATTTTACTCCAGTACAGCCCCCTGCTGATCAGCTGGTTGAAGAGAAGGCTGCGCTCTGTGCGAGCCCAGCCTTCCCTTCATGTTTACCTGCTCGCTAATCGACACTGCAGCGGTGAGCAGTGTAATTACAAGCTGTCCTATTCTCTTCTATGGGACAGCTCTGTATTATACACTTGAATAGGAACGAGCAGTCCCATTGAAGTGAATGGGACGGCTTCTTGTAATTACACTGCTCACTGCTGCGATGTCGATTCTCATAAAACTTTGTTTCAATACTGTACAGAGCGAGCACTCCATACAGTATTAGAATGTATTGGCTTAGATGAGCCAAAGTTATTACTTCGTAAAGTCTCATGAGACTTTGCATAATAACTTCAGAAAGTGATTTATACTGTAAAAAAAACATTTCACGATCTCGGGTTTGGTTCCAAGGTACCACTTACATTCTATAAAATGTATTGCTTGTAGCATACTGGGCAGTAATAATTATCTTGGCATCATAAGTCCTAGGATTGTAATATCTGAATAAGCTTCTAGCACAGAGGCAGGCAACCTTCGGCACCCCAGCTGTTGTGAAACTACAACTCCCTGCATGCATACTTGCTCTGCTCTTCTAAAAACTCAGAGAAATGAATGGAGCATGCTGGGAATTGCAGTTCCACAACAGCTGGAGTGCCAGAGGTTGCCGACCCCTGTTGTAGCATATTGGATGCACCAATACGTCCTCATATTTACTCATAACAAGATTACGAATGGAGTGAAGATACTATACCTTAGGGCTAAATTCACACATGCAGTTTGACAGTTTTTATTCATGTTACTCACTTATATAACACTGACACATTCTGCAGCACTTTACAGACATCATTATCACTGCTGTCCCCAGTAGGGCTCACAATCAAGCCTACTTTCCTATCAGTATGCCTTTGGAGTGTGGGCGGAAACCCACGCAGGGTGAACATACAAACTCCATGCAGATATTGTCCTTGGTCGGATTCGAGCCTAGGACCCCAGCGTTGCAAGGTACCAGTGCTGACCACTGAGCCACCATGTTTTTAATGCACCCTGTCCTTGCTGGAGTCCGATACCTCTGGATTTCACCTTTGTTCAGTGGTGCAGTGACCACGGTCAATCTTTAGCTATCCAAAATTGCAATTCTCCAAGTGCAGAGATTGTATTCACTGCCTCTTACAGAGTATAGCTACAACTACAATAAACTCTGCAGTGTAAATGAAATCAATACATCTGGCTGTGCGAGCTTCGTCAGAAGAAAGGACTATACAAGTGCCTGCAAACGGCCGTTCCCCTTCATTCAGTATTGCTCCTGCCCGGCTAGGAAATGTAATTTCTTACGGGACTGAGACGTGGCCCCCAGTAGCGGAGCCTTTCCTTCCTCAGCTCTCATGCAGACGCTCTACACTGGAGCAGATGAAAGGAAGAATACTTGCTGTTTATTAGCTCCGATGAACTCGACAACATTTTCACCAGATTGATAACAGGAAAGGGCTCCTTTTTATTACGACTAAAGTACAGACGTATCCACAAGAGTGGTGGGCACATCACCAAGGCAACAAATGGATCCGAGCAGAGCCGAGGTTATTATCTCAGTGAAAAAGGGCTCTTGAAGCAATGTAGACTCTTGGCATAATAAATAAATAAATGACACAAGGAATCCCCCTGCCCCCTCCGCAGGCTCCTCAAAGATCCAAAACAGTAAACATCCATGGACAATACCGCCAACATAAATAACACACCTGTCAGTGACGGTTCTGGACTCCACATTATCCATATGAAGTGTAAACGTATGGAAATCTCACCTAAAATATAATGTGGTCAGACCTTACAGAACAGATCTATTCGGCCCCGAGTGGTACGCATGGCTCCGCAGGATGGCAGAAGGAATCAGGCAGGCACAGTACACGTGATATATAGCGATTCGTCCCTTGATAAATAACCAGCAGCGCACATAACCAAATACATTTTACACCACTAACTTAAGGGGGCGTCACAAAGTGATCCTGTTGGTACTGCTGCTGGGATCGGAGCGATCTGCCAACACTGCAATGGATACTGCTTCCCTGACATTTGTCTCCCTGTAGTGGAAAACATAGCATAAGGCCTCGTGCACACGACTGTATATGATTTGCAGTCTGCAAAACCGTGGATCTGCAAAAAACTGATAACATCTGATAACTGATCACTTGTATATGGATTATAAGTACTCTATAAATGAAATGTATCATTACATTCAGCTGGGCTAGCCCTGCAGGACATTGTGTCTAGTTTAACAGGGAACATTACGGTCACTTATTCCCTTTAACCTTTTTGCACCCTGGGACATAATAGTATGTCAGCAGGGCGCAAAAGGGTGTATGGAGCGGGGTCAACAGCAAATCCAGCTCCATACACAGCAGCACCCAGCCACAATGACGATAACTCCTATCTCAGTCATTTAACCCTGCAGATACCACCGTCAATAGTGACCGTGGCATCTCAGTGGTTAAACAGAGGGAGGAAGCTCCCCCTGCCCCAATCAGTTGCTATGACAGCATGAGGCCCCAGGACTGTTAGAGTGAGCTGCCCACAGAGCTGGTACAAGCCATCAGAAGATCACAAGTACAGGTTCTCTACAGGGGACTAAAAATTACAGTTAAAAAATACTCAAAATTCAAATCACCCTTTTTCCCAATTTTACATATAAAAATAAACAATACAAAACAAACATAAGTGGTATCACCATGTCCAAACTATTCAAATATGAAAATATTGACACTAATGAAAAAAATAAATAAATAATAATCACATGTTGCCATTCCCAAAACATTGAATCAGTGATCAAAAAGTGATCATAGAAGAAGGAACCCAAAATGGTACCAATAAAACCTAGAGCTCATCCCTGTAAAATGGCTAGGGCAGTGCTAAAGCCGCCCCATTAGGGTCGGTGACATCACCGAATACACTGCTCGGCGGAAGCTTCTGCCAAGCAGTGTATTATTGTAAAAAAATAAAATCTGGATCGCGCAGGGCAAGGGAGCGCATCGGAGCATGTCAAGCTCCGATACTAACATCAGAGGGGCTGCCTGGGTGAAAATATGGGTATGTCTGGGTTCAAATCTGAACCGGGACAACCCCTTTAAAAGTAAAATTATTCACTATAGGAGGGGTTTTTCAAATCAGGAGTGGGGATGGGGCCATGTCCTTCAGGGTCAAGAGGCATGCCTACATTCATTTTTCACAGTAGGTTGCGTGGGATCGCTCCACATTCAAATGTATTTACGTCCTCATGATGTCAATACAATTGAGTACTGGGGCAGAGCAAGGGAGCCGATAGCTCCTTCCCCCACCGTTCACCATCATAAGCCACTAGGCCTGAATACTGAGAGAGGATGGTGTAGGGTGTGCTATGATGTACTCTCACCCACCTGAGCCAGGATGCGGGCAGCTCAGAATACAGGCAGCAAGAGGCCTGGGCCCTGCTTCATCGACTGGAATGGGAGTGAGGGATTTTTCCTTTGCCAGTTTACTAGGGGCATTATTACGACAGGGCAATATGATGACTATTACTACTGGGGGAAGCACTGGGGGCACTGTTACTACTGCAGGGCAAAAACGGTGACTTACTTCTGGGGGGGGGGGCAGTACAGGGTGGTCATTAATACTACTTGGGGTAATACTGGAGGTAATAAGAACTAGTGGGAAATACTATGGGGCTTTACTACTACTGGGGACACTTTGGTAAACTCCATTACTATTAGTACTATAACTAATGAGAACACTTGGGGAGAAAATTACAACTACCAATGGGATTATTGGGAGCACCATTACTATGGGGGTACGCTGGCATGACATCAGCTTGGCACAGTTATTATTGGTGGAAACTGTTTGTAGAACAGTGGCACGATTATTTTAGTGGGCAGTGTGTGCCAATAATTATTGAAGAGGGCACAATATTTTTGGTCCTAGTATTTTCAGGCACACTGTTTCTGCAGTAAAGTTTTTGGGAGCATTAGGGAGTATAGAAGGCTCATCACTAGGAGTAGCAGCAGGACACACGGTGGTGGGACCAGGATGGAGAGTTTGTGTGTAGAAGATGATTGAAGAGTTGGCAAGATAAGATGTCTGTGGGGAAAACTCTGCAGAGACGAGATGTGGCTTGAAGAAACCGTCATGGCGGTCTGGGCTGAATGTAGAAAAGAAGGTCTACAATCAGATGATACATCACTGGATGCAACAGGTATGTAGTGCTGTATTCTCCTATATGTTTTGTAGCACTGAATGTAATTTAAAAAGTAACAGCAATCCATTAAGTGTCCAAATGTGGTGTCTGCGATTTTGATAGGAAGATGCACACTGCACTACTCTTTACATTAAAAAACCCAGAGCCCCCGACACTGGTGTGACAAAAGCCGTATTTTGTTAACGTATCATTGTTCGCTTCCTTAGGGACGTGGAAAGGTTGAGAAAAAAATGCTATAGAGCATTAAAAATATCATGTATTGAATTTTAAAAAATGTATAATCGGTCATAAACTGCCTCCTGTAATGCCACACAATAAAATACCTGCCAGAGTAAGGTTCTCTTCAAATGTGCAGTTGGCCACAGCCAAGATTAATTTCCTTTCTGTGTGCAGCGCAGAGGCCTATACAAATGTAAATCAGACTTGGAACCAGTGCACTAATGAAATCACTTTTCTGCTTTTGTTCCTACCGCTCTAATACATTTTAAATGCATACAAACAAAATGTTTCAAGGACCAACACCAAATCACTACGATGCTAAAAATACTACCAACATAATGCAGGTACAAACCGGCGAGTGTAGATGTCACTGGGCAAACAGAATAGAGGCAGAGAATAAAAGGGAGAAGACCTGATTTCACTCAACTTCACAGTTTGTTGTCCTCACAATAAACACAATGAAATTTACACAAATGGTTATCGCCCATCTTCACATGCACCACCACCCATGATTGGTAATAGTAACAACTTAGAGTATATTTAGGGCTCGATCACAGAGAAGCAGAAAAAACATCTGTTAAAATAATTGTCAGATACAAAAGAAACAACTTCCATTTTGATCAGTCATATATTGAATCCAATGTAAAAAAAAACAAAAAACAAAAAAAACACCAGGAATCTCTTAGCATGTTTCTGTGATGTTTCACAGAAAAAAATAAAAAAAGTTCTGCAGACAGGAATTTTTCTCTTGTCGTAAAATACCTGAAACTTGGCCTAATAGACACAAACTGGCAAAACGAATGCTCAAAATAACAACCAAATGGGGATCACTAAAAGAGTTCAAGAGGGGCCTGGATGCATTTCTGGAGTGTAATATTACAGGCTACAGCTACTAGAGATGGGTCGTTGATCCAGGGAGTTATTCTGATTGCCCGATTGGGGTCGGGAAGGATTTTTTTCCCCCTAAAATGAGTAAAATTGGTTTCTACCTCAGTTTTTTTTTTTTTTTTTGCCTTCCTCTGGATCAACTTGCAGGATAACAGGAAGAACTGGATGGACAGATGTCTTTTTTCAGCATTACAAACCATGTAAAACAAGGATGAGTGTTTTCCATTCCTTTGACTTAACAGAAACACACAAAAAAAAAAAAAAAAAAAACCTCTGATGTGAACAAGCCCTTAATTACAAAATGACGTAAATTGTACATTTTGCACTTAGATTTTATAGACATTTATGTCGATTTTCAATTTGGCCAGAAGGGACCTAATTGCGGTCTCTGACCAGTACACATCCAGATGGGGTTAAATGTGCCGCTGCGTCCAATCACTGGACTAAATAGCAATGTGTCTCTAAGGCCTCATGCACACGGCCGTGGGTGTTTTGCGGTCCGCAAACCGCGGATCCGCAAAACACGGAACGGAACGCGGCCCATTATAGAGATGCCTATTCTTGTCCGCATAACGGACAAGAATAGGACATGCTCTATTTTTTTTGCGGGGGCACGGAACGGAGCAACGGATGCGGACAGCACACGGAGTGCTGTCCGCATCTTTTGCGGCCCCATTGAAATGAATGGGTCCGCGGCCGAGCCGCGAAATATGCGGCTCGGACGCGGACCCGAACAACGGCCGTGTGCATGAGGCCTAAGGGGAACGTGACTCGTCAGTGATGTACCACTTTGAGAGAGGTCATGTAGCAGTGTATGTGACCCCGTCCAGAAGTTTTCAGGCGAGGAACTGCTGAGGACACTGACTGGCTGCAGCAGTCACATGCCATATCCAAACATATATATCACTGCTGCAGTTTGTAAATAAACAATGGTAAGGGGATCAGCGCTGGAGAAATGGATGAGAATTTTGTGGCGTTTTTGTTTTAAAGTTTAAACAACTTTAATTATACTGAACAACCCTATAAAATAAAAAAAAGTCAGAAAATAGCACATACAAAATATGACAAAGTAAACATACCACTAAAAATCCTTGTAGAAACCTGCACCATGTCGAGGGGGTCCTCTGGTGTTCTCCGTCGTGAAACCAACCTTAAAATGGGTTTTGGTAAACCCCTTCCCCCTCTTGGGTAGACCTGCAAAGGGAAGCACACTTGCCCGCTTCCCGCTCCTTCTCTCCCTGACATTGGCTGCTCCGCTGTGCTCCCAGGATGTAAACTTCCATATTGATGCCACTGCAGCTAACCGCCAGCTGCAGGGGTGACCAGCTCCCCTTACATCATGTTAAATGGTCACATGATGCAAGGGGAGCCAGTCACTGGTGTGGATAGTGATTGGCTGCAGCTGCGTCAGAAAGGAAGTATACATCCTAGGAGCGTATCCAAGGCCGGGGAGAGAAGAAGCGGGGAGCCAGTACCGGGAAGCAGGTAATGCTTCCTGTCGCAGGTCTGCCAAAGAGGGTGGGGGGCATTTGCAACCCCTTTAAACACGTCTTAAACCTTTAATAATTAATGTCGGTGTATTCAGATTGCAAATTACAACTCTCAGGCAACTGTAAAATGCAGGTATCAAGAGAAAAATGTGGTTCTTTTCAGCGTTTTATTAGTTACTCACCTATAGGGTCCCATCCTGACCACCATTTTATTTTTATTTTTTTAAGTAATACACTTGTTCCGTTGAAAAACAAAACTTTTCTTTAGGCTCTGGCAAATAATGTTCCTGTGTTAATTGGATATAAAACATAAGGGAGAATCACACAACTTACATGTCTTCTACTGTAATGTCCTTCAAAATCTGGCAGTAGTCCACATTCCACACAGCCTGATCATCCCATACCTTAGAGGACAGCAGGATTGCTCCCAATACAATTCTCTTCCAGTTACTGGGGCAAATATCAATTTCAGCATAAGTCAAAAGCCTTTCGAGGTAAACCTACAAGTGTAGAAAACAAACAGCACTTAACTATGGCAAACGAGCAGAAAGTAAATGAAAAGAATGACTACAGGAACGATACAACACTGACATCTAGTGGCTACATTGTAGAAGATTCAAAGTAATGCCTCATTCACATGTCAGTGTTTGGTTAGTGATTTCCATCAGTGATTTTAAGCCAAAACCAGGTGCGGCTCTAAACACAGAATATGTGCAGATCTTTCCCTTATACCTTATCTCTGTGGAGGCTCCAATCCTGGTTTTGGCTCACAATCACTGATGGAAATAACTGAGTGAACACTGACTGTGTGAATGAGGCTTAATATGGAAAACAAAGTTTCTTTTTTTTTCAGGAACGGTCAGGTATTGTAGGTTAAAACCCATAAGGTGAACTTTATACCACTTTCATAAAGTAGGAATACTATTTCATGGAGCTACAAAAACATTTAAGGGAACGTGTCACAATTTTTTTTTTCTGCCAGTTAAAATCAGATAGGTACACATATCCTTTTTTAGAATCTGTTTTTATTTTCTGCTTACAGATTTATTTATTCTATTTCATGAATATGGGGCAGCCAGCTTGCCTGAACTGTTCCTAACAGCATTTAGAGAGAGGTTTTAGAGCAGTAACCATGGGCCATAGACAGAATGGTCTGGAGCCGACTCCTCGACTTCTATGGGATTGTTTTGTAGACATGCCGTGCGACTTATTCAGAGGTCGGGAGGGAGTAGATAAGCTGTGATATCGCCTATTGTGAATAGTGGACCCTGTGTTATCTATATATAGTTAATATCGGTCCTTCTAATCCTGCCTGTGATTGGCAGATTACTGCAGTAAACGTGATCTGTACAGAAGAAGTGGCGCCAATAAGGTTTAGCAACTAGTGCGAAAACTGCAGATTTTATGTCTTTTGTTTATTATAGATATTGATATGCAAAATGAATCATCACCAAAAATTCTTCTAAAATCTGTTTAACATAAAATCATGATTTAACCTCTTTAGGACGCAGGGTGTACATGTACGCCCTTGTGTCCTGGTACTTATGGATGCAGGACGTACATGTACAGTTGTACACCCTGCGAATTACCGATCACCGCTGCGCATGTGGCGGTGATCGGAACAAAGGTGCCTGCTAAAATCATTTAGCAGGCACCTTGGCACAATGCCCAGGAGCATTGGCACAATGACCCCCCCCCCCTGATGTCAGCGATCGCAGCAAACCGCAGGTCAATTCAGACCTGTGGTTTGCTGCGCTTTCTGTAGTCTTTGATCCCCAGGGTTAAAAATGCCCCAAACTTATAAATTTTAACCCCCACCTGCACCCCGCCATATTAGTGTCCCCCCGGGCGGTGCGGGATTGCGGGCGAGGGAGGTGGGCAATGCGGCAGGCGGGATCGCAATTGCAATCCCCCGCCCGCCTCCTTTCAAATGCTGTCCCTGGTGTCTAGTGGGTAGAGCAGGGGGTCAGCACATTGCTGACCCCCTGCTATAAACTGCTGATATCTGTGCTGACATCTACAAGAACCAAGTGGGTATGGGTCAAAAAAAAAAAAAAAAAAAAAAAGGAAAAATAAAAATACATATCACTGAATAAAAATTAAAAAAATAAAATACACTACACATTATGTATCGCCGCATCTGTAAAAATCTGCTCTATAAAAATATCTCATGACCTAACCCCTCACGCAAATACCGTAAAAAAACAACAACTGTAAAATGCTGTAAAAAGCCATTTTTTGTCACCTTGCATCACAAAAAGTGTAATACCAAGTGATGAAAAAGGTGTATGCCTCCCAAAATAGTACCAATAAGCGCGCGTCTGGAGAGTTAAACTACAGCCTGCAAGCGATGATCAATCGCTGGCAGGCTGTAGATGCGATATAAATCGCATCAAACTGCTATATCAGACGCTGTTTTGTGAACAGCGTCTGGTATACCTGCTACCTGGTCCTCTGGTGGTCCCATTTGCTGGGATCGACCACCAGAGGACCAGGTAACACAGTAAAGTTGCACCAAACACTACACTAACCCCCCACCCCCCTCACCTATTAACCCCTTGATCAGCCCATCTAGACCCCCTGATCACCCCCCTGTCATTGATCACACCCCTTGTAAGGCTCCATTCAGACGTCCATATGTGTTTTGCGGATCCGTGGATTCACGGATCCGATCCGCGGATCCTCAAAACACGGACACCGGCAATGTGCTTTCCGCATTTTGCAGATCCGCACATTGCCAGAAGTATATAGAAAATGCTTTTTCTTGTCCGCAATTGCGGACAAGAATAGGACATGTTCTATATTTTTGCGGAACGGAAGTGCAGACCCGGAAGCGCGGATCCGTAATTCCGGATCCGAGCGGGACAAAGTCTGTCCCCATAGAAATGAATGGGTCTGCAATTCCGTTCCGCAAACAGAATTGCGGACGTGTGAATGGGGCATAAGGGTCCCCTATCACCACCAGTTAGTTAGCTACTTGTTAGGTAGCTAGCGCCCAGCCCACCGCAGTCACTGATTTTGGCAGAGATTTTTTCATCCACATTGACCGATGCGAATGAAAAAATCTGTGCCGTTCATTTTTTTTTTTTTTTCAGCGCAGAGGCTGAACGGAAAAAAAAAAAATCTCATTACCCGTATGCTCAATATACGGAGAATCGCAGAAACTCCTAATGCTGGCCATACGTGTAATGATTGCAGAGACCCTCAAATGCCAGGGCAGTACAAACACCTCACATGTGACCCCATTTTAGAAAGAAGACACCCCAAGGTATTCCGTGAGGGGTATGGTGAGTTCATGCAAAATTTTATTTTTTGTCACAAGTTAGTGGAATATGAGACTGTTAAAAAAAAAAAAAAACAATTTCCGCTAACTTGTGCCAAATTTTTTTTTCTGTGAACTCGCCATGCCCCTCACAGAATACCTTGGGGTGTCTTCTTTCCACAATGGGGTCACTTGTGGGGTATTTATACTGCCCTGGCATTTTAGGGTCCTAAAGCGTGAGAATCCAAATGCGTAAAAATGCCCTGTGAAATCCTGAAGGTACTCATTGGTTTTAGGGCCTTTGCGCATCTTGGCTGCAAAAAAGTGTCACTCATGTGGTATCGCCGAACTCAGGAGAAGTAGGGCAATGTGTTTTGGGGTGTATTTTTACATATCCCCATGCTGGGTGTGAGAAATATCGCTGTAAGCGACAACTTTTTAAATTTTTTATTCAAAGTTGCCAATTTACAGAGATATTTCTCTCACCCAACATGGGTATATGTAAAAATACACCCCAAACACATTGCCTACTTCTCCTGAGTACGGCGATGCCACATGTGTGACACTTTTTGCAGCCAAGATCGCAAAGGGCCCAAATTCAACGAGTACCTTTTAGGAGGGCATTTTTACGCATTTTCTTCTCACGCTTTAGGGCCCTAAAATGCCAGGGCAGTATAAATACCCCACATGTGACCCCATTTTGGAAGAAGACACCCCAAGGTATTCGCTGAGGGCATAATGAGTCCATGAAAAATTTAACTTTTTGTCAAAAGTTAGCGGAAAGGGAGACTTTGTGAGAAACAATAAAAAATCAATTTCCACTAACTTGTGCCAAAAAAAAAATCTTCTATGAACTCGCCATACCCCTCACAGAATACCTTGGGGTGTCTTCTTTCCAAAATGGGGTCACATGTGGGGTATTTATACTGTCCTGGCATTTTAGGGGCCCCTAATGCGTGAGAAGAAGTCTGGAATCCAAATGTGTAAAAATGCCCTGTGAAATCCTAAAGGTACTCATTGGTTTTAGGGCCCCTTTGCGCATCTTGGCTGCAAAAAAGTGGCACACATGTGGTATCGCCGTACTCAGGAGAAGTAGGGCGATGTGTTTTGGGGTGTATTTTTATATATACCCATACTTTGTGTGAAAAATATCTCTGTAAGCGACAACTTTTAAAAATTTTATACAAAGTTGACAATTTACAGAGATATTTCTCACCCAACATGGGTATATGTAAAAATACACCCCAAAACACATTGCCCTACTTCTCCTGAATGCGGCGATACCACATGAGTGACACTTTTTGCAGCCTGGGTGCACAAAGGGCCCAAATTCCAACGAGTACCTTTAGGTTTTACATGGCGACTCACAATTAGCCCCGCCCAAAATGCCAGAACAGTAAACACACCCCACAAATGACCCCATTTCGGAAAGTAGACACCCCAAGGTATTCACTGAGGGGCATAGTGAGTCCTTGGGAGATTTTTTTTTTTGCCAGAAGTTATCAGAAATTGAAACTTTTTTTTTTCTCAGAAAGTGTCATTTTCCGCTAACTTGTGAAAAAAATGAAATGATACATGAACTCACCATGCCCCTCCGCAAATACTTTGGGGTGTCTTCTTTCTAAAATGGTGTGATTTGGGGGGTATTTATACTATCCTGGCATTCTAGCACCTGAAGAACATGACAGGTGCTCAGAAAGTCAGAGCTGCTTCAAAATGCCGAAATTCACTTTTTGCACCATAGTTTGTAAACGCTATAACTTTTACCCAAACCAATAAATATACACTTATTGGACTTTTTTTTATCAAAGACATGTTGAACAATAAATTTAGAGAAAAATTTATATAGAAATGTAGTTTTTTTTGAAAAAATTTACAACAGAAAGTGAAAAATGTCATTTTTTTGCAAAAATTTCGGTAATTTTTGATTAATAGCAAAAAAAGTAAAAATGTCAGCAGCAATGAAATACCACCAAATGAAAGCTCTATTAGTGAGAAGAAAAGGAGGTAAAATTCATTTGGGTGGTAAGTTGCATGACGGAGCAATAAACGGTGAAAGTAGTGTAGTGCGGAATTGTAAAAAGTGGCCTGGTCATTAAGGGTGTTTAAGTTAGGGGGGCTGAAGCGGTTAAAAAGTGGGTTTTGGAAATTTTCTAAAAATTTCTAAGAATTGCTTCTAAACTTCTAAGCCTTCTAACGTCCTAAAAAAAGGAAAATGATATTTACAAAATCATGCCCACATAAAGTAGACATACAGGGAATGTCAAGTAATAAATATTTTATGAGGCATCACTTTCGGTTTTTGAAAATTGCAAATTTTTGAAATATATTGACTTAAATTTTTGACTATAATAAAATACAATGTGTCACGAGAAAACAATCTCAGAATGGCCTGGATAAGTAAAAGCGTTCCAATATTATTACCACATAAAGTGACATGTTATTAGATTTGTAAATTTTGACCTGGACAGAGGGGCATCAATGAACCTTGGTCATGAAAGGGTTAAATTCCATGATCTTACGGGACCCTAGCTATCGCTATGCTCCAAGTCTGACTAATAGTCATACCCCCTGCTCGACGCGTTTCTCATAGTCCTGTGAGCTCATAAGGCATAAATAATAGTAGTGTGAATAGCCTAACAGACAGAGAGCGCAGACGATTGATGCTGCACTGAGAGTCATGCAGCAGCAGCACCGGCGCTAGTGTGGCCATATTATCAAAACTGGTGCAAAGGAAAACCAGCTTAGCTGCACATAGCATCCAATCAGATTGGTGCAAAGGAAAATGAAAGTATCTGTGTGGATGCTATGTGCAGCTGAGGGTACTTTCACACTTGCGTTGGTGTGGATCCGTCTGTTTAATTGCGCAGACGGATCTGCACACATAATGCAAACGTTTGTATCCGTTCAGAACGGATTTGTTTGCATTAGTTAAAAGAAAAATGACAAAGTCCAAAACGGATCCGTTTCAAATTACTTTAATAGTTAAATGGGAACGGATCCATTTTCAAATGCACAATATTGTGTCGTTGAAAACGGATCCGTCCCCATTGACTTACATTGTAATTAAAAACGGATCCGTTAAGCTCCGCATCTTCAGACGGACACCAAAATGCTGCGTTTTGGTGTCCGTCTCCAAAACAGAATAGAAGCGTAACGGAGCCGAACTGATGCATTCTGAACGGATCCTTATCCATTCAGAATGCATTGGGGCTTAACTGATCCGTTTTGGACCGCTTGTGAGAGCCCTGAAACGGATCTCACAAACGGAATCCAAAACGCTAGTGTGAAAGTACCCCAAGTTGGTTTTTCTTTGCACCAGTTTTGATAAATCTCCTTCTGTGTCTCCTGAAAAGTAAGTTTACTAAAAAAAAAGTAATACTTGTCACGTACGTGCCGCTATTTGATCACACAATCGTGAATGGTTTTGCAACTTTCTAATATATTTCTGTCAATATTTCACCGTTTAAGATCCTTTCTTGGTTGTAACTAAAGACATTCCTATCTTGTACTTCTCAGACCTGAGAGTGTATGATGCTCTATTCATAATGGACACAGGGACAGATCCATCAAGATCACTTTTTAAATTTAACTTACCGGGTTTTATTTTAGATTTTGTGATATTTATACTTTTTTGCCGCAGTGACGTACAGTACTTTGCTTGCTCAGGTGCATAGTAAAATGGCTTCTAAACATAAATGTCCCCCCACTTCAATACTTACTAAGGTGACAATTGCACACTCGGCTGTCAGTTGAGCTGCACTGAAAAGAGTCCGCACAAACCGGTAGATGTGCTTGTGATCTGGATCATGTGTGCAGTAATCGTCTGTCACCTCTTCACGCTGCAAAATACAAGAGGGTCAAGTTTCCTGAGAGGCTGACCCAAGAAATGTTCTCCAAGGTTGAGAGAGTCTAGTAATGACATTTGCTGATATCCAGTCATGCCCGTTGTTGGAGTTTAAAAATTAGCCAAATAGTAAATGTAATAAAATAAAAATACAACCAATACTCAGCTGTCAATTGCTTCAGTGGTCACCGACAGTCACTGTTTACTTTGCTGGTGTACTTACCTGCAGTACAAACACATGTCCTCTGTAGTCTATCACCAGCCTCAGCAGTGAAGCTTTTTACATATGACAAGACCGCTGAGGTCAGTGACTGGCTGCAGAGGTTACATGGACCAATGACTGATGTCATCACTGCAGGACAAGTAAAGACCGACAGAGGAAGACCAACAGAGGGTTGGCACTAGAGCTACAGGGGATTTACCAGGTGAGGCTTTTTTTTTTTTTTTTTAATCATATTTACTACTGTTCAGCTTATTCTTTCAATGTAACACATAACAGAAGAACAATTTTCACATGAATATGAGTAAAGTACAGTTTTCGGCAGCATTACAGGCTATACTTGTCTCTCTTGGCTATAATTGGCTCTAGAATTAAAAAATCTCCATCATCAGAAGAAGAGAACCTTTAAGGGAGATGCAGCAGAGACGCAGTCTGTGCTAGAAGAACAATTTACAGGACGTTTATCCAGTGGCTGAAGTATTAAAAGGAGCTGGTCAGCAGGAAAACCAGTGTTAAACCAAGCACAATGCCTGGTAGGGCTTCATCGCAGATAAAAAAGGCTTTTGGGCCTTATACAAATGAGCTGTTAAAGGGGTTAAAATGGCTGCCAGTAACCTGGCAAGGCCTCACTACATTCTGGCACTTGCATATACAGTACCACATATAGGCGAGTATTCCTGTCAGGCTGCTCAGCCATAATGGCAGACAGGATCACAGTGACCGCTCTGCAAGGGGTGGCAACCATTCCCTCTCAGATACTAGGACAGGTTGCTGGCAGCCATTTTAAATCATTCCAGGAGATCCCCGTTAAGCGCAATGAGGGTGTGGCCTGTGCACAATTCCTTTGGTTCATCGTCCCCTCCCTCTCAAGTCTGATTGACAGGACCAGGCTGTAGAACAGTCATTTTGCCTGGTCCTGTAATTTCAGAAGTGCACCATTATTCCAGGCACAATACAGTTCTTTTCAGCTTGGAAGCGACTATTTGATGTAATGCACATACAAGTTTGAAACGCAGCCACCATATCAACGCATTTCTTTCTCCTGTCTTTTAGTGATAAGACACCATAGTGAATTTCACCCTCATTTCTCTCTTCTGTGTTATACGATCAATCCTATGATGCCTCAGCCAGCATCACTTGAACAGAGGACACTGGGACGCTTTATAAATATGGTATCATCATAATAGTACTAACCAACCCACAGAATCAAGTTAAGGTCATCAGTATCTGATCGGTGGGGGTCCAGCATTGCCTTCTTGCGTAACAAGCACAGTGCCATACATTGTATAGCGGCTGTGCTTGGCATCGTGCTTAGCCCATTCATTGATCGGACCCCCATGATCAGATACTGATGACCTGTCCCAAGGATAGGTCATCAGTATCAAGAGAACCCCTTTAAGTAGTTAAACAATATGGAAAAACAGCAAAATAAGAACCACAATTAAAAGCAGTGCCTAAAAAACACAGCAACAGCTCAGAAATGTAGCTACCTCATCTCACAGTTCCATATGCGCAAAGAAGGGAGGCACATATAGGTAATCAAGAAAAACTAAATCTGAGCATCCAATAGACCAAACACTAAATACAATGCGTCTCAGGCACATATGCATGCTGTCTGTGGGTACCAGGTGTGCCTGAAACACACAAGCAATAGTTGTATTTAGTGTTGGATTTTAATAGAGACCTAGCAAAGCCTATGAACGTTTAACCCCTTAAGGACTAAGCCTATTTTCATTTTTGATTTTACATCCCAACATTCTAGTAACTATAATTTTTTATTTTTCCGTTCACATAGTCATATGATAGATTTTTAGTGGGACTAGATGCATTTTTTTTTAATTTCCCCATTTAATTTACCAAGTCTTGTATTAAAAAAAACAGGGAAAAAATTTGCTGGGTAAAAATTAAAACACACTTCTGGCCAAGGTTTTTGGATTTAGACATTGCATTCAACAAATGCTGAAAATGACATGCAGTCATTATTCTGCAGCTCAATTTGATTACGGCGATACTAAACTTGTATAGCTTTTCTTTTGAAATACTAAAGATTATTATTTTAAAAATAAACTTACAAAATGGCAATGCAAAGAAAATTTTTCATACAGCTATAATTTAAAAAAAAAATTTCAGTCTACAAAGTTGTATGAGGGCTAGCAGGGCAAACTTTAGTTATTATTGGTACCATTTTTATGACTAATTACTGTTAAATAAATTTTTTGGGGGGAGGGGGGTTTAAGCAGGGTGACGGAAAAAATGGCAAATTGCGTGTTTCCCATTTTTTCAGTTATGACATTCATTGTGTAAGAAATTTTTTAAAAAATATTTTAATAGTTCAGATATTTTCGGATGCAGCAATAGCTGATATGTTTAATTTTTTATTGTTTATATACTTTTAAATGTACATTTGGGAAAAGAGGGCGATTTAAACAATATTTTTATGATTTTTTTAACTTTTTTTTTTTTTTTTTTACTTAATAACTATTAGCCCTCTTAGGAGGCTAGAACCTGTGATCTTTTCATCCCTTGTAACATAGACCCTAATAGAGATATATTAGGGTGAATGGGATTCTGACATGCTTCCTTCTGAGCTGTGCCTCTCATGCACAGATTAGCAGAAAGATTACCATGACAGGCCTGGGAAGATTCAGCAGTTCCCAGGCTGTCATGGTAACCAATTGGAGCCTTACAGATGCCGCGATTGCTTTTGAATGCAGCATGAGGGGTTAAATAACAGGTTTTTGCATGATCGCCATTCCCAGTCATTGCGGCCGGGTATTATACAGCTGGCAGTAGCCGTGTATTTAGCGGGCTTCACCGCAGCAGCCCGCTCCATACAATTCTTAGTACATAATGCCGTATATATACGGCAGTATGCGTTAAAAGGTTAATCTGTTAGATGCTGGAGTTATCATTTTTGTAAAAACACAAGAGTACCTGAAACATGATATGCAAACCTTAATACACTGTGTTAAAGTAAAGCAAAGATCTTACTGTTAGAGGATGCAACTTTTCATCAAATATGTCCAAGGATCTGTCTGAATCTCTAGAAAACAATAAAAGTATGCCCATCATAAGCAATTCTGAAAAGCTTCCAGGTTTAGATTTCAATATTATTTTTTTAAGTTTAAGGAAAATCAGACAATTATATTTAGTAAATAAAATGGGTGGATGACAATGTTACCCGTGGGGCATGGTTGTAGTAAAACTTGGATGAATAAGGGACACCTTTTCTACACTAATATTGTGCTCCTTTAAACACCCACATTATGTACCTACTAGCACCTACTTTGGCAAGTATCACCGCTTGTAAACAATTTTTGTAGGCAGCCAAGAGTCTTTCAGTTCTTGTTTGCGGGATTTTCATCCATTTTGCCTTACAACAATCTTCCAGCTCTGTGAGATTCCTGGGCAGTCTTGCATGCACTGCTCTTTTGAGGTCTATCCACAGATATTCAATCATTATCCATTTGTACAAGCCATCCTCCTTTCATCTTCAGCTTTTTTTTTTTTTTTTTCCCGTTGGTGTTATGTTTTCTTCCAGAATTTTCAGGAATTTCATTGAATCCATTTCCTCTACCTGTAAAATATTCCTGTGTGATCCACCCCCACGTTCTTTTCATGAAATTCTGTGCCCTTTTTTCTCCAAACAAACCTTTGTTCATTTTGGCCAAATAGCTCTATTTTAACCTCATCTGTCCACAGGACTTGTTTCCAAAATGCATCAGGCTAGTTTAGATGTTCTTTTGCAAACTTCTGACTTGAATTTTGTGGTGAGGACGCAGGTTTTCTTCTGATGACTCTTCCACAAAGGCCATATTTGTGCAGGTGTCGCTGAACAGTAGACCAATGTACCACAACTCCAGAGTCTGGTAAATCTTCCTGAAGGTCTTTTGCAGTCCAGCAGGGGTTCTGATTTGCCTTTCTAGCAATCCTATGAGCAGCTGTCTGACATTATTCTTGGTCTTTCAGACCTTCTCTTGACCTCCACTGTTCCTTTTAACTGCCATGTCTTAATTACGTTTTGAACTGAGGAAATGTCAACCTGAAAACGCTTTGCTATTTTATAGTCTTCTCCTGCTTTGCGGGCCTCAACCATTTCCATAGAGGAACCCTTGGCTGCTGTTTTTTGGGACAATGTTAAAGGAGTCTGTGTATCTATAAAGCTTTGAAATTTGCATAACCTGGCCTTTCCTAATGACGATTGTGAGCAAGCCTTCACCCTAATAGCTATTTAAGGTCTGAAACCTCAGTCAAAGTTTTACATTTCTATGTGGGTGCGTTTGTTTGCTTTTTGCCAATGAGCGTATA
This sequence comes from Bufotes viridis, assembly GCA_033119425.1. Classification (NCBI taxonomy): domain Eukaryota; kingdom Metazoa; phylum Chordata; class Amphibia; order Anura; family Bufonidae; genus Bufotes; species Bufotes viridis. Next base: position 91,157,100 of record CM065595.1, read on the forward strand.
CACACAGATACATAATAATACTTTGATGCAGATACTTTACAGTGCCTCAGAATCTATCCTGCTACATCTTTCTGCAATCAAATCATCAGTAAACACCAGTGAACCTGTCCCATGAGCAGCCGTACATGCCCATGACATAAAACTGTGTCCACCACAATTCACAGATAATTTAGTACGATTCGGATTATGAGCACCTCCTTTCCACCTTCTTAGACAAGACCTGACGGTTCACTTGCTGCCTAATGTAGTATATGCACTCTAGAAAGTTTGCCATTACCCCAAGGTAATCAGTGTTTTTCACTTCAGTGAAGAGAATGTTATGACTGATCAGTGTGTCATACAGGGTGAAAAAAGTAGTCCGCTTCCAGCGACAGTATGACAAGATGAATGAGCAACACCACGTCTATGCATCTGTGGGAACATTGGCTGATACTGCTTGCAGCTCTTCAGCAGTGATGCTGCGGATAGTGATTGTGTTGTTTTCCTCAAGTTCATCCAAGGGATGTGGATTGTTAGCATACACTTTCCGTTTTAAATTTCCCCAGAGATGGAAATTGTATGTGAACAAGTCTGAGGAACGTGGTGGCCATAACACCTTGCTCACAGTTTGCTTCTCCATAAACAGTTCATGAACCCATCTTCTGCAGCATCACTCTTGAAGAGCTGTAAGAAGTATCATCCAACATAATCCGATGTGCCTAAAGATGCATAGACGTGAATGGGGACCACTTTGAGCAACTTTTGGGACTTGTTGGCAATTTACAAAATAAATAAAGAAATCTACTTGCTCGTTCATCTTCTCATACTATCACTGGAGGCGGAATACTTTTTCGTAGGCCACACTGTATATAGTTTTATTTTTACTTTATTGAGATGTTTATTTACTGATGTTTTATATGTCTCTATTATATCTTCTTTCATTTATTTCTTAGAACAGTCAAAGGGTAACTAACCTATAAGTGGTGTACCCCAAGGTTTAGTACTGGACCCTTTATTATTAAATTTACTTATAAAATGATATAGAGGACAAGATTAATGGCACCATTTCTATTTTTGCAGATGACACTAAGCTATGTAGTACTGTGCAGTCTATGGAAGATGTCCAAAAATAACAAGATGACGAACACTGAGTGATTAGGCATCAACTTGGCAAATGAGGTTCAATGTGGACAAATGTAAAGTTATGCATCTTGGTAGTAATAATCTCTGCGCTTCATAGGTCCTAGGTGATGTAACACTGGGGGAGTCACTTATAGAGAAGGATTTGGGTGTCCTTGTGGATGGTAGATTAAATTACAGCATACAATGTCAATCAGCTGCTTCTAAGGCCACCAGGATGTTGTCATGCATTAAACGAGGCATGGTCTCGCGGGGCAGGGATGTGATATTACCCCTTTATAAAGCGTTGGTGCACCTCATCTGGAATATGCAGTTCAGTTCTGGGCACCAGTCTATATAAAGGACGCACTACAGCTGGAAAAGTACATATGTGTAGAAATCTGAGTCTCCCTCCTTTCTGGGACTCCCCACCTATCCCTTGGTTAAACTTGATGGACTTATGTCTTTTTTCAACCGTATTAATTATGTAACCTTATATATAATTGTATTTAAAACCATTTTTTTGAATATACGTTATTTATTCATTTTACTGACAAAATAGGCAACTGAAGTCCAGGGTGTCTATGGCGCTTTGCAATCCAGATACCAGTACACTGCTGACATGTATGCAGTGTACATGTCACCAGATTCTACTGTACTGGTGGAATAGGGACCATAGTGAGCTCAGTACTGGCAAGACCACACATCGCAGCTTCTGCCTGCGCCAGCTCCACAGCATAAACTGACCTGTACTGCAAATCTGAAATCCGCCCATGTCAGTTTATTTTAGTAATTTAGTTTTTGCCGCAGATTCATAGCAAAATCTGTAGTGGACTTTTCAGCTGTATTTTATGTCACGTGAAGACATACCCATAGGGTTCAGCCACACGTACTGGAATTTCCACTGCAGATTAGCTGGCTTTCCAGGTACAATTGTTGCAGCTTTTTCTGTGGATTTCACTCTAAGCGCTGTAAAAGGTTGAAAAAAATAAAAATATATTTTTTTCATAATGTGGATGTGATCATTTTTGCTGGAACTGTAAGACATCATGGACATGCAATGTGCACCATAACCATTCCATGTGGACGTGCCCTTATGGTGCTTAGACGCAGTGTAGCCTGGCGGAGGGACTCCTACACATTACCACTGCTGGGCTGCACCTGTAGTTGCTCCAATAAGTGCAACGTAATCGTATGTTCAGGGGTAGAAAGGGGTTAATGGAGTTAATCCGTATCTATAGGTTTATCTGCTAGATGAAACCATTTCAGTCCAGCTACCACAAACGATGGCCTGCGGTAACATCGTGTGGGCAACGGTCACTGCGGACGAGATGTTGGCCATGTGTAGCAGCTGACCTTTCATTTCACCCCTAGGCCAACTGCACACGAGTGCACATGTGAGTTTTTAGGGTTTCTCCCAAACCACAACATTTGATGCACGGGCCCGCTGCGAGGAGACCACCTTCATTTGTTTTCCATGGGAGGCTTCACTACTGTCCATGCACATGCATGATTGCACCTAGTTTATCACCATGCTCTTTCTTGGAGCTGTGACATCACAGACACCGTTGGAAACTCCCACAGATTTCAAATTCAATGGGGCATAACTGCAAGGTCTGCCACATCAAACGGAAACACTACAGCAGAATCCAGAGGGGTTTCTGCCGTGGAATAGGTGGCTAAAATTGCCATAGGCAAAATCAACCAAGTGAACTGGCCCTTTCGGACACCTGCATACGTTGTGGAACGTGTGTTTTTTTCTGTGCGGAAAAACCACAGCGTATTACAGTAGGAGCAAAGTGTATGAGATTACACTGATCTCATGTACACTTGGCGGATTTTTTTCTGTTCAGAAATTGACCTGCATTGCAGTTTTCAAATTTCAAAGCATATCAATTATGCTTTAACCCTTTTCAATGGGAGGGTGAGATTTGTGGCAAAACTGCATCAAATCCGCTTTGAATATTTTAAGTCAGCACAAAAATTTGTTTGGATATTATGTGCGTTCACCCGCACCTGTTTGCAGGTGGCCTTCAGATGATTTTGATGCTTTTTACCTCTTAAAAAAAAAAAAAATCAGCATTTCAACTGACAAAAAATATAAAAATAAATCATCAGCATTAGAATCAGCTCCAAAAATCAGTAAGAAAAGGATGCAATACAGAAACTGTATTGGATAACAGGCAGATTCTGAAGGCATATTCCTGCCTCTATTCCTTGTAGTCAGATGATTAATCCACAGATGAGCGTTTTCCATACCTGTTCTTTATGTGGTAATATATTGCTAGGGTAACACTGAAAAACAAAAAAAGAACAAAAAGGTAAAGGGAGCAGTGGTAAAAGGGAGCAAAAATACCATGAATAACACACAGATGGGGAGATTTACTCAAACTGCAGGAGTTCTGGCTCAATCTGCACAAAACAAATGGCGTACATGAGATGCAACACATTTACGAAGCACTATAGGAAGTTTCTTTCAGCACATCCAACAAGGGAGCTTCCGGAAAAGCACTATAAAGTGGTCACATGCGCCAGAATAATATGTCACTAGCAGGATATCGAAATGGCACAACTCACAATTCTGACCAAATACTGAAGTGTGATCAAGGCATATGGCAGCTTTCAGACGGCCGTAATATGGGGGCAATTTTAACTTCCACATTACTGATGGGGTGGATGGACCTTCTGCAGTGCTGCTAAACTAGGACCGCTATAGGATACTACAGGACGTATGGCCATAACGGCAGGAAGACAGAAGCCGTACCCACAGGCCAAGTGTAGGAGGTGTCAGGAGAGGTTCTCCCGCTCTACTTTCACTCACCACTTTATTGTACTTCTGAGATTAGGCTGGCTGACTGTGCTGTCATCTAAAAATATTGTGGAGCATGAACTGTACTTCTTTGTAAGTTGCCCGGGAGAGACCTGGATAAGAGAAAAAAAAAATAAAATAATGTATGTGGCTTTAATGACAATCTTCCCTTTGAAGCCAATTCTACACGTGTGATGTTTCTGTCCGGATGCGGTCGGTTTTGGCAATGGACATCATCTGGACCCATTCATTTCAGTGGGTACATGCACATCGTTTCACCTGACCATCTGTCCAATCAAAAAATATCTCAGCATATTCTACCTTCATCAGTCAGGGAATCCGTCACCCCGATTTTTGGCATTATCTACAGTAATACATGAGTCCAGATCACTATTTTTTATTTTTATACTGCCCCCCTTCCCCCCCACTGTCAGCGCTCGGAGCTGCATGAAATACATTGTCTCCATTATATTATTACAACAGCCTGGACTCTGTATTTCAGTGCAGACAGCGGGGGAACTGAGGGCAGTAGGAAGACAAAAAATAGTGATCTGAACTCTGCAGTACTAACTCATGAATTATTGTAGATAATAGTACAAAATCAGGGTGACAGATTCCCTTTAATGAGGGACTGGTACATTAAAGTCAATGGGTCAGCGGATTAGAAAACTTTTTTTTACTGACAGTTGCTAGCAGGTGCGGTGTGTAAAGCTTGGGGTACACCACAACAAGCAAGTTGGCAAGGAAAAACATCCGAGAGACTTGACTGCAACCTGCTGTCACACGACCACTTCACAGCTGCAATGCAGACAAAGTTAATTCAACTAGCACCGGAAGTCCTCCATTCTTCATTGAACAGACTGACACATTCCATATTGCTTGTGTGAAAGAGCACATACACAAAGAATACTGGATAAAGATAGTTTTTTTAAATGGTGGAAACCAACGAAAGAATAAAGTAGCTTGTTACATGAAATCAAGTCTATGCTACAGTTTGCGGACAGATGGCGCTAGAGTACAGTACAAAGACTGAAGAAGGATACTTTCATTGTGTGACATCTTCATATAATGTGGATTAATCTCTGGATGCTGCTGGATCGGAAACACAGGAGCCATTGAAATAAAGAAACCTGCCGGAAACACAGGAGGTGAAAACCTCTGCCCAAGGGTGAGTGATAGATGTCACCAGCCTACTCGATATAGACAAATTCTGATGAACCTTTTTATAAGTGGTAAATATCAGGCCATGAATAGGCGCTTGTACTAATTTCTAGCTAATGAGAACTCCCTGGCCGAGACCTCAGCAGCTGATTGACAGCATATAAAACAAAGCATAGTAATCCTGTATAAATAACAGCAGAGGAAGACCACAGGCAGTTTAATGCTCCAATAAATCAGCAGGTGAGGCTTACTTACATGATTTATGTGGTTACTCTTCCTCTTTTCTCTCACTATAAAAAAGAAATACATATTACTACAGGAGAAGCTCAGCGTCCAGGACATTTCTAAACTTCCAATCATTTTTACTGAAATTATAAACCGTAGTACAAGACAAGTAAGGGCTCATGCACACGATCGTTGTTCTGGTCTGCATCCGAACCGCAGTTTGCTGTCGGCATCCGTTGCTACATTCCGTATTCTGCTACAGAATATTTCCTTCATCGACAGAGGGAAAGCCTACAATAAAGCAGTTCCCCACAATTCCACTGAAGAGGACCCCTCCCTAAACTGAGCAGGATCACTGGGAATGTTCACAGGGCATCAGAGGATTAACACAACCCACACTAGTTGTGTTTCCACTTCCAGGTATCTGACATCTTCTGATATGTCAAAAGATGTGTCAAGCTACATGTTCCTTATGAAGAATGTTCTGGAGAGAAAAGTACACTTTAAAATATGACACACAATAGTCACAAATCCTACAGTGAACAAAGTTGTTAAAGGGGTATTCCCCATCAAGGATATTTATGGAATACCCACAGGATATTCCAGGTGCAGATGAGGAGATGGCAGCGTTTCACAGGGCGTCTCCTTATGCACAACTGAATTAGTCTTACCGGAAATTCAGTTTCCATGTGATCACCCCAACGGCATACAAGGTGATTGACCCCTGACCTCTGAAGGGGCAGGAACAAAGAAAGGTTTAAATCCCCCCTCCCACCACCACCAGTGTTTCCAAAATTTCCAGAGTAAAAGAAAAAACAATTTGTGAATCACACAAAGTAACTCAACGAATTGAAATAAGAAGGTATTACTTTATACCCACCGGGAAGACCTCCCGAAAGTAACGTACAAACTAATAAATGGGAGGGTATAATGTGCCATCGTGGTGATCTCATGGAAATGGAATTACTGGTAAGACTAATTCTGGTTTTTCCATAGCTTCACCACGACGGCATACAAGGAGAAATCTATCTATATCAGGGGGGCAACTGCCTGAAGGACCGTTCGTCCAAAAGACAAGTCCGAATTTTTGGAAAAGTCAAGTCTATAGTGTTTCAAAAACGTATGCACACTCAACCATGTAGCTGCTCTGCAGATATCACGAGAGATGCACCTGCCTTTTCAGCTTGAGAGGAGGACCTGGCCATGGTTGAATGGGCCTTCAGGTTGTCAGGAGTGGAAGGTTTTGAATCTAATAGAAAAGAGAAATAGTATTCTTGAGCCATCTGGCTAAAGAAGGTCTGGAAATCTTTTGGCCCTTGTTTTATCCTGCAAACTGAATTAGCAGACTGTCGGATTTCCTGAAATCCTTGGTAGATTCAATGTAATTCAGGACAGAACGTCTGACATCCAGGGAATGGAAAACTAATTCTTTAATATTTGAGGGATCTTCACAGAATGAAGGCAGGATGATTACTTGGCCACGATGAAAATCAGATACTACCTTTGGAAGGAAGCCCCGATCTAACTTGAGGATTATTCTATCGTTCATAACACATAGGTAAGGTTCTCTGATGGAAATTGCCTGTAACTCAGTCTACGGGCAGATGTGATCACTATTAGAAACGCTTTTTTTTTTTTTAACCGCTTCAGCCCCCCTAGCTTAAACACCCTTAATGACCAGGCCACTTTTTACAATTCTGCACTACACTACTTTCACCGTTTATTGCTCCGTCATGCAACTTACCACCCAAATGAATTTTACCTCCTTTTCTTCTCACTAATAGAGCTTTCATTTGGTGCTATTTCATTGCTGCTGACATTTTTACTTTTTTTGCTATTAATCAAAAATGACCGAAATTTTTGCAAAAAAATGACATTTTTCACTTTCTGTTGTAAATTTTTTTTAAAAAAACTACATTTCTATATAAATTTTTCTCTAAATTTATTGTTCTACATGTCTTTGATAAAAAAATCCAATAAGTGTATATTTATTGGTTTGGGTAAAAGTTATAGCGTTTACAAACTATGGTGCAAAAAAGTGAATTTCGGCATTTTGAAGCAGCTCTGACTTTCTGAGCGCCTGTCATGTTTCTTCAGGTGCTAGAATGTCAGGAAAGTATAAATACCCCCAAATCACACCATTTTAGATAGAAGACACCCCAAAGTATTCACGGAGGGGCTTGGTGAGTTCATGTATCATTTCATTTTTTTCACAAGTTAGCGGAAAATGACACTTTCTGAGAAAAAAAAAAAAAAAAAAGTTTCAATTTCTGATAACTTCTGGCAAAAAAAAAAAAATCTCAGACGGACTCACTATGCCCCTCAGTGAATACCTTGGGGTGTCTACTTTCGAAATGGGGTCATTTGTGGGGTGTGTTTACTGTTCTGGCATTTTGGGCGGGGCTAAATTGTGAGCCGCCATGTAAAACCTAAAGGTACTCATTGGAATTTGGGCCCTTTGCACCCAGGCTGCAAAAAGTGTCACTCATGTGGTATCGCCGTACTCAGGAGAAGTAGGGCAATGTGTTTTGGGGTGTATTTTTACATACACCCATGTTGGAGTGAGAGAAATATCTCTGTAAATTGTCAACTTTGTATAAAATTTTTTAAAAGTTGTCGTTTACAGAGATATTTTTCACACAAAGTATGGGTATATATAAAAATACACCCCAAAACACATTGCCCTACTTCTCCTGAGTACGGCGATACCACATGTGTGCCACTTTTTGCAGCTTAAGTGCAAAGAGCCCTAAAACCAATGATTACCTTTAGGATTTCACAGGGCATTTTACGCATTTGGATTCCAGACTTCTTCTCACGCTTTAGGGCCCCCTAAAATGCCAGGGCAGTAAAATACCCCACATGTGACCCCATTTTGGAAAGAAGACACCCAAGGTATTCTGTGAGGGGTATGGTGAGTTCATGTAAAATTTTATTTTTGTCACAAGTTAGTGGAATATGAGACTTTGTAAAAAAAAAAAAAAAAAAAAAACAATTTCCGCTGACTTGTGCCAAAAAATAAAAATTCTGTGGACTCACCATGCCCCTCACAGAATACCTAGGGGTGTCTTCTTTCCAAAATGGGGTCACATGTGGGGTATTTATACTCACCTGGCATTTTAGGGGCCCCTAAAGTGTGAGAATCCAAATGCGTAAAAATGTCCTGTGAAATCCTAAAGGTACTCATTGGTTTTAGGGCCCCTTTGCGCACCCAGGCTGCAAAAAGTGGCACTCATGTGGTATCGCCGTACTCAGGAGAAGTAGGGCAATGTGGTTTGGGGTGTATTTTTACATATACCCATGCTGCGTGTGAGAAATATCGCTGTAAACGACAACTTTTTAAATTTTTTTATTCAAAGTTGTCAATTTACAGAGATATTTCTCTCACCCAGTATGGGTATATGTAAAATACACCCCAAACACATTGCCCTACTTCTCCTGAGTACGCCGATACCACATGTGTGACACTTTTGCAGCCAAGATGCGCAAAGGGCCCTAATTCCAATGAGTACCTTTAGGAGGGCATTTTTACGCATTTTCTTCTCACGCTTTAGGGGTCCCTAAAATGCCAGGACAGTATAAATACCCCACATGTGACCCCATTTTGGAAAGAAGACACCCAAGGTATTCCATGAGGGGCATGGCGAGTTCATAGAAGATTTTTTTGGCACAAGTTAGTGGAAATTGATTTTTATTGTTTTTCTCACAAAGTCTCCGTTTCCGCTAACTTTTGACAAAAGTTTAATTTTCATGGACTCATTATGCCCCTCAGCGAATACCTTGGGGTGTCTTCTTTCCAAAATGGGGTCACATGTGGGGTATTTATACGGCCCTGGCATTTTAGGGGCCCTAAAGCGTGAGAAGAAAATGCGTAAAAATGCCCTCCTAAAAGGTACTCGTTGGAATTTGGGCCCCTTTGCGCATCTTGGCTGCAAAAAGTGTCACTCATGTGGTATCGCCGTACTCAGGAGAAGTAGGGCAATGTGTTTTGGGGTGTATTTTTACATATACCCATGCTGGGTAAGAGAAATATCTCTGTAAATTGACAACTTTGAATAAAATTTTTTAAAAAGTTGTCGTTTACAGCGATATTTCTCACACCCAACATGGGTATATATAAAATACACCCAAAACACATTGCCCTACTTCTCCTGAGTACGGCGATACCACATGAGTGACACTTTTGCAGCCAAGATGCAAAGAGGCCCTAAAACCAATGAGTACCTTTAGGATTTCACAGGGCATTTTTACGCATTTGGATTCTCACGCTTTAGGACCGCTAAAATGCCAGGGCAGTATAAATACCCCACATGTGACCCCATTGTGGATAGAAGACACCCCAAGGTATTCTGTGAGGGGTATGGTGAGTTCACAGAAAAAAAATTTGGAACAAGTTAGCGGAAATTGTTTTTTTTTGTTTTTTTACAGTCTCATATTCCACTAACTTGTGACAAAAATAATATTTTCCATGAACTCACCATACCCCTCACGGAATACCTTGGGGTGTCTTCTTTCTAAAATGGGGTCACATGTGGGGTTTTTGTACTGCCCTGGCATTTTAGGGTCTTCGCAATCATTACACGTATGGCCAGCATTAGGAGTTTCTGCGATTCTCCTTACATTGAGCAGACGGGTAATGAGATTTTTTCCGTTCAGCCTCTGCGCTGAAAAAAAAAAATGAACGGCACAGATTTTTCATTCGCATCGATCAATGTGGATGAAAAATCTCTGCCAAATCAGTGACTGCGGTGCGGTGGGCTGGGCGCTAGCTACCTAACAAGTAGCTAGCTAACTGGCGGTAAAGGGGGCCCTTATGCCCCATTCACACGTCCGAAATTCTGTTTGCGGAACGGAATTGCGGACCCATTCATTTCTATGGGGACAGACTTTGTCCCGCTCGGATCCGGAATTACGGATCTGCGCTTCGGGTCTGCACTTCCGTTCTGCAAAAATATAGAACATGTCCTATTCTTGTCCGCAACTGCGGACAAGAAAAAGCATTTTCTATATAGTTCTGGCAATGTGCGGATCTGCAAAATGCGGAAAGCACATTGCCGGTGTCCGTGTTTTGAGGATCCGCGGATCGGATCCGCGGATCGGATCCGCGGATCCGTGAATCCACGGATCCGCAAAACACATATGGACGTCTGAATGGAGCCTTACAAGGGGTGTGATCAATGACAGGGGGTGATCAGGGGGTCTAGATGGGGTGATCAAGGGGTTAATAGGTGAGGGGGTGGGGGGTTAGTGTAGTGTTTGGTGCAACTTTACTGTAGTTACCTGGTCCTCTGGTGGTCGATCCCAGTAAATGGGACCACCAGAGGACCAGGTAGCAGCTATATCAGACGCTGTTCATAAAACAGCGTCTGATATAGCAGTTTGATGCGATTTTATTCGCATCTACAGCCTGCCAGCGATGATCCATCGCTGGCAGGCTGTAGCCGAACTGCTGTGCCGCGCTTCCCTGTGAACGCGCACGCGCGCGCGTTCACAGGAAATCTCGGCTCTCACGAGATGACGCGCCGACGCGTCAACTCAGAGCTACAGGGCCGCCCGCAGGACGCATCCCTGCGTTAGGCGGTCCTGTAGCGGTTAAAGCAATATAGAACAATTCTCCATAGGCTCAACGGGAGGTAGTGTCAGTCCAGAGAGTACAATATTTAGATCCCAGGAGGGGACTCGAGATTTTATAGTCGGCCGAAGTCTGGAGGCTGCTCCCATAAACCTTCTTACCCAACTGTTGTTTGCGATATCCTGATCAAAGAAACAGCCAAGTGCTGACACCTGGACCTTAAGACTGGACGGTCTTGGTCCTAGATCAAGCCCTTGTTGTGTTCTTCCTGGAGGCTGAAGTGTATTTATCGTTTTGTCCGAGAGACCCTGGTACTTCAGTGTCTGGACCTCAGGATCCAGGCTGTTAATTTCAGGAAAGGAGGATTTGGGATATAGAACTGGTCCCTGATGCAGAAAATCCCTTCTGAGAGAAAGAGACCAAGGTTCCGAAATAGAGAGCCTTTTGAGGGAGGAAAAACCAGCTTCTTTTTGGCCAAAATGGGCTTATCAAATTTAATGTTTTGTCTTGACATATTTTTTGAATCACTCAAGGGATTAGTGGTAGTGGAGGAGAAGTGTAGCAGAGACTCCAATTCCATATTAGAGCGAATGCATCTAACGCCAAGGGATTGTCCCTGGGGTTTGGGGAACAAAATTTTTCCACTTTCGCATTTGCTTTGGAGACAAAGAGATCCACCTTGGGGACTCCCCATCTGTCTATCAACTATGTTCAGCGACGATTCTGTCTGATCTAATTTCTTGCGACTGAAGTCCGCCTCTTGGTTTAGAGCCCCTTTGAGATGGATCATCGAAATGGAACACACATTCTTTTCTGCCCAACAGAACATTTTGGATGACAATGACAGAAGAGCGTTTGATTTGGTCTCTCCTTGATGCGAGAGGTAAGCAATGGCCGTTGTGTTGTGTGAGAAGACTTTTATGTGGTAATCCTGTAGGTTCTTTTCCGCTATTTTTTAGGGTTTCCTAGACTGCCCTCAGTTCTCTGAAGTTCGACGACTGAGACCTGATTGGAACCAGGATCCCTGGTACAAGTGGTCTCTCACTTTTGCTCCCCACCCTGACTGACTTGTGTCTGTCACAATCTGTATGTAAGGAGTCTTTTTCCACAGTAAACCCCTGGAAAGATTCGTTGATTTTGTCCACCAGTTTAGGACTTTTTTTTTTTTCAACGGAGGTATAAAAATTGTGCGATCTAATGAGATCTGCTGTCTGTTCCAGACTGAGGATCCAAGCCTGTAAGGGTCAGAAATTATTCTGACTCCAGGGTACCGATAGTATGCAAGAAGTTAGTAGGCCCAAAAGACTCATGGCTTCTCCTATAGAGCACGTCTTCCTTCTCTGGAAAGCCTTGATTTTACATCTTGTCTTGGGGAAGATACGTGGATTGAAAATGGTGAGAGTTGTCGCCAATCAGGAGAAAATCATCCAAGCAGGGGATTAACATCAACCCCTCCTTCCTCAAGAATGCCACCATTCCCACTATCAACTTGGTGAAAATCCTTGGAGCAGAGGAAATTCCAAATGGAAGAGCCCTGATAACGATGAACTAGACCTTTGTTTTCCTTGATGGCAAACCGCAGGAATTTTTGGGATCTGACGGATTGGGACGCGATAATAGGCGTCCTTCGTCCCCCGTACACATCAAAGCGTCCTTCCCCATCAATGGTACTGTGGACGTTAGTGACTCCATCCTGAATTTTTTGTAAGTGATATATTTGTTTAGAGACTTTCGGTTTATTATTGTACGGGAAAAGCCCTCCCTCTTTTTTTTTTTTACCAGAAAGAGAATTGACTAGAAACCCTCAGGGGTCAATCTTCTTGTATGCCGTTGTGGTGTTGCTATGGAAATATCTGTTAATATCGTGTGATTCATATAATTTAGGAAAGTTTATTAATGTTAATAATAAATATATTTTATGTCACATCTATCTAGGGCCCTTATTTATCAAAACAGTGAGAAGCAGGTTGTTCTAGTGGTATGAGAAAATACGTTCTCACCTCTCCTGTCCTTATACTATAACCAGTGATAAGCAGGGTGTCCTAGTGGCGATAGAGAATCAGTTCTCACATCTCCTGTGTTCTCTCCTGTCCCTTATACCATACACAGTGATAAGCAGGGTGTCCTAGTGGTGATAGAGAATCAGTTCTCACATCTCCTGTGTTCTCTCCTGTCCCTTATACCATAACCAGTGATAAGCAGGGTGTCCTAGTGGCGATAGAGAATCAGTTCTCACATCTCCTGTGTTCTCTCCTGTCCCTTATACTATAACCAGTGATAAGCAGAGTGTTCTAGTAATGATAGAGAATCAGTTCTCACATCTCCTGTGTTCTCTTCTGACCTTATACTATAACCAGTGATAAGCAGGGTGTTCTAGTGGTGATAGATAATCAGTTCTCACATCTCCTGTGTTCTCTTCTGACCTTATACTATAACCAGTGATAAGCAGGGTGTTCTAGTGGTGATAGATAATCAGTTCTTACATCTCCTGTGTTCTCTTCTGACCTTATACTATAACCAGTGATAAGCAGGGTGTTCTAGTGGTGATAGATAATCAGTTCTCACATCTCCTGTGTTCTCTCCTGTCCCTTATACTATAACCAGTGATAAGCAGGGTGTTCTAGTGGTGATAGATAATCAGTTCTCACATCTCCTGTGTTCTCTCCTGTCCCTTATACTATAACCAGTGATAAGCAGGGTGTCCTAGTGGTGATAGATAATCAGTTCTCACATCTCCTGTGTTCTCTCCTGACCCTTATACCATAACCAGTGATAAGCAGGGTGTTCTAGTGGTGATAGATAATCAGTTCTCACATCTCCTGTGTTCTCTTCTGACCTTATACTATAACCAGTGATAAGCAGGGTGTTCTAGTGGTGATAGATAATCAGTTCTTACATCTCCTGTGTTCTCTCCTGTCCCTTATACTATAACCAGTGATAAGCAGGGTGTTCTAGTGGTGATAGATAATCAGTTCTCACATCTCCTGTGTTCTCTCCTGTCCCTTATACTATAACCAGTGATAAGCAGGGTGTTCTAGTGGTGATAGATAATCAGTTCTTACATCTCCTGTGTTCTCTCCTGTCCCTTATACTATAACCAGTGATAAGCAGGGTGTTCTAGTGGTGATAGATAATCAGTTCTCACATCTCCTGTGTTCTCTTCTGACCTTATACTATAACCAGTGATAAGCAGAGTGTTCTAGTAATGATAGATAATCAGTTCTCACATCTCCTGTACCTTACACTATAACCAGTGATAAGCAGGGTGTTCTAGTGATGATAGGTAATCAGTTTTCACCTCTCCTGTGTTCTTTACTGTCCCTTATACTAGGTATCTTCATGCTGCCCCAAATCCCTTAGTTACAATGCCTGAAATGGTTTTGCACATGTTCAGTAGTAAGTTCTTCCTCTAAAACTAGAGGAGGAAGTTCACTACTGGGCATGTCCGCATTAAAGGGGTTTCCCAGGAATAATAACTTTTCATACGTGCCCGCAGCCTGCCTCTGCTATGGAAAGAATCATACTTGTCTACTGCCCACTGCTCTGGTCCTGAATGCCAGCTCGCGTGTGTCAATCTTCCAGATGTGTCTCTTGTGTACTTTGTCAGAGCTTTGGCTTACCAACTCCACAGTCCAGATTTGACTACATCATACCTAGTGTGAAGCCAACAGCACCACACAAGATGTCATTTCCTTTACGATTTACTCGCATTTTCTGACACCTGTAACTTTTTAATATCTCCATCTACGGAGCTGTACAAGGGCTCTTTTTTGCAGGAGAGCTGTAGATTTATTCATTTTTCTTTGGGAGGTAAAGTGACCAAAACCACAGGGATTTTTCTTGTTACAGCGTTCACTATACAGAATTAATTCACTTATATTTTCATAGCTTGGGCATTTTCAGGTGAAGCAATACCAGTTATGGTAATGTTCTTTAATTTGCAAAATGAGAAAAAAGGGGATTAGTTGAATTCTTTTTTTTTCCTAAAAGCTCCCTAGGACATCTTTCAACCATTTATCCACAGTGTACTATTGCAATACATGGTAAAGTCTTTATGTTCCGGAGGCAGAGCACTCGGCTCAACTGGGCGGGCCTACAAAAGTTCTCCTGGGCGTGTCTGTCTTCTCCCTGGCACGGAGCGCATCCAATAAGCGCGCTCCGCTCTTAGCCAGGGAGAAGTAGCTCCAGTTCTCGCGAGAACTGGAGCAATTTCATTCATCCTGCTGCCGGTGCCATCTTGGATTCCTGCGGCGAGCAGCGTCGGAGGCGGAAGCCGGATGGATGAAATTGCTCCAGTTCTCGCGAGAACTGGAGCTTCTTCTCCCTGGCTAAGAGCAGAGCGCGCTGATTGGATGCGCTCTGTGACAGGGAGAAGACAGACACGCCCAAGAGAACTTTTGCAGGCCCGCCCAGTTGAGCCGAATTGCTCATTAGCATACACGGCGGGAAATATTGCGGGGGGCACCACGGACAAACGGGGGCACATATTGAAAAAAGAAGAGCTGAATAATCACCACGGGGAGCAGGCAAGTAAGGGTATATCTTTATTTTCACATGCATTTTCAGGTGAAAGGTCCACTTTAAAGGGGTATTCCCATCTCAGACAATGGGGGCATATTGCTAGTACACTGAAGTGAATGAAAGCAGTGGCCGTGCAACTGCGGTGGCCTCCCATTAATTTCTTTGGGACTGACAAAAATAGCTGAGCCAGCGCTTGGCTATATTCAGTGGCCCCATAGAAATGAATGGGAGCACACCACACTTGAGCGGCCACTGCTTCCAGTGCGTCCTCCTTCCTTTTTTCCGGCTCAGTTTACGCGAGGGGTGCGGGTCCCACCTAAAGGACTATCAGACAATGGGGGAATATCCTAGCGATATGCCCCCAATGTCTGAAATGGTAATACCCCTTTAAAAGGAAATTTACTATGGCAGGCCTGGGAGCTTTCATAAGGCTCCAGGCTGCCATACCAGCAAAACTGCTCCTATTATCTCGCTGGGGGGTGAGGTGGCTTTGCGAGAAGCAGCCTGCGCCAGATAGAGGACCTTATATAACTAGCCATGGAATCTGAGGAGAGAAAAGTCTGTGATCAGAGTTGTGTCTGATCATGGACACTGCTAGAAAATGGAGGCCTGCTGTGTAAAATGCACATAGCCTCATATCTTTACTTCTGCTTTTTTCTCTTTGCTCTGTGATATTTTTCCCACTTTATGTCTTGCGTTCTGGTTTTACATCTTTTCCTCGCCACTGCCAACAATCCTACTTTGCGCAGTTTAATAGTTATTGTAACCAATATGTTAATTTTTAGAGAGATAAAAAAAAACAAACAAACAGGGGAAACAGATTTCTAAAACCCAAGCACAAGCTTACCCTAAGCAAAGCAAATATGTGACACAATATAGGTTACAAAAGGAGTGCTATATGCATAACTCACCATCGGTCTGGGATTTACTGAGGAATATTGTGCTTGCTCTTGCATGATCGGAAGGGTTAGATTCAGGGGCCAGGTCTAAAATATATAAAAAAAATATAATCAAATGACTGCAAACTGAAAAAAAAAAAATAAAATAAATACAATATACACGTGATAGTCGAGAAATTAAAGGTTACTACATGTTGCAGGCCTCACACCTCACTTAGTTCTGGGACACTAGTCCTCCATCATATTAACCCTGTGATAACATTGAACAACGCATGATTAGAACTGGTCCTAAAATCTCTGTGCAGCCTAATCCCCTGTACTTATTCACACTTTCAAAAACGTAGCAATGGCCAAAAAAAAAAAAAAAAAAAAAGCTTTTAGGAAAGATTTTCCAGAATTTTCATGATATAAATCTGAAGCAATAGGGTATTGTTCAGACATGGCAGATGTGTTATGAAATTTCAAACCAAAAATCTGTTCCATTCATCTGTGGTTGTTTCGGAAGCAAACACATAGCTTTCTGTGTGCTCCATGCAGAAGAATGGGACTTTTCTGTCACATGCTGATTCACATGGGCACTGGCTGACTGACCTCAATGTGGAAAAAGTTCCGGGTCCCTGCTGCAAAATATAGGACATGTCCCATCTTGCCACATCTTACGGATTGCAGACCCTTTGAAGTCAATGGGTCTGCATCTTGATGAGGAGTGCACACAGCCGGTGCCCGTGTTTTGGTGGTTATGACTACAGATCCTGTATGATTGCCACCGGAGGGTGGACTTCTGACGGCGGTGATAAATTCTCATGGCTGCAGACAAGTACTCTCCTGTGACTGCCATACCCTCAGTAGGTGAAGGTCCCCACCTATCAGACATGTGGATTTGCCATTATAGCCCTTGTATGAGGTCATCTATAAAAGACGCCTGAATATGCTAGTGGGTGACTTCATCTTTATGCCATCGAGTTTCTGAACACCATGTTATTTTCCTAGGCTATAGGAGACGGGGAAAGGAATGATAGGAATAGAAACTGTCCCTTTTGTCATTTTTACTCGTCCTTCACAACACAATCATGGTGACCTTTTATTTGCTCATCGAGGGTGGGGTGCGGCCGTATGTAGGAAGAGAAAACATGGAATATGGATCCTGATAAGCGGATTGTTGAGAACGGCTACAGCATTCAGTGCAGCACCAGGTTATCAGATGTAGAGAACTACAAGTGGCAGGTTGGTTTCAGCAATTTCAGCAACGCTCCCATTCATCTTAATGGCATTGGCAGAAATCTACGTGCTGCTGCCAAAGCCACCACATTCTGATGAATGGAATGGATTTTCAGTCCCAGAATTCACTGCAACAAATCTGCCACATGTGAATATACCCACAGTGCTGCCACAGTTCTTGGGTAGGTGTTGTGTGAAATTAAAAGGAAAAAAAAAAAAATCCAAAACATCTAACTTCTGCAGTTGTGTGTCCTTTTGCCATGCATTTAATAATTGCAAAAGACACAAAACTCCTAAAAATAGATGCAATACCACAGAGGGATAGCAGGCACGCATATACGTAAAATGCAATTTCCTCTGTAAAGAATGAACCCCGCCCCAGACGCAAGTGACCCCGGCGCGGACACTCGATGCGGTAGGGCAGCTATCCTCTAGCATCAATACACAGGGGAGGAAATCCTGAATATTCCAGTCTGTACACAAACATCCACATTCGGGGCCTGGGACTGCATGGGTAAGATTACTTCTTACTTTCCAGAGGTTCAGCCTCCTCACCCTGCTGGCGCTTCAGGCCGGTAGTTAATAGGATTCAGGCATTCCTGTAGGGATCCCGTCCTTTTCATTTCTCCCAGCACAAGCAGAAATCAGACCATAAGACTTACATTTCAGGAACTTGAACTGAAAGAAAGCAGTTTATGAATGAACTGCCAGCAGTCTAAAGATACAACTGGGTGTCCCTGCAGTCTGCCACTGTCCAAGTTAGTAACACTCAGTTGTACCTTTATTGCAGCTATCGATTATTTCAGTAATCAAGTATTCTAATCGATTAATCGAGTACTCTAATAAAAAAAAAAAAAAATTAAAAGAACATTTTCCTTTATAAAAACTCCTCAGACCCCCCCCATTCCATCGCCATACCCCCCCGCCATCGGTCCTCAGCGACATCAGCTCCCCCCCCCCAATGCCATTAGCACTGTGCCAGCAGTTCCCCCGTGCCAAACCCCATGCCATCAGTTCTCTGTGCCTGCACCCCCCTCCCCCTGACGATGTGTCAGTATCCAGTGCGGTGCGGGCCACTCACGCTCTGGTCACATGACTCAAACGAATCCTCGATGCAAAAAATTTGCTTTGATGATTTTTGTGTTGAGTAATTGTTGCAGCCCTACTAGCAACTCATTCATAAACTTCTAGAAGGAATAATAGACGGAGGAACTATTTCATTTAGAATGCATGTAGTGACTAAACCAACATGTCAGGAGAGGTGGCAGGTCCTTTATAAGTCTTAAAGGGGTTGTGTCATCTCAGACAATGGGGGCATTGCTAGGATTGCACATGCGCGGCCACCGCTACCATTCATTTCTATGGGGCTGATGGAAATAGCTGAGCTAATGCTTGGTTATTTTCAGCAGCCCCATAGAAATGAATGGAGGGTGGCAACACATGCGCGGTGTGCCCTCCGTGACTTTGAAGGCTCCGTTTACAAGACAGATGTGGGTCCCACTTCCAGGGGCATATCCTAGTGATATTCCTCCATTGTCTAAGAGGGGAATACCCCTTTAAAGATAATACACGAGGCCTCCACGGTTCTTATTTTTCCAGCAAATGAATTAAGATCTGAGGAATTCGGAGGCCATTTAAACATCTTATTTGGAGGTCAGATCCTGAACAATGTTAGAATCTCTGTTAGGAGATCCAGCACAGGGCAGCCATGCGGATCCTCTACTTTACAGCCGGACCCCCACTGGTCTGTCGGATCTCCTAAACAGAGAGGTGAATGCAGCCTTCAATCTAGAAGTCCAGCAAAACCGCAGTATCAGCTTTTTACAAGGCAGGAGCTCGATGCAGGATGTGACAGGCAGAACAATGCTAGTCTGTGCCAAAATACACTGCAGTCCCTTTCTTCCAAAGTCCACAGGCCAGCTGATTTCTTCCTATAGTTTGCCGTCGTCTTACTGGCCAGTAAGTCAGCTCAAGCACTTACTGTAAAGAAGTAACCGCATTCACAGTCCATCCTTTACAATCACAGATTTCTTTACAAGCTCCTACTCAACCGCACAAGATCAAAATGGAGGACTGAAACATAAGATGCGTTAACCCGATAATACACCAAATACTGGTGATCAACGCTTTCATCAGCACTGGTGATGCTCCAAACGGTAATCTCCACCGGGGGCCACATTTATCTTTTGAACATGCCACAAAAACTGCAGCTTTCAGTTCAAGCGTATGCCTCGTCATAAATCAGGAGCAGCCCGCCTGGTTATCATAGCTCACCGCACGCCTCCTGGTTTACACACTATGGCTGCAGCTGTATGTGGCTGCTGTAGTAGTCAATGGTCGCGGGATTTTGTAGGCAATACCTTTGCCAACATCGGGCGGCCAAGATTTTGACTGCAGGCAAACGCGGCCTAAGAACAAACATCTATTAGCACCTCAGTAATGTGACTACAAATTAAAATCTCTCTGCAGTACTTTCATTGAGACCAGTAGTGAACAGTCGGTGAAAGATAAACTACCAAATCACAAGCATTATTGAAGGCGTCTTTAGTGTGTTTAAAAAAATAAAATAAATTAATACAATAAAATGCTCATATACACAAAAAAAATATATAAGTGGAGCTTATGCCTTGAGTGGTCAGAGGAGGAAACAGAATATTAGGCAGGTGGTTTAAAGAACGGCGAATATATATATATATATATACACATGCCTCTGCCTCTTGGCAAAGTCTGTAACACAGGGCCTCTAATATTGCTATTTTTGACACAGCACCCCCACCCCCCTCCTCTGACGCCGGTCTGATCCTTATCCCACTTTTTACAGACTACAAAGGTAACATGAAGGTATGTGTCGTGTGAGAGCTGCAGCCAATAACTGAGCACTAGAGACAGAGGACAGCGATTGGCTGCAGCGGTCATTTGTCAAATACATAGATGGCATAGACACCTGTACAGGAAATTTCATTATTTACACTTTTCCCTGACATTCATGTGCGCAGAGCAGTGCGCATGAACGGCACAGGCAGCACAGCGATACTGCAAGTGCCTGAAGTATCCAATAACAAAGCTCCATACAGCAAGGGGCTGTATATGGAAGGAAGCTGCCTATTTGCTAGTTTCGGGCAGGCTGCCGGTCCATTTGTGCACCGGCGCCATGATCTTCACCAATGCTGCTAGCAGAGCCAGCCGCCTCCTCGTGGGCAGTGGCTATTAGTGAATGTTGCTCAGGGAGGTGCCTGCCTGGAGTTTCTAAGCCCCTGGGAGGGGTGTGGAGTAAATGTGGGGCCGTATGTTGGACTGTACTTTATCACTTGGCAATAATTTTCTGCTTTGCATTCACTCCAGATTCTTCCCAGCGGCTTATTACCCTATCCTGGAGGGATTTACATGGGACTGTATGTTGGAGGGGCTGGTGGTGAGGTTATTTACATAGGACTATATGTTAGAGGGGGCTGAACAGAGGGGAGAGCTATTATTTAGACCTGAACAGACTTCACTGACTAGAACGGGATCTGTTTAGTTTCAGTTCTTGATCTTCAGTCAATAGTTCTGCATCCAAGGTTTCTTGTCCGGAGCATTCAACGCAGATGTGAACAAGGCCTTAATATTATTTGCCTACATATTATTTCTTGTAATTACTGCAAGTTTCGTCCTCCTCAGCTAAAAATACTCCTCAGAAAAGGTAAGAGGAGTATTTTTACTCTTCCGGAAAAATAAGTAGCGAGACCTGTGTTCACTTACCTGCTTGTCACTGCTGCAGTCTGTAAAACAATGCCAGAGAGCGGCAGGAGCTGGGCAGATTCATATAGATTGTTGTGTGGCAAGAAACGGCAATACACGTGGTTCCTTCATTTAAAACCCTGCTCTTTCTATGCTTAGGAGTCCAGTGGGCGGTCCTACTTAGAAAATGACAGCTATCGCTACATGCACATAGCACCACCCACTGGACTCCTAAACAAATTAACAGCAGGGCTTTAAATCAATGAAATGTAGGAATTTGGAATGAATCTTTTAAGCTATATATCAGTCTCCTCGTCTACTTCCACTACATTTCAGGCTGCCTGCAAATTGAACCGATTTTCAATGTCAAGTGCCCTAGAAAGGGAAGCGGACAGGAGATTGGTGTCACCCAGAGCCGGCATAAAATCCCAATGGAGACAGCCATGCTTTATTCTACAATACAATGTCTCGCTGAAGTTCTTGCTTCTTAAACGGCAAATGTGAACTATTCCCAGGATTGATAGAGAAGACATGACATAAGCCATCAAACGTGCAACTCCAGCTATAAAGTATATGACTGATAGCAGCGCTTTGTGGACCTCACCCTGCAGCTGTCTGCGAGAATGAATAGCAGGGGAAGTAGCACATTCTTCATCCTCAGGACTACCTTCCTGTTTAACGCTGTTCCTGGGAAAATCTAACAAAGGGCGTGTGCTGGACACCCAGAAGCATACTGCGGCACCAAACAGCTCCACTTTCCAGCACCGTCTACTGAACTGCAGCCTTGAAGGACAAATGAATGCGGCAATTGATAATTCAGCAGTGCACAGGGCAACACACGGCACTGGAGTCTGATCAGATTACCTCCATTATAACCTGTAATGAGTCTGAACGTGATCCTGCCACCTCACTCCCAGACTCGCCTACTAAGCACATTAATGCTTGACCGGGCTCTACCAACTTACAAAAGTGTCAAAAAACAAGAAAAATCTACCAACGTGGTGTTAAAATAAGCCAGACAATAGAAGAGCATGACAACCTACTGAAAAGAGTTTGGTTTTAAGGGTACACGAACATATGGCAGAACCTCTCCGAATGCGATGCAGAGGAATATGCACATAAATTGACATGTGGTGTGGATTTTAAATCAATTTATGCTGCAATTGCCTGCTTTGCAACGTAGAGAGTGAGATGCATGTTCTGAGCCACAACATGTCCCACATAGATGTACACTTAAAGGGGTAGTCTCATCTCAGACACTGGTGGTATATCGATAGGATACTCCACCAATGTCAGATAGGGGCAGGTCCCAGAGTTGCAACCCTCACCTGCCTGACGTTGGAGGCACACCCTAGTGATATGCCACAAATGTATGAGGCGACAACCCCTTTGAGGGGTAAAAGCACACAAGGGGACATAAAATGCTTACAAATAATTTCTGAATTCTATGAAATCAGGCTCCATGTAAATTAGCAAGCATTTACAGAAATGAGGTGGACTGCAAGATAAGAAAACATAAGGGTACCTTCACACTGGCGTTTTCTTTTCCGGCATAAAGTTCCGTCGTCAGGGGCTCTATGCCGGAAAAAAAACTGATCAGGATTATCCCCATGCATTCAGTATGTGAACGTTTTGTGGACGGAGAAAATACGTCCTGGGATGCGGAGCATGACCCTCAATGTAAGTCAATGGGGACGGATCCGTTTTCTCTGGCACATTCTGCCACAACAGAAAACGGATCCGTCCTCCCTTGACTCTCAGTGGAGTTAAAAACGGATACGTTTTGGCAATGTTAAAAAATAGTTAAGATTATTACAAGCGGATCCGTTCAAACGGATGCATGCGGTTGTATTCTCCTAACTGAAGCGTTTTTTTCTGCCATAGAGCCCAGGCGACGGAACTCTATGCCGGATAACAAAAACGCCAGTGTGAAGGTACCCTAACATGGCTAGGTAGAGTGAAGATCACAGACTTCCAAGAAAAGTGTGCAAGACATCAGTGGAAGTGTCACTGTGGAGATCCGTCACTTCCCCAACACCAGGACACCTACCTAGGCCTATAACACCATGTGATAGTACACATACTAGATGGACTCATTATCCCCACAGGAACTTTTAGGACACCCCATTCTAAATCCCTTGCAGCTAAAACAGCCCTGACTCTTCTGTGAAGGCTTTCTACAAGGTTTGGATCGTGTCTGTGGGAATTTTTAGACAATGATGTTTGATAAGAGGGACTGGCTCACAATTTCTATTCTAGGGCATCCCAAAGGTATTTGATGGAATTGAAGTCAGGGCTCTATAGGGGTCAGTCTTCTTTCAAACCAAACTCAACCAACCAGGCCTTTATGGACCTCGCTTTGTGCACTGGGGCACAGTCATGGTGGAGCACAAAAGGGCCTTCCACAAACTTGGAAGCATACAATTGTCCAAAATGCTGAAGCACTAAGATTTCTCTTTCCTGGTAGTAAGGGACCTAGGCCAACCCCTGAAAAACAACTCCAAACTGTACAGTTGGCACGATGCAGTCGGGCAGGTAATGTCCTTCTGGTCTTCACCATCAGACTGGCACAACTCATCACTCCACAGAACACGTCTTAACTGCTCCAGAGTCCAGTGGTGGCATGCTTTACTCTACTCCGTCCCACGCTTGCCATTATGCTTGTAGGGCTTGCATGCGGCTGCTTGGCCATAGGAACCCATGCCATTAAGCCCCAGGAGCACTGTTTTTGTGACAATGTTAATGCCAGAGGAGGTGTGGAACTTGATGTACTATGCGCCCCAGCACTTGGAAACTCCGCTCTATAACTCTACATCGTGGCGAGGTTCCTAATGGCTTCCACTTTCACAATATTACCTCTCACAGTTCATCGAGGAATATCTAGGAGGTAAGAAATTTCATAATCTAACTTGCAATGCGGGCACCCTATTACAGTACAAATGTTTGTAAAGGCAGACTGCATGGCTCGGTGCTTGATATACGATATACACACACACACACAAATACTATTTTACAGTGACGATCGATGTCTGCTGCCATCCCGCTATATGGGGCCACACCAGTCGCCCAGCTTCTGCTCCTGTTGTCCCTGTAGCCCAGACCCACAGTAGACCCGTAGTCAGGCAGGAACTCACGGCACCATAAATAAATATGATGCTGGGAGTACAGTCAGAGAAGCAGTGTTTGGTCCAGAAAATGCAGGCATCTCACGGAGCGGTGTCCCCAGGATGTAAACACTGGTGTAACATTAGCTATGAAGGAGATTACAGATAAAAAAATACCAATATATATAAAAATAAATTATTTCTCAAAAGACATCCCTAATCATTGAATATTTGGACTAACCACCATCAGGGATTTCCTTTGGGAAATAAGTGTTTTTCATCTTTTATTTTTATATATGTTGGTATTTTTTATCTGTAATTAGCGGTCCATACGATCATGTATTGATGCACACAATATGCATTGGGTTTTGGCTATGATTGCTGCTTATATTGTGCTCTAACGGGAGTTTTTAATTTTTATATTACTTTAATACATAAAGCAAACAATAGTATGAATTTTCATGGCCGTTCCAGATGATTGAGTGCCTGGTAATATTTCCAAGCATACAATATAGTACTTAAAGGCTGTGGGGCAGGCCTATAACAGTGCACCTATATCAATTTTCTATTTTTTAGTTACTAAAAGTGACATCAGGAGAGGTGACTGGTGCTCTTTAACCAATGCAAAAAAATAACTCAACTGTTACAGAATGCTGATAATTTATCTTACAAGTAGAGTTGAGCGAACTTGTGTTTTAAGTTTGGCATCCAAAGTTCAGGTATCGGGTTATCAAAGCATCCCGTTATGGATTCCGCTACCGCGGACCATAACGGCATTTGGAATCCATAAGGGGATTCTTCAATGAACCCGAACCTTGGACAACACTAAGGACCTGGGGTGACGTCACAGTCATGTGATCAGTGCAGGGGGGCGTGGCTCAGTACTGGATTGGATGAGAGGTCGTAGGCTACCACCTCTTATCCAGTACTGAGCCACGCCCCCTGCACTGATCACATGACGGCGATGTCACCCCAGGTCCTTAGTGTTGTCCAAGGTTCGGGTTCATTGAAGAATCCCCTTATGGATTCCAAATGCCGTTATGGTCCGTGGTAGCGGAATCCATTACGGGATGCTTCGATAACCCGAACCCGAACTTTGGACGCCGAACTTAAAACACAAGTTCGCTCAACTCTACTTACAAGTAAAACAACAAAAAAGTCACAATTTACTTAAAGGGAACCGGTCATCACCTTTATGCTGCCCATACTAACGGCAGTATAAGGTAGAGACAGGTGAGTTGATTTCAGCGGTCTGTCATCTAAAAGTTAAAACTAAATGGTTGCCGAGAACCAACATGACAAACATTGCAGACTGGGCCTGGAAAAGAGTCACGGCCACCTGAGAAGTGTCATGGTTATTCATGAATTCCTGCTCTCCCTGCTAATCTGCTAATGATTGACAGGCTTCTACCTAGATTTCTCCCTTTCTGTCTAGGAGAGAACTGCCAACCATCAGCAGATGGGTGAGAGAGCAGGAGATTATGAATAACCAGGACTCTTCTCAAGTAGATTTGACTCTTTTCAAGGCCTGAGCTGTAATGATTATGATGCGGGTTCTCGGCAACTACTTACTTTTAGATCATGAGTGACACACCGCTGAAATCAGCATTTATGTCACTACTTTATGTGGCCCTCAGTGAGGTCGGCATAAGGTTAATGACAGGTTCCGTTTAACCCCTTAAGGACTTATGACGTACCGTTACGGCATGATTCCCGAGTCCTTAAGGACCCATGACGTACCAGTATGTCATGAGTATTTCTGATCACTGCTGCTCAGCTGGCAGTGATCGGAATGAGGTACCTGCTGAAATCATTCAGCAGGTAGCTTGTTACAATGCCCAGGGGGGCCTGTGACCCCCCCCCCCCGTATCGGCGATCACTGCAAACCGCAGGTCAATTCAGACCTGCGGTTTGCAGCGCTTTCTGCAATCTCTGATCCCCGCGGCCTAATCATATTGTGGCTGTGGGGGTGCAGGAGGGGTGGTTAAGGGTGGCGCGGCAGGCAGGATCCCGCCCGCCTCCTCTGTAATGTTTCCCTGGTGGCTAGTGGTTTTAGCAGAGTGTCATATCAGGTATCGCCGCGTAAAAACCTGCTCTATAATAATATCACATGATCTAAACACTCAGGTAATGGTACTTTCACACTAGCGTTAGTGTGATCCGGCAGGCAGTTCCGTTGTCGGAGCTGCCAGTCGGATCCACCATTCAGTGTGAAAACTGACAGCATTTGTAGACGGATCCGGGTGCGGATCAGTCTACAAATGCATTGCAAGAACGGATCCGTCTCTCCGCTTGTCATGCGGATGGACGGATCTGTCTTGCAGTCTTTTTCAGTTTTCCTGGTCTACGCATGCGCAGACCGGAAGGACGGATCCGGCACTAATGCAAGTCAATGTAAATTAATGCCGGAATCCGGCGCCTGACAGACTAAACGGAAGGTATACTAGTGCAAACTGAACGGATTTCTATCCATTCAGAATGCATTGGGATATGCCTGATCAGTTCTTTTCCGGCATAGAGCCCTTTTGACGGAACTCTATGCCGGAAAAGAATAACGCAAGTGTTAAAGTACCCTAAATACCGTAAAAAAAAATAAATAAAAAAAAAAACACATTGTTGTCACCTCACATCTCAAAAACTATAATAGCAAGCGATCAAAAAGTTATATGCACCCAAAAATAGTGCCAATCAAACCGTCATCTTATCCCGCAAAAAATGATACCCAACATAGGACAATCGCCCAAAAAAAAAAAAAAAAAAAAAAATATATGGCTCTCAGACTATGGAGACATTAAAACATGATTTTTTTTTTTGTTTCAAAAATAATATTATTGTGTAAAACTTAAATAAAAAAAAAGTATACATATTATGTATCGCCGCGTCCGTAACAACCTCTATAAAAATAACACATGACCTAACTCCTTAGGTGAACAAAATATATAAATACCGTGTCAAAAGTCACTTTTGCCACCTTACATCACAAAAAGTGTAATAGCAAGCGACCAAAATGTCATATGCACCCCAAGATAGTGCCAATCAAACCGTCATCTCATCCGCAAAAAATGAGCCTCTACATAAGACAGTCGCCCAAAAAATAAAAATTACAAATATGGCTTTCAGAATGTGGAGACACTAAAAATATATATTTTTTAAATGCTTTGTTATGAAAAACTGAAGAAAAAAAAAAGTAGTCATATTTGGTATTGTCGTGTCCGTAACAATCTGCTCTATAGAAATAGCACACAATCTAACCTGTCAGATCAACAATGTAAATATAAAAAAAAAAAAAAGTCCAAAACAGCTTCTTTTTTGCAAATTTTCCATTTTAATCCATTTTTCCAGTAACAAAGCAAGGGTTAACAGCCAAACAAAACTCAATATTTATTGCCTGATTCTGTAGTTTGCAGAAACACCCCATATGTGGTTGTAAACTGCTGTATAGGCAAACGGCAGGGCATAGAAGGAAGGGAACGCCATATAGTTTTTGTAAGGCAGATTTTGCTGGACTTGTTTTTTGACACTATGTCCCATTTGAAGCCCCTGATGTACCCCTATAGTAGAAACTCCAAAAAAGTGACCCCATTTTGGAAACTACGGGATAAGGTGGCAGTTTTGTTTGTATTATTTTAGGGTAAATATGATTTTTGGTTGCTTTATATTACGCTTTTTTTGAGGCAAGGTAACAAAAAATAGAAATTCTGAAATTTCATTTCCATTTGCCATAAACTCTTGAGGAACACCTAAAGGGTTAATAAAGTTTGTAAAATCAGTTTTAAATACCTTGAGGGGTGTAGTTTCTTAGATGGAGTCACTTTTATGGAGATTCTACTCTAGGGGTGCATCGGGGGGCTTCCAATGGGACATGGTGTCAAAAAAACAGTTCAGCAAAATCTGCCTTCCAAAAACCACACGGCGCTCCTTTCCCTCTATGCCCTGCCGTGTGCCTGTACAGCAGTTTATGACCACATTTGGGGTGTTTCTGCAAACTACAGAATCGGGGCAATAAATATTGAGTTTTGTTTGGCTGTTAACCCTTGCTTTGTTACTGGAAAAAAATGGAAAATTTTCCAAAAAATAAAAACAACTAAATTCTGAAATTTTATCTCCATTTGCCATTAACTGTTGTGGAAAACCTAAAGGGTTAACGACATTTGTAAAATCAGTTTTGAATACCTTGAGGGGTGTAGTTTCTAGAATGGGGTCATGGGGTATTATGTAAGCCTCACAAAGTGACTTCAGACCTGAACTGGTCCCTAAAAAGTGGGTTTTTGAATATTTCTGAAAAATGTCAAGATTTGCTTCTAAACTTCTAAGCCTTGTAACGTCCCCAAAAAATGAAATGGCATTCCCAAAATGATCGACACATGAAGTGGACATATGGGGAATGTAAATCAATAACTATTTTTGGCGGTATTACTATGTATTATAGAAGTAGAGAAATTGAGACTTGGAAAATTGCAAATTTTTACCAGTGTCATGAAGTACAATATGTGACGAAGGAACAATCTCAGAATGGCCTGGATAAGAAAAAGCGTTTAAAAGTTATCACCACATAAAGTGACACTGGTCAGATTTGCAGAAAATGGCCGGGTCCTTAGGGTGAAATAGGGCGGAGTCCTTAAGGGGTTAAATAAATGACAAAACCAGCTGGATAAATCAGGGCCTGGGAGTCTCCTGTAAAAAGCGCTTTAACAGAGGACGGTTTCCAAAACCCCACAACGATGACTACTCTGCAGGCGGCGCGTGCACCGACGACTACAGCTGCCTACTTGGTGAGTAGTATTACAGGTGACCTCCGCTCTTCCAGACCCGCTGGGGGAGGCCACACGTCGTAAGCCAGTGCGGACTGCCACGGAAATGCTGTGGATCTCACCTTCTGCATTGGAAAGGGGGAAATCTGTGGCAGATATCTGCACCATTACTTATATGCTGTGGACGTGAAGTCCGTCCGTATGTCCTGCTGTGTGTGGATTCTGGTGCAGCCACTCTGAAGCCTTCCTCCGACATGCATTCCCCATGTAATAACAATTCCGCAGCATCTATTCTTAGAACTGTTGGGTCAATCCCTTATTATTTCTGCAGTAAAAGGTACAGATGGGTGTTACCAGTTGGGGGGGGGGTGTCCTGCACAGTGACACCAGCAGCACTGATTGGCCAGAGTCAGACACACCCACCACTGGTAACACCCAGCAGTACCTTTACTGCAGACTTCTGGCAATTTATTTGTAAACTTCTAACAGGAATAACAGAGGAATGGCTCGCCATCAAAAGAATACATGCTCCAGAAGTGGGGAATAGAAGCGGTTACTAAGACTGACGTCAGGAGAGAAGGAGGTGCTCTTTAAATCCAATGCTGCTGCGTTTACACACGTGGCCTGAAACGTGTACTGCAGGACTTTACTGCTGATGATATATCCGCAGAGTAACTTACCAATATCCCACTGACAGCCAGCGCCTCAAAGGAGACCATGGAGCAGGAGTAGAGACCCAGCCAGTGGGCAGGCACTGGGGGGCATGGAGGTCATCAACAATAAAAACCTCATTGTGGACAAGCCCTTTAGGCCAGGGCGGCGACACACGGCACAACTACACTGCGGCACATGTCGCACGACCATTAGTATAATAATAGTCTATGGGGGGGGGGGGTCGCACAGAAATATCCATTCTGGATGGGTTTTTTGCAACTGTCGTGTAGCCCTAGCCTTAAAATGAACTGTTGCACTGACAGGAGAGATAAGTGCACCGAATAAAGAAGCCATTATCAGTGTCTTTTGAACAACTACAACCAGAATTTGAATGGCGACCAGGGGTGAGAAACCCAATGCACTCCAGCTGTTGTGGAACTACAACTCCCAGCAAGTTTGCATGCTGGGAGTTGTAGTTTCTTCTGGAGTGTTGGAGGATGTTGACCCCTGCTCTAGACTCTATACAAGTTGTGTTACTCGTACTTTATCCTCAAGGAGACGTCACCTCCTCTGACACGTTTCAGTAACTACTTATATTCTCCATGAAATAACAATTCTGGAGCATCTTTTCTTATACTGAGTATTATGACATTCCTCTATTATTCCTACTATGGGTTTCTGATTTAATTGACCACTGGGTGTTACGATTCCCCTTGTCAAAGGGGTGTGTCCTTGCACAGCCTGCTACTGCCACCACTGATTGGCTGTCAGATTGAAGGGGCAGATCCCAACCAGTATCAATTTATTCATACACTGCTAGTAGGAATAACAGAGAGACAGCACAAAAGTCATCAGAATAGGATGTGCCAGAGTTCTGGTGGTGGCACCGGGTAAAACACATTGCACTGACCCTATTTACTACATGCTAGGGCCCTCCGAGCATCATGGCTGACCACATTGTACAGGACACACCGAGCATTCATTTGTAGGATTCGGCACTACGGTAAAGTGGCACCCCAACCCCACTTTATGTTTAAGGCTGCACAGATATAGCCCACACTACAAGCTGGCAGAGAACCCACTGGTATTCCTGACTCCCCCTCTGCAGATACATGGGGGGATAGGAGTCACATGACCCCCTGCTGCACAGCCACTCCCATGGAGTATGCCAGTGCCACCTGGGACCTTGGCACCTCACTGCCCAGCTGTGCAGACACTTGTGCACTAGTGGCACCAGGTTGAATCTGCCCGCTAACAGCTGTCAAGGGTAAGAGGCTGCCCTGTGGGCACATCACCATCTGGTGACCTACACATGGGCAGAGGTGGGGGGCACTGGCTGAACTGGTGAATGGCAGTAAACTGGGCACATCACAGGGCACCCCAAGCCTGACGGTAAAATACTAGACAGATACCCTATAAACCGGGAACAATGAGGACCCAGCTGCCCACAGCCAGACTCCTGCCCCGGGCACAGCAGAGCTTCTGTGGGTGCTGGTGGCCGATGCATGCCACGGCGGGTCTTACCATCCGGGAACTCGCGGTCGCTGATGTGCTGTAAGTTGTGCCCGAGCTCGGGCTTGTCCAGCTCCACTTCCACCCGGTACGGATCCGGCCGCTCGACCACTCCCCGGGCACGGCCTGGCTTCGGGCTGGCGTCTGGGGACACACAACAAGTCACCGTATTGCCCATGCTGGCTTCCCCCGGAGGCGGCAGTGAGGGACACCTCGAAGGGCCGGACTCTCCTCCTGCTGCGCGGAGGCCTCCCCCTGTCCGTCACGGGCAGTCACGACACAGGCATGGGCACACTGCTACAAAAACGAGGGACACGGGGCTGCTCCTAGGACGGCCGGGCCGGATACCGCATCCTCCTCTCCCAGCCGGTCCCACGGGAGCTGAGGGCGGGAGTGAATCCGTGACGCAACGCACACCCCTCCACCGACGTCACGCCTTCCTCCCTTTACCGCTCGGAGGTCTTTTCCGCTATCTCCACAGTCCACCAATAGAAGCTATGGTGGGTGGAGACAATACGCGAGATTTGGATTTCATTGCAGCCAATCACAGAGCATATTTTCGCTAAGATGGGCGTGCGGCTGTATGTAGCGTAATACGAGCGTCGGCCGCTCCATCACGTGTCAGCACGTCTCTGCCGAGCCTATGCAGTCCACCAATCAGTGCGTTCCTGGGCGGAGTTTCTTCAGAGTGAGGTTTGGCACGCACGACTTCCTGACGTTCTATGCTCTGTGATTGTAGCACGTATTTTGAATAAGCGAGACTTAGCATCTGGCGATCGTGACCCGGTAACTATGCTGGGGAACCTTTTGTGGGTGGTCGTGAATACTGGTGCGAATGACGCTGCGTCACATGTAGTGACTAGCCTTCTGTCTGTTTTGTAATTTGTGCTAGAAAATAGCAGCTGTTATGTGGTCGCTATGGCAACAGCTTTAGTAATCTCCCTGCTAGGTTTTGTGAATGGCTGTCGAGACACCAGTCATGTTTTCACACTCATTCCCGTATTTCTGTGGTGCCATAGTGCCATGCAGACCAGTACCAAATGCTGGGGAATACTAGGGCGGGCACCTTTCCCCATAAAGGATGCCAGACAGAATCACCCGGGGGCGTTACTTGACAACAAGGTTTTGATTATATTTTGAGTTTTAAGCCTTTTAAAAAAAATTATATATATATATATATATATATATATATATATATATTTTCCCTGTGGTTTCTAATATAAAGTGCAGCAAAGTGATGGAGCGGCCTCAGGTCTGAAGAGGTGTAATGGATGAGCTCTTATGGAGAAGTAACCATCTTCCACTGTATCTGCGTCTTCAGGATGCATATACAATTGTAAACTAGGCCCAGGCTTTCTGCATGTGTGCACATAGATCCCGGGGTGTAGCTGGGGAAAGGAGGAACGCACTAGGTTAGTTTCTGCCACTAAGCGCTGCTGTGTAGTGCACACTTGCGGTGACACCGGCATCTTAACGGGTGTCACGGACAGCAGAGCTGTCAGGCCACCCGTCAGGGCTCCAATCACAGCGGTCCCTGTTTCCTGATCGCTGTGAATCATCCAGTGCAGCTCCGATCTCCTCATTGTGACAGTTACACTTCAGGAGATCAGAGCTGCGCTGGTCTCCAGTCAGAGTGCCCACAAGTGCCCCAACACACACTGTTCCCCTGACATCCCATCCTCCAACCACCCTTCCTCCCCTCAGGACTTCATTGATTTTATGTTTTTTTTAAATAAAAGGTTAGTGGTTAGTGTTAGAGTAAGGCATTTGTTAAAAAAAAAATAATATATATATATATATATATATATATATACAGGGCTTTTTTTTCTGGCGGAACACACCGGTACGGCGTTCCGCCACCTACCATGCTGACATTTTGACATTGCAGCCTGCGATGTATCAGCAGGGAGGGACTGGGAGGAGGAGCTGGGGGCCGGCAACTGCGGTGGGGCCGGTGCGTTCACTGTGCTCCGGCCCTGCCGCTTCCAGTACAGTTATAAAATGTGTAATTCAATTAATAATGATTCATGCTGCCCCCTCTGTAGTATAACATTCAATATATCCTACTCACAGGGCTACTGTTATATCGTAATGCAGGCCGGCCGGGCAGACGACCGGCAGCGTGATTCACTGACGTCACGTGCCTGCCCGGCCGGCCTGCATTACGATATAACAGTAGCCCTGTGAGTAGGATATATTGAATGTTATACTACAGAGGGGGCAGCATGAATCATTATTAATTGAATTACACATTTTATAACTGTACTGGAGCAGCAATGGGGGGTCTGTGGATGGCACTGTTATGGGGGTGGAGGAGGTCTGTGGATGGCACTGTTATGGGGTGGAGGGGGTCTGTGGATGGCACTGTTATAGGATGGGGGGTCTGTGGATGGCACTGTTATAGGATGGGGGAATCTGTGGATGCCATCCACAGATCCCCCATAACAGTGTCATCCCCAGATCCCCCATTAACAGTGCCATCCCTATATATATATATATATATATATATATATATATATATATATATAGTTGTGTTCAAAATTATTCAACCCCCACTGAAATTGAGTGTTTTGGCCAGTTTGACATTGATTTTGATCATTTCAGTCATCATGTTTACAATTAAATCAAAGAGGTACTTGTAAGTCAGACAAATATAACATAACATTTATAATGAAATAACCACAAATGTCTTTTCTGTGCTCACATCATTATCAGTTTTATTCAACCCCAAGTGACATTCAATCTTAGTACTTAGTACAACATCCTTTTCCAGTTATAACAGCTTTTAAACGTGAAGCATAGCTTGACACAAGTGTCTTGCAGCGATCTACGGGTATCTTCGCCCATTCTTCATGGGCAAAAGCCTCCAGTTCAGTCACATTCTTAGGCTTGCGCGCTGCAACTGCTTTCTTTAAGTCCCACCAGAGGTTCTCAATCGGATTTAAGTCTGGTGACTGCGATGGCCACTTCAAAATGTTTCAGCCTTTAATCTGCAACCATGCTCTAGTGGACTTGGAGGTATGCTTGGGATCATTGTCCTGTTGAAAGGTCCAACGTCTCCCAAGCCTCAGGTTTGTGACGGACTGCATCACATTTTTATCCAATATCTCCTGTTACTGAAGAGAATTCATGGTACCTTGCACATGCTGAAGCTTCCCTGTACCTGTAGAAGCAAAACAGCCCCAAAGCATGATTGACCCCCAGCCATGCTTCACAGTAGGCAAGGTGTTCTTTATTTCATAGGCCTTGTTCTTCCTACTCCAAACATAGCGTTGATCCATGGGCGCAAACAGTTCTAATTTTGTTTCATCAGTCCACAGAACACAAATGTGGTTTGTCCACATGACTTTTGGCATACTGCAGTCGACTCTTCTTATTCTTTGGAGACAGCAAGGGGGTGCGCCTGGGAGTTCTGGCATGGAGGCCTTCATTACGCAGTGTGTGCCTTATTGTCTGAGCTGAAACTTTAGTACCCGCATCTGGCAAATCTTTTTTCAGTTCCTCAGCAGTCACACGGGGACTTTTCTCCACTTTGCGCTTCAGGTAGCACACAGCAGTCGAGATCAGCATCTTCTTTCTGCCACGACCAGGTAGCGTTTCAACAGTGCCCTTCGCCTTGAATTTGCGAATGATGCTTCCTATGGTGTCTCTTGGTATGTTAAACATCTTTGCAATCTTCTTATAGCCATTGCCCTTCCTGTGAAGAGAAATCACGTCTTCTCTTGTCTTCCTGGACCATTCTCTTGACTTCACTATGTTTGTAAACACACCAGTAAATGTCTAGAAGGAGCAGAGTATCACAGTCATTTTACATCTGCCTAATTGGTGCTTATTATGCTTGGTTGCTGCTCCTTGACATCCACAGGTGTTTTCAATACCTGATCGAAAACACTTGAATGAACCTCTGTTCTTAAGAGTGGTCGTCTTTAAGGGGTTGAATAATTGTGTTAATGAAGAAATCACAAAAAAAAACATTTAATACTGTATTACAAAAACAATTGATGTCATTTTAGTTGCATTTGGTTCTTTAAAAAGTCCTTGTAAGATTTCATTCTGAACACAATTACAAATGTACACTAAATTCCCTAAAACCCCTTACAGCATTGGGGGTTGAATAATTTTGAACACAACTGTATATATATAATTAGAAATTGTTTGGACTAGTGTTAGGGTTAGCGGTTTGGAAAAAGAAACATTTCAACGCTGCTCAATTCATCGCTAGGCTGTGGGGCACCCCACCTCATATTACACCAAGAACGCCCAGTTGTTGTGGCAGACATTTTAAAAATTTGGGGCCTCCTTCTAAATATGGGTCTCATAAAAAACCCACTATGAGATCTTATTGGTCATCTGATGTGTTGTATGATACCCCCATGTACAGGGAAGTAATGACAAGACAGCGATTTGAAACAATCCTGCGATTTCATCATTTCACTAACAATACACGCTGTCCCCAACGTGATGATCCCAGCCATGACAGGCTTTATAAAATTAGGCCCCTCATAAATTATTTAAATGAAAATTTTAAGAGGCCTACACCCCAGAAAAAAATATTGCCGTGGAGGAGCCACTTGTCCTTTTTAAAGGCAAGCTTCAATTTCGCCTATATTTGTCAAGGAAGCGGGCATGATTTGGGCTAAAAATGTATAAGCTCTGTGAGAGCGGATATGGCTACACCTATAGATTTAGAGTGTATGAAGGCAAAGATACCCAGTTTTGCCCTCCTGAATGCCCCCCTTCCCTCAATGTGGCAGGTAAAATAGTGCGGGGTCTTTTGCACCCTCTTTTAGATAAGAGGTACCACTTGTACGTAGACAATTATTACACCAGCGTACCCCTTTTCAGATGTCTTTCAGTCTGAAAGACAGTGGCATGTGGCACCATATGCCGCACTCAAAGAGGCCTGCCCAAGCCTTTAGTGAATCAGAAATTGAAATCTGGGAAAATAAAGGGCCTTTGTAATGGGACATCTTATTCGTAAAATATCGAGACAAAAAAGATGTCCTCATAATGACATCTATACATCCAGACAGTAACAGCACAAATCCCACCGTCTGTAAGCCTGTCTGCATACAGGATTATAATGAATATATGGGAGGGGTGGACCTTGCAGACCAAATGCTGCAGCCCTATAGCGCGGTCAGGAAATCCCACATTTGGTATAAGAAACTTGCAGCCCAAGTAGCCCTGCATAATTCTTTTGTCATGTTCCAAAAAGCAGAGAACCAAGGAACATAGCTTGATTTTCAAGAACAAATCATTGAAAATTGAATATTTGGAGAGCAGCGCCAGGATAGCAGAGGAATAGCGTCAGCTAGTCATGGCAGCATAATTATCCCAGGACAACATTTCCCATCAGAGGTGCCCCCTACTGCGAAAAAAAAGCAGAGCCCAAAAGAGATGTAGGGTCTGTTACAAGAATGGGATACGGCGGGGCACCATATACCAATGTGACACCTGTCCAGATAAGCCTGGACTTTGCATTAACCAGTGTTTCCGCATTTACCATACTTCCTTAGATTATTAATTTAATCAAGTTACATTTTTTTTTTACTTCTTTTATGACCTTTTTTGGCCCATTTTTAATTTATTATGCAATCCACTGTTATTTAACACTTCATATTTCATTATATTATCAGCCAATTATAATTTGGAAAATTAGACAAACTCCAAAATGTAAAAATAAATTCTTATTATACCCCCAGATAAATACAGTAAAATATTAAATTCTCACTGTACCCCTAGATGAATACTTTAGGTTTAGGTTTCCAAAATGGGGTCAGATTGTGGGGTACCTCAGGGTAACTTCCAATACGACACAGCGCCTGAAAATTATTCCAGTGAAACCTGCCCTCCAAAAACCATATCGTGCTCCATCTGTTCTAAGCTCTGCGGTGCGCCCATGCAGCAGTCGACAACCACACTGGGGTATTGTCGTATTCAGGAGAAAATGGTTAACAACTTTTGTGGTGACATTCTCCTGTTACCCCTTGTGACAATGAAAAACTTGGGCCTAAAGTGACATTTTTCAGTAAAATATGTAATTTTCTTTTTTTATAGCCAAGGTTTTCTAAATGCTATAAAAAGCATATTGGGCCAAAGTGCTCACTACACCCCTTGAAAAGTTCCTTAGGGGGTGTCGTTTCCAAAACAGGGTCACTTTTTGGGGGCTTCCACTGTGGGGTATCTCGGGGTACCTTTAAATGCGACAAAGCGCCTGAAAATTATTCCAATGAAATCTGCCCTCCAAAAGCCATATTTTGCTCATCTGTTCTAAGCTCTGCCGTGCGCCCGTATAGCAGTAGACAACCACATATGGGGCGTTACTGTAAACTGCAGAATCAGGGTAATATATATATATATATATAGAGAGAGAGAGAGAGAGTTTATTTTTGGCTGTTAACCCTTGCTGTGTTATAGGAAAAAATAGATTTAAAGGAAAATCTGCAAAAAATGTGAAATTTCAAAAATTCATATCCATTTTCCTTTAATTCTTGTGGATCACATAAGGGGTTAACAAAGTTTGTAACATCAGTTTTGAATACCTTGAGGGGTGTAGTTTCTAAAATGGGGCCATTTTTGGGTAGTGTCTACTATGTAAGGCCCACAAAGTGACTTCATAACTGAACTGGTCCTTAAAAAAGTAGGTTTTAGAAATTGTACTGTTGTGGAAATTTTATTAAGAGAACAATATATGGAAAGGAACGTGCATTCGTTATTTCCAGTGCGCCTGATCAACCGCTGGAGATGGTGACGCCGTTCCTCTAAGTAGGCCCCCATAAGAATCCTGGTGAGCCTTGTTGAGCATTGATTGCTGATCGGTGCTGAACAAGATTCCCCCTAGTGGTGATTGAGAGAAATGTTGTGTGTCATCACTTCCTGTATGTTTGTACTGTACATGAAGGGAGTGGTCAGGTGTTGGGCCTGCCCCTTCCTATTGTTTTCCCTTTTGTCTATGTAAATAAAGAAGCAGTCTGGGCGAGAGGGCAGGTCTCACCAGGGCTCTCCACCATGAAGCATCTTATCTGATTACTGGAATAGTGGGGCCTTTCCTTACACAAAAGGAGCTTGATACACGTGCTTGTAAGCACGGGGTAAGGACATTTCTACAACACAACAGTCTTAAAAATATAAGAATTGCTTCTAAAATTCTAAGCCTTCTAATGTCCTTAAAAAAAAAAAATGACATTTTCAAAATTATGACAACATAAAGTAGACACTATTTTGTGAGGTATCACTACCTGCCTTAAAAGCAGAGAAATCATTCAAACTATAAATGTTTCCAAATTTTCTGTACATTTTGGATTTTTTTTTATAAATAAAGGTGAAACATATTGACTCAAATTTACCCCTAACATGAAGTACAATGTGTCACGAGAAAACAAACTCGGAATGGCCTGGATAAGTAAAAGCGTTCCAAAGTTATTACCACATAAAGTGACACATGTCAGATTTGGAAAATCAGTCTGGTCACGAAGGTGCAAAATGGGCTGGTCATTAAGGGGTTAATCACTGAGCCAGCCAATGACGTGTATTGAAACTGCCGAGCACACTGCTGGGTGACTGACCAGGCTAAGCTTCCGAGTACCCATGACTGTCATTAGAGAGCAGCACTGCTACAGCTGAAATACAGCAGTGACCCGTAGGGCTGAAACGATTACTTGATTGAATCGAGTAATTCAACACAAAAAAATCCTTGATGCTAATTTTTTGCATCGGGGATTCGTTTGTGTCATGTGACCACTGAGCAGTAGTGAAGCGCTTGCTACTACTCACCGCTCCGTAGTCATCTGCCGGCCCGCGCTGCACTGTATTGTGTAGCGCACACTATGACCCGGCGCTGTGTGATGTCAGGACGACAGCGCACGGAGAAGAAGATGGAGGAGCTGTGTAGCAGCGCCCCTACAGGAAAGGTAAGTACTGGCGCTGGGGACATGGCTAGGAGGGGGAGCTAGTGGCACTGGGGGGGGGGGCAAGCTGGTGGCACAGGGGGGGGGTGAAGCTGATGGCGGGGGGGGGGGCTGATGAGTTTTTATAAAGAAAAACGTTCTTTTAATTTTTTGTTATTACAGTACTCGATCAATCGATAGAATATTCGATTACAAGAATAGTCGACAGCTACATCCCTAGTCCAGAGTCAGCACTGATCGGAATAGGTAGAGGGAAGGTCTGCAGCGCAGGACGGGTACAAAACTTCTAAATCACAGTAACAGCGCTACTCAGGCTGATAGCAGTCACACACAGTGATTTACCCTTAGGACAGATGTCTGAGTTATAGACCCTATAGTGTAGGGTCAGATCTCATACACAGTCTTTATAAGATCTTACACAAGACAGCTTGTTGATAGCAGGCAGTAAGGCCGGGCGGCCGGCGCGTCACTCACTGACGTCACGTGCCTGCGCAGCCTACTTTATGAATGAAGCAGGCGGCGCAGGCACGTGACGTCAGTGAGTGACGCGCTGACCGCCCGGACTGCCTGCTTTCAACAAGCTGCCGTGTGTAAGATCTTGGCAGCATGTTGGTAATATTAGGGGTGGGGGGCATGGACAGGAACTTTTAATTGAATTACCGTACATATTTCATATTTCAATAGTGCAGCACTGGAGCCGGGGGGGGGGGCCTTGTACAGTCACTGCACCGGCCCCTCCGCAATTGCTGGCCCCCAGTTCCTCCTCCCAGTCCCTCACGCGTACATCGCAGCTGGCGATGTAAAAATGTCAGCATTCGCCCCCTAAGACGCTGGGGCACTCTCCCCCGATTTTTTGGGGGGGGAAAAGTGCGTCTTATGGGGCGAAAAATGCCACTTTTTCTAATAGAAACCAGATCTCAATATAGTCAGCATGGTCTCTCCAGTGTTGGTCATTTCATTTGATCGAAATGTAACCTCCATTATTTTAAAGGTTCCCTTAGGCTGAGTTCACACTTCAGTTATTTGATCAGTTATTTCCTTCAGTTATTGTGAGCCAAAACTAGCAGTGAAGCCTACTCAGATAAAAAGTTTTGTGAAAGGTTAGTGATCCTTTAATTGTTCTCCTTCTATAGTGAATGGTTTTGAATTTATTGTAATTTATTTTGTGACACTACATTTTTTGCAATTACTAAAAAAATATATATACGTTACATCTGCTTTTATCCAAAACAACCATACAATGTTCTGGCATAAACTGAATTGTATCTCTAAATACTAATACATTATGCATAGAAATACTGAGGATTTTAGCCAGAGATAAATTCTCCTATTAATAACAGTAGGCTCTGTGGCTCACTGGTTAGAGTTCCTGGGTTCAAGACCAGGCAGGGATAATCTGAAAGAAGAGACAGAATAACATGAAATACACAGGGATATCTTCAAGCACTCTTAGGTTGCTGACAGTTCCTGGGGATATCCCTCCTTCATTGTCATAGCAGGGCAAAAGCACAGCGACTCTATAGGGGGGACTCCTAAGCAGTGAAAATGAAGGTGCTTCAATGTGCTGTAAACCGATACTTAAAGTGTAA
Organism: Bufotes viridis; assembly: GCA_033119425.1. Taxonomy (NCBI): domain Eukaryota; kingdom Metazoa; phylum Chordata; class Amphibia; order Anura; family Bufonidae; genus Bufotes; species Bufotes viridis. The sequence goes on from CM065595.1 coordinate 91,197,840, forward strand.
CTGTCATTTTTTATTTTTGTTTGTAATGTGTAGGGGCAGTGATACTGACCATTTTTGTAATATACTTTTAATTACTGAAATCATAAATTTCTGTAAGAAAAATACGGTAGCTATAAAGTAGCCAATTTTTAGCCTTGGCAACGCTCCTCTGTCTTCTGTTTACATAACTGTGGAGATACGTTCCACACTGACTGTGTTATGTAAACAGAAGACAGAGGAGCGTTGCGAAGGCTACAAATTGGCCACTTTATAGCTATTTTATTAACAGAATTGTATGATTTCAGTAATTAAAGTATATTACAAAAATGGTCCGTATCACTGGCCCTATACATTACAAAAAATAAAATAAAATGACAGTTACACTTTAGGTATCGGTTTACTGGTCAAGGGCAACCCTATATCCATGCACTGCCCAGGATTTGCAGTAGGTCCAGAAGTGTTGTGCCATTAATTACCCTGTTTGTGTTTTCATTGAACACCCACACAGTGTCATGCAGGTACTCAGAGAATGGCCACAGAAACAGCTCAATGTACAGTAATATTCCTAGAATACTGTTGTTTGCCCACTTAGAGCTAAACTGCGATCTGAGAATGTCATTCTTTTCCCAGAAAATGTATGACTACAGTGACCAGTAACAATGTGGCAATGAAGCAGCAAAAACTCTTCATCGCTGCCGTAAAGTAAACGCAGGGCGGGTAGATGGACACATTTAAATAATGAAGAGGATGCAGTACTCACAAGCACCACAGCCCCTACAAACAGCATGAGAATCACTCCCCCACCGATATTCTGCTGATGAGCTAGCCTGAGGATCAGTATTCTAAACCCAGAAAACCCCATTAAGAGCTCAGGACAGCTGATAAGACTTTCTGATAACTGGTGGTCTGTCGTTTTGATGGAAAGAATGGTACTGCATATAGAGTTGTTCCTCCTGTCAAACTGTACCTGTAAGGGGGACTAATATCAGCGCCTTCAACAGAGGCCAATACTTCTCTTATTTGAGATTTTGATTGTCTGGGTTTAAAGCCCTGTAAATCCATTCTTGGGGTACATTCACAGTGAATGATAAGGGGAAGGCGTCTGATGTGTCAGATCGGACGTGGGACAGCCAGAGGCGCACTCAGAGAAAGAATTGATGTAATACGATAGATTTTATTTGACCAAATAAAATCTATCGTATTACATCAATTCTTTCTCTGAGTGCGCCTCTGGCTGTCCCACGTCCGATCTGACACATCAGACGCCTTCCCCTTATCATATCAAGCTGACCGGTGGACTGGCAATCCCCCCATAAGCACTTTGGACAAGCTCCGGCTGCACCATTACAGATTGGAACATCCATTCTCACTTATTGCTGTCATTGTGGTTGTGCCCAAAACTGGCACAACCTTAATAGGTGAGCAAATTACTAAAAATCTTTTTTTGGCATTAATCTAGCTTCTGACGATATCACCCTATGAGCGCCTTTTTCTCCTTCTCTACGCCACCAATTCACAGTGAATGACAGTGAGAAAACTGCCACACTGATGAATTTCAGATGAATTTCGTGGGCTTTTTTATTTTTAAATCCCAACCCCTGCAATGCCTTCAGTATACATAATGCCCAACCCCATAGATCCCCCTCTTAGTGTCCAACTGTGTATATATAAGGCTCCTCTTAGTATACCCCAGTATTTATATTTAATGCCCTCTTGGTGCCCTTAATTATAGTGCTGATATAAAAAAGCCTACACATTAGAACATGCGCGAACACTTGCCCCTCGCTGGATTCCGCAAGACCTGCGCTCCCAGCATGATCATGTGATCATGGCCATAAAAAAGTCTGGAGTACACAGAGAACAGAGGTCTAGACAGGTTCAGGCATTAGAGATTTTGGGTTCCTCAGACTCAGAACATGAAGAAGATTTTCCTTCCTTTGAACACCCCTGTTCTGAGGTCTCATCTTATTCTTCTGGAGAAGATGAAAAAGAAATGGGAAGACCCTTTTTTCCAGTAGAGGATGTTGATCGTTTATTGAAAGCAGTGAAATCGCCCATGGGTATTGAGGATTCAAAAGAGCCTAAATCTGTGCAAGATATGATGTTTGGCGGTCTTGAAATTAGGCATCAGAGATGTTTTCCAGTCCATAAAAATGTAACGACATCAATTAAGGGGGAGTAGAATAGGACCAATAAAAGGGTTTATATTTCTAAAAAATATTAAAAGGAAATGCCCCTTTTCAGAAGAGGATTGTTCCTCTTGGAATAAAGCGCCTAAAATAGACGTAGCTACGGTATTTCTAAAGTGACTAAAAGATCGTGTCTTCCCTTTGATGACATGGGTTCTCTTAAAGACCCCTTAGATAAAAAAGTGGATGGATCCCTAAAAGCTGCCTGGGAAGCTTCTAAATCTTCCTTTAGACCCTCTATTGCATCCACATGTATGGTCTGTTCCTTGATTGTTTGGCTTTCAGAACTAGAGGACCAGATTAAAAACAAATACCCTAGGGAAGAAATCTTGGCAGGGCTTCCCACCATTAAAAAAGCAGCAGATTTTTTAGCGGATTCCATTAGGCTAGCAGATAGATCATCTGCCCTTGCTAATTCTGCTGGTAGGGCTTTATGGCTAAAGGGCTGGAGTGGAGATTTACTTTCTAATAAGAGGTTATGTGCCGTTCCCTGTGAGGGAGAGTATCTTTTTGGTTCTGCGTTAGTTGCGCTTTTAAAGAAAGCAGCAGAAAAAAGAAGAAATTTCCAGTTCAAGCTTTTTCTTCTAGGGGGAGATTTGACCGTTCCTTTCGTTCCTTTCGAGGTAGTAGAGAAGGAGATAAAAAAGACAAGGAATTTAAGTTTCGGTAACAAAGGAGAGGTGGAAGAGGTTTTTTCTTCAGTCAATCCTTGGGCGAAAGAAAGAAGTCCGACCAGCAATGACGCCATATTTCATGTAGGAGGTTGGCAAAATTCTTCCTGCATGGCAACAGGTTTCCAGGAGTTCTTGGATCTTAGACACCATAGGTCAGGGGTAAAAGCTAGAGTTTTGTTCTCCTCCCCCAGTAAGGTTTGTGGTGACAAAGACTACTGGATGGGGAAGCGACTCTACAGAACGGGAGGTTCTAGAGTTGCTAAGAAATTAAGTTCTGATACCGGTTCCAAGTGGACAGGATGGAGAAGGTTTTTATTCTCCTCTTTTTCTGGTGAGAAAACCAGACTGTTCTTACTGAACAATTATAAATGTAAAAAAGCTAAATCGTTTCTTGCTCTTAAAAATATTTAAAATGGAGACTATGGGTTCAGCTATAAATCTGCTCTTTCCCAATTGCTTCATGTTAGTACTGGACTTAAAAGATGCCTATTTTCATCTCCCTATTCATCTGGATTATCAAACGTTTCTCCGAGTAGTGGTAATGTTAGGGTGAGTCATCAGACAGCTACAGTTTCAGGCCCTTCCTTTTGGACTTTCAATGGCACTGAGGGTGTTCATGAAGGTGATATCAGAAATGGGGGCTCATATCAGAGAGTAGGACATTCTTTTTATCCCTTATCTAGATGATTTTTTGATAGTAGGAGAAACACGAGAGTCCTGCAGAAAAGCAGTACAGGTGGTGTTTCAGATTCTGGAGAAGATGGGATGGATTCTGAACAGGGAAAAACCAAGACCAAAACCCTCACAGAGTCAGCATTTTTGGGGGTTACTCCTGGATTCATAAGTACAGAAGTGCTTTTTGACGGAGGAGAAGATTGTGAAATTAAGAGGAAAGATACAGGACTTGGCCAAAACCCCAAAGATATCTTTGAGGAGAGGTATGTAGATTCTGGGAAGCCTGACATCTTGTATTCCCACTGTTGTATGGGCCCAGTTTCATTCCAGGGATCTGCAGTGGGACTTGCTGACAGCATGGAAAGGAGGGAAAAAATCCTTAGAGACAAACCTAGTAATATCAGATCAGACTTTAGAGAATCTAAGATGGTGGTTGATAAAGGACAATCTGATTCAGGGGGCACCTTAGAGAAAAAAGGATCTTTTGTGTTTAACAACAGATGCAAGCCCTTGGGGTTGGAGGGCTCATATTCTGAACCAATCCATTCAGGGTCCATGGAGGGGCAGTCTGAAGTCGGCCTCCTCAAATATGAAAGAACTAATGGTGGTGAAATTTGCGATGTTAGACGTTATCCCAATAGTATCAAACAGTCATATCAGAGACCTGTCAGACAACAGGACTATAGTTTCCTACATAAACAAACAGGGAGGTACCAGAAACAGGAGCTTAAAGCTAATGGCAGGCGAGATTCTCCAGTTAGCCAAACAGAATTGCAGATCTATTTCGGCGGTTCACATCAAGGGGACAGAAAATGTTCAGGCAGATTGTCTAAGTTGTCATTTGATTTCCCAAGAGAGTGGAGTCTAAGCCGAAAGATTTTCAAAAAGAGTACAGACAGTTGGGGTCTCCCTTCAATAGACCTTTTTGCCACAAATCAGAACAAGAAAGGGAAAAAATTATTTTCCCTGTATCCAGAAGGATTCCCCTGTGGACTGGATGCCTTCCTCCACAGTTGGAATTTCCCTCTGGCTTATGCCTTCCCTCCTTTTCGCTTAATTTCCAGGGTTTTGCAAAAGATAAGGGAGGATTGTGCGGAAGTTATTCTGATAGCTCTCTTTTGGCCCAGAAGGACGTGGTTCACCTGGTTAAGAACAGTGTCTATGACGGACCCGTAGGTCCTTCCAGAAGTCCTCGACCTTCTGTCTCATGGGCCGGTTTTTCCATCCACAGATTAAGGGTCCATTCACACATCCGCAATTCTGTTCCGCATTTTGTCCACAATCGCGTTCCCGAAAAAAATAGCGGACAAGAAAAGGCATTTTCTATATAGTGTCGGCGATGTGCGGTCTGCAAATTGTGGAACGCACATCGCTGCTGTCCGTGTTTTGCGGTTCCGTGGATCCGCAAAACACACACGGACGTGTGATTGACCCTTAGGGCCTGCATCTGACGGCATCGAATTTGAAAGGGTCCTGCTGACCAATAGGGGTTTTCTTCAGATCTAGTTAATACCCTTTTAAAAGGTAGAAAGAAAGTTACAATTTCCATTTATGCCAGGGTCTGGAAAAGGTTCCTGAGTTTTGCAGGTTTAGATTTTAAGAGCATCCCTTACCCCAGCTCCAGTTTGCCAGATTTTGGAATTTCTTCAGAAGGGTTTGCAGTTAGGTTTGTAACCTAGTACCTTGAAAGTTCAGGTTTTGGCGCTCTTGGCCCTGTTTGATGAGAATGTGTCTTCAAATCCATGGGTTTCTAGGTTTTTAGATTGATTTCCAGATCTTCCCTGAATTTTTCTCCCAGGGTAGCTCCTTGGGATTTAAATTTGACTCTGAAGGCTTTAACGAAACCTCCCTTTGAACCTATTGAAGAGATTTCTATCAGATGTTTTTCATTTAAGCCATGCTTCTTAGTAGCTTTAACTTCGGCCCGTAGGATTAGTGAACTCCAGTGCATTTCTATCAATCCTCCTTATACTAGCATATTAGAGGATAGGGTAATCATCCAACCTGATCCGACGTTCCTTCCTAAGGTAGCTTCTAGGTTTTACAGGTCTCAGAAGATTATCCTTCCAACTTTTTATGAGACACCAACTATGGAGAAGGAAGAGTCTTTTCATTGTTTTGATGTTAGAAGATGTTTGATACAGTACTTGTCCAAAACTAAAGACTGGAGGAAATTTTCCTCGATGTTTGTTGTCTTTTAGGGAAGAAGTAAAGGTCATGCCGCATCTAAGAATACTTTGACTAGATGGATTACGTCAGCAGTGTCTTTGGCTTATTCATCTTCAGGGAAGTCTTTTCCAGAAGGCATTAAGTCCCATTCTACAAGGGCAATTTCTACCTCTTGGACAGAGAGGGCTTCTGTCTCTATTGAGGATATCTGTAAGGCAGCAGTCTGGTCTTCTCCGACTACTTTCTTCAAACATTACTGGTTACAGTTAGACTCTTCTTCTGATTTGACCTTTGCTACTAAGGTGCTTTCTGCTGTCAACCAACCCTAAGTGTCTCCTTGGTTATTCACTCTCGTGGTGCTGTCGTGGGTGAGGGGAAAAATCAAGATTACTCTTACCGGTAATTGGATTTCCTGAAACCACGACAGCACCGTTATTTCCCTATCCTGTTTGTGTTGGTGGTTGGTTCACATTTTTCACAGGTGTCTCAAATAATAAATATATATATATATATATATATATATATATATATTAAGACCAAAAAATGGGCTGCACTCCCAAAAGTAGCGTGAAGATAAAAAACTTAGTTTATTCACACATGGTGGTACAAGGCAACGTTTCAGCTCACAATGAGCCTTTCTCAAGCAGAAGTTTCAGACCAGTGTATCATCCCAAATTCTTTAAGCAGGTTCTGCGATCGTTCATCATGTTCTATATATTGGCAATGTATATGTATACCCGACATACATTGAGGCAGATTGGACGTGTCTCTTAAGTTTGTGGGTGATTGTGTTTTGAGGAGATCCCTCAGGGGCATATGATGGATCCACAAGAATATGTGGAATTGATACAGCAGGGGTCTGCTAGTGTCCACCTGACTTTCAGTGTTTGAGGATGACAAAGTGCACTCAATAGGTGTACGAATGTCTTTCCTCTTGATCCGCTTCATAATGGCCCTTTTTTCTGCATGTTTCTTTGGATATGGCTATATAGAGGGGAATCGGACTTACGGGATACTCGGGCGCATGCGTTGTGAGTCCTACGGTCCTTTACCTTCTTCAAGATGGCCGATTGATATGTGAGAGACCGTTCTGCACATATTCCATTTGTGCTTACGTAATTGCCTCAGAATTATCTGGGACATGCGCACTAACGTGGAGCATACGCCACCGCTGACATCTTGTTACATGTGGACTGCCACTAATCGGTGTATCCGCTTATCGTATTCTTGTTGCTTCTCCTTAACATTACCTGCACCTGTCACATTTTTTAACCACTTCAGCACTATCAATCAGGAGGATCTGGATGTATGTACTATATGAATTTATTCACAATCATGTATTTATGAGATATGCACTTGATCTGGATGAGAATCATGTTCACTTTACACACTTGTTTAAAAATTGTTTGACTTTATATCTTGATTTTTTTTGTCTGTTCACACAATGAGTTAAAATGCTTTGTATGTTGTAATGATCACAAGACACTTTTATGTAATCTACGTTTGGGTATTTATACCTTTCACTTTGTCCATGTTATTTGCTTGAGAAAAACTCCAGTATAGAGCCGAAACGTCGCCTTTTCCACATAGGTGAATAAACAGTTTTTTATTTTTTATTTTTTGGAGAGCTGCCCCTTTTTCATTTATATTATTTGGATTGGCTATTCTGGTGGGCCTTGCACCCTGTTACTCCGATAGGCTGTGCGGCTATATATATATATATATATATATATATATATATCTTGATTTGAGGTATTGATGCTAATAAATATGGGCGGAGTTCCTCTCATCCTTGGAAAGACATACTCAAGTGGCAGGTAGGGTTGTTTCGGGTATCGAATTTTCGATATTCAATCAATACTTTTGTCTGGTATCGACCTCGCAGCCTAGTATCAGACAACAAGGATCGAGCTGCTCTCAGCGCGCTTTGTGTTCTCGGCAGCTCAGGGGAGAAGGAAGCAGTCTCTCCCTCCCTCCCCCTGTGCTGCCGCTGCCACCAATGAGAAGAAAGGGGCGGACGCACTGCGCCACCAATGACAAATACATTGCAGGTGGCGGCAGAAACACATTACAGGCACCCAGCCAACCGTGGCAATTCGCCATTATTTTTTTTTTTGTAACCTTGTCCTCCCCAAAAATAGGAAAGGACTGTTCGATTATGGGACGGACACTTCATAAAATGTGGAATGCACGCGGCTTTTTTTTGGCGTTTTATTTTCATTGCGTGGTATCCAATGGTATCGAGTATCGCAATACTTTTTTTATGGTATCGAAACCGAATCAAAATTTTGGTATCAAAACAACACTAGGGGCAGGAGAGCCTCCGCCTTCTTGTACTTTAGGTTTCCTATCTATGGGGGCGGATCCTCTCTCGTGGTGCTGTCGTGGGTTCAGGAAAATCCAATTACCGGTAAGAGTAATCTTCATTTTTTAGCTGAATTGAGAAATATAGTTTTATTATTTTTTTGTTCTCTTGAAAGAAGTTAGACAGACACCGCAAATAGGGAACTTCTTGCATCTGACATTATGAAATATATGGGGACTTTTGCAGCGTTCTGAGTCATGATTATATGTGTACATGTATTTTTCCATACCATTATGCTTCTGATTGGTTGCTTTAATAAATACTTGTGATTGGACATAATAAAAGGTGGGTGGTTAGAGCCACAATGTACAACTATTAAAATTGACTCTACGGGCGTTGCCCGACAGAGAATCCTTTAACCAGCAAAGCCTAACATATTGTACCATGCAAAAAATGAAACCAGAAATTTGTGTTGGGCCTCATGCACACGACCGTTTTTTTATGCTGTCCGCAAAAAGGGGTTCCGTTGTTCAGTGATCCGTGTCCGTTTTTGCCTTCCGTTGTGTTTCCGTGTGTCTTCCGTTTTTTTTAGCGGACATGACCCAAAAGATTTTACCAAAAGACAGGCTGACAATGTTTCCCAAGTGCCTGCCAAGGGATCCGCAAAAAAAACGGACACGGAACACGGATGACACACGGATGGCCATCCGCATTTTTCACGGACCTATTGACTTGAATGGGTCCGTGAACCGTTTTTCACGGACAAGAATAGGACAGGTTATATTTTTTTGACGGACTGGAATCACGGACCACGGACGCGGAGGACAAACGGTGCATTTGCCGAGGTTTCCACGGACCCATTGAAAACCAATGGGTCCGCAGAAAATCACGAAAAACGGAGCAACGGACACGGAATCAAACAACGGTCGTGTGCATGAGGCCTTGCTGATGTATTAAAGGGGTTGTCTGGCCTAGGAGCCTAACCTGCGCTCATGAACAAAACAAACCCTACTAACCCACTCCTTCATGCATGGCCGATTCCAGTCTCTGCAGGACCAGGAAATGGTTTGGACCCGTGACCACCACAGCTTGTCACAGGAGTCAGCAGTCACAGCAGTGATGTTTAAGCTGCTGTGAACTCTAAGGTCTGTATTGGCCACAGAGGTCATGGGACCAAGCCACCTCCTGGTCCAGTGGGGATGGAGCAGAAGGACTGCAAATAGTTGAGAGGGGTTTGTTATGTTTAGGGGCACAGGTTAGGACCCCAGGTGGTGCCACCTCCAAGGACAAACTGCTGGAACTACATGGAGACTTAGACTGTGACACATTCTGGATGGCCAAAGATCGCTGTGTAGCACTACAGCATCACAACTATATTTACCTAGTTTTTACAGTTGACAAAAGAGATATGTTCAACTAAGGGATGGCAGAGGATGTGGGTGAAGGGCATAGCAGAGCTGCAGAGTCTTAGTAGACCCTGATCAGCTCTTCCTGTGTACAATGCCCCAATTGGGGGCTCTTTTCTCCTGTAACTGGAGCTTCCTTTGGATGCCCCAGTTAGTGGAAAAAGCCATAGTAGTAGTGGGGAGCGGGGTAGGCAGTATACTTACAGTCCGTGCGGCTCCAGGGGCGCTCCAGAATGACGTCAGAGCGCCCCATGCGCATGGATCACGTGATCCATGCGATCACGTGATCCATGCGTGTAGGGCGCCCTGACGTCACTCTGGAGCGCCCCGGGAGCCACACGGATGGTAAGTATACTGCTCCCCCGCTCCCCACTACACTTTACCATGGCAACCAGGACTTTAGCGTCCTGGCTGCCATGGTAACCATTCAGAAAAAGCTAAACGTCTGGTCCGGCGATGCGCCGAAACGACGTTTAGCTTAAGGCCGGATCCGGATTAATGCCTTTCAATGGGCATTAATTCCGGATCCGGCCTTGCGGCAAGTGTTCAGGATTTTTGGCCGGAGCAAAAAGCGCAGCATGCTGCGGTATTTTCTCCGGCCAAAAAACGTTCCGGTCCTGAACTGAAGACATCCTGATGCATCCTGAACGGATTTCTCTCCATTCAGAATGCATTGGGATAATCCTGATCAGGATTTTTCCGGCATAGAGCCCCGACGACGAAACTCTATGCCGGAAAAGAAATACGCAAGTGTGAAAGAGCCCTAACAAGTAAAAGAGTTGGAGTGAGTTCACATCAGCATTATGGATTCCGTTATGGCTTTCCGTTATAACGGAAAATAACGGAATCCATAAGACGCAAGTCAAAACGGAAGCCTTTAAGAGGCATTCCGTTTTGATCCTTCATATTAGAAGTCTATGGGAATCTATAACGGATCCGTCTAGTTCCCGTTATGCAAGACGGAAAACAAAGTCCTGTCGACTGGACTTTTTTTCCATTCTGCATAACGAAAACAGGACGGATGCGTTATGATCCCCATAGACTTCTATTATGACGGAAAGCAAAACGCAATACCTTTTAAAGGCTTCCGTTATGACTTCCATCATAATAGAAATCTATGGGCAGCATAATGGATCCGTCCCGTTTCCGTTATGCAGGACTGGACACCTGCATAATGGAAACCAGGATGGATCCGTTCTGCTGCCCATAGACTTGTATTATGAAGGATCAAAACGGAATGCCCCATAAAGGCTTCGGTTTTGATTTCAGTCTTATGGATTTCGTCATTTTCTGTTTGAACGGAAAGCCATAACGGAAACCATAACGCTGATGTGAACCCACCCTTAGAACCGCCATGTATGCTAAATCACGATGGTGTCTGGTAGGGATGTCCCGATACCAGTATTGGTATCGGGACCGATACCGGCATTTTCACGAGTACTTGTACTCGTGTAAATGCCGCCGATACCGCTGCTGATACCGGAAGTTCCGGTCCGGCAGCTCATATATACTATTGAAGTAAACCTAACCTCTATTATCGTGGCCAGAATTACTAACTATTGATTCGCAGTCTCCCTCAGGTTCGGCGCTCAGAACCTCCATGCTCCTCCTGCCCCGCCTGCCTTCTTCATTCATAAAAGTGGGCGGAGCGGGCAGGCGGGACAGGAGGCGCATGGAGGAACTGAGAGCTGAAGCTGCCCGATTCCTCCCAGCACCTCACGTCACTCCTGCGCGCTCCGTCCATTTTATGAATGTAGAAGGAGCGCGGGGCAGGACGAGCATGGAGGGACTGAGCGCCTAACCTGAGGGAGACTGCGTATCAATAGTTAGTAATTATGGCCACATTAATAGAGATTAGGTTTACCTCAATAGTGTATAGGAGCTGCGGGGCCGGTGTATGAAAGAGTTAAGCTACACCGGCCCCTGCCAGTGTAAACTGCCCCCCCCCACACACTATGATGGCACTTATGGGGGTCTGTGGATGACATTAATGGGGGATCTGTGGATGACACTTATATAGCATAATATGCTATATATGTGTCATCCACATAGCCCCCTAACAGTGTCATCCAGAGAGCCCCCATTAGTGTCATCCAGAGATCCCCCCCCATTAGTGTCATCCAGAGATCCCCCCCCATTAGTGTCATCCAGAGATCCCCCCCCCATTAGTGTCATCCAGAGATCCCCCCCATAAGTGTTATCCACAGATCCCCCATAAGTGTTATCCACAGATCCCCCATTACAGTGTCATCCACAGATCCCCCCTAACAGTGACATCCACAGATCCCCCCATAACAGTGACATCCACAGATCCCCCCATAACAGTGACATCCACAGATCCCCCCATAACAGTGACATCCATAGCGCTCCCATAACAGTGACATCCACAGCGCCCCCATAAGTGTCATCCACAGATCCCCCATAAGTGTCATCCACAGATCCCCCATAACAGTGACATCCACAGCGCTCCCATAACAGTGACATCCACAGCGCTCCCATAACAGTGACATCCACAGCGCCCCCATAAGTGTCATCCACAGCACCCCCATAAGTGTCATCCACAGCACCCCCATAACAGTGTCATCCACAGATCCTCCATAAGTGTCATCCACAGATCCCCCATAACAGTGACATCCACAGCGCTCCCATAACAGTGACATCCACAGCGCCCCCATAACAGTGACATCCACAGCGCCCCCATAACAGTGACATCCACAGCGCCCCCATAACAGTGACATCCACAGCGCCCCCATAACAGTGACATCCACAGCGCCCCCATAACAGTGACATCCACAGCGCCCCCATAACAGATCCCCCTGGATGCACATTGGTTGGAAAACACTATTATATTCCCATTTATTAATTTATTAACACTTGTACAAAGGAAAAGAAAAGCCGTTGTCCATAGCAACCATATTCCAGCTTTAATTTTTTTCATTGCTATCAGCAACTGCGCCGCTGTTTATACGAGGTATCGGTAATTGGTATCGGCGAGTACTTAAATAAAAGTATCGGTACTCGTACTCGGTCTTAAAAAAATGGTATCGGGACATCCCTAGTGTCTGGTCATTTAGACTTTTTCAGACCTGGTCATTAAAAAGTTAATGCATTTTTTTTTTCCAGCGACGTCTCGGTCTCCTCCAGTGTCCTCTATTTACACACTGGCTGTGACGGAGTGACAATAGTGCGATAGTTCACCCTGGTGAATCAGGCCTTTTCTATTCCCAGCAGGATGGTGCTCTGTATGTCTCTATTCAGAGCAGCATGAGACTTGGCCAATTCTGGTAAATATGTTAACAATGAAAACTTATTCACCTACAACAAACCGCGTTTACAGTTTCCTTTAACACACTGATTTTGTTTCAGCCACATGCTATTGTCTAAATAAAAAATGATCTCCTCCTTCTAAATATACTCCTACTGCTACCTTAAAGGGGTTGTCCACCTTTTATTAAAGGGATTCTATCACCACCATTGAGCTTATATAACTGCTTATATGGCACTGTAGGTCTCCTAGAGGGCTTTCTAGCCATACCTGTACAGTATATGCAATATAAATGTATTTGTATAAATATGGTAATGAGCTTGGAAAAGATCCCAAGGGGCGGTTCATGGTGCCCAGCCGAGCCCATTCTTAGTGAGCCCCGCTCCTCCTCTCATCTTGTATTCTTCTTGATGTGCGGACGTCACCCTGCCTCAGCAGTAAAATATTGGGCTTGCGCAATATCATCTAATGTGAGCACCCGCTCTGAATTCCTGTGCTGACATTAGCCTCAAAAACTGAACTGCGCAAGCCATTATTCCTCTTCAGCTGCCATGCCCTCTCTCCACTTTGATTGACAGGGCAGTGAAAACATCATCACGTCTGGTCCTGACTTCTAAAGTCAATCAAAGTGCAGAAGGCGCAGCAGTTTCAGAGAGAGCAGACGGCAATGCACCCCATTGCTCCTAGAGGCTCATTCGTATAAATCAGAACATCATTTTTATCAGCAATGCAGGCACATTAGAACAAATGCCTTCAGCTGCCAATCGCACATACAACAGCTCAGCCAGTTTCATAGGTACAAATCTGCTGAAAGATGCCCTTTAAGGGTTTTGAGATCCTCTTTAAGCGAACCTGACCCTGTACCATCACTATAACAGATCCCTTTAAGGCGTCTTCCTGTACTTAAATATTGATGACCTCTCCTCAGAATAGGTTGTCAATATCAGATTGGTAGGTGTCTGACACCTGCCACCCCCACCAAAAGGCAGGCACCTGCTCGCACTGGAAACTTCAGTAGATGGAAGGCTCTGTCCGCTGTGAATTTTCCAGCGTGGTTGTACTGCTGCTCATCTCCCATACAGAAGGAAGCAGTAATCATTACATGAACTCCAACTGTAGATGGCCATAATCAGTTTCAATAGTGCTCTCATAGAATAGTTATTTTTCGTCTTCTTTTACCCCTGTTAGAACCAGTTTTTTTTTATACTTTCTGCCCCTCCCTTCTCTGTGTTAGAGATGGCAGGAGGGAGGTTTTACACTGCAGATGAGAGTGTGGAGAGGAAGGCAAGCATCCATGCAGGGCAGCTCACACAGGCCACTGATAGGGAGGAAAACGAACACAAGGAAATTTACAGAAGTAGGAAAGGGAATCATGTAGGCTGTGTACAAGTGTAGCTACAATTCAGAGTATCCATGGCAAAGTGCAGGTTGTAAATGAAATATCAGGCGATGTGAAAACTAATGAATAAATAAAGGAAGGAAGATTGAAACCTGAAACTAACAGCAACTTGTAAGTAATGTTCGGCTGTTGTAAAAATGGAAGGCTACAGGTTCTCCTTCATTTTTTGTGCTGCAGTTCTTTTCTAAGACCAGTTTCATACGAACTTGTGCAGTCTGAGAAATATAGTCCATGTGATGGACGCATTTCCCAGACTGACTGCAGCTCTGCTGACCCCAATTACTACATTATAGTAATCTGTGACACATAAACCCACACATACGCAACCTTTTCTGATGACTTTCTATCATGCTTATTAGGGCACAGAAAGACATACGGTAACTGCTCCAGACAACAGCGATTTGACCGGACCTTTATTTGTAATGCTGTCTGACATCTGCTGGTGAGAGTTGGACAACGCCCATGTAATGTTCTCTTTTCACCTGCAGATGGAAGACAACATTAATTACACATAATACAGACTGCCCAAATGTCTGGAGGAGCCCTGGGGATGATCCAGGAGCAGTAAGGTCACAACTGGGAGGTTTCAATCCCCCTTGTGTTCATCCCTGCGCACTAGCGTCTATTAAAACTCCATTAAGGCCCAGATGTTCCATCAATGTTGCATTAATGCTTGCATGTCTGCCTTCCTGGATTGTTTAGGTGAGTCTCAAAATAAGGAAGATCTTGCAGAGTGCCCTATGACTTTGGCGGGAGCTGTTCAGATTTCTGGAGAAGACTGCAGACAGCCAATTTTTATCATTTAGTTCTATGGCAGTGTGAAGGGAATTCCTATGCTGGCACTCCTTATGTGGGACATTCAGATGGCACTATTTCTTTTGTAGGGAACTTTGCTTGAACTGTTGTTTATATGGGGCAATCACCAGTCACAGTTTTTTGGGGATCCCAGGTAGTTCTCCATATGGGTGGCACTCTGAAGGCACTGTCAATGGGTTCTTAACGTGTACTGTTAATAGAGGCACCTTGACTGTCATTACTTGGGTGTGACCTGTACTTGTGCTACATTTTTTTGAACTCAGCCTACATGTCAAGCAAGTATGATACACAGTGGGTAAGATTTACTAAGCTAAATGCATCAGAATACTGGCTTGGTGTACGCCATAAAATTAGTGTACATGCCTTTTCCCACATTTGTGTTTTAGACACTTTGGATTTAATTCTTGCAGTGTGGAAGTGTGAAGATTTGATAATGATAAGATTGAATATGTTGACTCTGTATAAACAAACTATTCTAATAATATACATTGCCTGCCATGCTACAGATATAGTGTAGCTGCAGCCCGGTCACAGTCACAGTTTATACAAGCCTGCTCACTCACATTACACTTGCAACTCCTCCTCTACTCACACTACAGAACACAGAACTTTATTAACTTTATTGGCCTTATATTAAATTGAATTAGGTATATGCAGCCTACAAGTGAATAAAGCTAACAAACCGCGCACCCCCTTTTTTTTTGTGAATTTACACATTAATTGGTCATTTAAAGGGATCACAGTGCACAGAGCTTGCCCATTGTTGCTGTGGTCTACTAAAATGGTATTAGAGGAGTAAAGTGTGTGTTGGTTAGGCTACTTTCACACTAGCATTAATATTTTCCGGTATTGAGATCCGTCATAGGGTCTGAATACCGGAAAAAAATGCTTCCGTTTTGTCCCCATTCATTGTCAATGGGGACAAAATGTAACTGAACAGAATGTAATGCTCCAAAATGCTCTTCGGTATGAGAACGGAACTGAATGCAAACCGCAGCATGCTGTGGTTTGCTTTTTGTCCTGGGATGCGGAGCATAACTGATCCGTCATGACCCCCAATGCAAGTCAATGGGGACGGATCCATTTTCTCTAAAACGATCTGACACAATAGAAAACGGATCCATCCCCCATTGACTTTCAATGGAGTTCATGATGGGTCAGTTTTGGCTATTGTGGTGATGTGTACAGTATAAGTACTGGAAGGCGTGTATATCTCGCCCAGATACCTCAGCTGGGTGAGATAACTGAAATCCAGAAAGCTGCAGTGGTTTCAGCAAAGTGTAGTTTGCTGAGACAGTTTTGTCTAGATGTTGTTCTGGGCAGGGTTTCATATGGACTGGGGGATAGGTTTGGTAGTGGGATCTGCCAGTCCACACCCTTCTACTACATGTATTGCCGGCGGTGGTCACAGGTGAGGCCTGCTGCAGTAATCAAGGAGGGATAAAACAACCCTCTGTGTATGACTTGGCGGGAGAAGGCTGGGGAAGCCTGAGAGGCTCTGTGTGGTCTCTCAGCCAGGAGGGCCACGAGACTTTGTAAAGCCTGAAGTTTGGGGGGGCCCAGCGACGCCTACGGAAAGAGGGTCACACAGTCAGTCATTATGACTTCTGTACCATCTTCCCCCAAGGGTGCTAGTTTGGTCACAGCCACAGGAGGCTGCTGGACCGTATATGGCTGAGGAAGCCGGATCTAATCCTGTGTATGAACAGCGCTCTAGGTGAGGTAGAGACAACACGTGTATTAGGTAGAGCCCAGATGGGCAGGTGTTTATTTTTGATGTTTATGTGTGTGATGGCGCTGAAGTGCCAAAATAAAGCACCATTTGGATTTGAACCCCGTTGTCAGAGGAGAAATCTCTGATTGTGACCCCCTGAGAAAGAGAGATCCCTTAAACTATGATAAAGATAATACAACCGGATCTGTTCATAATGGATGCAGATGGTTGTATTATCAGTAACGGAAGCGTTTTTGCTGAACCCTGCCGGATCCAGCAAAAACGCTAGTGTGAAAGTAGCCTTATTTGGCATGCTCAGCTCTTTTAAATTCACAGCACCAGGTAATCTATGTAGATCTCTATGGATGTTTTTATTACATTGGGGGGAATTTATCATGAGGAGGATATTTGAAGCCAGTTTTGTTTGATACTGCATTGTCATACTTTGTGCCACGTTTATCAAATGTCTAATGTTGTTTGATAAATTTGTCTTATCCTTAAACCTAACACGTCTGTCTAGAGAAGCTTGGAGTAGCTTTTCTACTCCACCCTCCTCCTGGAGTGAGATTGCGACTTTTTAAAACAGTTGCAATAGTAAATCTGGAGTGAAACTCATTAACATGGCTAACCACACCCACTTTTCCACCCATATTTCAAAACTGGAGTGAGTGGTGTAAAAATGCAAAAAAAGTCAAACATTTTTGCGCAATCGCCTACATTTTGCGCAAGTGAGTGCAAAAAAAGTCACAGAAGCCCGATTTTGCAAGCTTTTTGATGCCATAATTCTAGAGTAAAGGTATGATAAATCAGGGCCATTGTCTTTTTTTTTTTTTTTTACTCTGGACATCTTGATATGTTGTGGTATTCATGGAAATCAATGTCTAAGACCTTTATCCATACAGTCTATGAAATATTTTTTGCACAAAATTATGCTAGGCATGCTAGACAGATTTTATGCTTTTAAAGTATCTTGATTGCTGAATATGGCAATCATTTGCACCAAAAAATGGTTCATATCTTGGAATGCAATTGTGTTTGTCACAAAGTTGCATGAAGGTGATGGTAGCTGTAAATATCTGGGTAAGACTAACCCGTTGTCTGTTTTTATTTGTAGGTGTTGGGGCTATATTACCTTTGTGGGGGTATAATCCCTTTTATAGTGCTATTGCAATACCCTGACGGAACCATACTCTTAAAGATTCCAAACTGTAAAATTCTGTTGTAGGCCCCAAACATGTCCAATCATGAAAGGGTTAAATAAATAGTATTTAAATGGTGAAAATCAACATAATGTGGGACAGATTGCTAAAAAAAAGCACCTCAGTGGCCAGTGGCACTATTTTCTCTTGTTCCCCACAGAGTATTGGGCAGAAAAATAAAAATAAATCTGACCGACTCTCTAGGCATTCCAGAAAATACAATATGATTTATCAAATACCAAGTAACACAAAATAACATTCATGTAAAGCATATATGCTGTTGATATAGCTTGTCAACTCATGGTATATACCGATAAATAACAGTGTCTGTCTGACATATGCAACAATGCATTGTAGTTAATGCCAATGACTTTGTCTATTGAATTAAAAGGGTATGCCAGTTGTTTAGTTATCCCCTATTAGGTCGGTGGGCTCCTACTGCTGAGAGCCCCACCAGTCACTAGAATGGGGGCCCCATACCCCATGGAGCCCCCTGAAATGAACAGAGCAGCTGGTTGGGCATGCTCGCAGCTGCTCCATTCATTTCTATGGGATTTTTAGACAGCTGAGTATAGGCTATTAGCAGAGCAGAATGAGCGTAGGGCAGGAGCTCACATACCACATTGCTCTTCTGCCTTTGCCCACTCTGCTAAAGTCCCTAAATACTATCCTTTTCGCCAGGGTGCCAGCCATCCGCATGTACTGTATGCCAAGCTTGAGAAAGAGCAGCGCTGGTACAGGGTAGCGATGGTCCAGCCTGTACAGCGCTCAGTGAGGCCAGAGGGGAATCCGTACTTCCATATACAGCTGCTGATGGGAAAGTATGATGGGCACCTGAACTTAAAGTGCCTATTTCACTTGGAAAAGTATATTAGAAATATTATTTTATGCACATTAACAATAGGTTTTATTAAAGTTTTGTTTAGGTATATGAAGTTTAATTTTTAACTCTTTATTTTCTGCACATTTAACTATTTACATTAATAAACAAATGTCTAACTTACTGAGCTCAGTTCTCTTAACAAATGGATGGAAGCTGTCATGGACGTACCGAGACATACGGACGTCTCCGCGACAGTGAGTGGCAGGAGATCTTCGAGACTGGCAAAACGTGGTTTTGATTTGACATGTTTACCTTGTGGATCAATGGGCGTAAGTGTTGTTTCTGGTAATGGCCACACCCTTAACTTCCAGGTGTTGCTATTGTGGTCATTTAACTTTCCCTATTTATAGTTGTCTCTCCCACAATGCCGTACGGTTTATAGCTTCAGTTGGACCTGTGGATAGCTGGTGTTTGGATCTCGGCTGAGTTTCTGGTGCTGCCATAGCTTCTTGAAAGTTAAGTGTTACCTTTCCCTTTTGTACTTTATTTAGACTTTTCTGTGTGTTGCATTTCCTTGTTGTTTTGTTTTAGGCCTCAGGGAGACTCCCATTCAGCCTTCCTTTTGGAGGAACAGGTTGTCTCATTCCGGTCATTTAGTACCGGGGCCTTTAGGGTAGGACTTTAGGTATTCCTGTGTATGAACCCACCTACCTTTAGGGTCTGTTCATACTGGTAGTCAGTCAGGGCTTGATTAGGGTTTTCACTATGAGGTGTCCATCTTTCTTCCCTAGTTTTCAGGCCTTATTTCCTTTTCCATTTCCCTCCTATGTTCGGTGTGTGGTTTTCCTCCCACATTAGAGCGTGACAGGAGCTTTATGAATATTTAATTTTCTACGACACTGCTCTGCTTCTTGTGTTTGGTAAGAGACAGTACAGTAGGTGGAGAGCTTTGTTTACTTGTATCTGGCACTGGCAGCTCATTTGGATCTTAGCCTTCCCTTTGTCATCTACCGTGTCCACCTGAAACGGAGATATTTGAAGAATGTGCAAACCTGGAATCACACTTTTAGTTTTTTGAGCCAAGCAGAAAAATAGATGCAAAATGTGACATTATTAATTTCTTTATATATTTCCTTCTTTTTGAATTCACTTCTGGTTTTGGTTAAAAAAAAGTGCATCAAAAACTACCACTGTATGTGTGATTCCAGCCTTAGACCTCATTCAGATGCGTCTATATTACGACAACTATGGGTTCCAACTAATGACTGACCCAAACTCACAGCATCATAGATTCCTAACAGCATAATATTTTATAATTCTTCAGTTATATAAACAGTAAAAAGGTTATTATAACTGAAAGTGTTCATCCTTTAAAAAGTAATGAAGGAAAAGTTTTTGAGGGTGAGGAGGAAAAAGCAAATGTATTAATCACTTATTTCTTCACCTTATTCACATAGGGAAATGAAATGTCAGATAAAATGAAGTGACAAAGCAAATTCCCCATTAAATTTGGCCTGTCTTACCCAGAAAGAACTGCAGTTTCATCATAAAAAGATTCAAATAAACAAATCACCTGGTCCAGATGGCATACACCCCTGTTTTCCAGGGGAATTAAAATAATGTAACAGACAGACCCTTAAGAGATGCTACCCTGGAATATCCTAATGGAATTAAGTGTATTAGGCCATATCAGGATGGGTTTATGAGTAGAGTTGAGCGAACCCGAACTCATAAAAGTTCGGGTACGAGTCCGTTGTTGGGTGATTCCTCCCGCTTTTTGAAATGCTGCAGATCAGACAATCAGCAAGCGTTTTAAGTCTTTGCCCTAAGAAGCCATCACAGCCATGCCTAATAATGGCATGGCTGTGATTGGCTGAGGAAAGAAATCTGTTGAACCTGGTGGTATGAAATCTGCAAGCTACAGCAATTATTGAGGGAGGGTGCCACTGTAATCCTACATTTTTGTACCCAGCCCTGAGCCCAGTAATACTGCAAAGTGTTTTTTTTTTTTTTTTTTTTTTTAATCCATCGGTTACTGAGGTGGGGGTCGGCGGCCATTTTAGCCACTGCAGTGTCCTTGGAACTGCATGTGACCTGCATGTGTGCCAGCCTGCCAGGGAAATCAGTCTAATCATTTTTGGTAGCTCAGTAAAGGAAAAATTCTTTTTTTTCTGGCAGGTCAAGTCCCCTACATTACCTTTTGTATAATTTAGGGGTGACATAGTACATTTCTGTAGTCTGGGGCAAAAATCTGTATTGTGGTGCTATAGAGCACTTGTGCATACAACGCACCAAAAAGTATTTTCCATTTCAGCAGTAAAATAGTGCATCAGTATTCCTGGTCCACAAAGCAGTTTTAAATACACCGGCCAAATACCTATTTTACATTTCTGCAGTGAAATAGTGCATAAGTGTATTTTTTGGGGGGAAAAAAGCGGTATTCCTGGTCCACAAAGCACTTGTGCATACAGCGTACAAATACCTACATTAGTGAAAATCGCCTGTTCCATTGGTGGGTGACATGAAGCCTGTTTTGCTGTGAATGAACCTCTTCTCTCAGAGGCGTACACACAATCCATGGGGCCCCGATGCGAAACCGATCCATGGGGCCCCCCCCCACCCCCCTTAACCCGCCACCGCCACTACCTCCTCTACCATTCACCCAACATGCCTCCCAATAGTACCACTGTCATCCAAAATCAGACTGTACCGCACAATCTTGCTGTCCTGCCAAGCTCTACCTCTGCGCAAATTGCTTTAACCACCAGCTCATCTGCCAGGGCCCTCAAGCCTTTAACCACCAGCTCATCTCCCCCCCCCCCACCAGGTCTTCTCTTATCTCCTCTCCCCTTCCCACCAGGTCTTATCCTCTCTCCTCCCCCCCTTCCCACCAGGTCTTATCCTCTCTCCTCCCCCCCTCCCCAGGTCATCTCCTCTCTCTCCCCCCCCCCACACCAAGTCATCTCCTCTCCCCCCCCCCACACCAGGTCATCTCCTCTCTCCCCCACACACACCAGATCATCTCCTCTCTCCCCCACACACCAGGTCATCTCCTCTCTCCCCCACACACCAGGTTATCTCCTCTCTCCCCCCACACACCAGGTCATCTCCTCTCCCCCTCCCCACACACCAGGTCATCTCCTCTCTTCCCCCCACACCAGGTCATCTCCTCTCTCCTCCCCCGCCCCACACCAGGTCATCTCCTCTCCCCCAGGTCATCTGCCAGGGCCCTCAAGGGTTGCTTTAACCACCAGCTCATCTCTCTCCAGCCAGCCCCCCCCCCCTCCACAGCTCATCTACCAGGGCCCTCAAGGATTGCTTTAACCACTAGCTCATCTCTCCCACCCAAACCCCCCATACAGCAGATCTCAGGTCACCTTCTGAGTGCTCTGCTGCATTCACCCACTTTCCTTACCCGCTGCACTGTGGGGCGGCACTGGCTCATCCTGTCCGGCTGCTGGGCTGGCTCCTCGTGTCAGGTCCCGTCTGCTGCTGGCTCAACGCTCACGTCACGTGAGTTTGCGCGCTTCCGCATGTTCCCGCGAGACCTGCCGCAGGCACCCAGGAGTTCACAGGTCTCGCGGGAATTGACGCCGTGCTCGCTCCTGACCGCGGCAAACGGCAGTATTGTCAAACTGTCTGTCAGCATTACTTAGCGCAGCAGCTGGGGGTTGGGGCCAAGGGTCCGCAGGCGGCCGGGCCCCCTGGAGTGCCGGGCCCGGTCGCAACTGCGACCCCTGCGACCCCTATATGTACGCCACTGTCTTCTCTGTCTGGGTGCCAGGGGCCTAACTTGCTGAAAATCGCCTGTTCCATTAGTGGGTGACATTAACCTTTTATTGCCATGAATAAACCTCTCCTCTGTCTGGGTGCCAGGGGCCTAACTTACTGAAAATCGCCTGTTCCATCGGTGGTTGACATTAACCGCTTTTTGCCGTGAATGAACCTCTACTCTGTCTGTCTGGGTGCCAGGGGCCTAACTTGCTGAAAATCGCCTGTTCTATTGGTGGGTGACATTAACCTCTTTTTGCAGTGTATGAACCTCTCCTCTGTCTGGGTGCCAGGGGCCCAACTTACTGAAAATCGTCTGTTCCTTTGGCGGGTGACATTAACCTCTTATTGCCGTGAATAAACCTCTCCTCTGTCTGGGTGCCAGGGGCCTACATTTCTGAATATCACCTGTTCCATTGGTGGGTGACATTAACCCAGTTTTGCCAGTGATCAGCCCCTGCTGTGCATTGCTGGCAGGAAACCAAATTTTGTAAAAACGTCTGTTACTGATCAAAAGATGCGTGACTACAAATGCACGCTGGTAGACGCGCTGCTGATGGCATTCCCACCTGAACCCAAACTTTTTTGTTAAGTTCGGCCAAACCCGTCAAACTCGAACTTCCAGGTGTTTGCTCTATTTATGAGGGATCAGTTTTGTGAATCTAGTCTGATCATTTCCTTTAAGAAGGTAACTCTAAACTGGGGCAAGGTTGATGGATGTTGTATATCATGATATTTCCAAAGCATTCCATGCTGTTCCATGTAAAAGGTTGATACATAAAATGAGAATGTTTGGACTGCGGGAAAATGTGTGTATGTAGGTACAGTTGAATAACTCAGTGACAGAAGACATTCTTAATGGTACATTTTCAAATTGGGTTACTAGGAGTCAGTTAAGGCTGAAATGAGTACTCGAGTAAATATACATAAAAAAAAACATTGAGGATTCGTTTATACCATGTGACCACAAAGCAGTTAGTGAACGTGAATCGCTATTATTTCTCAGTGGTCCCCCGCCGACACTATGCCGCATTGTACTGGTGCACAAACATCATCAAGACGTACTGCACGGAAGTGTCCACTCTGACCTGACGCGCTGTGACATCAGGTCCTAGTG
Source organism: Bufotes viridis (assembly GCA_033119425.1). Taxonomy (NCBI): domain Eukaryota; kingdom Metazoa; phylum Chordata; class Amphibia; order Anura; family Bufonidae; genus Bufotes; species Bufotes viridis. Next base: position 91,221,341 of record CM065595.1, read on the forward strand.
CATCGCAGGAAGAAGACGAATCAAGAGCTGCGGAGTGATGGCAGTGCCCCTAGCAGGAAAGGTAAGTTCTGTTTATTTGACTATGGCATTTGGGTCTGATAAATCGAGGGAAGGGGTTTCATGGTATGGGGGAGGGACTGATGGCACTGGGGACCGTTGGCATGGGGGGAACTGATGGTACTGTTAACTGATGGTGGTGGCGGGGGGGGGGTAATGATGGCATGGGGGATCTGATGATGGCATGGGATTCTGATATTGAGTTTTTATAAAGGAAAATGTTCTTTTAAGAAGATTTTTCTTATCAATTACTTTTGATTAATCATTGGAATAATGAGCAGAGTAGGCGCCATAGCTGCGGGTAATGCCGTTCTTGGACATTTAACACTTCAAATGCTGTGGTCATTCCTGACCATGGTCATCTGATAGCTGAAAACCCAGAAAGACGCGCTTCCGGGTGTGCTTTGGCTCCGGCGGTGGGGATCGAAGGAGCGCCGAGTGTGTTAGAGAGGAGGCTGCTGCTTAGTACTGTATTTTCTGGCGTATAAGACTACTTTTTAACACATGACAATCTTCTCAAAAGTCGAGGGTCGTCTTATAGGCCAGGTGTTGTCTTAGGGGCCGTTATACGGCGTGCTGAAACTTAATAGGACCTTTCACTGGTCCAATGATTGTTAGAAAATGATATGTACCGGTATGTGTGGAGTGGCGCCCAGGGATAATAGTAAGTGCAGGGAATTCCCTGGGCGCCGCTCTACACATACATATCATTATCTAACAATCGTTGGACCAGTGAAAGGTCCTCTTTACTTCCGAGCCGGACTGGAGAAGTTATCCTTCTCCAGCTTCAGGGACAGGCACCTGAGCCACCGTATTCTGCATCCCAGCCAGCCGCTCCTAAAGCAGTCCCCGACAGGGAGGCCTGGGCAGGCAGGGAGAGCCGACCCACCCAAATTTTATTTATTGTGCGTTGGAAGAGAGGTAATCTTATACGGCGAGTATAGCGCAAACCCCATATTTTAGCATGAAGAGTAGAGGGTCGTCTTATATACCCAGTCATCTTATGCACCGGACAATACGCTAATTTCTATGGCAAAATGGCTGTTTCATTGTTTTTCGGTCACTTCTCCCACAAAAAAATTAAGTAAAAAGTGATCACAAAGTTATGCACACCATAAAATGTTATGACTGAAAAGTACAGATCGCCCTGTAAAAAAATGAGTCTTCACACTGCCCTGTACATATAAATACAAAAAAGTTATAGGGGTCAGAAAATGGAGGTTTTTATTTATTTATAAAAATGTATTTATTTCTGTATGAAAAAATGCAATAAAAAAATAAACATATGTGGTATTGCCGGATTCATACTGACCTGGAGAATGAAAGCAACTGGTCAGTTTTGTGGTAAAGGGAACGCCGTAAAAACGAAACCCAAAATACAGTTGTGGAATTGCGTTTATTTTTTCAATTTCACTCCATATATAAAAAAAAAATTCTCCCGCTTCCCACCACATTGTATGCAACTGTAAATAGTGCCATTAAAAAGGGTATCTTGTCTCGCCAAAAGCAAGCCATCATCCAGAAAAATAAAAAAGTTATGGCTTTGGGAGGGCTGGTAGTAAAAAAACAAAAAAACTGAAAACCGCCTGGTCATGAAAGGGTTAATAACTATTTGTACATATATCAAAGGGCGATACAGAGATCTCTTCCATGACCTACTTATACCTAGGGGAGTAACTATAATAGGGAGGCCCCCTCGATGTCTAGAAGAGAGAAGCTTTGAGCAGTGAGACTATGACACTCTCATCCAGAGGAGGCGGTGATGGTGAACTCACTAAAAAAAGGTCAAGAGGGGCCTGGATGCATTTATTGAGCTTATTAGAAGTTGTAGTTAGACTAGATTTTTGGAGAAGGATTGTTGTTCCAGGGATTCTGATTTTAAGTGAGGAAGATGAGTAAAATTTGCTTCTACCTCATGAGTTTTTTTTTGCCTTCCTCTGGATAGTCTTTGCAGGATTACAGGCTGAACTGGATGGACAGTAACAGACTGTGTTATTATATTAATAGAACCCTATGTTGCTGTAAGTTTGGGTCATTAGACCTACAATTCGGCCAGGACTTGTGGCTGTGCTATGGCCTCCAAAATGTGTCCACATTACAATCTTATTCTGGATTTCCCAACACTAACCCTTATGAATTGCGCAACTCAAGAGGGTTGCATAATAGACAAAATATATAAAGTGTACTTATATAATTGACTGAAACTAATGTATATACTATGTTGTAGGTTACTTGCATGTAATGTGGATTTGCAGAAATGGCTTTGGTACCTTATGATGAGCATATACTGAGTGGCCTGAAGAAGTTTCACAATTCCAGCGCCACCTACACCTTCTCCAACCACACTATACAGATCAAGCAGGACTGGAAAGAGCTGGGAGTGGCAGCAGTTGTCTGGGATGCAGTATGTATCAATGCATGAACCACAGGTTTCAAGAATATTCAGTACTCCTTTTGCCTAAGGTATGGCCAAAGTGCGGTTGTTGAGCTGTTCAGGTCCCGTCCGTCTCCGATCGAGAACTGCAAATCCAATTAGGCCGCAGCTGCCTTTTATTTAACTAATGAAGACCACACTGTTTAGCTGGTCTTCATTGTTAATGGTCAGTGTGGCACCTTCAATACTGCGTGGCTATTAACAATGAAGACCGGCTATACAGTGTGGTCTTCATCAGTTAAATAAAAAGCAGCTGCGGCCTAACTGGCCATGCGGCTTTTGACTGCAGCAGCTGCAACCCTAAGGCCTCTTTTACACGGGCGTCACGTTTAACGCCCGGATAAGAGGCGGGTGAGTTGCGGGAAAATGCGGGATTTTTCCGCGCATGTGCAGACTTTTGTAATGTGTTTTGCACGTGCGTGTGAAAAATCGGCATGTTTCGTACCCAGACCCAAACCCGGACTTCATCACTGAAGTCCGATTTCGGGTAGAGTATTCTGGAGATTTTATTATTTTCCCTTATAACATGGTTATAAGGGAAAATAATAGCATTCTCACTACAGAATGCTTTGTAAAATGTGGATTAAGGGGTTAAAAATAAATAACTTAACTCACCTTAGCCACTTGATCGCGTAGTTGCGATCTCTTCTTCATTCATTAGCTGCCGTCTAAAGGACCTGTGATGAGGTCACTGAGCTCTTCACATGGTCCAATCACATGGTCCATCACCATGGTGATGGACCATGTGATTGGACCATGTGATGTGACGTCACCACAGGTCCTTTAGATGGCTGCGAATGCTTGAAGAAGACAGAAGAGATCGGCAACTACGCGATCAAGTGGCTAAGGTGAGTTAAGTTTTTTATTTTTAACCCCTTAATCCACATTTTACAAAGCATTCTTTATTGAGAATGCTATTATTTTCCCTTATAACCATCTTATAAGGGAAAATAATAAAGATTGGGTCCCGCATGCGGGAAAATCGCACTGCATCCGCACTTGATTGCGGATGCTTGCGATTTTCCCACAGCCCCATTCACTTCTATGGGGCCTGCGTTGCATGAAAAACGCAAAATATAGAGCATGCTGCGATTTTCACGCAACGCAGAAGTGATTCGTGAAAATCACCTCTCATGTGCACAGCCCCATAGAAATGAATGGATCCGGATTCAGTGCGGGTGCAATGCGTCCACCTCACGCATTGCACCCGCGCGGAAAACTGGCCCGTGTGAAAGGGCCTAATGGTTCATGACCGCGCCGTGTGGTCGTACCCTTGATTAGCTTTTCTTTGTCACTCTGCTTTTTAGCAGGGATCTGTAAAAAGCAGGTATAGTCTCCTATTTTGTGGCCATTGCATCTGGAATTTATAGTTATTTGAATTTAGTGTATGTGGGACTGACTTCCATTATAGCAAGGATATTATTGCCATAACCTATCGTTTGTTCTCCAGTCATTGCCCAGTGAATTTATAACCTGCCCAGCAAGCGAACAACAAATGATAACATTTTTGTTTGCTGTTGTTTCACCTTTTAAGTGGACGTAATAAAAAGTTGTTTGCAGCTCATCTGCTTGTGTAAACGGCATGGGCTGGCGATAATGTTATCTGTATGAAAGGAGTGGGAAACACTCACAATACCTGCAGTATAAAAGTAAAAGGATGCTGCCACACATTGTGGCTCTGCTGCGTTTTTGGATACGGCAAAAAATTTGCAAAAATAAATGGTTTATGCTATTTTTTTTTTTGAATGCACACCTGGTTTTGGCTTCAAAACTGCATTAAAAAACCTGAAGGCGTGGCAGTAGCCGTGGGCTTCATGCACGTGACCGTATTTATGGTCCGCATCTGATCTGCATTTTTCCATATCGAATGTGGACCCATTAATTTCTGTGGAGCACAAAATATGCAGACAGCACACAGATGTCACCCATGTGCTTTTCGCAGCTGTGCCGCAAATTATAGAACAGGGGCTTGCGAAAAGTGCGGGATGCACACGGACATCAATATTTTGTGGATCCATGATTTGCAGACAGCAAAACGGATCCGGTCTTGTGCAGGAGTCCTTACTCTCAGCTGAGAAGTCGATACAGATGTATCCTGATCAGGCACTAAGTAATGAGGTAATAATCCCTTTTATACAACAAACTTCACACAAATGTAGTGTTTCTGATTACATTTTATTATTGATGAATTTTTGTAATATTCAATGAATACAACTTTAAATATTAAACATGAATGTTCCACCCTCTGATTCCAGGCCGTGGTTCTCTGTATGTACCTAGAAGCTGGAGGAGTTCACTTGCAGGGGCGTTCTGTAGTTGAATTGGGAGCAGGAACTGGATTGGTTGGAATTGTGGCAGCGTTACTGGGTAAGCATTACATCACCAGGCTTTTGATATATGCAAGCAGAGCCTCACCTAGTGTAGAATGATACAGTGCTGACCAAATGTTTAAGACCACTTAAAAAAATGGCAAAAAAACATATTTAGCATGGCTGGATCTTAACAAGGTTCCAAGTAGAGCTTCAACATGCAACAAGAAGAAATGGGAGTGAGACAAAACATTTTTTGAGCATTCAATTTAATGAAAACAACGAATAAACTGAAACACGCTGTTTTACAGCTGATCAAAAGTTTAGGACCACACCTCCAAAAAAAAAAACTAAACCCCCCCCCCCACCAAAACAGAAATCAAACTTCCAAACATGAACTCGGTACTGAATAGTTCCGCCGTTTTTGTTGATCACTTCAAAAATTCATTCGGCATGCTTGATGCAAGCGTTTCCATGAAGTGAGTGGGAACATTTCTCCAAATGAAGACGGCCGAACGAAGGCTATCTACTGTCTGGAACTGCTGTCTATTTTTGTAAACTTTCCTTGCCATCCATCCCCAAAGGTTCTCAATTGGATTTAGATCAGGAGGACACGCAGGATGGGCCAAAAGAGTGATGTTATTCTCCTGGAAGAAGTCCCTTATCCTGCGGGCATTGTGTATTGTAGCGTTGTCCTATTGAAAAACCTAGTTGTTACCACACAGACATGGGCCCTCAGTCATGAGGAATGCTCTGTGCCACATCTGGACATAGCCAGCAGCCGTTTGACGTCCCTGCACTTCCTGAAGCTTCATTGTTCCACTGAAGGAAAAAGCACCCCAGATCATTATGGCGCCCCTCCACTGTGGCGCGTAGAAAACATCTCAGGTGGGATCTGCTTGTCATGGCAGTAATGTTGGAAACCATCAGGACCATCAAGGTTAAAAAAAATTCTGATCAGAGAATAAAACTTTCTTCCACCTTTTGAATGTCCCATGTTTGGTGCTCTCTTGCAAAGTCCAAACGAGCAGTTCTGTGGCGTTCAAGGAGACGAGGTCTTTGAAGACGTTTTTTGTTTTTGAAGCCCTTTAGTCTCAGATGCCGTCTGATGGTTATGGGGCTAAAGTCAGCACCAGTAAGGGCCTTAATTTGGGTCGAGGATCTTCCAGTGTCTTGACGGACAGCCATTTGGATCTTCCGGCTAAGTGCTGGTGAAATTTTTTGGGGTCTTCCACTTGGTTTTTTTTGTTCCATAACCCTCAGGATCATTTAAGAAATTCCAAATTACTGTCTTACTGTGTCCCACCTCAGCAGCAATGGCGAGCTGTGAGAGACCCTGCTTATGCAGTTCAACAGACCGACCACGTTCAAAAAGGGAGAGTTTTTTTGCCTTTGCCATCACAACGTGTGACTACCTGACAGAAAATGACAATGAATCCACATCTTTGCACAGATTTGGCCTTTTAACCCCTTAAGGACTCGGCCATATTTCACCTTAAGGCAAATCTGACCAGTGTCACTTTATGTGGTGATAACTTTAAACCGCTTTTTCTTATCCAGGCCATTCTGAGACTGTTCTTTCGTCACATATTGTACTTTATGACAGTGGTAAAATGAAGTGGAAAAATTTCAACTTTTATTTATAAAAAAATATCAAATTTACCAAAATTTTTGAAAAATGTGCAATTTTCCAAGTTTCAATTTTTCTACTTCTATAATACATAGTAATACTACCCAAAAAAGTTATTGATTTACATTCCCCATATGTCTACTTCATGTATCGATCATTTTGGGAATGCTTTTTAATTTTTTGGGGACGATACAAGGCTTAGAAGTTTAGAAGCAAATCCTGAAATTTTTCAGAAATTTTCAAAAACCCACTTTTTAGGGACCATTTCAGGTCTGAAGTCACTTTGTGAGGCTTACATAATAGAAACCACCCAAAAATGACTCTATTCTAGAAACTACACCCCTCAAGGTATTCAAAACTTATTTTACAAACGTCATTAACCCTTTAGGTTTTCCACAAGAGTTAATGGCAAATGGAGATAAAATTTCAGAATTTCGATTTTTTTTTTTATATTTTTTTAATTTTCCATTTGAATCCATTTTTTCCAGTAACAAAGCAAGGGTTAACAGCCAAACAAAACTCAATATTTATTGCCTCGATTCTGTAGTTTGCAGAAACACCCCATATGTGGTCGTAAACTGCTGTATGGCCAAACGGCAGGGCGTAGAAGGAAAGGAACGCCATATGGTTTTTGGAAGGTGGATTTTGTTGAACTGTAGTTTTGACACCATGTCCCATTTGAAGCCCCCCGATGCACCCCTAGAGTAGAAACTCCAAAAAAGTGACCCCATTTCGGAAACTACACTCCTCAAGGTATTCAAAACCGATTTTACAAACTTTGTTTATTTTTTGTTATTTACATCATTGAACTGACAGGTTAGATTGTGTGCTATTTCTATAGAGCAGGTTGCTACGATTTTTTTGTGTCTTCACATTCTGAAAGTCATATTTATTTTTTATTTTTTGGGCGACTGTCTTATGTAGGGGCTAATTTTTTGCGGGATGAGATGTCGGTTTGATTGGAACTATCTTGGGGTGCATATGACATTTTAGTCGCTTGCTATTACACTTTTTGTGATGTAAGGTGACAAAAATGGCTTTTGACACCGTATATTTTATTTTATTTTTTTGTTGTGTTCACCTGAGGGGTTTGGTCATGTGTTATTTTTATAGAGCAGGTTGCAACGGACGCACCGATACCAAATATGTATACTTTTTATTTATTAATTAAATTAATTTATTAAGTTTTACACAATATTATCATTTTTTAAAACAAAACAAATCATGTTTTAGTGTCTCCATAGTCTGAGAGCCATATTTTTTTATTTTTTTGGGGTGATTGTCCTATGTGGGGTTTAATTTTTTGCGGGATGAGATGACGGTTTGATTGGCACTATTTTTGGGTGCATATAACTTTTTGATCGCTTGCTATTACAGTTTTTGAGATGTGAGGTGACAAAAATGTTTTTTTTTACATTGTTTTTATTTTTATTTTTTAACGGTATTTACTTGAGGGGTTAGATAATGTGATATATTTATAGAGCAGGTTTTTACGGACGCGGCGATACCTAATATGTATACTTTTTACTTATTTATTTTACTTTAACACAATAATAGCATTTTAGAAAAAAAAAATTGTTTTAGTGTCTCCATAGTCTGAGAGCCATATTTTTTTATTTTTTTGGGCGATTGTCCTATTTAAGGACTCATTTTTTGCGTGAGATGGCGGTTTTATTGGTACTATTTTGGGAGGCATACGCCTTTTTGATCACTTGGTATTACACTTTTTGTGATGCATGGTGACAAAAAATGCCTTTTTTACACCATTTTTTTTACGGTATTTGCGTGAGGGTCATGTGATATTTTTATAGAGGAGATTTTTACGGACGCGGCGATACCTAATATGTGTAGTGTATTTGATTTTTTTAATTTTTATTCAGTGATATGTATTTTTCTTATTTTTACTTTTTTGATTTTTTTTTTTTCTTTTTGACCCAGACCCACTCGGTTCTTGTAGATCCAGTGGATCTGGTGTCTATATAATATAGTAAGTACACTATATAGTATAGTGTGTGTATATATATATATACTTACTGTATTTTTTACTTTACAAAGTCTGAATAGGCTTTTGCCTTTAGAAAAAGCCTATTTAGAGTTTCAGTACCATGGAGAGCAGGATGCTTCTGAAAGCGTCCTGCTCCCATGGCAACCATCACCCGCTGCCAGAACAGAGCAGCAGGTAATGGATGGGGAGGGAGGGGAGCTCCCTCCCTCTGCTATCCCATCCTGTCGGGGGGCTGCAAAGGTACAGCAGCCCCCCGATGGGAGAGGGAGGGAGCTCCCTCCCTGGTAACACCTTCCATACAGCGGTCCGTACGCCCGGGGGGACACTAATATGGCGCGGTGCAGGGGGGGTTAAAATTTATACGTTTGGGGCATTTTTTTGTCTCTGGATCAGAGAATACTGAATTGACCTGCGGTTTGCTGCGATCGCTGACATGGGGGGGGGGGGGGGGATTGGGCATTGTGCCAAGGTGCCTGCTGATTGATTTCAGCAGGCATCTTGTTCCGATCACCGCCACATGCGCAGCGGTGATCGGATATTCGCAGGGTGTACATGTACACCCTGGGTCCTTAAGCACCAGGACACAAGGGCGTACATGTACACCCTGCGTCCTAAAGAGGTTAAAGGCATGTGGTCCTAAAATTTGGATCAGCTGAAAAACAGCCTGTTTCAGTTTAATCGTTATTTTCAATTAATTGAATGCTCAAAAAATATTTTGTCTCACTCTCATTTCTTCTTGTTGCATGTTGAAGCTCTACTTGGTACCTTGTTACGATCCAACAATGTAAAATATGATTTTTTGCAATTTTTCAAGTGGTCTTAAACTTTTGATCAGGACTGTATAAGTAGAACATGAATGGTGGAGGACGTTTATCTTAGGCAGGGTTAATATACAATGGAACACCATAATGAATCTTATCAATGTAGTCTTCTGATCCCCTCCCACACAGCATATAGCTGGATGAGCAGTCTGTCATGTCCCAACATCCTTAATGCTGAAGATAAGGAGAGGGATACAAGATCTAAGGCTACTTTTACATCTGCGTTTTTACTGGATCCGTCATGGATCAGCAAAAACGCTTCCGTCATAATACAACCGTCTGCATACGTTAAGAACAGATCCGGTTGTATTATCTCTAAAATACCCATGATGAATCCAGCACTAAAACTATTGTAAGTCAATGGGGACGGATCCATTTTCTTTTGTGTCAGAGATAACGGATCCGTCATGACAGGATTGGTCTTGCTCCACATCCCAGAACGCACTCAAAAACGCTGCTTGCAGCACTTTTGTATGCGTCATGGGAATGCGTTCTGGTGCACCCCGTTCCCTTCAGTTCAGTTTTGTTATAGCAGACATATTTGCCATTTGTGTCAGTAAAGGTAGGCATGGCTTTCCAATTGCATCAAGAAGTTTATGAACATTCTCTGCCACTTTTCTGTTCTCTTTAGTCATTTGTGCTTGGTTCAATCTGGTCTTGTTCAGTAAAATGATCCATATTCCCCAGCCAGGTGCACAGCTGTATATGGTACTTGCTATAACAACCATAGTTATTCTGGTCCTATACTAGACATACTATGCACACAAGTCTACAATATCCGGTCCTTAAAATATTCAGTAGACAAATATTTTCCACATATAAAGTCAAATGGCAAATAAACAATATACAACCAGGCACAAAAAATTAATCTGCTCTGCAGACACCAAAATAAATGTGAAGTTAAAGGGAACCTGTCACCCCGAAATGCAGTAAGATCTTCAGGCAGCGTGTTATAGAGCACGAGGAGCTGAGCAGATTGATACCTAGTTTTGTGTGGAAAGATTTAGGAACGTTTGTAGCTAACTCTGCATGACTGAGCAAGCAGGGAGGGCTGTCAATCAGTGAGTAGGACCACCCACATGACACCTGTGCATAAAAAGAGGAGCGGTTTTAGAGGCATAAATTATAAACTTTCCTGAATCTTTCCCCACAAAATTATATCTCAGTCTGCTCAGCTCCTCCTGCTCTATAACATGCTGCCTGCAGATTGTACTGCATTTTGTCGTGACAGGTTCCCTTTAAATGTTAAAAATTTTATAAAATTCACAGGTCTTTGATTACATCAGTAGCTGAGGTTATTGATTAGCTATTAGGAGTTTTTAATAATAATGATTAAACAATTACAAGCCTTTTGTTGCATTGTAATATAATATACTCATGGCAACCGTCCATTCAATGAGTAAGACTCGTCTGACTCAATCTCACCATGCCAGCCGGCATGTGGTTTTTAAAGTGTATATGTCTCCATGATCAACCCTATTAAACCAGGCGTACTGCCTGGTAAGGGTGGTCATGGTGATTAAAATGAGCCATTTCTTTCTGCTATAGGTAATGGCTGTGCAGAGCAATTATTTTTATTCATATGCAAATGAGGTGCTCCGTGCACCAATGGGCTGTCAGGGACAGCAATGTAGAGAAATCCCCAGCACTCGTCCAGTTCAGTCAGTGGTGTTTTATTTTAGTAGTTAGGCAGCATTACATAGCGACATTTCGAACCTCAGGTCTTTATCAAGCTGAGGTTTGATTAAAGACCTGAGGGTCGAAACGTCACTATGTAATGCTGCCTAACTACTAAAATAAAACACCACTGACTGAATTGGACGAATGCTGCGGATTTCTCTACATTTTTGTTTCTACTGGGATCCCGAGGACCCCTCACCACGTGCACCGCGTTGCCCTGGATGCATACCAGGTGACTTGAACATTGAATATGGATTTATCCCACTAAGGGACTTGGAGTGCTGCTAATCTTTCTTTTGTATCTGAGTAGGGACAGCTACATGTTCATGCACTGATAGTTCTGTCTCTGGCACATGCACCAGATTTCTGGGCAAGGCATCGGAGCAGTGAGGATACCTGGCCCTGTCAATCTCGCTGGGAAAGAGAGTAGCAACTGGCAGCAGTGGAGGTTAAGCAGCACTCATTTGCATATAGATAAAAATAATAGTTTCTCTGCAACGGTAATGCCAATTTCAGCTAGAAAGGGTTAATCATGGTGACAGGTACACTTTTAGGTAAACTAATTCCCTTGCTGTTAGCCCATACTTTTAGTTTTTCACTATACTTTCTGTGTATTTTAAAGAAAGGATGTGAAATCCCACCTGCAATCACTTATCCTGATCCTATCGTTTGCTTATGCAGTGCCAGGTATCAAATGTTCTTAGGCTTTGTCACCACATATGGAACTACAGGTACCAGTATGTTCAGAGGTGCCTCCTAAGGAGATTAGGAGGCTTTGGGATCAGACTTCAGCCGCAATCCCTTGGAAGTCTTTCACACGAGCCATACGGACTGATGGTTTTGCATGCAGGTTCAGTTGGTCTTGTCTGCGATTGTGTTCAGTGTTTAATTTTTTTCTGCGCTGGTGCAATCAGTTTTTGGGTGCGTTTTTCACGCACGTGAAAAAATCTGAAGAATAACAATCTACATCTGCTAGCAACCAACAGTGAAAAACGCATTGCATCTGAATGTAATGCGTTTTTCACGCCAGCCCCAATGATTTCTTTGGAACCAGAGCTGCAAGAAAAACGCAGAATATAGAACATTCTGCTATTTTTTATTTTATTTTTTATTATTTTTTTTTTATTTTTTTCTGAATGCAGGAATGATGCGTGAAAAATAACGCTCATGTACACATACCATTGAAATGAATGGTTCGCATAACACACCCAGACTAAAAACTCGCTCGTGTGAAAGAGACCTTATCCTGGTTCAGTCACTAAGGATAAGGCCGACCAGCGTGCGTTCATTCGTTGCTGCGAGTGGGCAGGGTGTGCCATGCGCTGTAGGCCAGACCCTGAATGTTGCATATGCGGCGAATAAAATCAACAATTCAGAAAATCATAGTTGCAGAGTTTGAGTTTGTTCATTTCTAGCGGTTAAGGTGAGGTTAAAATGACATCAAAACTGCAATGTAGTTTTCGACGCGGTTGCCGTTTTTACAGGTGAAGCACTTTTTAAAAAATGTTTCCCCTGTAAAAACTGCCACTGCATAAAAAATTGGATAAAAACGACATGCATTTTGTTTGATGCAGCTTTAACTGTTCCGCAATTGCTACTGCATGTGTGAATGTACCCGCCACATCAATAACAGTGCAATGATTCTCAAATGTTGACATTCCTGTCTTCCCTAGGTGCTAATGTTACTGTGACCGATAGAGAATTGGCAGTGGAATTTCTCAAATCAAATGTTCAAGATAATCTGCCCAAAGAATTAGAGCACAAAATGTCTGTGAAAGCACTGAACTGGGGATCCGGACTTGAGCATTTTTCTCATTTTGATGTGATACTAGGAGCAGATATAATCTATCTTGAAGAAACATTCCAAGACCTTTTAAAGACTATAATCCACCTGAGTACAGAGCACACTGTGATATTGTTGTCTTGTAGACTCAGATACCAGCGTGACCACAACTTTCTAGATATGATGAGAAAACATTTTACTGTGGATCAAGTCCATTATGACAAAAATGTAGATGTTTACATCTACAAGGCTCAGAAGGCTCAAAGAGAAGAGTTTTGAAAGACAGCAGAGATGCTTAAAGGAAAAGTGTCACCAAAAATGTTTTCTGACCGGTAAACCCAGATTGCAACACATATATATATTTTTTTCTAATCTGTTTTTATTTTCTGATTGTAGATTTATTTATTCTATTAACTGAACATGGCCATGGGGGCCGCCATCTTGCCTGAGCTGTTCTTAACAGCATTTACACAGCATAAAAAAATGGCTTTATGGCAGCTCCATTGTCCATAGGCACAATGGTCAGAAGGGGACCTCATTGACTTTTATGGGAGAGTTTTCTAGGCATGCTCTATGCCCTGTGCAGACGTCATTGTACAAGGAAGGAATAGATAAACTCTGACAATCACCTATTGTGAATGGTGGATCCTGTCTTATCTGTCATTCTGATCCTGCCTGTAATAATATCACCTCTGTCTATAGATAAGCAGCTAACTGTGGTAAAGTGATCTGTACAGACCAAGAAGTGCTGCCTTTTTTAGGCTTAGTGGCCAGTGCCAAAACAGCAGGATTTTATGGTTTTTGTTTTAAATATAGCTATTGACATCAAAAATTCTTTAAAAATATTTTAAACATAAAAACATGATTTTAAACCAGGCATCCTCAAACTGCGGCCCTCCAGCTGTTGTAAAACTACAACTCCCACAATGCCCTGCTGTAGTCTGATACCTGAAGGCGGTTCGGGCATGCTGGGAACTGTAGTTTTGCAACAGCTGGAGGGCCGCAGTTTGAGGATGCCTGATTTAAACAATAGGTAATTTT